>OY987316.1:36180313-36874222 GCA_963920655.1 Geranium rotundifolium | reverse complement strand
CTCTTCCTCTCCTGTTAAAGTTTCGATTTTTATTTATTTCCTCCTCCATGGAAGAGCCGTCCCAGACCTCCTCTCTGTTCGAGAGGCTAGTGACCCACAGAGACCTCTCTCTCTTCGTCCCCTTCATCTCCGGCCTATCAAGGACCGACCCAGATCAGGAAACGGCAACGGATCGGGTGGTTCTGATAAACCCATTGACGCAGGGGCTTGTGGTGGTGGAGGGAGCTTCTGCTTCGACCTTGGAGGGTTTGCTCCGGGGTGTTTCCGGGAAGCAGGGACAGGCTCCGGCGGCGATCGAGGCGCTGCCGTGGGTGGAGGCTGAGGGGGGAGAGGAGTGTGCGATATGCTTGGAGGAGATGGAGGGTGGTGTGAAGGAGATGGGTTGTGAGCACAGGTTTCATGGGGGATGTGTGGAGAGGTGGCTGAGAGTTAATGGGTCTTGCCCTCTCTGCAGGTACAAGATGCCTGTTGATGAGCCAGAGGTTGGGAAGGGGAGGAGTGTGGCTTTTGGTGGTGGAGAGGTTTGGGTCAGTTTCTCTTTCAGTGGCCTGAGGAGGAGTGTGGGTTCAGATCAGACTGCTGTTACTGCTGGTGATGGTGATGGTGATGGTGATGGTGATGATTCTTCTGCAGATTGATCAGATATGGAGGTTTTTGTTGGATTTTGTTGGTTTTGTATAGAACAAGAGGAGTGCATATTTGTTATTTTTTGTTTGTTTGTTTGTTTATGATTTGAATGTTTGATGAACAATTAAGTTCATGTTTTGTATCTTGTGATTCAGTTTACTTGAAGTTGCATGATTTGGTGAGTTTTTTGTTGATATCAAGGATTGAGAATTGATTAATGTTCCACAATTTTCTGTCTTGGACTTGAAAGCCAAATCTATCTGTAAATGCAATGAAGTGCTGTCAGTGCACCAACTTAGCGTGTCCATTGGTTTGGGACATTCTTGTTTCCTTAGGCCATCTCCATTCTGGAGACTACTAGCAACTCCAAACAATATAATTAATTTTTTTATTGACAAATATTTTTTTATTAAAAAAATCAGAAGAACATACATAATAGATATTTTTTTCTGAAATATTATAAGAAATGAGTGGCAATGGTTGATTTAATTTTTTTTAAATAATTTAATTCCTTCTATTTATGTTAATTTGTATTTTATTATTATTTTAATATTAAAAATAAATAAATAAATACAAATCCGATTAATTTCCGACTAATTCGATTAATTCTCGATTAATCTTTCCGAGATGTTGTCTGCCCGATTAACGCCTAGCGATTTTTAAAAAATTATGCTTCTTGGTTGGTGTTGGAGAGTATATAAAATTTTGATTATTATATACCTTTATTTTTAGTAAATTATATAAATATAATATGTAAAATTATTAAATAATAAAAAATAGTATTTAATGTGACAAATAAATATAGTTGTGGAGATTGGGTTAGAGAGAAATAGATATAGAGACTCAGGTCCTGGGTTCGAGTCTCAATTGATATCCGGAAGAGGCTATTACTCTTACTTGAATTCTGGAGGCAAAAGAGTGCATTCAAGATGAGTCGTGTGTTCAAGAATATCAGAGTCCAGCCACGTCTCGTGGGGTGTGGGGTTTGGGTTGGGATAGATTTAGGGAGTGGGTTAGGTATCTTTGTAATAATGTAAAAATTATAGTAAAGATGCCTGATTTCTTCCAATCATGTGACTATGTGAGGGAAGAAAATATGCTCAAATGAACAATACATACAAAGCCAAACCCATGAGTTGATTCTTAAAATAGCACAAGAAAAAAACAATGGGAGGTAATGACCATAACAGGATATTTCTTGACTACTATAAAACCATCCACAATACAAGAAACAGTTGGACTTGGAGCAGATTGCCTTCTTTCAACATGAATATATATATTATATTTCCAGAAATTCTCACAAACATACACATTTCAAGAAGTTTGCAGAATATACTGTATAGATAAAAACCCATATGGAATCACTCCATCTCCTGAAACCACCATAAAACTGGTTCCATCTTTTTAAAACCCTAATCAACATCATCCTCATATTGCCTATTCAAATCAAGCATACCACACCATTCACCATTCTTCAATGATCTTTTAGCTGCTGGTTTCTCAACACATTGGTCATCGGATGTTGTTGTGTCCACTCTTCTCTTCCTAGCCTTGTGTGTCTCTTCTTTACCTCCATAGCTCCCAGAGGATGCCAGAGAGCTCTCCACTGAACATATGGTGCTTCTCAACTGTTCTGTTTCAGAGTGTCTTAGGCTCAAGCCTCTTGTTTCTGTTAACTCTGATACTAAGTGGGAGAGTTCGCTTTTCGCGTGCTCGACTCCCACAGAAGAAGGATTGTACCCGGCAAGTGTTTCTTGCGCCTTCTTTAGTACGGATTGTAAGTACTTCCCTTGAGCTTCAATTCTCAGCTGCAAATGTCTCTGCACCTGACAATTTGAATTGGCTTCATTGGTATGTAAAATTTAAATAACTGATACATGATCATATTGCCATAATACAATGGGATGTCCCTTTATATAGGGAATATTCATGTACTGATTAGGAAACTGACTACTGATCAGTGTTCTGAAAATCGTTAGGCGCTAGTCGGGAGGAAAGGGACTTTCGAGGACTAATCGGGATCAACTGAACAATAAATCGGATTGAAGAATTAATCGGAAAATGTAGAGGATTAATCAGAAAGTCGGGGATTTTTATAACACTGCTGATACATAATAGGAAATAGCCTGAATACTAACAGTAGGAAACCCTAATTGACATATATTGCTCGTTCGATGGCATTGATCATATTCATACCTCAATTTGCTCGTGAAGTTTCCTCTGCACTTCTATTTGCATTCTCCAAGCTTGAGTTATGTTCAAACTTCTGAGTAACAAAACACCAATCAAAGTAAGTACCTTACATTTATTTCCATACGTACTTATCAAACCGATGGGATTTAGCTATTACTCATTGTTCTGATTGTGGTCTTTATCGGCGCTTTCGGTAATGGAGTTCGTGTCTTGGCTCTGAATCTCATTGTCATCTGCATCAAATGGTAAGGATCGCGAATTTCCATCAAAACCCAAGTGGCATAATTTTTGGTAATCAAGATATGTGAAAAGAAAATCACCTTCTTGCTTATTATTGTCATTGCAGCTTTCGATGATCTGACTCTTCCCCAGCCTATGTTTCTGCGAATAGTTTCGCTTTCCTATGAGACACAAACATTTATGTGTTGGTAATCATTGGATAAACAAAATACCTGCAAATGGCTTTTGAGATGGTACAAAGTAAGCCCAGGAACTCCCATTGCTCTCATCAGTCTCTTTGGTGTTGCCTCTACCAATACAAATTAGAAACTTAAGAACTTAAAGCCAAAAATTACAAGAATAAGTATGTGTGTGTGTGTGTGTGTGTGTGTGTGTGTGTGTGTATACTTACTGTATGGCCCTCCAAGCTGAGAAACGGATTCGACAAAGCGCTGATGGAGATCTGCAGTCCATTTAAGCCTGGGCTTTGAATCAGTGGGCAGTACCAAGTTGTTGTTCTGATTCTGCATATTCTGCAGACCCATTTCTGTTTGTGGGATGAAAGACAGGTTGAGGTTGAGCAGCACTGAAGCATAAACATAAATATATATGTATATATGTGTATTGATCCTTCCAGCTAATGCATAGAGATGTGGCTGCCAGAGTTCTCTTTATAAATTAGGAGGAGTTGTTGGGGTGTCCTATGTGCTCACTCCATATCTGGAAACACAAGTGGGGCTGTGTTGGAGGAATATATGCCATGACTATGAGCTGTGCCTCTTTCTCTATCTCTATCTCCTCCTTTCATCATACACATGCCCACTTTTTTCTAATTGTTTTAATGTAAATTATCTTTTCTTGCTATCTTATTTGGGTTGGAGAGAATCTATGATGCAGCAGAAACAGGGTAATTAGCAGAGTTCAATATGAGAGTCTTAAAAGGAGAGGAGAAAACAGAATTATATGGTTTGTTTGTATCTCTCTCTCTCTCTCACACACACAAACACAGAAGCATACAAACACTCACATCATGTTTGATTCCTTGCTTAATTAGAGTGCCCCCACCATGATGAATAATGGTGCAACTTTCCAAACACTAAGAAACTTTGAAATGAAAAATAAATAAATAAATTTGATGGGGAAGCTATAATGGATATTTCTTTTGGTGACTGAAAGGAGATACCAAATGGGTCTCTCTTTTTCTAAATAATCTTTTTCTAATTTCTCTTTTGGAGGAGGGTGTGGTGAGATTGGCAGATTCTTTTTGTTCTTTGTAGGGATAGAGGAATCAAAGAATCTGACCTTAGATTGTAGGACCCAAACTTACCAGATTTTCTTTTTTAAAGAGTAGTACACAAAAAATGTGAAACCAATCCACTTAAATTTGAAATCAACACATACTTCTGTCCTAAGCATGAAAGTATTATAAAGAAGCTACAAACCAAGCCCATAGAAGGCAAGGAGAGCAGAAAGAACATAATAAATATACATGCATACTTCCTATCTCGGGTCCCAGTTCATGTACATGCATATATAAATATACACATACATATTTTTATACTTGAGGACAATATCTACAATCATGCAATGGGACCTTCAACAATTCAAAATGCACAGAGGAATATACATGTATAAAATAATCACTTCTTGCAACAATTCAAGTACCTGAGTTTTTATTTTCATTACCTGCAAGTGGAGCGATCACATTTGATTTAACTCTGAAGAAGGTTTAAGACTCCCGAGCTGCCTTTCATGGAATGAGCAGCAAGCAATCCAATTCCATGCCGTTTGGTATAGAAAGCAATAGAACAACACAAGCAAGACGATGAAATGGTGGCAGAAACAAAAAACAAAAAACAACTAACATGTGAAGCTAATCCAACATCCCATGTTCATGCTGGTACAAAGCAACACAGTTTTTTCTTCATCATTGACATTTTCTTCTGATGGCAATGGTCCTGGTAGATAATGTGAAATGACCAAAATGTCCACTTTTCCGGTATATGAAAGCAATAAGGAAACTTACTCAGCATAAAAGTCCAATAAAGAAATATTCCAAATTGTGTCTGTCTGTTGTGACTTTAACTTTAAGTTTGTAAAACATATTCAAGCATATGAAAGTCCAATTAGACTGATCTTTGGATACATTGGGTTGCCTTTGATCAGAGGAAATAAAAATCCAATGATTAATCTTTAAGATGTCGTCTCATTGCCACACTAAGTTTGTCTGCTCAAATTATAAACATTGACAGAGAATCAGGTTCTGTGTATGAACTAGACACCTAAGTGTTACCAAAACATGTTGTGTTGACTGAAGTATTGAACAAACTACACAATACGTATCTCAGAAACATACATCAAGATTTGTAATTTCTGCATCTGAAGTGTACCAAAACTAAAGCAAGAAAACGCCACACTTACGTGGTTGAACGAAATTATGTCAAATCCTAATGGTTTGATTAATAAAGACCCTTTTCAGTAACTTGAAGCCTCAACATACAAGGCAAAACAACATGTTACTAGTGAAAGATCCAAATCAGTCTATTTGATCAAATCATGAATTGGACGATCACTACAAAAACGGTGGGTCCAAATTTACAGCCAGCAAAGGTGGGGAAGCTCTTCCTAAGAGAGCATCTTGTTGCTGCTGTTTGCAGTTTAAAACTACATACCTTGTGGCTAGCTAGCTATCTATCTCATTGTTGATATTCAAAGAAACGAATATAATTATTGAAAAAAGCATTTATGATTATATGTGGCCCAAACGTTTGAAAAACAAGAAAAGAAAAAGGAGAAAAGGAGAGGGAGTTATCGAAATACCTTTCTCTTTAATCAGTCGAACTACTCGAACCTCCTTTTCTTGCTTTATATATTCCATAGCGCGTAAAGGAGATTCTGAGATGATGCCAAACGGCCCGCGTCCTGTGAATCAAAGGCCATTTTAAACTAAGTTACAAAAGGTTTTGAGTGTGTGTGTTTGTGTGTGCCTCAATCAAAACTATTAGGGCCAAATGGGAGAGGGACCCAAAACCAAAGTCATGCAAGTATGAGAAGAGAAGAACAATGTGGTTTCAGGAATCCAAAAAAGTGAAACCAAAAGGAACTTGTCACCTTTCCACAAAGAATAATTCGAACTTTCATTGGCTGGAAACTGTAATTTCACGGATAAAACCCACTAAATAATCGACGCGAGCAATATGTCAGTAATCAATGTATTTGCATCATGCTCAACAGTTTCTTTTGCTCACACATGATTGTTACAAGCACTAGTACTAGTAACAGTGAAATAAAAACCACTGCTGATAAAAAAACGATTCTTTCCCAATAAACAGAAGACAATCATATCATTAAATGAATCACGGAAACATGGAAGACACCGTCTGTTATGATCTTAAGCGCGATTATACGAGACAGACAAGTCTCTTCAAATGGAAGAAAACTATCCAAAATATCAAATTTGCATTTCCTGATCTGAATTTGAATCCATAAACAAAGTAGAATGCTTTCATTTTCCATGTATCACAATAAACACCTACAATATAAGTGTGTGCAACATGACAAACACACACACATACACTAAAACTACAGAATAAATGGCCCTCCACTGCAAATTCAACAGTGAGCCAAACAAAGTGTTGAGAATATTTGAGAATCAACAAAGCA
Organism: Geranium rotundifolium; assembly: GCA_963920655.1. Taxonomy (NCBI): domain Eukaryota; kingdom Viridiplantae; phylum Streptophyta; class Magnoliopsida; order Geraniales; family Geraniaceae; genus Geranium; species Geranium rotundifolium. Next base: position 36,867,520 of record OY987316.1, on the reverse strand, counting down.
TAAAGCCTAAAGGATCAATATGTCAAGAGCCAAAGCTAAACCCATCAAATTCACCAAACAGTTGATGCAGACAAATTACTGAAACTGGACGAGGCATTTCATCAAACACATGGTGGGCATTATTGCTTTGCTCCCCAAAACGATGATAAATGTCACAACAAGTTACAAAATTACTGGGTTATGTACAATATGAAGAATCTTGTTGAGGGCACAACATAGATACATTTACTTGTGTCCAAGAGAAGAAGAAACCAAAACCCCAGAAATTGATTGACAGAGACAAAACAGAATCATGGGAAAAATATTCCTTGAAATAATTTAACAAGAGACTAAATCATCTACTTGTGATCAAAAGCATGGGCTTGGCTTTGATTTGGGCCTGGTCCTGGTCCAAGCCCATTACAGAATATGGGCCTTTGTCTTCAGTCACAAAATGATGCAGGTGCACATGAAGCCCATGTGCACAAACAATGGTTTTGTTTTTGGATAAATTGCAAAAAGTAAAGGTGAACCATCTAATTTTTATGAAAAGTGATTATTAAAAAATTTTATTGCAAAAAGAAACTGAGAGTTTATCAAAAGTTTTTGCAAAACAATGTAATTTTATCTAAAAATAACAAAATGACTCTGAAATATAAAAAATTCCAACACGAACTCGTCTGTTTTTTTATTTCCAACCCGAGTTATTCTAACTTCCTTATTTCATCACCATGTTATCAAGTCGCAGATTGGTGATATTCGGTCGAAGAAAAGAAAAATCGACGAACTCAAATTGAAAAATAATATTCCTACCTAAATGTTTTGCAAATACTAAATAAAGTATATTTCCACTTTTTGCAATTTTTTCTTTGTTTATGTTTTGGGTATTAAAGTTAAAATGACAATTAACTTAGAAAATTAATTTTCTTGGTATGATTCTGAAATAATTTAATGCTCACATAAGATATGATTTAGGACTACTTTCACTCGGATTATAACTAAAAATGGGATAAGCCTTTTTAATTAGGGATTGATTAAGACACACACCAATCCCTAAACCACTTCCTAATTATTTCCTTTCGGCTTGACTTTTGGTTTCATTAACTCACAAAGTGGAACATCATCTTTTAACTATTTTCGTCTCCAATCATGTGTAACAAATTAATTTAAAGTTTAATAAATAAAAACGTTATTGATTGATTTGATTTCGTGTTTGAGTCACTTCTGTTTATAGATTAAATAATGTGATCCAACTCAAATATACCATTTTCATGACTTTTAATTTGTAAATTAATTTTTATGCTCTACCTACTTTTAAAAGTCATATTTTACGAAAAAATTGAGTTATACATACATGTGTTTTAGTGTTAAAAATTTAGTAACTAAAATTTCAAAAAAAAATTATGAACAATTGTAAAAGTCAAAAAATTTAAATAACCTTTGGTTTTAATTTTAGATTTCAGTGAACCAAAAATATGAACAATCTAATATATATAAAAATAAAATAACCATTGACAGCTGTTACTTGACCCATTTAATATTTTGTTTATCAATAATCCAACAGCAAACCGAACCCAATAGAAAGCAGATTAGTGGACAATTAGTCAATTCTTCATCATTATTAAATGCAATCATAAATAAATCTATTAATTAAATAAAAAACAATATGTAAAGACAAATGGTTTAGGCCATAAAAGTAGTGAAGTCCTAACTTAAATAAAATAAAATAAAATAAAAAGGACACGACTTTTGTAAGAATATCTAAGCTCTAACTTGTCTTGTTCCTGCCGCCACCACCACCACAAAATAATCTATTGTCTGAATTATATTTATTTTATAGGCAGATATATCATAGATATATAGAGACATGTGTGTTTCTTCTACCATATTATATATACAATTAAATGAGGAAAACAATATTTAAGTGTTGTAATGGAAAAACATGGGAAGCTAGCAAGCTATTAAAATAACATGCAAGGGTATAAAGGAGTTTACGTAGTTAGCTGATAATGTGTCGATTATGTTAATTAATAGGAAGAGAGAGATATTTTTACAATCGAATTCGTTTATTCGATTTTTCTATCAGTTGTTGAACTGTTCAAGATTTGGCGAGATTCTTCTCAGTGCGCGTCACGTGGTATCAAAATTCTAATACGATCATTTTCGTGGTTCTATTTTTTTTGAAAGCATGCACACCCTTCATTAAAGAACATTACGGGAGGGATAAACCCACACCCGAAAATCAAGCGTCGGCCACAAACCGAATAAAACGAGACGGAAAAACAGCCTAAAACACCGAATCTCGCTGGACAACACCAGCAACACCATGTCGGATACAACCGATCACAAAAACACCAACCTCACTAAACAAAAAACACTAAACACACAAACAAATAAACATGAACTAACTAAAACACGATAACAAATCCTCTGACCTTCTCGAACTTGTCCAAAGGAGTGAGTAAAAATCAGCACCCTAACTTGCGGAAAGCACCAGCTCCGAAAAGGCAACCGCCATACTCTGAAAAGGCAACCGCCAAACCTGCAGTGACTCCGGTCCAACACGAGTCTTCAGATTGTCATGGCCACCCGGGGGAGGAGGGGGTGTGAGATCCTTCCTGTAGCCCAGAAACCGCTACAGGGGCTGCTCCAAGGCACGTCACCGGTGCGGAGAGGCGCGAAGCCCCGTGCGGACCGGATCATTCTTAGGTCCTTAGGGATCCACCACTCCCCACGGAGACCACAAAAAAAAACAAAGAACACGTCGAAGACGCAGCGACGCAACCGGCGAACCGAGACTCAGCCGGAGACGCCCCGGCGAGCCGAACCACCTCCGACGACGAACACCCAAGTCGCCGGCAGAGCCCAACCCCCGACGCTCGTCTGACCACCGCCAAGAACCACCGGTGGCGCAGAGCGGGGCGAAACCGAGCCCAAGCCACCGCAAGAACCACCGGGACCTCCGCCTCCAGCCGGGAGGTCCCGCCCAGCCCACCACGAGTCACTGCCGCCTCCGCCGTCCCCACGCCAGATCTATAACAACGCTCACCAAAATCGAGACCAAGCCACTCCCGCGAGTCACGAAGCTCTGCCTTCTATCAGCAGCGCGAAAAGGAGAGAAGATGGTCGCCAGCTCGCCGAAACCGGAGACCGGCGGCGCCTCCGGCGACCCACAGAAGCAGAGAAAAAAAAGGGGCTCAAGGGTTCGCGCGAGAGAGAGTTGACTTTATGAGTGGCTATTTTCGTGGTTCTATTGGATTCATTACGTTCTACCACTTTACAGTCACTTTTTATCGGGTCCACCTTTTTCGACCAATGCACACTCAAATTCTGCCGGTTCGGACGGTTAGTATTTCTACCGCTGTTTGTATTTGATTTGTCTATATATTGTGACTTGTTGTTAGTGTGATTATATTTGATGTCTCCCTGCTTTGATATGAGTGACTAAACTTATTGATTTGTGGAATGAGATAAATATAATATAATGCGAGTGATTTCACCGGTTCACATGCATAAAACGCCAAGTTAGGTTTTTCAATTGCTTGATTATTGATTTAGTCTATACATCAAGGTTGTGAAACAAGACTTATGTAGAAATTTGGTTGATTAAAACTTACGTTTCAGTTCTAGTTAAGGATAATATATCTACCACGAGCACAATAGTCATAAGTTACACGAATCACAAGAAAAATGATAAGAACATAATTTATTGGGAGAATAGTTAGGTTACTAAATCAAATAAGATCGTTTATTTCTTGGGAGGGAGTTTTGTGGATGTATACCGATCATCTCACACTAATACTATTCTAAGAACCTATTACCGTGAATCACTTGTCTCGTCTGAATCTCTAAACTCATTGCATTAAAAATTTATTTTCGTGACAACTTACAATTTTACTTCTAAATTAACTTAACTTTGTGATATAAGCTAAATTTTATCATTCATCATAATTTTCTCTTAAATTCGATATTTTCATATTTAAACAATAGTCTTTATATTATTTGAGACTAGTGCATCATCAATGAGGGAAAACTATTTAATATATTTTCATCATAGACCTTTTCTTCATCAACAACTTATTCGTTAAACATAGCATATCGTTGTGTCATAAGCCGTCTTTCGCCCTAATCGTTTGACCGGACGTTCTATCCCTGGACTCCGGCTCGCTAATCTATACACGACATCATCGTACTGACTTATTTTGAAATATCTTTAATTTTGGTTCAATACATGTCTTACTACTAATAATAATAATTTAAGAGAATAGATACATTGATAGGGTGAGATTTTTAAATGTTTGAAGGTAGCACCAAAAACTTGTTTGGCCATCTTTGTACAACAAGACATCAAAGCTTTAATGACTTTTAGCTTTTACAGTGAAATTGAAATGGATGGTTTTGTTTCTTTTTATCATTGGATAATATCCACAAAGATTATAATTATCTGTCCATCTAATTCAAATTAATTGATTGGTGCAAAACAAGAGGACACAGAAAAATCAAACTTGATTAAGACTCACCTTAATTTAATTACAGAGTAAACACCAAATTAGTCATTAAACTTTAATTAATTATCATATGATGAATATTTTAGTAAATAAAAATTTATGGCCCAGCCTTATCTGGACTCCTATGGGAGGGACACGTGGCGCGCGCAGAGAGACAGCCACTAAAAAACTATTCTTTTTTTTCTTCTCAAACTCACCATCGTGCGTCAAATTGCTGACACGTGGTAATCTGGTAGCGCGTGGGAAGATGAACGGTGGGGATTGGCTCACGTGGCGTTTTCACTTCGCTTTTTGCCAGTGGGATGTGGGCACCGTCGTGTAATTAAGCCCATGGGCCTCGTGCCACGTGTCCACCTGCAAGTGGGCTTCACGTGTCTTTATTCGTGAAGATCGTCAAATAGTCGGCGATGAAGAAAATTAATATATGGTGGCAAAAATAGGGAGCGATTTTATTTATTTTTCTTTTTATTATGAGAAAATTAATAAATGCTTGCACGTTTATAATTTAGAGAGAATAAACAAGTTGTATTTAAATTATAAAATAAAATTATATTGATAATAGGGAGAGTACAAATTCAGGTCACATGTATTTGATATTTGAAAAGTTAATCTTAATAATAGTTAATTTTGTCTCATCTTTTAAATTTTATGCTTAATTTATTCCATAAATACTATGTTGTTCAATGTCACTATATTATTGTTTGGTATAGCCACTCGATTTAAATGAATGAAACACGGTTATATATATATACAAGTAAAATTCAACGCTATTAAATTTAATAATGTCAGACTTGAGTTCTATTCTTTTGTTAAAAGTGTTATATTTTCAGATCAAATTCAGTTAAATCAATATATGGTAATTGAGTTTTAGAGAAAAAAACTCGTTATCAACTCGATCCGTTTACAAGTTAATCCGCAATCAACACTTTTACTTGATCCACATTCACCCACCAACCAAAAAAGTTGTTCGACCCCGTGACTTGTCTCGCTCCGATTCGTCAGATATCCCGAAAAGAAAATGAAGAGGGAAAACACTTGGCTCGAAACCACCCAACCCTCGTTGTCGAGCTCCTTGGATTGGAGCATATTAAATTATAAAAAGTAGGCGATTAATTGAGAAAACAATTAAAGAAAAACATGGTGACATGGAAGGAAAAAAGGGGGGGGGGGGCAAGAAAAGCACTATCTTTTGGAGCAAATGTGGAGAATCAAACAAAGATGAAAAATCTCAAGGCCACAAGAAGTTGTGGCTGAGAAATTTTGGGGGTTGCTGACGTGGCATTCCCACCTCTGTTAAACCCCACCAAAATTCCCAATCCCAATTCACATAAAAATATTTCCTTTTTTCCCAATTTCACCATAACCCCCTCATTGAACATCATTTTTTTTTTCAGATCATTCACACAAACCCAAAATCCAAGAAAAGATATAGTAAAAGTCTATGCTACACAGAAGAAGCAGCAGAGAAAGAGAGAGAGAGAGAGACCAGAGATTGTGTGTGTGTGTGTGCGCATAGTTTTGAGCAATAACAAAAAAATGTCAGAATTGAGAGACTCTTTTATCAAGCTTTTTGGGAAGACCATTGCTTTCCCTCCTAATGATTGTGTTGCTGCTGCTTCAGATCAGAATCTAAGTTCAGCTTCTGATTCTGAGAAACCAGAGCAAGAGCTGGAGAAGAATCAGGACAATTCCATTGACCAAGAAGTGAGCAAGGTATGCTTCATTTTTATTATTTGAATTCATTGCAAATTTTGATTTTTGGCAACAACCCTTTGCTTGAGAGATCAACAATTTTATTGGGTTGTGTTTATTTCATGATTTGTGAGTTGTTGTCTTGGTTTTGAAATTTGGGGTTTTCCAATTTGGTTCACAGTACTTTTCTGTTCTTTAATAGCAGATGGATTTGCATGTAAATTTTATGGGATTGGTGAAAAGAAAAGGCTTTCATGTTTTTTCCTATTTCTCAACATACCATTTTTGGGGACTACCACTTACCATGAGATTATTTGGAAAATTAATGGCATGATACTGAATTGTTGAGCTTTGAGCTTAGAGCAGTTTTGCTTCACATGGGCACAGTTTGGTATGTTGATTCCTTATAGCAATCCATTTGTCCTACTATGCTTTGGGAAAGGAGAGAATTTGTTTTGGATTTGTGACTTGTGTGTGTTTTTAAGGTTATCATGTGGGTATTGCTTCAAAATTTCACCATTTTTGGGACTTGTAAGGACAAGTTTCCAAATTGGATAGTTTTCATTATCTTCAGATCACTTGTGTGCTATTTTCTTGATGTTCTTTCTTATCATGTGATTAGGGTTATGGCTATTTTCTGAAATTGATCTGATTTTCTACTTGAGATTCGTATTGTAGTTGCTTTTTAATTTACTCATTTGATGTGAATATGATTTAATTTCAATCTGCTATCATGAACATTTATGCTGATCTTAATTCAAGTGGATAGTTTAATTTCCCATAGAAGCTTAGAAAATTTTGTCCTATTGTTTGTTGATATTTTTGAAGCAAAACCCTTTTTTCTCATTGCAATTTGCTTAAAATTTCAGGAACATTCAGATGAGCCTTCTAAAGACAATCAAGAAGATGATTCCTCAGAAAAAGTGATGACAAAAAACAATGACAACCCGAAAACTCCATCAGCAGACGTGGAAGCCTCGCTGCTCAAGACTTCCAAGAACGGAGAAGAAGAGGAGGGCGATGACAAGGGAGAGAGTGACGCGCAGGACAAGACTCTGAAGAAACCCGACAAGATCCTTCCTTGCCCGCGATGTACAAGCATGGACACCAAATTCTGCTACTACAACAACTACAACGTGAACCAGCCTCGCCACTTCTGCAAGAACTGCCAGAGGTACTGGACTGCTGGAGGGACCATGAGGAATGTCCCTGTGGGTGCTGGGCGTCGCAAGAACAAGAACGCCACCGCCTCCTCACACTACCGCCACATAATGGTCTCAGAAGCCCTCCAGATGGCGAGAATGACCAATAACGCTGTAAATGGGAGCGTTCTCACTTTTGGCTCGGATGAGAAATCGCAGCATCGCGTTGTTCAAAATGTGTTTCTTAGGCCTGATGATGATCACTCGAGCGGGTGTGGATCTTCTGTCACAGCCTCGAATTCTTCGGAGAGAGTGCAAGAATCCGCGGTCAAGTGCTTTCCTCCTCAGGTTCAGTGCTTCCCCGGGCCGCCATGGCCTTGTCCATGGAATTCAGTTCAGTATCACTCTCCAATCCCTCAAGCAGCTTATCCGGTACCATTCTACCCGCCATATTGGGGATGCACTGCCCCGGGTTCTTGGAATGTGCCACTCGCCCCTCCCAATCCAATGGTTCTAGGAAAGCACTCAAGGGACGGGAAGGAAGATCCCGCGAGTGAGAGCAATTCAGGAAGGTCTGTTCTGATCCCCAAGACGCTGAGGATTGATGACCCAAGCGAAGCGGCCAAGAGCTCCATATGGGCAACGCTTGGGATCAGGAATGAGAAAACCAGTTCTATGAGCGGTGGAGGCCTATTTAAGTCGTTCCAATCTGGAAACGACAAGGATCAAGCCATGGGAGCATCTGCAGCTATGCACGCCAACCCTGCAGCGCTCTCGAGATCACTCAACTTCCAGGAGAACACATGAGGTGACCCGAAATTGATGTTTTGAGGTTTGTCCTGTGATGGCTAGCTGAAAATGGCAATGAAATTGCTGCTGGCATCGCGCGCGGGTTCTTTACTATGAGTGACATCAATGCTGAATATCTGATTGGCAAGTCTGGCCAGAGTGTGTACCATGAAGAACAACATATGTGTGCTGAAACTTGCTCTTCAAGTAACCAATTCAAGTTTCAACTCATCTGCAACACTGCAACAGTACTTGGAGTTCTTGCTATGACCCATCTGATGGTTTTTTGTATGGGTAAGTGCAGTTGTGTACATATTCATAAACCAAACACAAGAATTTTGGATGTAACCAAGACCTGAGTGTATTACAATAAAGTGTCAAAATTCTAGTTATGAACACTTTCTTTCACTCACCCTGCTGCTTTTCAATGACATGTGAAATCAGGAAATGATTGTGAGTTTTGTCACTCTTTCTGTGGTTTCTTTTGGCTTTTCCTGTTTGATCCAGTAGAGGGTCACTTGAAAAGGGTTCTGATTTGATGATCTCTCACATCACAATTGTCAAAACGAGAAAGATGAAGAGTAAAAACAAGAAAACAATCGAAATAAAACAGTAAACAAGAAGAACGTGAATTTATGTGATTCGTTGACATTCGTGCACAAGTACACAAACACTAAATTATTCTGTTAGAGTTACGATAGTGTAATATTTATAATACTACACTCAAGACATTAATCAGAAAAAAAGAACCCTGATCAAAGTTAGATTCAGACACTAGATTACCAAAGCCTTAACTAGCCTATCGTCGGGTCAAGGACTTCTTCAAGCTCCCAGACCCTAAACTGGGTGATTCGCTGACTGATCAGTGAGATCATCTATTCAAGGCATATTCAACAACCTATAGCTTGACAAGGAGCCCAAAAGTTACGTTCAGACACTATGTCACCAAAGTCCGAACATATCATATCGTTGAGCCATCCCATACCCTCAAACCATACAATTTTTCTTGGACCTCGACTCGCTAACTGGTTTGCAAGATTATTGAACTGGATAATCTCAACGTATTCATATTCGATTCAATACATATTCAATTGCGATCTTCCGAAAGAAAAAAAAAACCCATTCTATGCAGGGGCAAGATGGGAATAGATCCAGTTCTTGGTAGATCCTCATATGAACAGATAAATATGAAATCAGGTCACAAAAAGTCAAGTACCCATCTCTTTCAATCCCATAAGAATCCAAACTAGACACCGAAAAAAGTCATCACAAGTGATGATAAAGTCATCTCTTTCTATCTGTCTACTTTTGCTGTTCCATTTGGCAAAATTTGAAAAGAAAAATGGGTGTTTGGGCCAAGAGCAGTGTCAAGTTGGGCAAGTGTGTCTGCAATCTATCAGTCAGGGTTGAGACACTCAGATATTTCATTGTTGCTATCAGAGAACTGAGGCCACATTTTATGCACAACCCATTAGCTGTTTATAGTGCCATTTCAGCCCCACCCTCCATGTGCACATTTCCTTCCCTTGTCCTCCTGTTTTTTGTTCCTTTGCATCAATATGGAACCTCTAGAGCTACCTTTTTTTGCACCTTTTGCTGTATAACTTACATCAGAATATTTATATTTGACTTTTCGGGTTAACCATGATTAATCTTCGATCAATCCTCTTAATCTCTGATTAATTCTTATAAAATCTTCTTCGCTTTCGCTTGATTAGCGTCTAACGTTTTTTACTGCCGTGATTTTTACCGAGATGACTAAATTTTCACAGTGTGTCAACATCCAAGAACCAAACTTCACATGATTGGAAAATCTATCTATCCAATCTAGTGGCTCTCCTTGGACTTGGAGATGAGCTACTTTTCATGGCAAGTTGACATCAACCCTTTGATTGGTCCTCTTGAAATGTCCCCTTGATGTAATTAAAGAACATCACACTGATTGTACCCAGAGAAGGCCCACTAAAATCTCCCCAACAGCCTAATCTAAATAACCATATTCCTAGGTTTTATGTTTTTGAGTTCATTTCTGCATCAATGTCACAAATTTGACTGTAAACAGGGACAGCAAAAATAAATGAACACTCTGAAGATATATGTAAAGACAAAATGCCTAAAATTTAACGGGATCCGGTCTCCCAATTCGACCAAACATAGCCGAAGATCAAAAAGTTCATCAGGAACCCACCTCGTCGTTATCCTTAATCGTAAAATGAAAAATATGATAATCTTGATTTTGGTTGATTTTCTGAAAGTTAAATTCATCTCTGTGTATTTGTAAATCGACCCAAATTAAGATACAATTTCTTATTTCAAGACTAGACAATTTAGAACTCTGAAAGTCCAGCTACACATATAAAAAAACTTCTAAAAATTTAAGATTCAACAGTAGGTTTTCACAAAGTCCACTCCTGATTTTTGGAATATTGACATGAATCCCACTCATCTTTCTGAGTTGGAAAATGAAATGAAATGCTTGGAAAGTGATTTAAAGGGTAAAGTGGGAAAATGCTCACCTTTAAATCCCACCAACAAAATAAAAACAAAAGCAAGAAAATGAATATGAAAAGTAAATAGCACTCCATAAGAAATCCATATATCCTTCTGCTTTTAATCAGGTAGTGGAAGAAAAAAGCTTATCTGATAAATATACTAACATTATTAGTAAATACATTAGCCATTTAGCAAAGAATTAACACTGGTAATATTATATTTGAACTCAAATATATATCTGACAAAATTATTAATATTTTAAAAAAGTAAAGGTAAAAGGAAAATATAAAAAAAAATTCATTGATATGATGTCTGTCCTTCTGCATTCAGGCAAGCTTGGAAAGTTAATGCACTTTTACAAATAAGCTTACAATAAAACAAATCAATAAGTAAACTTGCTTATTAATGGAGATTATGGAAACCTGATTCATTGATGGGCTGGCTTGTGTTGGTAGGCCCATATTTAGGAGTATGATTGGGCTTTTAACAAGCCCATTAACACTATACAAGTAAACCTGGCCCATATACTAGAAATCAAGCCCAAAGAATAGTCAAACCAAGTTTCTTGGAAATTAAGGACTCACCCACCATTATTCCACTACATGCTCATAGTGAAAACTTGGAAGTTTCCTTGAAAATGAGAGGAATCATAGAAAATGTGTTCCAAGAGGAAAATCACTCATCTCTTGCCAAAAAGTTGCATTGACTTCAAAGGTCAAGTACATCTTCAATGTGAAGTCAAGCTTCTACACTTTTTTGCTCTCTTCAGGTTTATTTTACTCTTGTTTTAGTTGGTATATTATTAGTGGTTGAATGGGTACATAACCAAGAAAGTCACTCAACCTAAACCTAGTGGTATCTTATAAGTTTAACTATTTAATTAAAGAAATATAATCGGAAGCGGGAACATCAAATTTTTGTTTGTGTTAAGTGTTCAAACACTTAAACTTGTGATCTGACAGTCGGTATTCAAATCACAACGATCGTATTCTAAAAATTATTTGAATATTATAAAGATATGGACAATATTTGATTATAACTGATACCTGACTGTTGGTAGATCAGTGTTTATGCAACTATTGTACAAACTTAAAATTTGAACTATGTTTTAGACAAATGTGAATACAAATAGTAGGTTATGGCTATTAATTGACCTTCAAAGTCTTCTTGTAATAAGATGGGAACCTTCCAACTCTTTGGCCTTACCATTCTACCAAATTCCAAAGTTCGAGTTGTGAGTAAGAAAATGTCTCTTTTCATCAATTTCCAACAAAAAACTGAATATTAAAAGCAAATCATACATGTCTTGCTTGAGTGTCACAATCCAACACATAGTCCTCACTATATAAACACATACACATGACCACTTCAAAGGCTCAACTTCAACACCTTCCATTGCTCAACAATGGTGATCATCAAGCAACTGGCCGATTCAGCCCAATCCCCATCTGGGTTTTCATTGATCTCCAGAGCCCTCAAATGGGTTTTCAGTTTCACACCAACCAGAAACCTCAATCTCCTGTTCTTGAGCTTTGATCCGAGTCCTCAGCCACAGTCAAGAACCTGCTCTGCTGATGATGGCAATGGTGGAGATGGGTTTGGGTACTTGAGAATGGTGATGGAGAGGTTAGATGTGATCTGTGGTGATGAAGTGGACGGTGATGTCAGCATTGAGGAGACAAGGTTGGTGAGTGAGGAGCCGAGGTTGGAGGAGCTGAGGGAGGCTTTTGATGAGTACGATGAGAACAGAGATGGGTTCATTGATGCAGAGGAGTTGAAGAGGGTTTTGTGTGGTTTGGGGTTGGAGGGAGGTTTGGAGATTGAGGATTGCAAGAAGATGATCAAGGTTGCTGATAGGAATGGAGATGGAGTGGTTGATTTTCATGAGTTTGTGATCTTTATGGGGGCCAAATTTGGATGATTTTTGTGTTTTTATTTATTTGTATTGGATGTAATTACCCTAAATCTTAAATGTTGTTTGACTAAATGTTTGTAATTTTGGCATCTTCTCTAACAGACAGTGTTCTAAAAAAAGGTCGCATCGGCCGTCTAAAAGGCACCCAGACGTTGTTTTTCACCTCATCGTCTTGTTTTAAGTTAATTGAAATGTGGCTAACGTTTTGGTTCATCAGGCGGTTAGACGGCCGTACATGCGTCTAGGCGGCCGTTCAGAATGACCAGAACTTTATTTATTTTTAAATCAATTAAAATTTAAAACTTAAAACGTTAATGTTAGAAATAATGAGGGATAAATATTATTGATTGTGTGTCTTGTGAATTACAAGATACCTCTATTTATAGAGGTAATAGGAATAGAATAGGAAACCCTGATATATGTGAGAAATGAAACATAAATATAAGAAACTAAATATAGGAAACCTAATATAATCTAACAGCCCCCCTCAAACTCAATGCGGTGAAACAAAAATTGAGTTTGAAGCTTTATAATATTGAGTTGTGGCGAGGGAGTTTGAAGTTTGATAACATTGAGTTGTGGCGAGGGTTGTGGCTGCCGAGGATGTTGTCGAGGTGATGCGGCGAGGATTGAGGATGCGCGCCGCTCACGGCCGATGGCGGATGCTTGATGTCCGTATGTGCTGAATGATGTCCGATGATACCCGATGATGCCTGATGGCAGATGGCGAGATAGCAACTGCCCGATGATGATAGATGTCTGATGGCTGATGGCGAGATAGCAGCTGCCCAATGATTGCCAGATGCATGATGACTGATGGCGAGATAGCAGATGCCCAATGATTGTCGGATGCATAATGGATGATGGCGAGATAGCAGATGTCCAATGATTGTCATATGCCTGATGGTTGATGGTGAGATAGCAGATGCCCAATGATTGTCAGATGCCTGATGGATGATGATATGATAGCAGCTGTCCAATGATTGTCAGATGGCTGATGGCGAGATAACAAATACCCAATGATTGCCAGATGGCTGATGGCTAATGAGAAGATAGCAAATGTCCAATGATTGCCAGATTGATTGTTTGCGGAAGCGAGTGGTTAGAGATTGAGATTGAATTATTATGATTTAATTGAGAGATTGGTGATAGATTTGGGTTGATTGCAAGTTGATTGCAATAGGCAGAATCACGAGATTGGTTAGAGATTGAGATTGAATTGTCTCGCCCACCTGTCAGAATCACGAATCATCGACTAGTGGGCAAAGCGATAAATTCGTAGATATTTAACCAAGGATCGGTTATACCTCTGATACCATGATAGAAATAATCAGACAGAGTCCTTTCGTTCTATTATCTCGCCTTAGACCCTTGCGCCCTAAACCTCTTCGCCTCCGACGAATGTTTGTCACCCGCCACACCTCTTTTGCGAATCAATTGAAGTCAGAGCTTTTGTGCTTTAGACTTTACTTCATGTTTGTAACGAATGATTTGTATTTGTTTATTCATTTTGTTTGAGCAATGATTGATTTGTTTATTCAATTTGTGGGAGTTTAGGGTTTATTTTCAAATTTTCACGGTTACAATTGTTTGAATAGTTTTGTGATGAAAATTCAAATTTTTTAGATTGTTAATTCGAAATTTTTATTCTTGAAATCGTTGTGACCACCTATCACTATTTTAGATTGTCTCAAAAATATTGTGGTTGTTGATTTTTTTTATATATAACATTTATTTTGATATAGTGTAATTTATTTTATATTAAAAATAAATTAAAATACAAAAAATACAAATCCGATTAATCTCGATTAATCCTCTCAAGGTGCTGTCCGCCCGACTAGCGTCTAACGTTTTTAAAACCTTGCTAACATAGCATACTTTTAAAAGAGTGTAAAAAGGTAATGTATGATTTATAGACATCTAATAGTAAATATAGATGACATGATAAATTGATGACGAACAATTGATGAAATAGTAAGGGGACACCGCAACGGTTTGAGCCTCACAATATTATTGATGTGGTCTAGATTTCGAACTCCATTATGAACAGGGTGAGGAATGATTAATTGGTAAATTTAGGATATGATGTAATCCAAAAAGTGAAAACGTTGTAGAAAAGTGAAAACCTTGATAGTTAAGGCGCCACACAAGAGCTGAAACGAAAATTATGTGTACTAAAATGAAAATAACTGATATCTAAATGTACTAAAATATTACTTTACCAAAATTAAGTATGTAGATGAAAATAACTTTACTCAAATAAATGTGAAATAATAAATACTCCAAAATGATGTTTGCAGTTTGCACATATATATAATTGTACTGAGCTTGGAAAATGACACACATTTATAAAGAACAAAACAGTAGCTTACAAATATAGGATAAAAAAATGCAATGTTATTACCTATTTTTAGATTAAAATTAATAAATTAACTATTAAATAAATGTATAAAAACGCTTATAAAAACACATCAACATTAGTCATTAGTCACAACATTCGATTTTTTTCTCACAACATTATAGTCATTAAAAGGTTTTCGAAAGAAAAACATTAGTTATTAAGCATACTAAATCCTGAAGAGTCTAAATTAGGTTCCACTTATAAAACATAAAATTGGGAAGCAGAAGGTGGGTGTGAAGACAGAACCCATTTTTTATAATATTAATAACAGTTTAAATAATAATAATAATAATAATAATAATAATAATAACAGTTTGAATTTGGTTTAAATTATTAATAAAAGTAATTTTATAATGGTTAATTTTAATGATGATTAATAATAGTTTTTATCAACAGTTTTAATTATAATAATTTTTTATTTATTATTTATTAAATTATAAATTAATAGTTTAAATAGTTGAGTTTTAGGGTAACAGTGGTAGGGTTCGGGTAATTTTGAAATTTGAAAATGTGTCAAAAGATAATTTAATTTGTTTTTTTAACAGAAATGGACTAGTTGTAGTAAAAAAGTAAAAAACGTTTTGGCACAAAGTGAAATGAAAAGTACATTCTAGAATAAAACTGATGAATTATTTATATCACCTATTTCTAGTTTCTAGGATAAAACTGATGAATTAACTATTGAAAATGTTGATCTAATTAATTTCCAAAAATTGCCTATAAAAGCACAACAATATTACTCATAAAATCTATCAAATTTTGAAGAGTCCAAAATGGCGGGTATCAAGGTTCCAATTATAAAATTCAGTAGAGAAAATATGGAACGAGGAAGCGAAGGGTGGGCGTCAACGATGCAAGCTATAAAGAAGGCGTTCGAAGAGTATGGCTGCTTCGAGGCCTCCTACGACGAGATCGGACCAAAGGCTAACGACGATCTGCTCGTAGCGGTGGGAGAGTTATTCGATCTTGATTTGGAGACTAAGTTACGCTTTACCCCTAATATACCATTTCAAGGTTATAGTCATAGGAATGATCCACCTTTCGAGTGTATGGCACTTTACGATGCATCGGCGTTCCACACGGTTGAGAGTTTCATCCGTGTTTTGTTCTCCGAAGGAAATGGAAATGCGCAAATTCGGTATGCTCTATAAACCTCTCACTCCGTATTGACAATATTTGGGATAATGACAATTTGTTACATCTGACTATAACAAAATTACACTTTCATACCTAACTACTTTTTTTTTTTTTAGTATCCTGACAATTTTTTGTGACAACCTAACTCTAAAATGCATAAAATACCTAAACTATCATTGGTTTAAGAAACCATAAATTGAATTGGTTCAATTTGGTTTATATTTAAGACGCAATTACAATTATGCCCCCAAATCTAAAATTAAATTTGAACCATTTCAAATCTGGGTTGATAAATCAAATTGGACCAATTATATTCTGATTTCTTAAAAATAGGGGTATTTTAATCATTTTAGTATAGGTTGTCACAAAAAAATTGTTAGGGTACTACAAAATAGAGAAAAGTAGTTAGGGTATGAAAATGTTATTTCACTATAGTTAGGTGTAACAAAGTGTCATTATCCCTTATTTATACGATATACCAAATGATTGCTTCTTTTGTTACTGCTTT
Source organism: Geranium rotundifolium (assembly GCA_963920655.1). NCBI lineage: Eukaryota > Viridiplantae > Streptophyta > Magnoliopsida > Geraniales > Geraniaceae > Geranium > Geranium rotundifolium. The sequence continues at coordinate 36,850,956 of OY987316.1, read as the reverse complement.
TTTGTAAACAGTGAGATACTACATTCGAATGTAACAAAATTATGGGAATTGGAGAAGGCCGTGAGGAGGATGGTTTTCGAGAGCTTTGGTGTTGAAGATTATTTTGAAGAGCAGGAGAGGTCGATGAAACACGTTTTGCGGATCATGAAATATGGAGCGGGCGCGAACGAGGATTCTCGAGGAAAGGAACTGTTCCCTCACTATGACAAGACCTTTTTAACCATCCATCACGAGTACGGTGCCAATGGCTCGTCTTTCCTAGTCATCGCCGGGGAATTGTTTTACGTGAGAATGATTTCTAGTTTTCAACTCCTTTTTATTTTGTGTTAAATTTTTCTTTTTTGAAAATTATCATAAGCCTAACCTATTTAAAAGTTCAAATTGATAGATGAAGGCTCATATTGTTATATAAACTGGTGAACAGATTAACATATTTCAGATATGAGACTCTAACAGAAATAAAAAACGTCGTTAATTGTAGGGATGGAGCAATGCAAGAGTACAATGTCCTCTCCATCAAGTAAACATGAGTGAGGACGACGACTCGAACGCTGTAAGGTACTCGATAGCGTTCGCTTCGATACAGAAAGGGACGGTGAAGATCCCAAGCGAAATGGTGGACGAGGAGCATCCACTGCTCTTTAGGCCATTCGATTTGGATGATTTGATTCAAGCCGACCGTAGAGGCGTAAACACTCCTCAACACAACGTTAACGGTGAAGACGACGTTCCTATTCTTAAACGTCACTACGCTATTTGATCCTCGTTATTTTATTTCTCCGACTTTGAATAAATGATTATGGCGGATAATTTTAGTACAATAATGAATCATTTAAGGTTCCCCATAAAATTTCCTTTAAATTAAATAAATGTATAAGCCAACTTCTGTAACTCCCCATATATTTTATACAATTTCAAATTTCTTACATGTCAGTTTTTCATGGAAACAATGCTTTAGTTCTGTCACTACTCTCTAAATTGTTTATCTTGAATCAATCTTCTGACTTAAAAATGTATATAGTTCACATGATTTAAAGAACTGTTGGCTAATGTGACCACCACCTTTAGCTTAGTTCATAAGCTTTCACACACAGCCGTTTAGGGCTGCGAACGAGCCGAGCTTGAAGTTCTGACTCATTAAATATTTGGTTGAGTCTTGTTGTAATCGAGTTCAAGGTTAGACTCATTTAATAAACGAGTCGAGCTCGAACTTATCCTTTTAAAATTAAATAGGCTTGCGAGTCGGCTCCTTTAATAATTTACTAATTATATATATTTATATTAATATATATTCTTAAAAAATTAAAAACATTTATAATAGAATTAGATGACTCGAATCAAGTCGAACGTAAGCTCATCCGAGCCTGAGTCGAGCCCCGCTAAAATGAGACTCAATTCAACTCGTTTACACCCCTGCCGCCAAAACATATGTGTATCTTCACTTGAATTGTTACAGAATGCGTGAAAGGCTTCTTCAGCTCGAAATTCAGACAAGATTTTAAGTGTATTTATATTAAATAAAATATTTAGATAAGAATTTCGAGTGACCTAACAAACTAAAATATTCAAAAAAAAATTAAGAAAAGTCATACATACCCACGTACAAAAGTAATTTCGACCAGTATAGCCAACTGCAATCGTCTTTAGTATATTCTTTTTAAGAACATAACACAAAAGAGAATAAAACACTTTCTTGTCATTGCTAGTGCAAATAGTAAAGATCACACTATACATAATTAGTCTCCACAACATAGATTCCACTTCAAACATTACAAAGCAACCAAACACATACCATAATGACCTCAACACTACATGCTTTTAAAAATCAAAACCAAAAACCCCCTAAACAACACTAACAATTCAAGCCTAGTTTTCAAATATCAGCGGCGGGTGGTTCAAATTCAAAACCACCTCTGCCCAAGTAAATAAAAAAAGGAAGACCCACAACAAGAGCCAAGATGGTCCTTGACCTTGAACAAGTCTCAAAACCCAAACCAAGAGTCACCTATATAGATAGAGCCATCATAAAACAAAGCCCCCATCCCAAAGTAGCCCAAATTAGAGGCCAATGGTGGAAATTACCATTTTGCCCCTACCCTTAAAGTATACCTACATTATACACTTAACATATTACCCTTTTGCCCCTACCCTTAATATATGATGAGAAATTACCGTTTTGCCCCTGTCCTTAAAATTACCATTTTGCCCCTCTCCTGAAAATTGCCATTGAGCATGCATGTGGGTTGGTGAGGTTCAGCGGAATTGGGCACCGGAGTAGGTCTGGCCGAAGGACCAGCCGGAGGGAGCGACGTTGTTGGAGACGACGGTGCGGCCGTCGCTGGTGGTGACCTTGAAGGAGAGGCCCTGCCCGTTGAGGTAGTTGTTACTCTGCCAGTTCTGTCCCCAGTTTCTGGACATTGCTTGCCAACCGGTCCTGGAACCTTTGATGGAGACGGAGTTGACGTCTCCGGCTCCTCCGACGTTGGTGATCAGCACCAGGTTGAAGTAGGAGTGCCCGTTGATTGTGAACCTTATGCCTCCCATCCTCCGGCAGGGTACCCTACAAGAATAACCCATTAAGACCCAGAAACGATTTTTGTCAATTGAGGCCATATTTGGGTTAAAATAGTAAAAGCAGTGCTCTAAAATTCTCTGATCTTTCTAATTAGTCCATGTTTAATACTTAGTTAATCTTGTAACCCGATTAATCTCCTACTAATCTTTGATCAGTCTCGGAAGATCCTCTCCGCTCGACTAGCGCTAACGTTTGTTTATTTAGAATGCTACTTAAAACCCACAAAACTCAGAAATGATTAGTGAATTTAGCTCATATTTGGGTTAAAATTGGATCTTTAAGTGAGTAAAATAACCCACAAAAACCCAAAAATGATTTGGTGAATTGAGCTCATATTTGGGTTAAAGTTTTGATTTTTAAGTGAGTAAATAACCCACAAAACCCAGAAATGCTTTTAGTGAATAGATCCCATAATTGGGTTAAAGTTTTGATATTTAAGTGGGTCAATAACCCACAAAACCCAGAAATGTTTCACTAAATTGAGCCATTAATGGGTCAAAAGTTTTGATCTTTAAGTGAGTAAACAACCCACAAAAACCCAGAAATGTTTCAGTGAGTTGAGCTCAAATAGTGAATGTACCTTCTGTAAGAGACAGGGACGATCCCAGCTCTGTACTGGGCAATGTGCTGAAACACAGGCTGAGAGAGGTCAAAGTGGTGCTGTGGAGGGTTGCACCACCCGCCGGCGTTGTTGGGCAAGGCATTGTTGGGAGGGCAGAAGTTGGTGGCGGTAACCATGATCGAGCCGGAGAGGCACCATTTCTTGTCGTTGACACACATGATCTCAAAGCAAGCTCCACAGCTCAACCCACTGTTGAACAAAGCTGTGCTCAGAGCTGCAGTGTTGGTTCCATACCCTTGGCTGTACAGGTTCCCATACCCACAAGCTCCTCCTGCAAAACCAAATACCCCCAAAATTTGAAATTGTCCAAATGGGTCTCTTTTTTTAAGGTCTTTTTTAATTTTGGACCCCTAAACCGGTCTCAATTTGAGAACCGAGCTGAACTGTATCTAAAAACGAGAACCAATCATTCAAAAAATTACATAACCGCAGTTTAATTATGGTTCTCCTAAATTAAGATCTGCTATTAATCGATAAAGAATCGAACCGGTGAAGTGGACACACGTGGCACACATCCTTACACACGCCTTCTAAGTGTCCCCAGTCATCTTTAGGTTTTCTTTTACGATTTATAATATTTAAAAACTTTAAATCTTAATTGCGTATTTTATAATTTTCAATTTCGAATATATACTAATAATTATATTTTAGAATCGTATTACACAGAATAAAATTGCGTAATTAATCAAAAACGAGATTGACTAGCCTAACTAATTAGCCCATAAATCCAGCTCAAAATAAAGACATAAGTTTAAACAGTTCTGTTTGGTTATAACTAAACCGTCAAAACTTATGATTCCGGTTACGGTTTTCTCACATTCAAAACTTATGATTCCGGTTACGGTTTTCTCACATTCAAAATAATCACGGAGACCTATTCGGTTCGATTCCAGAACCATGACCACAATTTATACATACCCATTGTGCCGGAAGCGTCGCCGCCGCCGTAGAAGGTGGCGTGAGCGTCAATCCACCCTCCTCCTCCGCCGTACCCACAAACGGACGTGACCGTTGCGAGAAAACCCACCAAGAAAAGAGCAGAGAGACCCATTTTCCTGCAAAAAAAGAGCAATTTTTATTTCAAGACATGAAAAAAATTGGTGAAATGTGAAGGAGAGTGAAGCTCAAAGCAAGAAGAGGAAATGGAGAGCTTACATGATGAGGAAGGAGAAGAGGTTAAGGGAGTGTTTGGGAGTGAAGAAAATGGGAGGAGTTTTGGGACATTTATATAGAAGATTTTGGGGGTGAAAACGGGGACTATTTAAAACATCACTTTTTTTTTTCAGAAACTAACTAACCCTTAAAAGCAGTTGGGACCAAAAACGGCCACTGGGACCAGTGGAGAGGCTGATAGCTACGGCGAGGCTAAAATGGTAATTTCAAGATCGAATCAGACATGAGACATGTAAACAGAGCAAAACTGTAATAAATCTTAGCACGTGCGGCTTAAAGTTTGTATATTTGTCTAAAATGAATGAATAATTTTTGAGTTGAAAAAATTAAAAGTATTTTTTTTATTCGAATTCATTGAGTTTTTGTATCTTTTCTAGTACGTCGTCGATGTACGAATTTGAGACTTCATGTCTAGAAGAGTTTAGAGTCAAACTCGAGCGCCTAGCTAGTTTGACTCTCTCTCCTTACCGTCATGGCTCCAAGATGGTCCGAGTACTGTTCTTTTCACCATATGTTATCTAGTTTCATGTTTAAGATGGTTGATCGGATAGAGAAAAACTAGCAATTTCTAAAAAATATTGTTTTCAATTTCAATGAAATTTTTGTAATTTTTAGGATAAATTTACATATTTTGAAGAAGAAAAATTGTAAGTTCACTTCCACTATTTAAGATATTAAAAATTATTGGTCATTTTTTACAAAAATAAAATAATAAATCTTCACGATTTTTATGAGCTAGTTTGACCCTCCCTTCTTCGTGTCATGCCCTGTGAGGAGCGTAGACATTTCGTTATTGTATTATTTGGTTGCATATTCAGAACGTCGATTAGAGAATAAAAAAGCTAGCGATCTCGAGTTAAATTATATTTTATAAAAATAATTTCAATGACATTTCGTTATTCTAGACAAAAACAATAATAAATTTACGTTTATTTTTTGCCGCGTAAAAATAACTAGTCACTTTTTACAAAAATAAAATGATAAAGCATTCACTGTTGCAATTAAATCCTTTTGTTTGTCCATCAATTTTTGAATAGTTCAATTTATTGATGAATTATTATGCATTAAAGCTCAACGGTTGGAGTTATCATCACAATTCACAATGAGTTGGTTTTCTCTTACTTTTCATCTTGTACTTTGTGTCATCAAATTATGATTTAACTCAAAATAAAATTATGAGAATAAATTGAAATAGTTTATTTTTGTCGGCCCAAATTTGTGATGAACAATGAATAATGCGACATTAGGAGCACATGGGCGATGTATGATTATGATTATGACATGAAACAAGATCAAATCGATACTAATAATTACACAATCAAGAAGTTGTTAAGATAGAGAGTTTAAAGAAAGATCACACGTGTATAGTTAATAGATCACAACCCATGTGAAGCTTCCCGATAGTAATTAATTAAATAATGCAATTAAAGTATAATCAAATGTATACATAAATAGTCAAAATATAATGTAATTATTTAGTTGAAAAAAACCAGCAAAAAAATATTTTAGGGATAATAACATTTGGCTACACTTAACTATATCACATTTCAAAATGAATATCCTAACAAAATTTCATTTTGAGTACCCCAAGTTTTAATAAGCGACATTTAGCCCAACGTCTGTTAAATCTAACTAAATTGGTTTGTTAAAAAATCTAAAAGGCCCTCAATAATTTTGACATGTTAAAACGGTCTGATTGGTTCAATTGATATAATTATAAAATGACTATTTTATCTCTAATTGAACAACTAATTTAACTTATTGGTTTGAGGACAAATTTGACTTTTCAATTACACAAATAAAAGAATTAAAATAATATCAAAAAACATGAAATGACTAAAATGCCTTTTACTATTTATCAAATTTTCATAGTGTACCATCATGACATTTTTTCCCAAATCCGACGACACAGTTTTGGCGGCCTGGGGCATGGCTCCATCTTCCACCATCGCGAACTCGACGGTGGAGCCCACCACTTCTTTGGGTTCCGCGGCGAGCCCGACGGTGACGCCTACCACTTCTTCGGGTTCCACTGCGAGCCCGACGGCGACGCCCACCACTTCTTCGGGTTCCGCCACAAGCCCAATGGTGTGACTAACGTCGAGGCTGAGCTAGCCTGACTGATGCCGACGCGAATTGGAGCTGGTGATTCCGGCGGTGGGCGAAATGAGGAGGTCTCCATATCTTGTTGTCAACGGCGGTGCTCCTCGCTGGATCTAGGTTTCGACTCAGAGGAGGGCGCCGACAAGGCCTACGACGCCGCCACGCTCAGCCTTCGCCGCTCTCTGCAGGTTTGGCCAAGATCTGGAACACGAGGGAGGCTCGGTCTGGAACGCGAGGGAGGCTCGATCTGGCAAAGTTCTTGTTGTCGACGGTGGTGCTCCTCGCCAGTCGGAGTCGCGGCCAGAGACGGGGAGCAGGCGGTCGGAGTTGCGGCCGAAGATGGTGAGAAGACAAAGGGTTATTGATATCATTTTATTATTATTATTAATTAATTAATGATTAATAATAATATAATCAAAGGGAAAAAAATACTTTTGTGCACCTGAATATACACTTTTGATACTTTTATACCCTAACTTTTTTTTCCTCTTTTTTTTCATACCTTACTTTCATTTTGGGACAACTTTCTTCAGGAATTTCAAAATACCCAAAATACCCCTGAATTGAACCAAAATTAAATCTGGTTTAATTCTGGTCCAACTAAAGAGTGTGAAAAGACGAAATTGCCCTCAACTATTCATCAAATTTTCAAAAGTATGCCACCCTTTCAACTATTCCTCTTCCGACACTCCCTCCTCACCGGCGTTTCTCCGGCTCCATCGCCGGGGTTTCTCCGGCATGTGAGGAGCACGGTGGACCGACGAGACCTCCTAAGTACCTCCGCCAAGGTGTCAGTCTCGACCTCATCGTCCTCGACCCCTCCTTCTCGTCTTCTCTAGTGATTCTTCGCCGGAGCCGGCCATGGTTCTTCCTCTGCAGCCTCCACAACACAAAATGACGAGCATCGACGAGGTGGGCAGCGAGCATCGACGAGGTGGGCAATGGTCAGCGACCAAAATGGTAGAATGCGGTGCTCCAACGATCGTCTCCGGCACAGAATGGCCGGAAAATAGATAGAGGGAGAGAGGGAATAAGAAATGAGTTCAAGAATTTAAAATTTTCACTCGCCGAAAAGTGTGCCAGAACATATTTTCCGGCACACTTTCCGGCGAGTGAAAATTTTGGCACAACTTCGGTCACCTCCACCAACTCCGGTCACCAGGTACAAAGCCCAGTAGGTAAGCTCCAACGATCGACGATGCTCCGTTGATCGACGAGGTGCTCACGATGCTCTGTTTTGATGAAGTAGGAGGGTCTAATGGCATTCACTTGAAAATTTGATGAATAGTTGAGGGCAATTTCGTCTTTTCACACTCTTTAAAAAATAGGGCCGGTTCTCTCCATTAGACCAGGGGTAATTTCGGTATTTTGAGAATTTTAGGGGTAAATTTTCCAAAATGAAAGTCAGGTATGGAAAAAAAAAATTTGGGTATGAAAGTGTTAAAAGTGTATATTCAGATGCACAAAAGTGTCTTTTTCCCTATAATCAATTAATAATAATATATTTATTTAATTATTAAAAAATTATAATTATTATTTGTGAAGCCTTTTTAGACTTTTTAACAGACCAATTCAGTTAGATTTAACAGATGTTGGGTTAAATGTCGCTTATTGAAACTTGGGGTACCCGAAATGAAATTTTAGAAGTTGTGGTATTCATTTTGAAACGTGACATAGTTGAGTGTAGCCAACTGTCATTACCCCAATATTTTATTACGAGGTGTCTATAAAAATTACAAGAAAGAGTAGAAAACCCCTGGGGCTATGTTCAATAAGCAAATTTTAGTAAGATTTTTAATCACTGAGTCAACTCATGGTAATCGAACCCTGTTTCTATTCTAACAATGAATAATGAATATATTTGTTAAACCCATGTTTCTGAGAAGAAATAATAATATAATCAAATTTCAAGAAAGTAAATAAAAACAAAGATAATTAATTCATGATCTCTTGTGCGACGTATTTAGTTATAGACTGCTTTTTCCCCTTCATATTATTATGATTTCAACGATAATTATCATATTTTAAGAATTCAAAACACATAATACTTTTGTATATATCATTGTCATATACAATATCGATTACATTCCATGTGTTTCAATTACACTAATTGAAATAGAGCGACCCATGTGAGGGTGTTTAAAGTGGTGAGAAAAGAACCAATGAATCCATTTTCTTTATGTGCCAAAACTTAATGGACAATCACAATGATATCTACTAAAGTTGCTTGGAACTTTTAAGCCAAAAGATGCAAGTCTTACCAATGAAACTAACCTAGGCCATGCTTGTTCCTTAAGTGTGTTCACTAAAGTAGAAATCAAAAAATCCTTAAAATGTACTTAGAATGATCAAAATCCGCACACTCCTCCCTTAATCACAATCAACCTTTGTAAACATGTGTTTATGTGGAAGTGTGTTATGTGAGTTTCTGATTTAAAACCTGTTTTGATTATTTTTACAAGTAATGTACTGATAGTAGTAAAAAGTTAATTCACATTTTGTTATTGATTTTCGTTACGTGATTTTAAATTTGTGTTTTTTTGGAATTTTTTAGTAACGGGTCTTCAATTGGCCCGTCTGTAGACACCCACAATTCTCCTAAAATTACATCATTGTAGGCGGGGTGACGAGTCTTTTCTGATAGGACTGTTCATAGTTCGATTTTGAACTAAACTGGATCAAGGTTGAACCAAACCGATCAATTCGGTTATTAGAAAATAAAATTTGAAACAAACTACTAGAATTTGGTTCGATTAATCTTGACTGAGTTTCTCACATTTTGAGTCGTTTTGATTTTTTTTGCTGGTCCAATTAATGAAAATCGAAGACTTAAAATATATGAGTTACATGTCCAAATCGATCAGTTTTCGATTCAGTTAATTTGCTTATCGATTCTGATGTTATAAACCAAAACTGAAGTGGCTTGAGAGTTTCAGTTTTATTCAAAACCAAACAAAACCATTTTTTTTATTCAATTATTTTTCGAGTCGATTCATTAACTTTTCAGCAGCCTTAACTTCTACCTCCAACCGTATCTAAGCAGGCGGTTGACCCGCCCATAAACACCCCTACGGACTGTCGACAGTGAGGACCACCAAGTGGGCATAATTATTTTGCGGCAAAGGTGGTCTATGTCTATACCCTCCAAAGGAGACCCACTATTGCCCCCATAATCGGGTGTGTGCCTTAATTTTCAAGATCTTGGAGGGCGTGATTGAAGGATTTAAAGGTGCGTAGAATATATATGCATAGACTAAAGATTTTGCTGTCGTTTTTAAGTACTATTTGTGTTAGATAGTTGTAGCTAACCTAACTGCCTCAACCTTCAATTCCACTTTTTATTTATTATATCACCCACCTAACATATTACATTGATAATTAATGGATCTACATGCATATATTCGATCTATATTTGATCGATGTAACAATTTAACACTCTCTCACGTGCATGACGTGTATAAAATCCTAGTTGTGCAACGATACACATGGATTGTTAGCTTTTAGCACGAATTCAAATTATATAGGGAAGTGAATATTTAAACTTGTTATCATATTAAAGTTCGACCCACCTAAAATTTCAAGTAAATAACTATAACCCTAAAGGTATGTATTAAACGGTGAATGGATACATAGTGAATTGAAGTGAAATTGTAACAATTAATGAAAATCGATGACCCCACCCTCGCTTGTTTTTTAGTCCCCGGCCTGAGAATGTCATAAGAAATATTACTCATGAGACGACACATGTGGATTGTACACTTTTAGCACGGGTTAAAATGATATAAAATAAATTTGATAGTATGAAAGTCTGACCCGTTTGAGAATTCAAACTGATAACTATAACCGTAAAATTATCTATCTAATAGTGAGTGGACATATAGTGAACTGAAATGGGACTTAACAATAATTAGGGAGCATATTTTCTCCGTTTTGTCATTGCTTATTTTCGACATTTCTCCGATCCAAACCCGAGAATGTTATTAAAATTATTGTTTTTAATAAAATTTAATTTGTAATTTTAAAATTTATATCTACGTTTTTACAATCATATTATTTTAATATATCGGGATGAAGCGGTCATTTCAACCTGCCCTAAAAACCCCGGCCACATCATCCCTACTCGACCAGAGATATCAAATCACCATCGAATGGAATGTCAAAATTTTGACATCTAACAATAATTGAAGAATCAATTAATTAACTACCTTTTAAAAAAAAAAAAAAAACTTCTCCAACTACTCTTGCACTTTCGCATTAACTGATATAGCTGACTTTATTAGAACTCAACATGCCATTTGACTATTCAAATATATGATGATCCAACGGTTGGGTAATTAGGGTTAATGACTTTTACAACAAAATATGTTCTTAGCATAACTATTTTATATCACATTACCAAAAAAATAGGTGTAGAGAATTTTATTTTGTCCCATCTTGAGCTTGAAGCTCCACAAGTCTTCAACTATACAATTTAGCTCTCTGGTGATAGCAATTAATGGCCTAATTTTGTGGAGTTTTTTTTTTCCAATATGTTATTATGTGATTTTATTTTTTTGTTTCCAATTCTATTTCTCACACTTATTTAAGTGCTATATATGAAAGAAACAATTAATATTGGTGTTGCCGACACTAATTAATATTCTCCATTGTGTTGTTGATTATTTTTCCATTTATATTGGACCTTTGCAAGATCCTTGTCTCGGATCTTGCTTTACAAAAGAAACGAAAATATGGTTAACCAATTAAAGTTACAATTGTAGTCAATGTGAATCAATTACAAGCATGAATCGCACTCCATCGAATTAATTATTAACCTTTGTACTTATAATGTTCGAATATAAAGATCGGTACAATTTTGACTCATTGTAATATATTATGAATTTTTGAATATATTAACCGTTCGCTAGTAACATAGTTTTTTTATAAAACTGTGATATCAAAAAGAAAAAGAAAACATGTTTAAAATGATTTGATTGCATCAATGGGTCAACGTATTTTTGGAACAATTGATATTAAAAAATGCATCAATTTTCAACGATGGTAACTTTATATAAGTAGAACAAGGGACATTTAAATCTTAATTTAGCAATACATCATATTAAACATGATTGACTATTTTATATCATGAGCAATATATTTATATCATTATCATCATCATCATCGTGGCTACAATTTTAGAGAGGCGTAAACTCAAAAGTATATAAGTAATTGGATAACTAATACCAAAAAACCATTTTTGTATCGGATGATTTTGGGTTTTGATAATTCTTATCTTATTAAATGCAACTTCTGAAGTTTATTATTGTGATTCATAAAGTCATAAACTTGTTTTTGAATATTTTCTCTATGAATAAACTTGTCAAATTAGTTATAACGAACTATGGTTCAAATTATTGTGTCATTAGACTTTGAACCTTTTAGGTTTGTGTGAAGTAACAATTTAGAAATAAATCGATTATGAGTGAAAATTAGTCCTCATAATGTAATGACTTTTTATTCAATTTATATAATTATATTTAACATATACTTATGATTACTTTATGCACATTCATGTATGAGAAAATTCTTGTAGAGTGACAAGACTTAATGACAATGACATAAAGACATGAAAAACCTAACACCAAAACCTCATCCTAATTACATTATTCTCTAAAACAATCAAAATGTTTGGTGAAATTAGGTTGATGGAGAAAATTTTGGCAAGTGCTTGCTTCACATAATGCACGTAGTAGTAACTAGTGCCCTAATACTAATAGATGCTAATCGAGCAGAAAGAGCCTAAATGAATTGAATTACATGGTTAATTAGAGATTAATTAGTCAAATTGAATTATTTTTTTTGAAATATTGATAGTAGCATGACCAAACATATTTGAGCTCTTGCTCTTCTCTCCAAGGTCCACCATCACATGGTGCAATCTGTCAAAAAACTTCAAAGAAAGAAAAAAGCAAGTGCCTTTAATTTTCAGGGTTGTGGTTGGTTTTAGGTGATGTGAAATCAATTTGAGTTCAAATTCAAATTTCAATTCCAAGATGGTCAAGCAAGTCTCATAGATAGTAATTCAAATTTTAGGTGAGTCCTCTCTTGTTTGATGGATGATTTTGAGGGTCCAACAAGTTGGGTTATTATTGGGTTCACTTACACTACTATTACTGTACCATTATTGTTCATATAGAGCTCATCCCAACATAGGGCATGAATGTGGGGAAGATAGTTTGGTCCACAATTCTACTCAAGCCCTAACTCACTTACAGCTTGAATGGATAGTGTCCATTGCTTGAGGTGAAAATCTTCCATTAGCAAAATGAAATGAACAGATTGTTAGGGAGAACCAGACTTTATCGAGGAGAAACATACTAAAATAAATCTCATATACACGTTTAGGACTCCTCATGATTTAGTTTTGAAATGCACCGATCAATTTGATTCTATGATAATCAAAACCAAAATTCAAACGTTATAATTCAATTCAGTTTGGTATTTAACCGGACATTTTTTAGTTCGGACAAAACCGATTTTTATGAATTTTTCACATTTTGAGCGGTTTTGACTTATTTTTTGTTGGCCTAATATTTTAAAGCTTCGTTGACGAAGATCGATGACTTATAATTAACCACGCGTATAAATAGATCGATTTGTGATTCAGTCCATTTTTTATCAATTCTAATTCTATAAATCAGAACCGAACTTGTGCAATTTCAATTTTGTTTATAACCAAACCAGTTATGTTCTATCCAGTTTAATTTTTTCAGGTCAGTTCAGTAATCTTTGAGCAGTCTTATACACTTTAAAATCACTCTTGACCCAAAAGATTAGCATATCAGATCTTAGATTGAATCTGCATATAAACTTTGTTTAACACAAATGGCCTAATTCTTAAAGTCTAGGTGCAGTTTCTACATTACAGAAGTGCCACTTTGGTTGGGAGGGTCTTTGAACAAACAAATGGGCATGGACAATCCAAAATGACCCATATAGGTTCTTGATCATCTTTACAAGTCAATACACATGAAATGTGACCTATGATTCATAACACAGTGAAAATAAGGGAGCGCAACAGAATCAATGCTTCAAGATACACAGTCTTATCTACACTAGACTACACATCCCATCACAATTTCTTCATACCTGGTGTTGCTGCTGCTGATGCTGTATTTGAGCTCCCAACTGCTCCTTGATCACTTGACATTCCATTCAACCTCTCCGAATAAAACGAACTGCTCTTCCTCAACTTGCCCGGAAACTCCTTCGTCGCGTTACTTCTCAGGGAAAGGTTTCTCTTCATGCGGTTTCTGTTGAGTAACAGCATTGTGTTTCGTGGAGGCACGTGAAGAGCTCCTTGGACACAGTCTCCAACCTGCCCACAGCCCCATGGCCTTGACGGTCCATCCTCGCCTACAGGCTTGAGTCTCGGGAAGCCACTCTTCAACACTTGAAAGTTTCGGTGCTCTGGGAAATTTTCCTCCGATCCATGACATATAGGGCAAGGAGGGTCATCTTTGCGGGTCTTTGTCGTTGTCTGGTCCAAGCATTCGGCGTGAAAAACGTGTCGACATGAAAGGACGCTGGCAACCGGAAGGTCTCCGCTTCTTACAATCCGGCGAGTACTCCAAGGCGACCTCTGTGACAAGAACCTTCCGCATAATCCACACTTGAACCCTACTGAAGGGTTGCGCGGCTGACTGAAAATTTCGTGCTCAAATTGTTCAGAGACTTCAGTGATGTCAGCACCGCTGCTGGCGCTACTCCATCGGTGAGGTTCTCTTTGTGGAGTAGTGACACGGAATTCTGAAGAGGATTCTCTAGGATATTGGGTGGGGAGGGACAAAGGGTGTACGGGTTTGGACATTGAAAAATGACGACTCGATGAATTGGGGCGAGAGGATAAGCACGGCTTGCCTGAAAATTCGGATTCGCTGCTGTCTGAACAGGATGAAGTAGATCCACCACCATATGGATTTGCCGAGGTCCCCTGCAAAAAAAATATCGTCTGAGTAAGGAAAGTTGAATTTACAAAGAAAACTTAGAACCGATGCAAAGGCAGGGAGTGAAGAGCGCAATACCTCCATGTCAGGTGTGAACGAGGCGTGCCTCAAAAATTGATCTAGAAAGTGAGAAGGACATGAAAACCATTAAGTAGTGACATAATGAGTAACATGAACAACACTGTCGTTCATCAGAATGATGAAACGATTATTATGAGAAAATCAAGTTCTTTAACTTCTCTGCATTCTATGGATATCCTAAATATCTACAATTTATGTGTACAAAACATAGAAGCCAGTGAGAGCCTACATAAGTGGACAATGGTGATATGACATGGACCCAAACAGACAGATAGTAGTAACATTGAATATAAAAAAATCAGTTTCAAAAACAATGTCAATGATTGTTCTCCAGCCCCAAGAATAAGAAAATAAAAGCATGATGAATGCTTGAAATTACAGCACTTGTTTTCTTTGTACATATTACCGCACTTGTTTGTAGAATCAAGGATAGGAGGTTAATAAGAACCCTAAAACAGAGAAACAAAACAACATGGAAGTAGAAACAAATAAACTTAGATGAATGCTTGAATTGAGCTGCAGCATATACATGATATGTTTCAATTAGAGGAGAAGGACAAATTCCACTACACTTTAGCCTTGTAAAGTTTCAATCAGTCGGCAAATAATTATCAAACACCGGGCAATGAGGAATCAAAAGCAATAGATGTATAAGGAACCGCCTTACCATTTGCATTACCCCGCCTTGCCATAGCCCCATAATCATCAATATTTATAGCCTGTATTGTTGGAGGTGTCCACTGAGGACCTGGTGAAAGATCAGACGGACTACTGAAAAACAGTCCGGGGCCATCAGATGTTGAATATTCACGAATACGATTTCCCCTCACCCACCTCCTACTTTCTCTGCTGGTTGATGATGCAGAAGACCCATATTGAATAACACCACGAGAACTGTATGGCAAATCTTCAGACTGGAACGGAAGATCCCATCTTGATGGAGGAGGCGAAAAACTCGTATTAGTTTGCCAATAAGGCTCATGTGGATCCACAGACCAGTCCCTACTGGCTGCATTTGATCCATGTGGCCTTGCGGCCACACAACAAAGCGACCCCGTCTTAGCTATCTTATGTCTAACTTTTCATCAACCAATTTCGCTCGCCACTAAAAACTGTCCCTATTTTTCAACATCCAACCAATACATTACATCATCCTCCAGAAAAACACTGCATTTTCTTAAAGCCCCTCACAAAGTAGTATTCAGTGATTGATCTGAGCAAACTTAGACAGCATGATGAATATTTCTTCACAAAGTATCATCACAAATCATGTAATCAAGACCTACAAAGTAAACATCTTACATACATTAGTGGGCAAGAGGGTCTCAGAGAGACTATTTAAGAAAATGTAGTACCCAAAAACATCAAGCACGCAATCAGATCCCTCTCCATATAACATGATAAACAAAAGGAAAAAAATATTCACTTATATAAAATCAATGAACTAATACTTTGCTATTATGTCTTCTCAAAACCTGAACTTTCTGGAGTCAAAATCAAAACTTTGGCCAACCCAGTTCATCAAATTCTAGTTATAGTCCAAATTGAGCTCAGATTTGCAGCTCAGAGTAACAAATTCTTCATACCCCTCACAAAAATTCTAAAATAAATCAAAACACACCATAAACATATATCACCATAAATTAAAGCAAAAATAAGATAAATTTGCGAAACCCTGAAGAAATGTAGATTAGGAATCAGAACAGAGAATCATGAACAGAAGAAACAAAAAACCCAAACAAAGAAAAATAAGAAACCAACTGATCAAAAATGGACAGAGAAAACAAAAATTGAGCTCACAGTTCAATCGGAGAAGAAGAAGAAGAGAGCGCCACTACCAGGAGAGTCGAGAGAAGCTCCACTGTGAGTTTAGGAACTGGCAATGATCTGGTAGTGGTGCTTCGAAGAAGAAGAAGGTTGAAAATGTAAAACCCTAATTTATCGGTGACTGGGAGATTAATTAATTATTTATTTAATTGATCATCGAATTTGTTTCTTTTTACAACTTGGTCCTCGGCTTTTTCTGTAATCTCTTACTTTACCTTTCTAGTTACTAATCTTTCCTTTTTTGGTAAAGTTTATGCATTTATTTTGAGTTAATTCCTCCGCAGAGCCGATGAATAAAGTTAGTTAATATAAATTTATCATTAATTAATTTTAACTAATTGTCGACATGACATAATAATTTATGTTTTGATCATCTTGATATGGATTTTAGGGAAAAGAATAATTTCCTACCACCAATTAAACATTAGTCTTATTTTACTATAGTTATAACTTATAACAAGAGTGAAATAATAAAATAGTTAGAATATCTGCTAAAACATTTTTTTAGTTAAATATAGTCAAATGAGAATGACGTTTAGTTATGTATGATCAATTATAATTGTTCTTAGATTTTATGATTAAGAATAGATCAAACCTTAACAATGTGCATGTGCTATATTCATGTATGATTTGCCAGCTAATATCCGACAAAACTTTAAATTTAACACAGACGTAACATTATGCGTAATAAACGCATATATAAATACTTAAATCTTTGACACGATATTATATGAAGTCCTTGTCACTTCACTAGCAACCAGCTCTTGTTTAAGCAAGAAATATACATTAAACAATGAGAATTGAGAAATGGCAAATCCATTTCAAATACTTGCATGTTGAGGTCAACTTTCCTCTAAACTGCAGCTTGTGCCCAAAATCATAACTTGAAGTTCATGTTGCAACTGGTGCTTGAATCTGGGCAGGCTTGTAAAAATGGTCCTGAGAAGGCCAAAACAAGGATGGAAACTGGTTACTTACTTACAAGCTATTCCATACAAAAGTGGGTTTGTGATTGTGAGTGATGATGCAGACAAGAAAGCTGTGTTAAGCTCAGCACTTGAAAACCCGGCCTCTGATATATACTTCCCCGTCTCCCTCGTTAGGTGACACCCATCGGCGATTCTTTGCTGCAAAGGGTCAAGAACGCTCTGCACCAATCTAAGAACCGTTCCGTCTGCATCAAGTTCAGAAATCACTCAATCGAAATGTTGTTGTTTCGGCAAATGCAAAAAGGGACAGACGCTCGATACCTTTTGCAGCCACGTGTTCCACAAATAGGTAAATCCCGCCTGGTTTCAGAACTCTCTTCACCTCTGAAAAAGACTGGTTGATCAAATTCAGGTTATCAAAAGGAAGCGAACTGAAGAACTCGGAGCAAGGAAAACCGGAGATTACTTCATTGACAGAAAATTTAGCTGTTGACAAAATGCTCTCAAATGTCGAATGGCTTACTAGTTCAATTACCTTTCAGTGTCATATCAACATCTTGAACGGAACATAACACGAGTGTTCCAACAACTGCATCAAAAGAAGCATCCCCTAAAGGTATAGATTCCCCTACCTGAGAAAATCAAGTCCTTGAAGATAGAGCAAAGAATAACTTTCTGGTTACGGTACATAAGACTTAAGAGTATATAGTATCAATGTATCATCAAGAGATAACGAATATAACCAAAATGAAAATTGATCAGTATGGGTAGCTATTATAAGAAGTTGGATAGTAATTAATTTGTAATTTGGAAGGTGTTTTTATCATATATATTCAATACATTAAACAAAATCATATATATTCAATAAGTGGCATCTCATGCATAAAGTGAATTTTCCATTTGTTGAAAGTTTCCATCTTATTCAAGTTCAAAATAGGGGAAAGAAGAACCAAACAAATAAGGCCTAAACAATAAAGAAATTTCCAATTATCAAAATTTCGTTTAACATTACACCCTCCATTGTGACTTTATGTGTATCAAGAACTCGGTAATCAAACGCCTGAGTTTTTGTCCAAGTAGCCGAATAACCCTCGGAAGCGAAATCATCAAAACTCTGAGCACATTGTACAAAACCAATTCCTTTTCAAGGGAACTTACTTTATCTACTACACTGTCTGGTCAATCCAATGGTTCATTATCAAAATGCACCAAAAGTTAAGATTCTTGATATCACAATCAAATTAATGGATGATCCGCTTACCGCTTGTATAAACTCCAAATTCCTAGGAGGCAGGCCAGCAGCGGCCGCGGCAGCCCGAGCATATCTCTCCATCTTCCTATTCGGATCAACACCAAACACAGTAACATCAGTAGCATAGTACCTGAGATTGGGACCTGTGCCAATGCCAAGCTCCAACACTCTCTGTGCCTTTCCCTTCAAATTCCCAAACAGCTTAGCCTTGTAACCTGCAATCTTATCCCACCAATCCAATCACACCTTCCACACTCAATAAACCAAAATCCCCAAGAAAAATGGTGGGTTTGTGTGGGAAAGTGAAACTAACCTCAGCCTCACAAGATTGCATGGTCGAATCCATGGCGGAAGCATAAAACTTCTCGTACCAATCCGGCCGAGGAGGGTGGACCCTGTTCAAAACATCCTAGAAAAATGATCAAATTCAAAAGGGTCACTCTCACTGGTGATTTTGTATCAAGAAATTGCAGGTAGAGGAAGAGGTGATTGTTACCGTTGGGTCGTCGGGACCTGAAGCTCGAGAAGAGGCAACGGGAAGTAGAGCAGCGGAAAACGCCGCCGATTCGATGAAACGGCGTCGTCCACAGCAGGAGCAAGAGCTTGAACCGGCGGTGGCTTCTGGGTCGATTTGGGATTTTCCGAGCTCATCGGTGGAGATGGGTCGGAGCGAGACGCGGTTTGGAGTAAAGGGTTTGGTCCGAATCGATGAAGCTCCAGTCTTGCTGGAGGAGAAAGGGGCGTAGTTGGAGACAAGAGGAAACGCCATTGCTGAGCTTTTTTTTCTCCGAGCTGCCCAGAACCAGATAGGCTCTGTTTGGGTCTAGTAAGTGTAAAGAGGGGCATTTTAGTAATTTCACACTATCCAAACCTAACCGCACAGTATACTAAATCTCACCAAACACCTTCTAAAATCATTATTCTCGCTAACACCCCTTTAAAATGGGCAAAAATCTCAGTTGTCAAAAATTTATTTAAAAAAAAAAAGATAAAAATACCCCTCTCCCTCACTACTCCCTCACCATATCCTCTGTCTCTCCTCCCTTCTTCCACCGTCGCCGGCGAGCCTCCCTCCATCCAATCCCCTCCACCACCGCCACTCCTAGCGCCATCGTCAGCCTCCCCTTCCTCTCCTCCTCAGTCCCCTCCATCCTCACCTTGAAATCTTTCTCCCTCCAAATCCTCAACCTCGCCTCTCTCCCCATCAACTCAATCTTCGTCATTATCGTCAGGACGATGAACACGCGGCGGGAGGGGTTTGGCCGGAGGGAGACTTGTCGACGACGGTGGAGGGAGGAGAGACAGAGGATATGGTGAGGGAGGGGTATTTTTGTCTTTTTCAATAAATTTTTGACAATTGAGATTTTTGCCCATTTTAAGAGATGCTAGTGAGAGTAATGATTTTAGGGGATATTAGGTGAGATTTGGTATAGTTTAGGAGGTGATATCTAGAATTATCCCGTTCTGTTTTTTACCTTCAACACTGCACAACATCTTCATGATATGCACAAAATTGTTTCTGTTTGTTATTGGATAGACTAATTTACTCATATCTGATTTTAATTTTTATTTTATTAAAATCGAAATAAAACCAAACCGAACCAACTTTAAACTAAACTGTAAACAATCCCACATCAGTATAATTTCGTTGAAATAGACAAAAATCTTGAAATTATTTTATAATCCTAAAAATACCCTCACAACTTAATATATAAAATTACAAAAATTTTCCATATACATTACACTTTTATATACATAAAACTATAAATATATCAATAAAAGAATTTGCCAAACCCCACTTATTTTATTTTTACTTTTATCCAATTCCACATCCAGTGTTTCGTACTACCATGTTCCATTGTGTCTTCGTGTAGATCCTATTTATCTTCTATTAGTATTATTATATTTTCACCTTTACAATTCGATTGAGTTGTTATAATTAAGTGTTATTGTTTGATTTTCGTTAAACAACTTAACGGTTACAAATTTAAAGTTTTTGTCTATAAATCAAGATTAAAATCATCTAACTCAGACCATAAATTCAATAATTAACAAAAATTGAAAATCAACCGATTCTAACGAGCAGAACCGAGGAACAAAGTTAAGTACTGAACCAGCTCTTTATGTAATGGTTTTGGGTTCGATTTTGAAAAATAAAAACAGGCGGATGTAATTTATAAGCAGTTAAGTGAATGTGTGCATGTAATTTTAGATACATTCCTATAGTTTAATAAGCAGTAACAATTTGAAAATAAAACCATCTCAAAACAACAAAATTTCAGGACATTTCATATAACATAATAACTTGACCAAGATTTGTCCCAAAAAACAACCTGCTATGAACATGTTACATATAACAAAACAACTTGAACAAGATTTGTCCCCAAAATAACTTGTCCTCAAAAAAGGAAAAGATGAACAATAAATCTAAACTGAATTACAAAATCAAATGAACCCAAGAAGAGTAACAACGAACATCTTGCGAAAATTCATACGCAGTTATCGTACTAACGGCTGACATGACTCAATCTTCTTTAAGATTAACCATGACCGTGTTGACGCCAAGTAATATAATTTTCCTGAATTTTCTTTCTTATATAGACACATTTTTTGTTTATCTAAAGTTAAGACAGTTTCAGTGTAAAATGATTAAAATGCTCTTAATTGTAATTTAAAATTAAGTTATTTTTCACTTCTACTTCTCTCTCGTATTCATTTCTCGTCGTCTCTCCGTAATCAAAAAATATAATTAATAAATAAATTTAAATTTAAAATCAGGTTCAATTACAAACCAAAAAGAATCAATATGCAAACAAAACAAATCCCAGATTCACAATATCACTGAACAGTTATATTTCTCTCTCTTATATTTTTCTCGCTTACCCAAAAATCAGTCTCAATGAAATTTACCTTTCTCTATTTCTCTTTGATTCTTTCATTTTCTACAAAAATTTTGAATGTTTTCGTCACGAAAATCCTCACCCAAAATCTTTGTACCAGTTTTCGCTTTGATTCTCGAATTTTCCCTCATTTGAGTATCGAAAAGTCAAGACCTTCAACCTTTTTTTGTCTCGAGACCTGATCGACCCAATCTATAGCTTCGGCTAGATCTTCACATTGGTGCTACCGGTACAACGCTGGTTCAGAATCAACTTCAAGACCAAAGAAACTGAAATTCTAAAGTTAGATTTTCTTTTGAGATAATTTCGTTTTATTACAGTTGACATGTTTCTTGTTTGAATACATTTAATTTTAAAAATTGAAAATGCAGCGGTGATGATTCGTTTTTTCTCACTATAAATAAGATATCTATTCATTTTCAGTAAGAAACGACTAAAATATTCTTGATTATCATTCAAATTTTCAAATAAATACCATTGAGTACTTTTTTCCTCTCTCCTAAAATAAAATCACTAAAACTAAAATAAACCAGAAACTCAAATGCTATTTTAACCAACCAAAATAATCTCAACAATCAAAAAAATGAAAGCAAGAGTGGAGTGAAATTGGGGGTTTGTTTTAGGGTAAAAGACAGAAAACTACACCCAAGAATCACCAAAAACACTTAACTACATCATGTTTCAAAATATACAGTGAGCTACACCAAGAGATCATTAATATAGCACGTGCCGTTACAATTTAGGATGAAATCTGTTAAAATTTGAAGTAAAAAGACGAAAATACTCATGTCCAGACTTCAAATTTTCAAAACCATACCATTGTGAGAATTTTGGTTGTTTCTCCCATAAGCTTCGCCGGCCTCGTCTCCGACCTCCGACCTACTTCTCCGGTCGTCCTTGACTCCGACTTCCTCCAACCGACCTAAAGTTTTTTTAGAAAAGTGTGATGTGTTGAAAATTCTAGTATGTAGCAAGCAAACTGTTGCTATCAATGACATCAAGCTCTGAACAAGGAAGCAAAACCTAACCTCCACTTAGATTGATCTACATTGGCTAGTTACCAGAGAAGGTCCAAATTTGCTTACTGCTATAGTTTCTATAAACCCATGACCTTTCAGCTTCAAACCAATAGCACCATCCAAAATAAAACACAGAAACCTCCAAGAAAATGAACAAGGAAGGAGAAGCTGTCTCTGAAAATGGCGACTCGGCCCCGAATCCAAGCAACGTAGGACTCTCTATCCTAGACTTGATCCTCCGCATCCTCGCTGCCATAGGAGTGCTTGCAAGTGCACTTGTCATGGGAAGGAACAGCCAAACACTTCCTTTCTCCACAAATTCTACTCGGTTCAGAGCCGTTTATCATGACATTCCCGCCTTCACGTAAGTTTTATCCGGTTTAGGTCGCATCTGTATGTGTTTTTCTTGTACTGATTAACATATTCTGTGAAAAAAGGTTCTTTGTGGTTGCAAACTCGGTTGTGTGCGTCTACATGGTCGTGATCTCTATCCCCTTATCGATCTTGAACATCATCAGGAGCGCGGCGAAGAATACTAGGATCGTCTTGGTCATACTCGACACTGTAAGTAACTATACATCAAGAACATGATTTACAAAGACGAATACATGTGTATTGAATTACCTTAAATGATATTCTGAACTGTTTGATATGACTTGAATCGATTGATCTTATCGCACTAGAATTAGTCACATCATGGATATATATGAGTTGAATCGATTCTTATTTGGCGTAAATCTTTCTCGTTATAACACGAACATCTCTATTTTTGCAGATTATGTTGTGCCTCCTCACTTCTGGTGCTGCTTCTACTGCGGCCATAGCTTACATAGCTCACAATGGGAATTCACAGGCCAACTGGGTAGGGTTTTGCCAGCAGTACAGCTCCTTCTGTTCTCAAGTTTCTGGGGCTCTGGTTGGCTCTTTTGGTTCAGTGCTTGTGCTTATGATTCAAATCATTACACTGTCTCTGTCCATCTCTCGTTGCTAGCTCAATTAGTCTTGTGTTTATTACTAATACAGTACATGTATGTTCATTTGTTGTTGTCATAATTAAGTATTATCGCTCTTTGATTTTCGATAGAACTTTTAATGATTACAGAGTTAAAGTTTATAAACATACAGACCATATATAAATCAACGGATTCTAACGGGCAGAACGGGGTTAAGTACCAAACCAGCCCCATACATTATGGTTTCGGATCCAATTCCCATAAATGAAAACCAAACCTATGAATCCAGTTCGGTCGGATTCCATAACCGTGCCCACCCCTTATCTACCGAGTCCAACTTAAGCTTGGTTAACCCGGCCGTGCATCAATTCACCACAATACAAAACTATTCGAGAGCATCAAAAGTTCGTGTCATAATTAATATCACACGATCCATTTAGAGCACATCGATCAGAGGAGTTAAGAAAAACCTTTGGTGGCTCTCTTTGGAAAAATTAAAAAGAAGAGATGGCGGAGATGGAACTCTTTACCATTGGTTTACTGTCGTACCTGACATCGTGTTAGTAGGCCCAAGGCTTCCCAAGCCAGTTTGAAACCTCCAGATTTTTCGAGCAATCTCCCACCTAAGGTGCCTCGGTTCTCTCTTTTCATATGTGCCCGTTTGGGGGCTCAGTTTTACAAGTTCGGCGACTGACTCATAAATGATTCAGTCTTTTGAAATTATCGAAACAGAGAATATCAACAAGCTCAAATCAAAGGATTGAGTTTCTCGTTTTTTTTTAATGTTTTCCTCTTGTCTCTGATTTCATGTTGTTTTTTTCTTGATTTGTTGATGAATCTGTACTGCGGTTTGCTATTTTCGTCAATAAAAAAAGATAGATCCACTTAAAATACCTGACCTGACATAAACACTCAAGAAAAGTCTATACACACGTTAAAGTCCACATATGTATGTAAACTCTTCTTATATCTTATAATATTTCGATGTGGGATTTTGAACTCACATGTGAATATAACAATATCTTTACTATGAAGCCTCTTGGTGCATTATTGAGATCGTTCAGCTGCATAAACTCAGGCCAGCCCCAGTTTGTTTCATTATTGTTGCTGCTGAACCAACGGCTCTCTGCAAAATTTTAAACAGAAAACCATAAGCTGGCAAGAAAACGAATATAAATCAATGAATAAAGTGAAACTCTCTATCTTGTGAGTAACAATAATGATCAATAAACCGATAGCCTTTGCAATGTTCTCATTATTTTTTTAGTACCGGAGAACCAGTTACGTTGTCATTCTTAGTCGTTTTTTACTTGTTAAATTTTACAGAAGAGAGAGTGGTGGGCAATGCGAGGAGGCAATGAAGCACATCCTTGTCGGCCTCTCGGTCGCTGCCTTCATATGCATTGGCATTCCCCTGATTTTTATGGGAGTATGTCGGACTGAGGATCGAGGATCGGGTTGCGTAAACTCGCATACTATGTTCTCTTTGGACTGGGTGTCTCCTTCATCTGTTGCCCCAATTATGGAACAATCAAGGCGATGTGTTCATGTTAAGTGTGGTTATGGAGTAATCAAGGGATGTTAATGTTTATGCTAGTTATTATGAAGAACATGTGTAGTGATCATATGTAGTTATAACCTTAATTGTTATGTCTGAACCGTATCTATCTTAATTAGGTCATATAAATTGAGGAGTTGTGTTGGTGTTTCTGCACCAACTACATCTTCAGAACAGTGGCCACCCCTAATTATGGGTGGCCGTTGTTCTTAAACCGGAGTGAACTGGATTCCTCAGTTTCAAATTTAAGAACCAAACCCGGAATCACCACTTGAGAAACAATTCTGATTTGGTTCGTCGATTTTATCTTGATGGACATGAAGATAGTCAACCCGTTAAGTTTAGGTTGAGCCTAAAATTAAGCCATGAACTGTCCAACTCGGCCCATGCTCACCACTACTTCCTATACTAGCAAGGGACAAATCCGAGGTTTTGTGGGCCGGGCCCAAATAGCGCTCAAATGCGGGTGTATGGGTCTATGTACAACCGGGTCGGATACCAAAGAATGGGTCCAGTTTGACCCGCGAAACCCGAGTAACAGACAAAGATATATAATCAACTTCACAAGCCCAAAAAAAACCTGAAATCTCAAAATTAAATTCCTTTTTTTCCCCCAAAACTCACAACAAGTCGCAGCTATTGAATTAGGGTTTTGCGGCTCTTCTTCGTCCTCGGATTCTACGTCTCGCGTAAGTGATCTGCAATTTCTAGTGATCCATTTGGGTCCCCAGTTCATGATTTGATTGAACAAATTGCGATCAATTTTCCGATTCTCAGCACGAATTGTGTAAAAAAAGGAATTAAATTTTGATTTGTTGTTGTTGTTGTTGTTTTTGTTGCAGGAAACCCTTATTTCTTGATGAAATAGGGATGTACTCAAGAGGGAGTAATGCGTATGGCCAGCCACCATATACTGGGCAATCTGCTTATGGCCAAAATGTAAGTTTACAAATTTCTGAATCCTGGAATTCACATCTTTAATGGGTTTTTTTTTCTTTTGATTTTGGAAAATTTATACACCATTTTCAAAAATAATTTTTTTGGAGTTCTTATGAGCAAGGAATGATTTACATATTGCAATATTTGGTATTATGTCAATAAAAGTTAGGTTTTTTGTGAGCATGATGTGATTTATATCCGTGTTTGATAAATGTTGTCATTGTAATGATGTTTTGCATTTTTCTTTTCAGCTCGGGTCTGCTTATTCTGCAAGTTCAGTTGGAGCTCCGGAGGGGAGCTCTCAGCTATCCTTGGCTGCTCGGGCAGGGATAGCCGCGTCTCAAGAAGCTGATGGTGGATATAGAGCTACTGCTGCTAATTATGGTGGACAATATAGCTCCTTATATGGCTCCACTAATTTGAGCAGTGTTCAGCAGGTCAGCTATTTTCCTTCTTTTGGGTCTGTCTTGACTGATAATGATTTTTCACAACTCACAAGTTTCTCCCGACCGCCATGCTATTTCATTTACCCACCCTGAGTTAGGTAGATGATTCTGCGCAGTGTGTAACTTGATTTATATATCCCCTTCGTAACATTAAGACTCCAGATGTGTGTGTGCTCTTTGTGTTGAAGTTCTTATTTTTAGTATTGCAATTTGGATCAGTATTCTATTGATGATGCTTATGAATAGACTGATGTATGGAATTACATGTTTAACCTGTTATAATCTTCCAACAATGTAGCACACTTTTTACCCACAATCAGTGTATTCTTATGTACAATGTGCATTTTTACATTTTGATTACCCGCAGCACAGTTTTAATTTTATAGTGATGCTTGACATGGCAGTAGTTTTAATCTGTGCCATATTGTGTAATTGTTAGGCTACTTATTTGGTATCATATGGTTAATTTTGGAAAAGCTTCATCTAAAATACTTATTTTTATAGGTTCCTGCACTGAGTGCCAAAGGTGCTGGATCATCGGCTTTAGAAGGTCTTGGTGTCTATGCATCAGCTGTACAAGATTCGCCTAAGTATGCATCTGGTGACTATATGTCTTCAGTAGGACATGCATATGGTCACAAAAGTGATCAACTGTACACGGAGAAAATATCCGATTATCCTGCAATAGATAGGCGACAATATGGAGAAAGGCAAGCTTCTTATGCTGGCAGAGACCTGCAAAATGATCCAGCTGGACGATACACAGATAGTGTTAGTTATGGTCATCAACATCAGGTATTTTATTTTTACTATTTCCTTAAACACTTGTAGTTCCTATGTTCTGTATTGACAATTATGTATTTGATTAATAAATTAGTGTTATTCAGTCTTCTTTAACCACTTCCTTGTCTTCTTGCATAGTCTGAGATGTATGACCACATGGATCAGGTCTCACTATTGAGACAAGAACAATTGCATAAAGCTCAGTCGCTTCAATCTACAACAATTGACAGAGGGACCAGGTACTTTTGAAAACCATTTGTAGTTTGTTTTTAGAAAAGTTAGTTTGTGTTTGCTTGCAAAAGGTGATTCCATATACATTCAATTGATTGTCCATTAGTGAGTGGCTAAGGGACAGCCACGGTAATAGTATATGCTCATACACGGTAGATGGTAATATATTTCTCACATCACTGAGTGACAACAAATTTCTGGCAGACAAACCGATTATCTTGCAGCAAGAGTTGCTGCTAGTCGTCATCCCACTCAAGATTTAATTTCTTATGGTGGAAGAATGGAGGCAGATCCTCACAGTTCATCAATGCTAAGTGCTTCTTCATATGGTGCTCAACATACTCCATCAATATTAGGGGCTGCTCCTCGGAGAAATGTGGATGATCTCCTTTATTCACAAAGCTCTTCGAATCCTGGCTATGGGGTGAGCTTGCCTCCTGGTAGGGACTATGCGTCAGGGAAAGGGCTTCTTATCACGTCCCTTGAATCTGATTACCATACTAGTTTATCGTCTCGTGGTGGTCATCCTAGGATTGACGAGCGGAAGGATGACAAGGCTGGATATCTTAGGGAGTTCGAGCTAAGGGAAGAGGAGCGCCGGCGGGAACATTTGCATAGAGAGAAAGACAGAGAACGGGACAAGATGCGAGAAAGGGAGCGGGAACGTGAAAGGGAGCGGGAGCGAGAACGAGAAAGGGAGCGGGAACGTGAAAGGGAACGAGATCGTGAAAGGGAAAGAGAGCGTGAAAGAGAACGCGCTCTGGAGCGGCGAGAGAAGGAAAGAGAACGAGATCGCAAGCGTGCACTTGAGATTAGGCGGGATCGCACTCCTCCAAGAGTCTCTAGGGACCGCCGCGGTCCTTCTTTAACAAGGGAAGGGAGATCATTACAACGGGATTCTCCACGCGTTGAAGCTATGCATAGGTGGAGGTTCATGTTCTATATAGTTCTGAATGTATAGCTGCTTGTATACCTTGCAGCCTTCTTAACTAACTTGATGTTCTGTTATGCTGAAGGCGCCACTCACCTGTTAAGGAAAAAAGGAGAGAGTATGTCTGCAAGGTAAAAAGAACATCACGAGTTTCATCACTGAATGATATTAAGAGCTTTTCCTCCTTCAAGGGTTTTATGTTGTTCCATCTCCGAGCTGGAGCTGAGGGCTTCATTAAATTCCAATTTCATTATTTCTGTTACCTCCATTTGCTAGGGCATCAAAGTTCTCTAATCACTAGTTGCTCTTTGAATCTCTTTCGGGTGTTAACTTCCTTTGATTATACTCCTTTACTATTCCTATTGTGCTCCAGATTCATCTATTCTTATATAACGATCCCTTTAGGTCTTCGGGCAATATGTATAGATACTGAATTTCCCTGTGTTTCTTAGTTCCTTCTGCTTTGACAGGACTTCCCATTATTTAATTTCTTCCTCTTGACTCTCTTGCTCCATATTGCATGTATTTTCTTCAACATTGTGTACATGATTTACTTTGGAATGTTGTTAACTCCAGAAAATAGTGTTGCTAGCTTGTGTTAAAAACTGGTGGTTGTTTCTCAAGTATGTTGTCTAAGAGACATGATGAGCTATGGTAAAGTTCACCGCAGTTGTGCAAGGATTCCCATCTGTTTGACTCCATGTATCTCACTCATATGATTCTGCTTCTGAGTGATTATTCTTTTTTAACAGTGTCTGTCTACTTTCAGGTTAGCACATCCAGTTTTGTAGATGTAGAGAGGGATTATATGTCGATGGTTAAGCGATATCCCAGGCTTTTCGTATCTACAGAATGTTCCAAGGTTATCCTCTTTGAAGTTAATTTTATTTGAAGATAGTGTGAAGAGTTGAATAGTTGTTTTGACTTGTTATTTTGATTTCAGGTAGTTTTGCACTGGCCAAAGGAAAACCTTAAACTTCCCATCTATACACCCGCCAGGTACCTCTCTCATGGAAGCAGTTTCACTTTGTCAATCACAAGCTTTATTGATGATTGTTGTTGTTTATAATACAATGAGGGCATCCCTTTGTATAGGGAATACACATTACAAATAGGAAAGTATCTACTAAACCAAATTAGGCAACCTTAGTAACCCTGATTGACACACTTCACAATTTTTCCATAGTTTCAACAGTTTTATAACTTACATTATTCATCTTTTTATTTGTTTTAATTTAGAAGTGCAGCACCTCTTTGGTGTAATGCATCTGTAATCAATCATTATTGCATAGCCATATCTTATGTCTCTCTGTTATTCTTGGATTCTACTGGTTATTGTCTGTCCTTTTCTCTCTCTTGCTCATAAGCTTCCTGCAAGATAAAAGATCAAAAGGATTTTAAATATCTTAGTTTATATATTGGTAATGAATGAAAGAAAATGTTTTTATCTAGCATAATGTTGAATGGAACAGTTTTGAGCATGACTTTGTTGAAGAAGAGAGTGCTGTTGAGGCAAAAGAACCATCAACCAGGGGAAATGCTGAAGAATCAGTGAAATTAAAACAAGGATGCACAGTATGGAATGCAAAGGTATGGGCTTTCAAATTTCAAATATCAATTACACACGATTTATTTACCTTTACTTTTATTGGAAATGGCGTGCCTAGTATTTTTAGGATAAACTTCAGGTAGTTCCTTTAATGGTTATTCAGAATAACTTATTGTTTTGATCTTAGCACTTTCTCATAATAGGTTATAAGTTGGTTTGTGATTATTCGTAAGTACATTTAGCTTGTATATGTTGCTTATGTGATTCTGTTTCTGCATGTATTTACCTATCGCTGGGAACCTGATAACGAAAAGTGTATTAATTGAAAAAATGTGTGTGTAGTATGGCATCTGTACATCTCATTAGGAGTTGATGTTATTTATATGTTTATGCTTAGAAACTTGATGTCATTAGAAGTATAGTGCACTGATATTTTGGGAGTATCTTGTATCTGATATGATGAAAGTCTTAGCAGTTTTTATTCAGCTAGAGTAACACATTTATCATCTGTATTGTTCAGATGATTTTGATGAGCGGACTTAGCAGGAATGCTCTGGAGGAGCTCACTTCTGATAGAAGTTATGATGATCGGCTACCCCATATGTGCAATATTCTTAGATTTGGTATTCTGAAAAAGGACCGTTCTTTCATGGCAATTGGTGGCCAATGGGATCCTATTGATGGTAACAATCCATCAATTGATGATTCCTCTTTAATTCAAACAGCCATCAGGTATGTGCTGGCTATTACTCTTGGGATCCTATTATATATGTGTATATGATGTTCCTTTATTGATTGAACTCTGATCTGAAAATGATGCTCACTTTGCAGACATGCAAAAGATGCAACTCAACTTGATTTGCAGAATTGTTGTCATTGGAATCGGCTCCTTGAGGTGGGTTCTATGTACCATTTACTGCATAACTTAATGCACCCTGTAAGCTTAAGTGCATAGTTTGTACAATTTTTTGACAAATTTTGAAAAACAACCAACCGTTATGGTATATGTTGTGTATGGTCACACTGATACAAAAATGAATCACAAAGAATAACATAATTTCTGCTTTCGGCTCAAACTTGCACATCAACGTCATAGAGTAGGTCTTCTTCCTTTAACTTGGAAGTCATTGCTAGAGAATAAAAAGATAATTTGGTATTCAACTTTCATCTTAATACAAGGTAAAAAGGTTTTAACTTGATCACAAAGTAAAAGGGCGAGTTATGGAATGGTCACATGCAAGGCTGTAATGGCTTTCATGTAAACGGAGCAAGTTAGGGAACAAAATAATAATTGGTTGTTTTCGACTACTAGCTTAAGCTTTTAGGTGAACATTAGTAATTAGAGTTTAAGTGTAGTTAAATCCTTCATATTAGCAATATAAAAATGTTTTAGATAATGTCAGTAATACTATCTTCACATCACTTAGCATTAGAATTTGCCTTTTCATATTTCAACCTCATCTTAGGCCATGATTGATACCTCTCTCGATATATGAAAATTTTACTCCCTTTTACGTTTTAAGCTTCTTCCTTCTAGCATGGCTTATTCCTAATATACGCCAGTACGAATAGCATTTAAACGAATACAATTCTCCGGTGATGTCTTATATGAACAAGGTTTTATATCTGCATTTTCCTATTCATGTCTTATTTAAGTTATATCATACAGAGAAGGTCATTACAGCCTTTTCTTTTTGAACCTTTAATGTTTCTAATTTGTAAGGTGTATTCTGTAATGCAAGCTTGGTTGTTTTCAGAAGCTTCTTTACGCACTAAAAGTAGTAATCTCTTAATGCTCTAATTGCAGATACACTACGATAGAGTTGGTAAAGATGGGCTATTTAGCCATAAAGAGGTCACTGTGCTGTTTGTTCCAGATTTATCTGAATGTCTCCCTTCGTTAGAAGTATGGAGAGATCAGTGGATTGCTCACAAGAAGGCTGTTGGTGAGAGAGAACGTCAACTCTCTCTTAAGAAGGTCTGTCATACTGAAATTTCCTTGGTTTTCTAGAGCACAATCTTATTATAGGTATCGTGTACATCTAATCCATGTATATTTATGTTTAGACTTTCATAGAGACATGTAAATAAGAATGTTAACATGTAGAATTTCATCACCTTTGTGGCAATTAAATTAAATATGGTTGTATTGTATATCCTATTTAATATTGTGTTTATTCATTCAGAGATCCGCGGAGAAGGAAGGATCTAAAGGTAACTATAAGATCTGAACTTGCTGGTCTGCTCCTGCCATGATTGTCACCTATATTTCTTTGTTGATGTTCTCATTTTCTGTCTTCCAGAAAAGGGCACCGATTCCTCGAGAAGTGTTAAAAAGGTAGTGAAATCAGAAAAGGGGAAAGAGTCTGCATCCTCTGGGAAGCCAGTTGATGCTAAGGAAAAAGGGCAGGATGGTATCAGTGAGAAAGAAAACACAGCTCAACAGAAGGGTGACGGGGACAGCCAAACTCCAGAAAAAAAAGATGGGGGTGAAATTGGCGAGGAAGGCAAGACCATTGAGATAAAGGAAGGCAGCGAAAATGCTGGTGCTCCTACGGCCAGCAACGCGAAGCCTGGGAAGAAAAAGATTATAAGGAAGGTTGTGAAGCAAAAGGTCGTAGGCAAGTCTGGTGCAGTAAATAGTGCGGGCAAACAAACTGAAAAGGCTGATGAGAAGGCCGTTGCAGAGAATAATTCGAAACAGGAGGTAATGGGTCCACAGGATGAAACTTCTGCCGATCCCGGCGCTGTTAAAACATTTGTAAGGAAGAAAGTTGTGAAAAAGGTCCCGGTAGTTAAGGCTGATCAGGATGACGATAAGTGCTCACAACCCGAAGTGAAAACTGAGGAGATGGATTGCTCCGACGACAAATTAAAGGGAGTTTCTGATGCTAGCAGTGCTGTACCTGTTCAAAATTCTGCTGTAAAAACAACCATAAAGAAGAAAATAGTTAAGAAGGTAACTACAAGAAAGGTCTCTGGAACTGGAGTGAATCAAGTGGTAGCTGATTCTAAGAAAGACGTTGATATGGATGATAAAATGGAAGTTCAGACCATAAATGAAGATGCGGCTAAGCAAACTGCAGATGCTGAAAACCTAGTGGCTGAGGTGAGCACCACAGAAAAGAAAGTATCTCCTAAGTCAAAGTCAGAAGCGCCAACCCCAGAGAAGGAGAATAGTGGGACTGATTTAAGTAAAATGGGGGTCAAGGTTGAGAAGGAGGATATTAAAAATGAAAAAGGAATGGATGAGAAGAGTGGCTCCAAGACTAAATTGGAGAAGGAGTCCAGCAAGCAAAAAGTTCCTCAGAAGGATGGTGATAGCGGCAAGAGAGAGAAGTCAAAAGACGAGAAAGGTAAAAAAGACAAAGATGTAAAGGACGAGTCTAGGAGTAAATCAGACACCAAAGAGAGGGAGAAAAGAAAGAACGAAGAACCTCCCCGACACCCTGGATTAATCTTACAGACAAAAACGAGCAAAGAATCTAAGGTAAGCTTATCATCGTCGTCATCGTCTAAGTAGTGTATTTGGCATCACTTCCCATAAATTTAATATCCAATTTTCTGTGATCTCTGCAGCTGCGATCATTGTCACTTTCACTAGATTCACTCTTGGATTATACGGACAATGACATTGAGGAATCAACATTTGAGGTACATAATCCTAGCTTTAGTATCATTTCTCTTCATTTATTAGGCTGCTGTTTGCCCATTCATAGTCATATCTTTGTTTTATCTTGTTGTAGGTTTCATTGTTTGCTGAATCTCTATATGAAATCCTTCAATATCAAATGGGCTGTCGGCTTTTCGCATTTCTCCAGGTTCATATCAATCCTTATCCAATTGTGGGTTTGTTGTTAATTGCTTATGCGTAATATCTCCTGTTCCCGTCGTGTAGAAACTGCGAATAAAGTTTGTGACAAAAATAAATCAACGCAAGAGGCAGAGAGAGCTCGCCAAGGATGCAGAGAAAAATAAAGCAACCAAGCGTGCCAAGACGGATAACCCCCCTGTGAAAGTTGGTTCTACTAGTTCTGAACCGTTAAAAGCAGATGAACCAGATGATGAAAAGAAAAAAGCAAGTGTAGATACTTCCGCTGATCCTCCTGTGAAGATCGAGCCAGAAGATGGAATAGATAACGATGAAGAAGAGCCAGAAGAGGATCCTGAAGAAGATGAAGAAATGGAGGATGCAACTGCTCAAAACAACCCATCTGATGAGGCAAGTCCTATACTTTCTTCCTCTTTTAGCCTTTAAAAAGATGTGTATACAGCTTCATTGTTAAAATCCAAGACTGATCCTCACTCAGTCAAATTGACTCACAAAGTGTACATTCTAGTTGGTTTTAATTTTTTTTAGTAGTCTTTAATGTTTAACATTGAATAAGTTTGAGAGTTACTATTTATACGCCACTCATGCGAAAGTCCATGCGATTGTATCCAGGCTACAGAATTGCATAAATTACACCTGTATTAATGGATGTGTATATGTATCTATTCTGTTAACTAACCATATGCCAAATTTCTTTCCATTTGTTACACAGGATAAGAATGAAGATGAGATGACAAACGCAGAGGCCGAGCCTGAAAAGGAGGCGGAGGAAAAGAAGAATGAACCAGAGGTATCGGATAAAGAGAAAACTGACATGAAAGTCGAGGAAACAAAATCCAGTGCTGATTTAAATATGGAAGAAACAAGAAAATCAAACGTGGATACAGGAAAGAAGGAATCAGTTGCGAAAGGGGCTAAAGCTGACACGAAAATTGAAGAGACAAAGCCCAGCTCCGATTCAAACCAGGAAGAATCAAGCAAATCAAATGCGGATACAGGAAAGAAAGAAACAGTTGTGAAGGAGGCTACAGTCGACAAGGAATTGTTGCAGGTACAAATTTATGAATCACCATCTCTTCATTTACATCTCATTTTCCTCGCAGTCATTTGCTGATGCAAGTCTACTCATCTGAAACAGGCTTTTAGGTTTTTTGACCGGAACCGAGCTGGCTACATTAGGGTAAGTATTTGAATAAATGTGATATTTGTTTGTCTTGAGGTGTGTTGTAGTTGTAAAGTGTGTTGTTTTTCCTTTTCAGGTCGAAGATCTGAGATTGATCATACACAACCTCGGGAAATTCCTCTCGCACCGAGATGTCAAAGTGAGAATCTTCCTTTCCCTCCCCCTCTCCGATTTCTTTTAAGCTTTCAATATCTTTTTTGTTTTGTGCGAGACTTCCAAATTTTGTGCTGATTAATGGTGATATTCTGGATTAGGAACTTGTGCAGAGTGCATTGCTAGAGAGCAACACAGGAAGGGACGATCACATTCTTTACAACAAGCTAGTGAAGACGACAGACATATAAAGTTGGGTCATTTTACTTGGGGTTTTTCCTAGTGAAAACTTTGCATAAAGCTCAAAATTTAGGATTGTGTTTGTAACAGTTTATACTGATATTTATTTGAAATTAGAAAGTACCTTCACTGTGGTTCATATTGGGCTAAACTGGTTTAAGGTCTTCTACACTCAACTAAGTTTTCTGCTTTATGTACACTCAACTATATATGCAATTTCAATTTCGGGGAAATTATTGTTTATTTAATTCTTCATTTGAATATAAAAGGTCAAAATTAATCCTATAAGATAAAATATTTTCTTATATAAACAATTAGTTTCAAATAAAGAGTTTAATGTCTGTCTGATGTCACTCCTCTAGTTCGTTGAACCCTAAATGTTGAAAAAGTCGGGATAGAGGAGATTTTTACATCGAACCAATTTCAAGTTATCGGATGGTTTAAGTCAGCTAGACATGTTAAAACGGGTGTACATCAGTTCATGCAAAATATTTTATAAAAAAATTAATTTAGAAAATAAAAAATATATTTAAAATTGAAATAAATTTATGCTATTATGTACTTTTATCGATACATTTATATTTTTTAAATATATAAATTAAAAAAATACAAATTCAATTAATTTTCGGAGGCTTTGACTGCTTCACAAGCGCCTAACGACTTTTATTACACTAGTCAGGGATTAATTAAACAAGTCGGGGGAGGGTCTTACTGGATTCGTATCTGCATTAGCTTAGTCATTGATCGCTACTGATGATTTGGATTCCATAACTGTTATGGATTCTTCATCTGCTATCTGTTTAGTAGATTTTCAAGTGATCATTTAGTAAATTTATGGTTTGTTCTGTGAAATGGCCTGTTGTTCATTTTCATAGATTATGATTTGTGGTTTGCATGATTATGGCCCGCATTATTGCTCTCGCCGTACATGCCATTCCCATTGTGTCTGCAGGCCCGTCTCCTCAATGCGGTCTGATCGGTGCCATTGTCCCTGCCTCCTGTGATCTTCATGAGTCTACTGCTGTGGATTGGCATGGAAGGAGAGGTCTCGAGCAGACAATTGCGCTGTATACTTCTCGTGCGCGCTTTATCTGTCGTGAATTTCCTCAACCATCTATAGATTATTATGACCACTATCCTGTAATTGCTATATATATCTTTAACTCCAAACTTATGACCTAACTAGTTGTTTTATAGCTGCTAAGTGTTTTTGATTAACAATGTCCTGTTGCATTGTAATTGCTATTATATGTATCTAACTCTGAAGTTATGAATCAGTTGTTTCATAGCTGCTAAGTGTTTTTGATTAGCAATATCTAACTGTTGCACTGTGCATTTATACAATTTTCAGATTGAGTAGTCAGTATCTTCTCAAGAGAAATGTATTGTTGGATTTCTGAAATTTCCATATTTATGATTAGTCATTGCTGAATAACTGCATAGTTTGATTGAAATTGATTTCAACATTTAGCATTATGAATAACATCAACTAATAATAATTGCTTATTTTAATTATTATCTTAAGCTTTTTGGTGCACATTAATAATTAGAGTTTACAAGCAGCCAAATCCTTCTTCCTGTATCTTCACTTTGTTTCATTTAAGTATAAAAGGGTAAGGAAGATGATTAAGAAGGTAACTACTTAAAAATAAAACTTAATCCTATAAAATAAAACATTTTCCAAGTAAAAATACTAGTTTCGAATAAAAAATTTGGTGCTCCAAAATATTTTATAAAAAAGTCAGATTTAGAAAATAAAAATTTATATTTGAAATTGAAATAATTTACACTAATTGATATTCTTATCGATATATTTATATTTTTACATATATAATTTGTATTTTGATTATATATATATATATTCATTTACTTCAATAGATTTTTTAAGAATTACAAATCCAATTAATCTCCGAAGGCTCTGATTTGTCTGACTTTTATAACACTGCCGAACCTGAATCAAAAGCTTACTGTCTGTCGAGTTCAGATTCATGACGGATAAACACTTTCAGGGGCTGCAAGTGTGGTTTAAATCTTAGGTACCAGACCAAATATTCTAAAAATCCTCGACTTGTCCGATCAATCCTCTGTAATTTCCGATTAATTTTTTGATTAATCTCAGATTAATTCCCATAAAGTCCTCCTTAACCCGACTGGCGTCTAACGATTTTTAGAACACTGACCAGACCACAAGCTGAAGCTGAACATGCAAGCTCGAGATGTGATTTCTGAAGATTCCATAAATGAACTAATAGGAACTATTTTGGTACAAAGACTCATCAAAACTGTTCCATTACTTCTTCAAGAAATACATACCATCCCTTAATTCTAACTTCTCTTCGGAAACAAGACCAGACAAGAAGCTCTGTAGCTGCTGCAGTGACTTGTCGTAACGAGGATCGCCCACACAGAACATCTGCACCAATATATCATCGCTTTTGTAAGCATTGATGTTATAACTGTACTAATGGCGAATGGTAGGGATCGTTTTTACCTTTAACGTATTGTGTATCCGATCCAACGCCATGCTGCTGAAATTGGTGAGCATCCCCATGATATATTTCTGCACAAGAACAAATATATCCGTTCAGAAAATGAAATGGCAACAAAACGACGATGTTTACCGTCTTGAACATGCCTGTGATTGTGAAACACGGGCAAAAAAAAGGCGACTTAAGTATTTTTAACCAAAACCTAACAGCAGTGTATTAAAACAATTGAGTTGGCCAAGTTTCAAACCTCGTTCTAGGTGGTTCAGTTTTAGAGTTTTCACTTGGTCAATTCAGTCAAACTAGTCAAATTTTATTTTACTTTTTACATACGCTTTAAAACTGTTTTATAATTCGTGTTTTTGTTTATATTGTCATTCTCGTCTTTTATGTGAATTATATACGTATATATACTATATTTTTGATACAAAACGAGTTTTGCCCCCAATCCCGAGTTTTAGAACCGTGCCTAACAGGCTTGGAAATAAAGCAACCAAAACACTCCAAACTAATCATGCGCTACTCCAAATAATGATATCCAAAGCTAACTAAAGATACAGCAAGGCCTCTACATAAACCCGAGAAATATTCACATAAACCGTTTGGCAATCACATACCTCAAAAACAGTCATCTCTTGGCGTAGTTGATCCTCAACAGAGGTAACAGATGTCTCTCCCTCTTCATCACCAACTAGAAGCTCCTCATTCGCGTTATTGGCACCGTTCTTGCCAGTATCTGCCATGCCTTCCACTAAGGTAAACACGTGATCATTAGAGCCTGCCCCTAGTGATTCTGTAATTATGCCCTGGGGAAAAGCGGAGGAAAAATGTTAAATATATGTGTCATATAGAAAAATCGTAGAGAATGTCAAACAATTTTGTTCGTTCACAGTTTCTCTCAAACAAGACATTTTCTTGAAGGATGAATCACACGTCAGGAATGGGAGTGGAGGATAACGATTATCTTATCAGGGAGGCCACTACTGCTAAAAAGAAATAATACAAGTGAAAATCATAAGAATCAAAAGGATCTAACAAGCTACCTTGCTTATCCAAAAGTTCATTCTCCGGTTAAGCGTATCTATGGGTACCCCAATAGCAGCAGCAAGGTTCTTCGATGTCCAACTAAAAAATTATGCTTAAGATTAGCATATTCCAATATAAACAAACACGTGTTATGAACTGAAATCATTCCCGGGTTACCTTGTTTGATCTTGAAACTGCATAATGATTGCTGCGTGTACAGGAGGCACACTGAACTGCATTTCTCTGTCTTCAAATTGTAACTCCAACTATAGCATCACATCCAACAGTAAATTAGTAACTTTTCATGTTCATGAACAGAACTCTGTACAAAACTTGAAGAGACTAACCTTGACCGTGCCAAGATTTTTCTTCCATTGTAGTTTCCGCGGTGTCTTGATTTCATGAAATCTTTTTGCATAATCAGAAAGAAGCTGGTCAACAGGCTCGGGTATATTAAGAGACTCTTCCTGTAATTTCACATTCAAGGTTATGGTCGAAACTATAAACCCCATTAATTAGGGCAATGAATTGTTCAAAATTTAAAAATATCATCACGGCATATCTGTTTCCCAATTTTTAAAATAATAGATATTAATGAAGGCTAAGGTTGTTTTACCTGAATTGGGGGCCAGAAATTTGATGATATAATTGTAGCACTAAGTGTTTCCAGAGAGAGTGAAGCTTCTCCCAACTCGTTGCCTAATATGAAATATTTGAAAGATAAGATGTCTGAAATAAACATGGTTTTGAGTTCACCACAATCTTAAAAGCTTAAGAACCTGTTTGGGTTGGCTGAGCGATTCCTTTTTTAATATTGGTATTAGTCCTCTTGGAATCAGTAAGATCATTGAGCATAATTTCACACCTTTGCATGCTACTTTCTCCAAAATGTATCTGTGAAACATAATAGCAGAAAAAATGAACATTACGGCAATCCTTTCAAATAACAAAAAAACTATAAACTTTATTATGCCACTTGCCTTGAGGAGTTCTAAAGTACGGATTTCTGAATCAATATCATAGTCGGATTTGTTGAGAAGCTTTTCAGCCAGCATAACACGATATTCATTAACTAGTTGATCTTTTGACCCAATGATGCCAACAATCATTCCGAGAATGTCCACTTTCCTTCGGTTTCTGCTACCTTTCGATGGATCCGCCTCTACAGGGTCAGGTTCCCAGCTGAAAGGTATAACCCATATGATATAATATTACAATAGTGAAATAGGATAAGCTGAAGGCATAAAATAACATAAAAACATTGATTATCCACAACTACGGGATATGCATACCGTGTGGCATTGATCCAAGCTTGCCTGTCATCAGTGTTGATATCATCATCAACACCGGTGTTTTCTTGACTTTCATCCCTGTTTAGCTCTTCAAGAAGGCTGTCCCCGGTAGCTCCAGATCCACTTGGATTCCCACCAGTCCCATCGGTAAGCATAGTTACAATGCATTTTATGGTATCTTTTCTTCCCCTTAAATAGTCCCTTATTGGCTCGCCAACAGCTTCGAGAAAAACACCTGCCGGGTCTATTGTTCGCAGAGCTTTGATGGTAGAAACGTACTGATGCAGTATATCATTGGTCGAGGCACCGGCAGTGAGCAAGCGGTATTGTAATGCAGAAATAAACGACTCAACTAGCTTAGAGTGTTGTCCAGTATATTCAAGACACTGTTTTAAGTCTTCAATTGTTGGAGAGCTGCAATATTTTTAGAAGATGTACGTACAATTAGAAAATCGAGAATAATACCATAAAAATTTAAAACACCATTTACCAGCAATGGACTACGAATAATGCTTATATAGAGATTTTATTATAGTATTACATCTAATACACTTCCACTTTCTTGAAGTAACTGTATATGGAAATTGTGTGGTATATGTTTGTTATTCAAATTTATATATTAACTCGTTAAGATTTGAAAGGCAAGCTGAGTGATTCCCTACTACATGTACATGCTATAGAGATTAGGGGAACAAAAAGCAACAAAGCTACTCTCTAATTCATCTTATCTAACGATTATCAAAGCACAAATTAATATTGGAAAACAAGACTAAACCATGCAGCAAATCAACAATGATGCTACTTGATCAACAATCACAGGCAAGAAAGCTTATAAGAATGCAAAAGGAATTACCTGTCAGGATAATCCACAATGATTTCAAATAGTTTAGCAATTCTTAAATCCTGCAAGGTCTCATAAGCAAAATACTCTAGCCGCAGCTTCCATCTAACAAGTCCTTCAGAGGGCATATCTATCCCCGGATAGCATGAAGGTGGGCATGAAGCCAAGGGAGACTTCAGAGCAGACGGGCTATCATAACTAATTGAGTCACCAAGATAAGAAAGAAGAGCATGCAAGAATTGCAGAGGCACAGCCTGCATGGTATATCTCATATGTAAGGACGAATGACAGATAACAAAACTGTTAAGTAGAAGCTATCATGAAAAAACAAGGGTATATAGACCAAATGACATAAACATATTTGAGACTTAGAGATTTAATATACACTTGTGATATTCAGTACTTGTGAAACAAATAGCACAAACCTGAATCCACCCTTTAATAGACTCCAAAACAGAACTTCTGTAATCATCGCCAGCCATCTCATGAACTTGAGCCTAAAATTCAGACAATTAAACTATGACGTTACATGAAGATCAAATATAAACAAAGAAAATGAGGCATACATATTAGAATCTACGACAATATCCAGTAGTTTTTAGACAGAAAACTAGCACAAGCATATTTGATTAATCATGGTGAAATGAGATGCTTGCTTACCTTCAACAGCAAGAAGATAGCAGAAGCATAAGCATCTTCTGTCATAGATGTAAATCCAAGGCTTCTAAGATCACGAACAACCTTGCCGATGTTTCGAACCAATTTATTATTCTCTGTAAACTTTCCATTGTGAGAGCAATCATCAATATCCATTTCAC
This sequence comes from Geranium rotundifolium, assembly GCA_963920655.1. Lineage (NCBI taxonomy): Eukaryota > Viridiplantae > Streptophyta > Magnoliopsida > Geraniales > Geraniaceae > Geranium > Geranium rotundifolium. The sequence goes on along the minus strand of OY987316.1, from coordinate 36,809,289 downwards.
CGGTTCTGTTGTAGCCTTTGCCTCTATCATCTAAATCCATGTCGTCCTTGTCTTGAAAGTCGCCATCATCGTTAAACTCTCCAGCCATCATTGTGCTCAGCTCCTCCAACCGTGCCTTAAAGTACCAATGCAGTATCTCTAAGAACATCATACGAAATAGGACAAACACTAATCAAACTCACAACCCAAATATTTTTTCACTGTAGCAGATATAGATCTACATCGGGAAAATGGAAGCATCCTGCTACATACACTTTGTGAAAAAACTATTACCCCTGATGATTGAGTCAGAAACACACACAAAATATAGTGTTCCCATTCATAGATGGCAAGTTAATCGATGAACCAGGGAAGCACAAATCAAAATATCAAAGCAAAAACTAACATATCTCTCGTAGATGATGCAAAAATACCAGGAAAATGCCGAGGAAGACTGGACATAAGAACCGACGACACCAACAGCTGATACTTAGCAGAGAGATGGGTTCTCTCTGCATCCGAATTGCTTTTCCCATCCGTAACACAATCCTTATACGACTGCAAAGCATGAACCAGCATCAACAAGCACTTCTCCTGGTACTGTTTCTCCAAACATATACCTTCCAACGCCTTACCCAAAACTTCCCCAACCTCGCCCTCTTGAATCTGATAAAAAAACCCATCAGCCATTTTCACCAGCAAATACATCAAACAATACAATCTAGAGATTCATAGTACATACATCAGCAAAACTGCTGTAACCATCAAAATGCTGCCAAAACTTAGATGCACCATTTCTTTCAAATGTTTCCTGTAACAAACAAAATTACGCATACCCACATGTCAACTAATATCATACATATAATATATTACATTTTAAGTTAAAACTGTGAGATAAAATTCAAGTACTGAACTTTGAAAGCTAAAGTTTCGATTTTTATACCTCAAGGGAGCGAAGGAAGTGGTCGCGAACGAGAGAATCGAGGCCGTGCTTGCAGAGGGTGTGGACGTAAGAGACGAATTCAGAGCCGACGGAGAGGTCTCCGGCGCCGGTGAGAAGCGATTCGGTGGTGGCGCAGAAGCCATTGTAGCTCTCGAGAATTTCTCCGACCGAATCGTCGCTCAAGGTCTCCATAACCGCTATGTCGCTCATTGGAGAGGAGGGTCGAGGAAAAGAGCCCTAATTCTGCTTCAATTCGCCGGAAAATCGAACGCAGCGTCGTCGCTGCCGGAGCTTTTGGGTTCACTACTACTGAGCACTGAAGGCTCTGGTAATCGAAAACGAAGAAGCTATGGATTCGAACGACAGGTCGTTTTCAATTTCGCCCAAAATGAAAGGACACCGTTGGTTTATGGCGACAGCCGTATTTTGTATTTTCTAAAACGACACCGTTCTGCTAATCGACAATGAAGCAGCTCTAGATTTAAACAACAACATGTTCGGGCTGTCCATGGTCGGTTGACGAACCAAAAAGTCTAAATTCGAACCAAACCAAGAATGCTGGTTCTCAAATTTCTAAACTTATAACCAAAACCGAGTATAAGTAAGTGGAAAGTTTGTAAACGACTAGAAAATTGGTCGGTTTTTGGTTTAAAGCGAACCATCCATATTTTATGTGCCTGACATTTGAGCTTATTTTAGAACCATCCATCTTTTTTTTTCGTCGAATCTATATTCATTAAGAAGATGGAGGCAGTCTGATAGACGAAATGAGGTAGAGACGAAAATTGTTAATTGTGATGAAATTCATTGAATCGATTTGGAGAACTTTTATATAATGATAATAAGACTGTGCAAAGACGATTCGAGAAAGAGTAAAAAAACTCTTTCCTAGTTGTAAATTGATACGATTCACAGTGTCATATACATTAGGAATTTAGGGTATGAAATTGAAATAGATATGAGAAATTATAGAGTTTTTGTCTGGTATTGAAACGATGTCATATGTGAAAATGAAGAATGACACGTGAATGGTTGGGGGCGCGACATGTGACAAGTGAAATTATGATTCAGTTTATCCGATTAACCAATAATTTTTAATGATATGAACTATATTCGAACCAAAATTGACTAGTTTATATTTAAGTTGGTTCGGATCTTGATTAAAACGGACACCCTTCAACGAGTCGTCTGGTCGTATTTTATTTAGTTAAAACGACACTACTATTAGCACTGACTGCCCAGAAGCAGCTCGGATTCAAACGACAGGTCGTTTTTTATTTCGCCCAGATTGAAACGACGCCGTTGACATTTGCCGACAGTCGTAAATTTTGTTCATTGAAACGACGCCGTTAAGTTTTGGTTTCTTCTTAACGGTCTGTGTGTGAGTCTCTGAGCAGAGCTTCGCGTCCATGGAGGTCGGAGAGGATCGGACTCGGGCCAGGACCAAAATGGCGTTGACTTCGCTCTCAGCGATGGTGGCGGAGACGACGACGTTTCCGATCGATCTGACGAAGACCAGGCTTCAGCTCCACGGCGAGTCGCGGGCCGCGGCTCGGCCGATCGGCGCCTTCCGGGTCGTCTCCGAGATCGTCCGCGAGCAAGGCCCTCTCGGGCTCTACAAGGGCTTGTCTCCTGCGATTCTCAGGCACCTCTTCTACACCCCCATCAGAATCGTCGGTTACGAGCACTTGAGGACTGTGTTCTGTGGAGGTGGTGGTGATGGCTCTCTTTCTCTCCCCGCGAAAGCCCTGATTGGGGGGTTCTCCGGCGTGATTGCTCAGGTAATTGCCTTTTTTTTGGGTCAGTTTTTTTCTGGGTTTTCGATTTTGTGACTGTAATTGTCGATTGGTAGGTGAAATTAAGAAGCTTGTATACACTAGTACATTGTTTGTGCATGAAATAGCTAAGTTCTTCAGAAACTGAGAATTTATGGTGATGGGTTCTTGTGCTGTGTATGGTGATTAAGATTAACCACTATACATTGTGGCGATTCTAGAATGGACATGCTTGGATTGTGCTGGATTTGAACTCATCTCCAGTGTGGAATGTGAAGCTTGAACCAATGAGGCATTATGGTTTGGTTAGCCTTTAATGTGAGACGTTTTTTTATCGGCAAGTTGTGTATCAATATTTGGGCTTGACTATGATGTGAGACGTTAAGTTGTGAAATTCTCTGCAGTTGCTATATGATGATTAATCGTTGATTTGAGGGAGGGCATGAACTGGCTATATATAAGCACTCACAGCAAATGTACTCCATCCATCCCAGATTAAGCGGCCTACTTACCCAAAATGAGTATCCTATGATAAATGCTCACTTTTCATTTCATTAGTTAGTTAAACATGAATTACTAGTAATATTCCTCTGTTGTTTAGTTTTAACAATTTGAATGTAGAGGACTTGTAGCACACAAAGGCAAAGAATGGAGACTCAAGCGCTAAATTGTGAATCCTTAATTTTTGTGAAATGTGAAATGAGACACTTATTTTGGATAGAGGGAGTATATTTTTTGTGTAAGCAATGACATGAAACTTAGATTGCGTAAACACTCATTCTTATTGTTGTGCTGCTTGGTTTTTACCAAATAAGTGACCTTTCAGAAAGAGTTGTTCCAAGTGACAGTGCACTTTTGTTTTTGGTTAGTTAGTTATCCATGAAGTGTGACTAATTAAATAAACTCTTATTGTTTGTTAAAGCACATACTGAGATACGAGTATATGGGAGAAAGTCCTATCCCATTTTTACAAAAATGGGAAAGGGGACACTGTTTTGGATGGAGTGAGTGTTTTTGTTTATAGATGTGCTGCTTAAATGAATCAAGCATTTACAATCAATTTCATGTCATATATGCTGTCCCAATTGCATATGTATGCATGTACCATCAATTACATCCTTTAGTATGTAACCTAATTGTTACAAGTGCCAGGAACTAGACGAGAAATTATTTCAGAGTGCTTATGCATTGTAAATTTTGGAACTTTATGTGCTCGAAAGTAACTATACTGGTTTTCTCCTTAGTAGTGCAGGTAGTGGCAAGCCCTGCCGATCTTGTTAAGGTGAGGATGCAAGCAGACGGTCGAATGATAAGCCAAGGTCTTCAGCCGAGATACTCAGGGCCATTCGATGCTCTAAACAAGATTGTCCGCGCAGAAGGCTTTGGAGGACTATGGAAAGGGGTTATCCCGAACGTGCAAAGAGCATTCCTAGTCAACATGGGTGAGCTAGCATGTTATGATCATGCAAAACGCTTTGTCGTCCAAAACCAGATATCAGACGACAACATCTACGCACACACGATGGCATCCATCATGTCAGGCCTTTGCGCAACTGCTCTGAGCTGTCCGGCTGATGTGGTGAAGACGAGAATGATGAACCAGGCGGCAAGCAAGGATGGAAAGATAATGTACGGTAACTCCTACGATTGTCTGGTCAAGACTGTTAGGATCGAAGGATTGGGAGCGTTGTGGAAGGGCTTCTTCCCAACATGGGCAAGGCTCGGCCCTTGGCAGTTCGTGTTCTGGGTCTCTTACGAGAAGCTCAGACAGGTAGCAGGATTGTCTTCCTTCTGAACGCATTGATCAAACACATGACACATAAAAGGTAACCATATGGAAGTTCCTCTCTTGAAATGCATACACCAAATTATCTTCAACCATTGGTTACAAGTCAGTGCACAAACATGAGATTGAAGGGCATGAGAAACTATTGTTTGTGATTTGATTTGATTTGGTTAGTTTACAGTATCTTAGCTATTTGTTGTAAACCAGATTTGGCTATAAAGAGAACATTCTGCAAGTGCCCTGTGCCAACATAAGCTTGTTCCTGGAGATGTTATTGTTTGGAATTAAACTAGGGGACAGGGAAAATTGCAAAATGGGTGTATTTTTATAAAATTGTCGAAATTACCCCTGAACTTTGGTGGTGCAATTTTGGACTTTATCATGCTCCTCTTTCTCAGTTTCAGTAATGGGCCAAGTCTCTTGTGAAAGCCCAATAATGAAAATTATTGTCACAATTTCAAAGGTTCTTGTTCTTGTCTATGCATGTGTTTGTGTTGTGTGGAATAGAACCAAAAACAATATATTGGTGCACTGCACGTTTACCACAATACTTATGAATGTGTGCACATTAATGAGTACAATACAAGCTTTTAAAGGCACTAAAAGAGAGGGATGGTGAGGACATTATTGTAAAAATAATGTTTTTGGTTGGTCTCTATAATAAAGACAAATTACATTAGTTACTTATAACCGACAAAACTGTGCAAATAATTGAATTTCATGGAAGAAATTAATAATTAAGTGGTACCACACAACACACATTCATTACACTTTGGACCAATAAGTGGTGCAACGCTCTTATACTCACGTATAAATTTCGAGTTTAATTTACGCGTGAATAACATATATTGCACGTATTGATAATCGATCTTGGGATGCACTCGGGTGCGAACTGCGTTTCCGACGAAAATATATGTTTCGTTCGTGGCCGTCGGATGCAAACATTTCGGTATGAATTGTACTCGTGGCGGAAATTTAAAATTCATTATTAGTCATTGGATCCGATGCGAATGTTGAAAACTTATGAAAATTAATGAATTAAAGTTGTGCAATTTGATTGAAAGCACAGAAAAAGACAATTTGGATACTAAAAAAACTTATAAGACGTTAATGAAATCATGAATTTTAAGTGAATATGTTTTATGTTAATTACATCATATCCTAAATCTATCATTTAACCCTTCTCACCTTGTGTCTCCTCATAAACTAAATAAATATGTAATTCTTCTCTGTACAATTCAATGTATATGTCTAAATCAAACAATATTTTTTGAGTACAACATCTCGATTCTTAGTAATTCAGTATAGTAAGGTGAATGTTTGATTTTGCTGAGGGTGGGAAGAGTTTTATAGATGGACTATGTTAATTTTTTTTAGAGAAAATTGTAAAAACTTTTTCTATAATTATGTTGTTTTGCACAAACTATCAAATCGCTGTATTTTTGTAAAAACTCTCACTTACTCATGTTTATCTTTGAATTGTCAATGCAAATCGTTGAAAATTAATAAAAGTGTCACTTAAGTGAAACTTGGACTGGAGAATTGGGAACCGCAGGTAACTGTTCTGGTTCTTAAAATGAAGGCCCGGGGAGTCCGGTTCGGTCCACTTTTTGACTGGTTCGGTCCGGTTCTAAACCCATGCCCACCCCTAAACGTGCTGACTCAAACGTCTAACACTTGAGTAAAACTTTTGTTATTTTTCACATATTTGCATAGACGGTGTAAATTTAAATATGAGTGAAGAAAATTTTTTGAAAAAATACAATAAAATAAGAGTTTGTGAAAAAAACAATTATAGGGAGATTTTTTTGTAATTCTCCCTTTTCAATTAAGAAAAAGCAGACAATCATATTTATTCGATGGAAAATAGTTTTTAAAATAGCAAAAATGAACAAATAGCACATAATATTTGATGATATATGAAAAAAGGAGAATAAGAGAAGGATAAATATATAGGACCCAATATTAATGTGAGAGAAAATATTTAATTTTGGCGGCTCGTGGACCCAATATTAATTTCAGTTCTTCTTGGATCCATATATATTTCCCACCTACTAACATTAAATTATCATAAATATTCCAATGTTACGTGAACATGAAAAATCCATATCAAGGTTTCAGATTCGGGATTGTTTAATGTTTGTTTCTAGTATCTTCTATGTTAACGGTTCTCATACGTACATTACAATAAAAATGGAAAATATACACGATTAAACTATATTAAAATAAAATATATATTCCTTGCAAAAGTGAGATCCAAAGGGTAAATAATAAGTTCTTGCCAATTATTATCTTTCTATAAAATAATAGCAAAGTAAATCTCTAACGAGTTTAGTGATTCTCAACTCATTTGATCACACTATGTTAACTTTAGATATTCTCTAACAAATTCATACTTAAAGAATTCGTACACGATTTTTGCTAAGAGGTCGTTGCTCCTCGTGACACGTGCATATTTATAAATCACCGACTTACTGCGATATGAGGATCTGTTAGCCATGAAGACATGCAACTCGACCCTTCCTTCGTCTTCTTATAAGATGAAGGAAGTTGCTCCATAGACAACAAGAGACACGAGCTCGTCGCCTATTGATAATTATTTTTGTAAACAGTCTCGTCGTTAAGATACGGTTCTGATGCGTCTAACATTTTTTGAAACATCGTGTCGTAAATACGGTGACATAAGAGAGAGTATATATATATATATGGGATTATGATTCCTACCTGCCAGCCTATATATAGAAGCCTAGGTAGAGAATTTATAGCAAATTATGAATGTGTTTTTGGTTCTTCCCTCTTATATATATATATGAACCGTCAGTTTGTAGGTCAGGCCATTTCAATGCAACGCTGTGTAATATTTAATATCATCGACACTATCACCAGAACAATTACCCTAAATGTGCTTTAAAGTAGGTGAACATATACATGTGTGTGTGATTCGAATAGTACTAATTAAAGATCGTAATAAATTAGAAAATTTATGCATACATATATATATATATATATATATATATATATATAGCTCGATAAATTAGAGTACGTAAAAGCTACCCATATTATTAATTAATTAATTAATTAATTATTAATATGTTTATATTACTTAATCAGTTTCTACACTAATTGTCCCTCTCCTATAAGCTGAATGGATTAAGACATTTTCTTAATTGTAAAATTGAGTTTCAACAAGCATTGGTTAGGGCCATGAAGAAGTGAAATTGAGCTTAACTTTACTTAAAATAAAGCTCAAACTCGGCTCAAATGTGTAAATTCAAGAAATTCAATTAGTATTGTTGCTATCGCACGTAAATATATATTTAAAACTGAAATTATATTTTAATCTCGTATTAATTAAAATTGTTTATATATAGTTAATTGTATAATAAACGAGACGACTCACAAGGTTATCGAGTCTCGATAGGTTGGGTACTCAAACTCATATTCTCTATTAAGCATGCTCAATCTTGGGCTAGAACTCGACTATAAGAACTTAGACTACTTATTTAATGAATCGAGCAAGTCGTTATAATTTTCATTTTTTTTTGATATCCACAAAGTTACTTGTATCATCTGAAAAAAGAAAAAGAGGAATAATTTACTAAGAAGGATAGAACTGAAAAACACAAATTTTAAGAAGGGATAATTACACTTTGTCACACCTAACTATAGCGAAAAGACACTATCATATCCTAATTAATTTTCTTCTTTTAAGTATTTTGACTATTTTTATTGACAACTTACCCCTAAAATGTCTAAAATACTCCTGATTTTGATTTCAATTTTGCGCAGTTTACTACGGACCGGTAGTTCCCCAAATTCAATTTCATTATGAACTCGAACCAAGTTCAAATTCAATTCTGATTCACTACCGGTCCACAATAAACCAGACATAAATGAAATCAGAACCAAGAATAAATTAGGTATTTTAGGCATTTTCAAAATAAATCATCAATAAAAATAGTCAGATGGCTAAAATGAGAGAAAGTTAGTTAAGGTACAAAAGGTATCATTTCATTATAATTAAACACAATAAAGTGTCATTATCATTTTTTAAGAAATATTACTCATTCCAAAAATTTCTAGTCCCCTCAATTTCTGTCATATATATATATGTATACTAATGAGAGTCAGAATATAAGGGAAGCAACTATATATGTATATATATATCACCAAACAAATGTTAGAGAGAGTTTTGCAGAAACCCAAGAAACATATACATGTGGCTGTGATGATGATGATGAGAACATAGTAATTAAAATTGAAGGTACGGTCTGTGCTGTGTCTCGGGAGAGAAGAAAGCTGCACAGTCTCATTCGAGAAAAAGATAGTTATTGATACTGTGCCTTTTTCACCTTCCTCTGCTGCTACAACCTTACTTTCTATTTATTTACCTCTAACGTCCCGACAAGGTCCAATATATTTCTGTATCCATCAATGTTGTTCTGGTAATTTTTCCGTAAACACGACGTGACGTGAGATTTTCTCGAGCATCCTGTTTAAGCACGACGGGACAGTATTAAGCACGACATGAAAAAATTCTAAATCTATCAGTGCACATATACTATGCTTAAAGTATCCAACTCAACTAGAAGCTAACTTAATAGTTGATGGACCGCTTTAAAAAAATAAAGTAATTAATGAACAGATTATGATTTTTACCGTTCATAATTTTTTTTATTTAAATAATAATGAAGGTACGGTCTGTGCTGTGCGCACTGCAAGAAGCTCTCACAACGTGCATTTCATGATCGTGATGCGAGAGTTTCTCGCATCGCGTACATGTGTTATCATAGACTCTCACAGTGCACTCAAGTCTCATAACAGCTCACGACGCACGCTGTGACAATGAAAAATTTCTCACGATGAATATCAACGTAAACAGAAATTGAAGTATAACATACATCGTGAAAATGCCGAATTAAGTTTTTGTTTTTTCAACATGGATTATGAAATACATGCAAAAGGCAATAATAATAATAATGGAAGACACTATAACTGGGTCATGATCTCGTGCGAATCAAGAGCTGTTGTGCGAACATGTGAGAACTGTGTTTCCATTATTATTTCATGTATTTTCATTATTAAGCGTACGTGTATCTATTATTATGATATGTATGTTCATAACATTATTATGGTAGATCAAAATAAATAATAAATAAAAAAAATTCTTTCAATCCTTCGTAACACCCTTACTCTCGACGGGTAACACTTTCTCTTCTAGGGTATATAAAAATACACACATCTTCGTTACATTTGTGTGGTTCTCACGCAACTCTTAATTCTCAGTTGAATATCTCCCCACTATAGCTTGTATCGAGAAACACTAAATGCAATAAATTACACCCAGCTACTCTACGTACCCTAAAGGCCAAATCCTGAAAATCATAATGTGCTAATTATTTGAGTAACAATTTCAAGGGTGTGTGTATATATGTGGGGCACAACCCTATTTATTGCTTTGATACTTTATAAATAAATATGACCAGCCTCGATCTATCTTCCATCCCCATCCTAACACCACCTGAAAAATCAAGCTTTGGTACTTCTTTAGCCTTCTCTTTTCTCTCTCTCTCACTACCAAAGCAATATGGGAAGGTCTCCAAGTCCTGAGAAGAAGAACCTAGGGTTGAAGAAAGGTCCATGGACCCTTGAAGAAGACCACAAGCTCGTGGCCTTCATCGACCAACACGGCCATGGAAACTGGAGTGTCTTGCCCGCAAAAGCCGGTAAAAATATATTGTAGCGAATAAGTTATTCCAGTTCAACGTTTATCGCTCTCACTTTCATTCGGTTTTTTCTGATATCTTGTTTACCGGATGTAATTCTAACTTCAGTTCCCTCTTTGAGATCTTTTACTGATTATTTTCGATAGAAATCAAATTGAGAAAAGAAAATGACATGACGGTATATTTGTGTTTATATTTTTTTTGTAACGAGTTTTTCTTTCAATTTATGAAGGTCTTCAGAGATGCGGAAAGAGCTGTAGATTGAGGTGGAATAACTACTTAAACCCTCATATTAGGAGAGATAAATTCAGCTTGCAAGAGGATCAAACCATACTCCAACTTCATGCTCTGCTTGGAAATAGGTGACTATATATTACTTCTTACTAATCAAACAGTTTAGAATGTGGAAATAAACAACCGATCGATAGAAGTAAAGTAATAAGTTAAAACCCTCATAACTTTATAAGTGATTTGTTGATAACGTGTCGACTGTATGTGGCAGATGAGATGAATCTCGTTAAAAAGAGAAATAACGTACACCAAATTATTTTTTAGCCTGCATCGATGTACACTTTTTTGAATCAAAAAAGAAAATATGAAAATCTAACATGACAACGAACATATAACTCATTTGTCGTAAAGTCTAGTTTTATCAAACAATTTGTCGTGTCAGAACTTTCAAAACATATAATATTATACTTCTCATGATTCGACTTTGTGGAGGAAGATGTTATCGAGACGAGTTTTTCGATAATCGTATTATACCGTTGGATTTGTATCAACGAGACCACCATACAACAAGCTAATTAGTGAACGTTGCTTAGATTCATTGCATATACGTTAAAAATTCCCGACTTATTCGATTGATTTCGTATTAATCATTATTGTGTCGGGGTTATTTTATAGGTGGTCAACTATAGCGTCTCACCTTCCGAAGAGAACCGACAACCAGATAAAGAATCACTGGAACACGCATCTAAAAAAGAAGCTAAAGAAAATGGGGATCGACCCGGTGACCCACAAGCCATGCACCGGGACGTCGCTATGCGCGACCGCCACCCTGAGCCACATGGCTCAGTGGGAGAGCGCTCGGCTCCAGGCCGAGGCTCGCCTCGTCAGAGGCCCTAAACCTCTCTCCTCCAACGCCAAAAATCCCAACACTACCCTCAAGCCGCCGTGCCTCGACGTGCTCACGGCGTGGCAGGCGATGGCCGACGATCACAGCGTGACGAATAATTATATTCCGATACTGCCCTCGAACGACGACACGTCGTTCCTGGACGATACGAGCAATGACGTTTCGTGGTACGAGGAGGACCAGAACGACGTCGTAGATGTTGGAACATTGACAGGTCATCATGGGACCGGATTTTATGGAGAAGAGGACAAGAATGAGTGGAGCAACATACTCATGAATTTGGTGACAATTAATGCTCCTATTTTTCCACTCATGAATTTTGAAGACATGATCAATTAATATTATAATTATAATTATAATGACTAATGACATTATCAATTTTATTATATAGTTGTTTTCTAATAAAAAATTATAATAGCCAATCTAATCAATTTTAGATTTTCTAGCCTTCATGTCTTATTCATTATTCTCACAAAATTACAAACCTAATTTTTACACTACTAAACATTAGGGTTTTCTCAACCAACTGAATGGGTCGGGAAAAACAGTGAAGTTGGCCGAGAATTCTAATACTGACCATAAATTGGTTTGGGATTGTCGGTCGCCAGTGTCTGGTGGGTTATAATACCTTCCCGATCAACATTGTTGTATTGTTGGTGGGGAAAGGGTGTAGCTTTCCCGACCAACTTAGTTAGTCGGGAATAATCTCAAACTACCCTCATTTTGAATTCAATTGAAACTCTAATTTTGAATCAAATTTACAAAATCAAAGTTTGAAATAGAGATTAATTGAGCCCCAACGACCCTTATCTCTCTTGTGATCTCCATTGGCTTGGGCTTTCATGTATTACAAAACTATATTCAACTTAGTTGGGCCACGACTCTATTGAAACCCTCAATGGGAATTATAATTGGCGAGCTTGGTTGGTATTAATTAAGGCCGTAAATAAGTCGAGTTTTTAACGAGTGATCAATTTTTAGATGTTTTGTTTGCATTCTTTACAATTAAAGTCAAGCCCAATTTTTGTTCTCAATGTTAGATTCTTTTAATAAACACGTCGTACTGGAGCCCAACTTATTATCGAGGGTCGATAGACTCATTTAACATATTATTATAATTTTAACAAATAAATATAAAAAAACTATGCGAGTCGAACTATGTTGACACAAATTTTAGTTGGACTACTTTTTTTTCCAGACAAGCGAGGACTTTCCATATGTGGCTGAGAACGGTGCGAGGTATCCCTGATATATTAAAAACATTTGAGAAATATATTCGATGACAAACAAAATTTTCTTATTTTCTTTAACTAAATCAATATCATATAATACTTATTTCATTTAAATAACAAAATTTAAATTTTTTTATTTAATTACTATTTTTAATACAAATTTTATTAAAACAATACCTAGAGTTGAGAACTGGAAATAAGAAATCTCTTTTCTCATCAAGAGTTTATAGAATGAGAAATCTCCGTCTTGTTATGAACGGGACAAGAATGAAATATGAGGCTCAATGCAAAAAACTCACTTCAGAATCACTCTATTGTCATCGTGATTCATGTCCATACGTGTTTGTAGGTAATAAAACCCCAAATGAATATCTTAGCGACGTTAAACACGATTCCTAAAAACTCGCGCACGATAAATTGAAGTGAAAACTTCATTTTACTACACCCAGTGTATGCAGTATTGCAGATGACTATACTTTGCATCGCCACATTTATCATCAAGTTATGCCAATTTTTAATTTAATAAATAATTAAAATACCCTTACGTGCCTCGTGTTCATGGGAATAAAAACCTTACCCAAATGATGAATATCTTAGTAAACGTTAAAAACGGTGCCTATGAATCCGTGCCCAATAAATAAAATGAAACCATTAAAGGCACTAAAAGAGAGGGAAGGTGAATAAGTGAATGTAAATAATTAGTGGGTTTGGTTGGTCACTTCACACCATTTAATACACATAATAACAAATTAATTACTGCTTTTAACTAACTGGTACCCACAAACACAACTGTCTAAAATAAATAATTGAAATTAAGTGGTACCCACAAAACTTACACGCGTTTCACATTGTTACATTTGATGCGATGTGATATATTACAAAATTGAGTTTGCTATTTTAGGGCATTAATCAGTGTAAATTTTAAAAAATTGTCTTAAAATTTTAAATAAAATTAAAAAAACATTTTAAGTAATGAAGGAGAAGGGGTTATGAAAGCTTGAAGATGGAGATTGAAGAAAGTAATGAAGTTTTAGTGTACGAGCTTGGATTTGAAGACTTGGTTATAACTATTTTGTTACATTTGATAAGTGATTTTGAGATTTGATTTCTATTGAGCTGTTACTCGGAGATTTTGAGACTAAATTAGTTGAATAAAATTTTAATAGTATGGTAGAGTGCTATAATAATATTTCCCCTAAACTGTGTTCGTCCACCCCCGATTGTCTCAACTTAGTACACTTAACACCCGCATTTCTATAGCCCCACAAATTCTACTCGTGGGATCAATATTCGTGAATTCATTGAACGCCCTTATTGCTTGTATGATCGGTATCTTTCCGTATACGCAGGAAGGGAGTGAGGTCTCCTAGCCAATAGGAGATCCTCCCGGCGACAGCCGCCAAGAGAAAATAAGAAACCCTAATACGACGCTCCACTTCCTCTTCTCGATGCCACTAAAAACCTACTGCACCCTTTCCCTCCCTTGTCCCCAAGGTGTGGTAGGCACAAATTCCCCATATCCTTCTCATAGGCCCGTCGCCAAACGCCCACTCTCTCCGACCACCTCCCACTCGCTTTCGCAAGTCCTTATGACCTCAAAATCGCACAAACTGCATAACTTTACATGTCATGACCGTAACACCCTCTGATGTAATGAACGTGACTTCAACTTAACGTGAGGAAACTTGTCAAGAACATGTCATGGCCTACTTGTCATTGCAGTGACATGCCATGACATGTCGAAAATTTTAAATCAACAACCTTATGTGATGTGCATGATCCGATAATTCTTGAAGAACACATTAACTCTAGAAGGCGATTTCAAGGTGTTTAACTAGGATTCGAAGACCCGAAAAGCTATTTGGAGCACAAGAATCATAGATACTCCATATTAGAGAAGGAACATTAGATATTCATGAGTGCGTAGACGGCCAATCATATTTTATATATAAGTTTATACGATAATTTTTTTTTATCTAGTTAGCTTACCTTATATTTATATTTTTTCACTATTCATAATTAAGCCGACAACTATTTTCCTGACTAGTTTATACGACGCGAGATCGATGGAGGGAAGGAAATTTTTTGATATACGAAGAGACCGTTATGTCAGTTTTGATGTACAAAATACGAATTTTAAGTGAGTTAACGCGATGAAAAAAGCTTTTACTTACTTAGATGCGAAACCGAAGTCTCTACTATTTATAACTATATTTAGTCTATTCTTTATATAAATGCCATTTTCTCATTGTAACAATTGTTGAACAAAATTGATAAAAATGACAAAAGTTGACATATGTGTCAACAAGTGAATGAGTCAACTTGAGCCGTGATTTTGGAACGCTTCGACTCGGTCTAGAATAATGTGAAACATGTTTACATAATCTAGGATATGAGAGCTTTCCAACGGTATATCACGAGCTTTAAACGGACAAGAGGTGAATGAGAAATTGAACCTCAAAGATGACCACTTGAAATAAGTTGTGCTGAAAATTTGGGAGCCGAAAATCCGCCACATTTTCACTAAGGCACAAAAACGAATTTTCATCAATATTTTCAATTTGTAAATAGGGAATAATATTTTCCAATAAGTAGTTCGGAGGAAATAAGTATTTTCCAAATTAGTAAATTTGGGAATGAATACTTTTTCCAAAATCATGGAAATAATATTCTCTAAATTATAAATTGAGAAATAGTGTGGTTATATTATGTCATTAAAATGAAAAATCTCTTAATTGGAAATTAAGAGAATATTTCGAAATATTGTTTTTCTCCCCAAGAAAAAAATTTGTAATTATTTCTTTTCCTTTCTGTTTAGGTTTCAACTTTTCCCTAGGCCTATAAGTAGATAACTTTTGTAGAGAAATAGAGACACATCGAAAAATACCCTACCCGATCACCTCTCTCTCTAGTTCTTCTTGTCTGATTCTCTCTATATCACGGTTCAGAGTTTGCCTACGATCGACGTTGTATCCTGGGAGCGATTTGTCCATACGAGGGCAAAATTCGTCTCAAGGAAAGCGGATTATCGTGCCTCGTCGATAATCGTTTCTTCCTTCTTCATCTGTCCAATACCGATTCACATGTCAAGTAAATCTTATTGTATTGTGACGGTGATATTCAATAATAATAAAATATATTCATTGTGTTCGTCTTTTTCAATTTATTTAATTATTGCATGCATGCTTGAATGAATGTATTAATTACTCGATTTTCGTTTATGGACTAACCCCGTATCTAACAACAATATACGAACATCAATTAAAACAATATATTCTCCATAATATATGGCTCGTCGTGACAACAAAGTCATGACTCATGAAACATAAACAACTCAAACTTATGGTAATAATATATGCACCTTACAAAGTCGACCAAATCATGATGCCATAAACTATTTATTGTTAAACTATAGTTAACTACATGTTTCGAGAAGAACAAATGTACATGCAGAAGATTAATGTATATTTTTATATCTAGCTCTTTATCATATACGTAACGCTTGTACCATTAAATACCATAATTAATATTTCAATTGAATATTCCATTTACGCATTGGTTGAGTTTCGCACTACCCTTATTAATTCAATTATATATTCAGTTATTATTACATAAAGTCATAAAGTTAAGAACCCACCACCTCTATATAGCCCCATAAATCTAAATTTTGAAGCTTTACTTACTATATTTATAATAATTTAATATATTAATAGATATTGTACGGACAAGAATAAAATGATGGTTCCAAGAAGTATCTTAAAAAGTGTTTGTTAATATCTAAAATTAGATAATAAACGGGTAAATTTTGTTTGATTGATCTCTTTAATTCGCCTTTTTATGGACATTTGGATGAACTATTTTTAACTTTTCACGCTTAAAACTTCTCTAACTTCGTGTAGATTACTCATTTATGTGTTTCGAACGCATAGAAACTAACTTCTATATAAAATATCTATTTTTCAAGTTAACATATTCATTCATTTCTCACTTACATACCCAACTCTTTGGCCTTGTAGAGTTGATATATGGCTTGTCGGGGTGATAAGATTTTGAACACATCAACTCTTTGGCAATATTATTCGGGGTTGGCCTACTCGGTTTGTCGATTGTCGTATATTCCTTATCAAAATCTAATTGGATCGTGACACTAAACTTGGATTTATTAAATTGGCTTTTTTCATATATTGATATTTCAGGTGAAATAAATCATATTTGATTTTCTGTCACTTTATTTTATTTCTTTATTATCTTGAATATGCAATTATCATTAATATACATATTATTATTTTTTCGCTCAATAATTTGGACTTTATTAAGAATAACTAGCATGAAATCTCAAGGAGGGAACCGAAACTAGAATTACATTAGGCAAACAATATTACCAAATATCACATTGAGGGATGCAAATACAAGATCGAGCTTAACGTAAGAAAACCCTAATACATAATACTACTTAATGTACTGCCTAACGAGCCTATAATATAATAGTAATCTTATATAGATAAAGAGCTTGAGCATGAATATAAAATCAAAATCATTGCATATTCAAGCAACCAAGAATTGTCAAGCTTGAAATTTTCCTTGTTAAAATATTATTATCAAATCACATATTCTACGTTATTTTCGCCGACTTGATATTTTTTCATTGTTCATATATTCACAAATAGAGCGCAATAATTAATAATGTATGAAATAAAGTTAAAAAAGAACAGAAAAATAATTGTACGCCTAGAAAAAGACTAATGAGGAGTGGGGACAGAAATTAATATTAATCGAGGAAATATAAATACGTAGGATCCACTTAGATGATTAATAAATGTTATTGTAAGAGCAATAGATAAAAGAGACAACTCGTGGACCCAACAATATTTAGCCTCTTATATATCGAACCCATATATATATATATATATATATTTCCTACCAACGAACATTAATATATAAATAATCCAATGTTGCTTCAACATGAGTGACCCCCAAATGTGGACAGTCGGTGGTATATTTACGTGTAAAATTTAATTAGCACCTTACATATATATTTTGGACCCATAATGGTATATATGAAATCAATTAACCAATTTGATATTTTATTTACTTATGAGTTATGAGTTTGAATGTCAAATTTGGGTTTTCAATTTAGAAATTTATTTGTTATGTGGTTTACGATTGGGACTTAGATGCATAAAAGCCAACAAGGGAATGCGAATACACGAGAGAAGTTTGAGAGGTCATCGAATGGCGACCGAACTATAAAGTAATAGTGACAATCTGTAAGGGTGATTAAACAGTTGAGATAAAAATATAACGAGGGTGAAAATCAGTGCAACAAGTGCTCGTACTGATTACTAAATTTGAGTTGGTTAAAATCGATATAAAAAACGAAAGACTATTTAGAGTTTGTGTCATTACTGAGTTGGCGAAATTTTATCTATTCAAACAGCACATCCGACATGCAAGAAAGGTTTGTACAATTAGCATTTTAAAAGGTGGTTTGCATGCGAACACGCTTTATATAAATGGTTACCCGGGTAAAAACCACTGGCACAAACTAAAAATCATTTTCGGGAAGATGGGATGCTTCGCAGGTTAACAATTTGTGTAGGAAGGCGTGGAAGTTAAAAATCCCGCCGCATGTGCGTCTCAGAGAGTGCTAGCCAATTTGTTGTTGATTAAGACGAGGCTAGCAGAGAGAGGGGTCATCACGAATGATTGTGTTCGCGGGAGGAGACGATCTCACATCTATTTTTCAATCGTCCTAGGATGGCTATTATTTGGGAGGATCGGGTTTACATTTAGCTTGATATAACTTAAGCCAAATATAAAATAAAACTCACATTTTTATTTGTTGAATCTTGAATCTAATTTTAAAATAAAACAAGCCAAAATTTGCAATAAAACTCGTATTTTGGACCTAAACAAAATCGAGTATATAATTTTGCCCATACCTCTAATTGTGTATGGTTTTGGGACAAGTTTTTTCTACCTTGATCCCATCATTGAATACGGAGAATCTCTATTCCCGTATTCGTCCAAAAAGATTATTTAAAATATTTTTATAATGAAACATTATTTACTTAATTATATATGTTAAATCAATATTCTTATATACATGGGCTGCTGCGGTCTGTTCCTAGTATTCTAGGGCATTGAGGTTTTGTCTTCGCGATGAGTGTACGTAGTGCAAGACTGCGGGTTGAGTAGGCTTCAGTGAGTTGTTGGGGTGACTTCGACGGGGTATGAATGTCCCTAGTATTCTAGGGTTTCGGGGTCTCGTATCTTTTACAAGGTATGCGGCGCAAGACTGCGAGTGTGCGACTACGAAAAGGCTTCGGCGAGTTGTTGCGGTGATTTCGACAGAGACTTTGCGATGATAAAGTAGGGGGCGGGGGAGGGTATTATTTTGATATCGTCTGTGAGGGGAGGCGGGTATGGGAAGGGATCAGAGGTGGTTAGGCAGAGAAGCTCCGGCGATTGGATTGTTGCGGGAATTGTGGAGATCGGTACAGCAAGAGTAGACATGCCCGGGCAAGGCTTATCGGAGGTAGGGAAAGAAAATTTTGGCGATTAGCTTGCTGCGGCTTTGGAGGTTGATGGCTAGGTACTGTGAGGGATATGGAGTTTTCTAGCGTCGGTAGGTATATTTATGTAAGCATATCGTAATAGGTGATCTTAATTTTCTAAAACTTCAATACGCCCTCGGGGTGTCCCATGGGATCAGTACTGGAAGGGATCGAGGGTTCTCTAGCGTTGATGAGCTGATATTGGTAAGCACAAAGAGTTTGGAGAACTTACATTATTAAAGATTCGCGACTTCCATATTGATTGCATGGTTGATCGAGGTAGCTGGTTTACTGCATTACGCAGTGAGATCATAAAGTTTCTCCATCCGTATGAGGTGGAGGTCGTGACTCCGCATGGTGCTAACTGGTCTGAGTCGATTGGTCTCCAGAATTATTATCATGAAGACTTGTGTAAGGTATTTTGTAATGGGATCATGACGGGGTTTCTCCACCCATACGAGGTGGAGGCCGTGGCTCTACATGATACTAAACAGTTCGAGTCAAACATATTTGACGGTATCATAAGCGATTGTACAAGGTTTGTCATAGTCCGAGATTATTTATGTACGATTTAACTAACAATAGATGTGACATATATGTCCCAACATCTGTTGTTTCGATTGTCCGACGTGACATCGAGTTAGTTTTTTTTAATAATAATCGTGTTTTTCATTTAAATTTTTTTCTATATACACAAAAATAGAATATATTTTCCGTACCGCCTCGATGACACACGGAGGACGAATTATTTTACTATCTCTGCTAGATAAAGACCTTACAATATAACTTTTAATATAAATATTCCGAAATATTTATTAGTTGATAACCAATTCTTTGTGACAGGCCTATACCCTATAGCCAATTCAATGAGTTGGTCCTTTTTACATTCAGTTTTATTTTTGTAGGTCAGGTCGTGCCATGCCCTTCAGCATCATCGCCACAGTGTCTCTTTATGCCCTAAAACAACCACATTTGTTAGGGCACGTGTTTCGAAATAAATTTGCGACCAGAAAATTAAGTCATGAGGGTAAGGACAAAAACGAGAGTGGCTTAATAAATCTATGCAATGATCATTTTTAGTTGATCAAATTAATTTTTTAGTTATGGGTTTTGATCCAAATGTATTTATTTCTGTTGTTTGAAATTTATGAGTAATTTATTATATTAGTTTGGATATAATTGCACCTGGACTGCACTTGAGCTACATTTGGCAAAGTAGAGCTGTAGTGTTATAATTATAGCAATTTGGTTGACACAAATCGACAACATGCGACGATTGATATATAAAGCATGCATTTAGAAAATTCAATTTAGTTAATACGGTAGATTAGTACGAAACAATCTCATAAATATAATATAAATAAATCTAGAACAACAAGAACTGACCGCGGGGAGTCAGATTTTGTCGAGGCCCTATAATTCGGTTTCCTTAAGATGTTTATTAGTTCGTATAGACAATTATCTCGGAGTAGACATCAAGCCAACTCGAATCGTTTGTAGAGAGTTATAGAGTTTTTTGGTTAGGTTTCTTTTTTTGCATCTCTCGACTTCGGTAGTAGGTTTCGATTTATAAGAAAGACAATCCAACTTCTTGGAGGAAATAGTAAAAGAAGTTACCAAATCAATTTTTGAAAAACAACGACTTTTTGATGATACAGTTGAAATTAATCATTCTGAGAGTTGGTAGAAAAATTACAATGGATTCGAAAGAAATGTGCGGACTTTTGAAATTAAGTTTTTTTGTTGCATTCGCGTCGCTCACTACGTGCGTGGTATGGATCTCAAGCCGCTCAAGCACAAACATATATGATATACTAATGATTTAACTGTTTAACATATATGATATACTAATGATTTAACTGTTTTTTACTTTACGTAACTGTTTTGATTATTTTGTGTCATCAGTATTGAACACAAGTTAACACAAAGATATACCCGATAAAAAAAGAGAAAAATGCATGGACATGCATGGCTCTTATTATAGTATAATACGAGTACGTAAATTTTCTATCATATACACGAAAGAGAGCCAGAATAAAACTTTACATGTGTATATATTTCGATTAAAACATTGCTTACTAACGTTAATTAAGGTACAATAATACTTTACATGTGCATGTGCTTGCTCAAAATAACAACATTACTCTTAATTTAACAAATTAATACGAGTTGTCTCTAATCTCTGTTAGGGTCACATGAAGTTCAAAGTCTTACATCGAAATATTAACGTTCGTAAAGAGTATTTATGTACACATTGGATACTAGACATTATATACTAGTTTTTTGAGTCAAATGTGGCTTTAATGTATGTTTGTGGGCTTTCGCTTCTTTTAGGTTAGACACAGATCTCCGCAACAATATATGGTATTAGAGCTTTGGTTCGATGGACTCTCCTAATAAACTAAGTAAGGCACTCTTATTGCTGGTAATACTTGGACCATGATCGGCTCCTCATATGATAAGTCTCAGATATAATGAAAAGTGGTGATGTCTAGATAGGCTTAAAATGGCTCTCGTGAAATTTAAGTAAACCAAAGTTAAAATTTGGGCTTAGAGGAGCAAAGGCTCACATTTTTATAAGGAAGATTTTGAGATTCGTTTTTAATACATTGAAAACTAATAAAATTTATTATTGATTTCGCCATATACCCACATTTGTATATGGGTACATAAAAATTTACCAGAGACCAAACAAAAGTTGTACAATTATCTTCATCTGAAAGTAGACATTTCATATCTAGAACCGGAGACCAAACAAAAATTAGAAATGAAAAACTAAAAACTGTGAGTAACAATTTTGGCTATGGTTCTTAAACTAAGCGAATAAGTTTATGCCGGTTCAATTCAGTATCAATTTCTAAAATTAAGAACTACCGGTATCCGGCAAGAACCGAAACTTGTTCTAGTCAAATTTGTTCTTAAATATATCTTTTATTTTGTATATGTATAGAGGTAACTTGAAATCTTGTACAAATTTGTATCATAAAAGTGATCATATATTTAAAGTGATGAAGTAATAAAATTATCACTTTCCTGGAAAAGGCAATAAATACCCGCAACCAGTATTTGTCGAATTGGGTACTGCATGTAATCAATTACATCTATCTACTTTACGTACCCATCTAAATTAGAAAATAATGGTGCTTTTATATTTTGAGTTAATATATAATAGCTCCATGGTAATTTGGGCCACACCCTTTTTGTAGGGTCTAAATATTTATTTCCTTCACTCCATATAAATTCATACATACCCTCAACCTATCTCTCTCCCATCTCCATCTACACATTTCCTAATAAATCTAGCTATTGGTACTTCAGGTTCACTATGGGTAGGTCTCCATGTTGTGAGAAGAAGCTAGGGTTGAAGAAAGGTCCATGGACTCTCGAGGAGGACCAGAAGCTCGTCTCCTTCATCGACCAACACGGCCATGGAAGCTGGAGCGTCTTGCCCGCTAAAGCCAGTATGATATATATTCGACGTGATATCGTGACGAACGAGTTATAATTATGTGACACGGTGATGGAGACGCTCGTATTTCTTGTTTCGTAACAGAGTGTCGGTTTTTGTGCAGGTCTTCAGAGGTGCGGGAAGAGCTGTAGGTTGAGGTGGAATAATTATCTGAGGCCCGACATCAAGAGAGGTAAAGTCAGCTCGCAGGAAGAGCAGACCATAGTCCAACTCCATGCCCTACTCGGAAACAGGTGATTATTAATTTATCGTAAGAGATCAGATATTTGAATTCTAATTCATAGGGATAAGTTAAGAAAAATACTTACTCACACGTCGTTACAAAATAATATTCATACGAAAAGAAAAAAACATGTTACTATTTTACGATGTACTTTGAAACGCGTCTGTTCGCTCATTAATGTTGAATTGTTGGTAGGTGGTCGACTATAGCAGCCTACCTTCCCAACAGAACCGACAACGAGATAAAGAACTACTGGAACACGCACCTGAAGAAGAGGTTAACGAAAATGGGGATCGACCCGGTCACCCACAAGCCAAGCACCGGGACGCTCTGCGCCACCGCCAACCTGAGCCACATGGCTCAGTGGGAGAGCGCCCGGCTCCAGGCCGAGGCGCGCCTCGTCCGGGAGTCCAAGCGTTTCTCTTCCAGCAACGCCCACAAAAACACCGCGGGCGCGGCGGCTCCGCCGCCGCCGTGCCTCGACGTTCTCAGGGCGTGGCAGCTGGCGCAGCTGGCGAAACCCCCACCGGGAGGGGACCACCACCTGACGGCGGGGACCACGCCAGCGGT
This sequence comes from Geranium rotundifolium, assembly GCA_963920655.1. Taxonomy (NCBI): domain Eukaryota; kingdom Viridiplantae; phylum Streptophyta; class Magnoliopsida; order Geraniales; family Geraniaceae; genus Geranium; species Geranium rotundifolium. The sequence goes on along the minus strand of OY987316.1, from coordinate 36,785,891 downwards.
CCAAAACGACGCCACGACGCACCGTATCGATCACGGCGTCACGAATATCAATATTCCGATACTGCCCTTCAACAGCGTCGACGTGGCGTTTTTGGACGGGACCGGCAACATCGCGTGGTACGAGAACGAGAACGACGCCGTTTTGAAACACGCCGCCGACGTGTTCTCCGACTTCAATAGCGTCGGAGAAAATCATGGAACGGCGGCGACAGGTCATCATGGGACCGGGTTTTTCGGAGAAGAGGACAAAAGTGATCATTGGAGCAATATATTGATGAATTTAGTGACAATTAATGCCTCTGCTAATTCAGCTTCCACATCGCCTTCTGGTGCTGTCTTTCAATGATTAAGGATCGAGAATAATATTACATTAATTAACTAATCAAATAATTAATATAGTTATTATGTAATAAAAAAGAGTTAGAGGTAATTAAATATCTAATCCAGAATTAGGTACGTAACTAGATTTTCTAATTTCGACTATGATTTTGAGTTGACCAAGTAACTTTCTTTTTTTATAAATTTGATGTGACTATATATAGTTTGTACTATAGTAATAGCATCTTGTTCTTTTTCAGGACCATAACAATGTTCAATTAATTAATTAATGGAATTCTTTTATTATGGCTTATATATTGTAGAATTTTATGGTATGTGGTGAAATCCCAAGCACCCACTATGGTTGTCTGAGTGTGGTGGGCGTTTTATATTCGGAACCTGATTTGAAAAATATTCAGAATTGAAAATTTGAGAACTTGATAAATGATTCGGTTTTAATTCTATATTTTAAGAGAATTATTGAGTTTTGAATCAGGCTTGGTTTTCAAAACTCGAAACTGTGGGTTAAGAAGTAAAAATCGGATCGTTTCGTGTCGTGTCGAGAATATTGTAATATGTACGTGGTTGAAGAACAAAGGACCGAAACATGTTATTTATATTGTATTGCTATTTTTCTTGCAAAAATTTATATTTTGACTGTGTTACAATAATTAAATGTTATAATACAATTTTTATTAGTATCTTTTATAATTGTAAATTTAAAAATTTTTAGTTATAATTAATTAGACTCAATTACCTACTTCCAAGGTTTTAGTTATAAAATTTAAAAACTAATTGAAATTTAAAAGAATAAAAAATCAAACAGAGAACCGCGATTACTTTTTTCCCACGTTACAATTTTAGTATAGTTCCAATAATTAAATAACTTAGAGAGCTTGGTCTAAATATAGCCTACCTACTTAGGACACGACGAAATATGTTTTTTTTATTATAGTATTTGTAATATTGTAATAATGGGAAATTTTCAAATATTTATACACCGTGTAGTTTTTTTTTAAGGAAAAATCAAATTTTATTAATTAAATTGCAACTAACTCGGCATCAAGCCGGACAACTGAAAATACAGATGGTGGGACAGACCCCTCACCATAATGACAAACATATTTAAAAGCAATATCTAATTAGACGACGAAACGTAAATATTAATTAACACATGAATATAATAATGAATTATATTTTCCTCAAAAAAAAAATAATGAACCGTATTAACGTCATTTTTTAACTACCATATTAACATTTGAAGAACACGTAAGAATATTAATTTCAAATGTTTATGTAGTGGTTAATAATAATGTTCTATATCTGCAATTCTTTTTCGACATAAAAAGATCAGAAAAAAAAGTTCACATAGAATTTCAACATAAATAGTTCACGGATTTATTTAGGAATTAGGATGAATAAAAACAATAATTATGATAATAGTGGTGTTTAGGGTTTGAATAATTGGGCTGATCCCTTCATATTTGTTAATGGGCCTTATGAGGCCTGCTATTATTATCAAAGTAGAAGAGGTTTATATTAGGTTGGGATATTTCGACTTGAAAAACCGAGTTGAACTATATTCGAAAAAGTGAAAACTGTGGATAATAGCTCGATTTTAGTTATGATTTTAAGAGAACCGTTCAATTTGATTTAGTTTTGACTCTAGCAGTATAAAAACTAAACTGCATTTAAAGGTTCACATGATATATAATTAATATGTTATTTATCTATTTCTCAGGAATTTTATTTTATTTGCAAACTTTATATTTTGACTGAATTATAGTTATTAAATGTTAAATTTTGCTTTTTTTTTGTTCAGCGAAAGAAGATTTTATTTTAATAGAGCCTAACCAAGCTTCCAAAGAGGAAACAGGTGCACGGAGAAAGTTACAAAAATGCAAACCGAGATTGAAGAAACATATTGATAGAAAGAAAACAGATATGAGCTCGCAAATAGAAGACAGAGGATCTGTTAAGATAATTCAAATGTTGGTTTTGTCACACGAATTTACAGTTTTTTTCTCATGAATCGGGTTCAATTTCTTATAATGCGGCCCATATACTGAGCCATGAATTTAAGATCAATAACTATTTGGTCCTAAGTGAGTAGAACCAGAAAACTGAACCGAAAAATCAGAATTGAATTTTAACTATTTCTCATAAAATGATTTTGAGTTTGATTCTAATAAATTTAGAACCGAAGGGTGCAGTTTGAACCGATTTGGTCCGGTTCCAAAACACTCTCGCCCCAAAACCTAATGTGGATAAAAACACTCATGTTTTTTTTGTTACAAATGTGTATATCATCAGATAAAAATGAAGAGGGTAACATATTTTTGATTGGAAAATAGATGAACTCTACTTTTAGTTTTCACAAAATAATAATATTCATAGGAGAATCATTTTTACCACAGATTCCAATTTCCAATAGTTACTGTTAAATTATACCAAATCATTGAAGGAGTTTAGGCAGAACAGTTGGTAGAATAAATTGTAAATTATAATTTTTACTTAGGCTATTTGCCTGATCTTTGGGAAACCGTGTTATCCTTACCACTTGACCCAACATAAGTAGTAAGCAGCTCATAAGTGGTAAGGAGCTCACACTAACATATGCGAGATCCCGAATTCGAATGTTGATACATACGATAACACGATTCTCCAAAGTCGATATATAATAGAGGAATTTCTTAATTTGCTGATAAAAAATAGTTTATTTCAGTTTTCATGTCTTTGAATGGTTTCTTACTTTTTTGGTATATGTATATGAGCATTTGCTTCCTTGTTCTTTTTTTTTTACCTTCTTATTTATTTAAATTACTATTTAATTCTCGTAGGTAAAAACAAAAAAATCTTGTTGAAGAAGAGCAAAATCTTGTAATCACAAATAAGTTACTGCATGTGTCCTACAAAATTGTTTCTCGTACGTAAATTACTATGCAAAAATGAATTTAATGTTGTCGATTATTATAGAAATTATGTTATGTGTGGAATCAACATGGAAACAAGAAATTACCTTAAAAAAACATGGAAATAAGAAATCTCTCTCCAAACAAACCCTAGCAGCTCCTCACCCTCCCAAAATAATTCACAACTCTCGCGTTTATTTTGTTTATCAGAGGAGTGACCTCTCCGATGATCGTTCCTTTACTTTCTTTTCCTTGTTTTAGCATTTTGTTGTGTTTGTTGGAAGACCCCAAGTTGAATCGGACCAAAGAAAAAAGAAAAGAGGAAGGGCTCTTCAAGAACCAGATATGCTTTTTTAGTTTCAGCAGCAATTTATCTTAAGATGGATTTTTGGTTTAGGTCTCTGGCATTTTGAGGCGTGTTGACTTTCTCGCGACCATCCTTACGGCGGCGCTGTAAGGGCTGCTCGTGACCAATTTAGGGTATTTGGGTTGTTTTTAATTTTTTAAGTTCTTCTTTTTTTTTCTTTTCTTTCGTCTCTTCTTTAGGTTTCGCTGTAAGTTTTTGTCTTTGTAACATGTGTCTCGCAGTTTGCGGTTATGGTTTTTTGAGGTAGTGGTTTGCGGTGTGTTCCACAGTTTGTGGTTGTGATTTTTTGTGGCAGTCGTTCAGCATAACATTAGAATTAGGGATGGCAAAAAAATTCGAACATGATGGATACCCGATTATATACCGCCCTGATCGGAACAAGTAAAACCTGGAGAGAAAAAAAACGGGTACGGATCGGGTATGAAGTTTCCCCTCGGGTTTTTAGACGGGGCGGGTTGACCTATACTTATACCTTGTGAAGAATAAATTACCCGCTCACTTTAAGCAGGTCTATTCCGGGCCGGATACTCGTTCAAATTAATCCTTCGAGTATGGATGCGAATTTGGTCAAATCTGCTCCAAACACGACCCGTTGACATCCCTAATAAGAATGACTTATTAATATTATAATGACGCTTTTATTTGATTTTTCAGATGGTCATCAATAGCAGCTCATTTACCCAGAAGAACTGACAACGAAATAAAGAATTTCTGAAATACGTATGTAAAGAAAAAATTAATCAAGATGGGAATAGATCCGATGACCCACAAGCCCGTAAGTGTCACTCCTGCCTCCGACTACCCTAGTAGTGGTCTCTATCAATGGGAGACCGCCTACCAAGAAATAGAAGATATGTATCTCCCATATGACTCGACTTTAGGCCAAGCAGGTACTGCTTGGCCTAAAGCATGGAACGCGTTGCCCATAACTTCAGGCGACGACTTAACATGACCAAATCACAACAATGGTGTGATATCTACGGATCACATACATAAATTTACCGAAAGAGGAAAAGAAGAAGGCTCGGCATTTCAAAACCCTAGCAAAAACATGATTATGGGTCTTGATCGCGGACACAAAAACGACATGTCGATTTTCGGCTCCAATTTTCAACATGGTGGCAATTTTGAGCCGGACATGATCGAGCGCAATCGTATTGGGAATAATTATTCTTGTTCCGAAAGCGACGACGGATTGGTTATGAGAGGAAATTGTAGCTTTGGCTATGGTGACGAACGTCATGAGTACGGTCGATGATTTTGCTCTGCCCTTTCACGATTCACCTGCTGCTTCTGCTTCTCTATTTAGAATAATTTTGATATAATTTTCTCCAAATCAATTAATTTTGATCTATTTTAGTTTCAAATTAATAATTTCTGATTTAATTCGGTCTACTTTGAGTTAAATTAATATTTTTCGGTCTAATCCAGTCCAAATCGACTTTGTCTTACAATAGTATGAGTATTTTGTTTGATAACTATTTTATATTATGTTTTAAATTGTGATTCAAATTCTATAAAGGAAAATAGGGGACCTATTTTATTTTTATTCGTTTCCAATTCCGCATCCAGTGTTTCGTACTACCATGTTCCATTGTGTCTTCGTGTAGATCCTATTTATCTTCTATTGGATTTCAAAAAAACTCTAGTCGGCGCAGGGTTTTCTTTGCGGTTTGTACTTTTCGCCTGTGGTGATTTGGGTTGTTCGTCGAAAATCGACGATGTCTCATGGCGGCACGGCTCCGTCTGTGAGGGCTTCTAGTACGGCTACAGTTCCGGGTCTTGCGGTGGTAGCTGCGACGACAACTGCCGATGAAGGAAACATATCTAGTGGGATGGCAGGAACGGAGTCGAGTGCAGTGAGGTTGAGGACGGAATTGCAGGTGGGGCGAACTTGGGTCGCGACGGTAGATCAGTACTGGGAGGGAACTGGGGTTATCTGGCGTCGATGGGCAGACTTATGCAAGCATACCGAATTAGGGGGTCTCGGCTTGCTTAACCTTCAATACGTGGGAACCAGCGGTTTTGATTGGTTGGTAGATCGGTATTGGGAAGGATATGGAATTATCTGGCGTCGGTGGGCAGACTCATGCAAGCACACCGAACTAGGGGTACTCGGCTTACTTAAGATTCAATACGTCACTTGTGTGTCCTATTGTGATCGGTACTGTAAGGAAAAGAGGGGTCCCTGGTGTCGATGGGTTGATCGGGTTAAACCTAATGTGCTGGGAGAATTTGAATTTCGCGATGCCCATATTGATCGCAGGGTTGATCGAGGAAGCTGGTTTAAAGCGGTCTGCAGCAATATCACGGGGTTTCTCCATCCGTATGAGTTGGAGGCCATGGCTCTGCATAAAGCTAACTGGTTCGAGTCGATTGGTCTCCGGGTTTATCATGGATGCCTGTGTAAAGCACTTTGCAGCAAGATCACAGGATTTCTCCATCCGTATGAGTTGGAGGCCGTGGCTCTATGTGATGCTAAACAGGTCGAGCTGCACAACTTTGGAGGAATCATTAGCGAACGGTGTTGCGTACTACCCACTATCGGAACATGTGTTCTTTGTTTTATTTGTAATCAAATGGTTCACGAATTGGCCATGTTTACTTTAACTAACAGTAGATGTGATTATGGTGAGGGGTCTGTCCCATCAACTGTAATTTCAGCTGTCCGGCTTGATGCCGGGTTAGTTGCTATTTAATTAATAAAATTCGCTTTTACCTTAAAAAAAAAGGAAAATAGGGATTATTGACAAGTTTGAAATTAGAAATAATTAAATTTCATTCATTTTGTTTTTAATTAATAATTAATATGAGTTTATATATATTTAATTATTTTTTATTACAAAACACGTTTTGTTCCGATCTTTTCGATTTTTCCAAATCTTCTTTTTTTTGTCAACTGACCGATATATCCCTGCAAACTGAGTTCCACAACCTTCGTTTAGACCATGCACAGTATATAGCGGAACCCATAATAAATTTATAACGATATTTTCATTCTACATTTTGTGAGCAAAAGTGATCTACAATGAACTGTTTTTTATGAGCAAATCAGGAAAACTCACTGTTCTGAACCAACCTTCAAGAAATCGTGTTATCGGTTTTTTATCCCATTTGTTAGCCTTCAAAGGGAAAATCCACATATATCAAATTCAAACTCAAAACCTCACAAATTCCTTACCACTTGATCCAACTTGTGTTGATTTAGAAATGAACTTTGGTTCTCAATGTTATATACTAGACCAATAATTTTTTAATTAAACATTTAAAATTAATCAAAATTATTACATAATATTGTTCTTTAGAAAATTAAGTAATTTAGTTTAATAATTTTGTAAATAAGATTATACTAAAAACAAATAAAATAACTGTAGTCTATTTAAAATTAATTTTTATTTAAATTTATAAAAATTTATCAGACATTATAATTATAAAATTGATAAAATAAACTATTTGAAATCTTTTTCATATTGAAAAAAAAACTATTGATGTGAAAATTTAAAATATTTTTTGGAGAATTGAAGTTACATGGGATGAGACTTTGATTTATTTTAAGATTTGGGACTTTGGGTTGTAATTGAGAGCAAACATTCCAAAACTAAAATCTGCCTTTAGAGTGTTTTTTAGTTAAACAGAGCTTATTAATTTATGATTATAAATTGATTGAAAAAAATATGATTATAAATTAAATAAAGTAATAAAAAACTCTATCTAGTTAATAATTAATAAAATCTGACATACTTGAAAGTATACTATATTGTGGAAAGATCGATGTGATGACGAAGAAAATAATAATAGAGAAGTGCAAGGTGCATCTGGGTTTTGGTTCTATCGAAGATCATCATCATCATCATGAACTGACCAATAATAATGAACATGTATATATATATACGGTGGAAACTCAGATCCTCTCTTCAATTATACACATAATTCATCTTCGTCATTATGTATACATTCTGAGTATAGTGCCAATAATATTATTGCAGCTATGGTGATGATTATGGTGGCAAACTCCGAGAAAGGTCATGATTTTGGTGGATGTTGTTGCAGGGAATATTGAGAGAAGTAACATAAACTAGCTATGGTACTCATTCCTTGTACTATGTGTAATAAATACATACAGTCGGCTCTAATGTGTATGTGAGCTCTTCTCGTACTGTGTTCTTTTTGGTAAGGCCCGGTTCTCCCCAAAATAATATAGGGTAAAATATAAAGGGGGCCGGCCAACAAAGTTTAGTGTTACTCGCTCTTAGTAAGAATGGGGGAATCCGAATTGGTTCCTCCCGCTTGATCGATTAGTCACCTGTTGCATTAGCATAGGTTGTGGCTTTGTGCTACTCCACATTGGTGATATGATAGCGTCATCACTTCCCTACAAGTTCAAGGTCGGGGCGAACTTGCAGCTTATTGCGAAGAAGAGTAATGTGATCCTTAGCCAGAGATTTGGTGAACAAAGGAAACATTTTGTTTTTTAATATATACACCTGTACATACCTACTCGGGTCCACCCACCTATTTCTACGAACCCCATCCCAACTTCCCACGACGCCCCCATTCACCCTCAAACGTTAGCCGAGGGCAAGGCAGAGGGCACACTTGGTTAACTTAACAAAGTTTATATTTTATTTGTAACATTTGACCATAATCCCGAGTTGACTCTTGCTCTCTTGAGGACGAAACCGAATCGGGACCGCATTTGACCGATAATTTTGAGCTAAGAGTTAATTTGAAGTGTCAAAACACGGTTTCGAGCCTCTAACTCTATGTGGTTTTTAGGTCTGGAATTACTTGTCTCTCTCGAGTTCAACCTAGCTCCCTACACATTCATCCTAGATGGCCAAAATAGGATACGAGCATGCAAATCCTAAATATTATGAAATCAAACCATACATTGTTTAGCACGCATGATCAAACGATTTTATCCCTCAACCATGGTGCTCAAATTCAAAGTCATCACCAAATACATAAAAAAATACAAGAAAACAAGCATATAGAGTAAAGAGATAGGAACTGCTCTTATGTTCTTGATAGACTCTTCTTGCTTGATGAAAATGCCGTAAAATGCTCAACTCATAGCATAGGAGTGGAAGGAATGGTGAAGAACTCCACATTCAACTCCATGCTTGATCTGTCCAACTCCGTGCTCGACCAAGTCCATGGTTGAGGACCATGAGCCGTGGCAAAATCCGTGGTCACGACAGAATCAGACCGAACCGGATGGAATTGGACCGGGCCAGACCAGATCAGACCAGACCGATTTGGCCCGGTCCGATCTGGTTTGACTTCTGGTTCCAATGAATGAATAATTATTGAGTCCCCGTCTTAACTTCTCTTAAGTTCAAAAACAATATGTATCCCTAACGTTTGAAAAGTTTTCAGTTTACTAGTTTTCGTTAACTTTTTTGAAAATTTTGTTGACTTTTGTGCTAAATGATGAAAATACCATTATATTAAAAATAATTAAAATAAATAAATCTGATTTTGAACTCTCTTTTTTTCTATATTGTTTTTACAAAACAAAGAATAAAAACAGTATGTTAATATTAATTTTTTTTAAATATATAAAAAAATGACGTCTAAAAATTCTTTTTTATAACAGAAAAATTTATAAAATTATTTTTGCTACTAACAAAATTTTATCCTTACCTTAATGCTCCAATTAGCATGTTTTTGTCATTTTTTTTCTCCCTTTTTCACCCAAGTCCTGCACAAGTTTACCAAACATACTCAAAGGCGTAATGCAGTATAAATGAGGCTCTAAAAGCTGGATAAAGAGGAAAAATTCGGCACTAAATGTGAGTAAAACGATGTCAATATGAAGTCCGATTGACCCACATCACCCCATTCCCTCCCAGTTCCGAATGGGACACCCCGAGGACATATTGAAGTTTAAGAAAATAAAGACCCTCTAGTTCAATATACTTAGATAAATCTGACTATCGACGCTAGAGAACTATAGTTCCCTCCCAGTATCGAGTCATCAATCAACCAAAAACGCAGCAAGAAAATCGTTAGAATTTTTCTGCCCTACCTCTGATAAGCCCATCCTGGGCTCGTCTGCTCTCGCTGCACCGATCTCCACCGAGCTTACCGCTGACCTCTCCGGTCTGGTCTCCCCTCACAGATGATAATAAAATAATACCTCCCAAACTTTACCATTGCAAAGTCACCGTCGACCCACAGAATCTAAAAACCTCCTGCCTCCCACTTCCACTTCCGTCTCTGCCACCGACCCCCTCTCTCTATTCCTCTCCCTCTTACCGCCCCAATCACGGCCAGCCTCCCAAACCAGAACTCCTCCGCTGGCTACCTCAGCTCCCGTCGACGACCGCGCAGTAACCTCCCACACACACGCAGACGATGTTGCACACCTCGCCAACCAAACGAGACGAAACCCTAAAATATCAGTGACGGATCACGTTTTGAGTCATATTTGAAATTGGAATTTTCCCAACTTTTTTTATCAAATTCATAAGAAGCGCGTCATATAATAACAAATATATTTTAAATAAATTGTTTAGACTGACATCGAAAAGTTGAACTTGTGAACAAATTTATAATATGTCACAAAATGAACACTCTCCAAATAGTCATATGTCTCATTCCATTCATATTTTCTCGTGCCGATGCGGAAACTATTTTATTTCCTCATAGTCATAACCATTCATGTCGCATTGTCACTGTACATCGACAGATTTGAAAATGAGTTAAAATTTGTGTCCACCACAACAAAAGAAATTACACGTACGAGTTATAATAAATGTCAAGTTTGATGACAAGGGACACGAAATTAAATGTGTACGAAATCACAGCTTTAATCGTGTATTCTTTTTATGAACAATATTAATGATGAGAGTAAATTAATTAAGGACTGTGCCTATATAGTACGAGTACATTTAAAATAAATAACGAAAATAGAGCGATACATGAAGAAAATAACCCAAGACAAGAACATTAATGCCACTTTCTACTTAGGTTACTCCAAGTGAATGTGTACACTCATGTTCCATCTATTTTGCCATTTTGTTAGCTTCATGTGTAGTCTTATATATATATATATAGTTCTATGTGTGTACGTACCTTAAGCTTAAGGTTCGGAAATGGGAAGGTCTCCATGTTGTGAGAAGGTGGGGTTGAAGAAGGGTCCATGGACTCCTGAGGAGGACCAGAAGCTCTTGGCTCACATCGATCGTCATGGCGACGGGAGCTGGCACGCCTTGCCCGCCAAGGCCGGTGAGATTTATTCACTCGCGTTTAATTGAGTTGATCATCATATATCGATCAGTTAATAAACATATGATTTAGGTTATCAGACTACGATGTCATGTACATTAAATTTGAGTTGAAGCTACAAAACGAATATGAAACCAGAAATATCAAAATTTACAGACTGAAACGATGTTGTTTCAAAATTTTTTGATGTGAGATGATAAACATATTTCGTCAAACGTCTCGCATTTTTGAAATGTAAACAGGGCTTCAGAGATGTGGCAAGAGTTGTCGGCTGAGGTGGATAAACTATTTAAAACCCGACATCAAACGGGGAAAATTTAGCTTACAGGAGGAAGCGACTATGATTCAACTCCATGCTCTTCTTGGAAACCGGTAAGTCCAAAAAGACATATATACACTCTAATATACTCTCGACTAGTCTAATTAATCTTCGATCAGTTCAATTAATCTTCAATTAGTCTTCAGTAGCGTTTTTTGAAACCCGCTCCAATATATATTTATCCATCCACGCATATATACAAAACTTAATTATATATAATGTTTTTGTTTTTCAGATGGTCGGTGATAGCAGCTTATTTACCCAAAAGAACTGACAACGAGATAAAGAACTACTGGAACACCCACGTGAAGAAGAAGTTGACCAAAATGGGAATCGACCATGTGACCCACAAGCCAAAGAGTGGCACCGCCGCCTCGGCCTGCTCCGGCTGGGGTCTCAACCACATGGCTCAGTGGGAGACCACCCGGCTCGAGGCCGAGGCTAGGCTCGTGCGCCAGTCCAGGCTCCAGCTCGCTACGATGACACCATCAGAACCTCAACATGAGCCACGGCAAGTCCTATTCGAAGGTTATGGCCGTGCGGACTGTAATGTTCGTGACGTTGGTCGTGTCACGGTCGGGTGCGACGTTCTCGAGAAGGGTATAATTGGGAATTCATGTTCTGGTAGCTTCGAGAACAATGATGAAGATTGGGACAACAATATCATGAGTTTGGTGGATGCTTATGATTTTCCATTGGACGATGAAATCGATGTTTCTCCTCATTTTATGTTATGAAATCGTCGCATTGTGGAAAATAATTGTGATATCTAGTAATGAGCTATATCCTATTTTCCTTCTTTGTAATGGACTTTGATATTGTAAGTTACATATTATGGGCTAAATATATGCTGTAGGTCCATTTAGAATAAGAGTATAATCTTTTTTGACAAATATAGAAGATAGAGTTTAATAGAAATAAATTTTTGCATGTTTTGGGATTCGAACTCGTGTCCGCGATGTGCAAACTCTGTTATCATATTAGAAGACAAACTCAACTAAAAACTTAAGGTTACAGTTGAATGACCAATTATAAATACAATTTATAATACAATTAGTAAATATAAATACAATTTTGAGAGATAAATATGGCAGTACACGATTTTTTGATATTCGGGTTGCATGCAAAGTACGCAACCAAACCTAAAATGTACGAAGCGCAAGGGTTTGTACGTAGCCAAAACAAACATTTGTTGGTTCACTACACCAATTATGTGTTAAGGTGAAACAATATGTATGATAACCTTAGTATGTGATATGTCACCTAAAATGTTAGGCGACAACATGTGTGTCACCCCAATAGTGTCACATATCTATCGTCATCCAAAGTATTTAGTGACATTTAAAGTGTCATATAGCGAGTTACCTTATTCTTGATTAATGGTGATATATCAAATTTATTCTGTCACCCAAACACATAATTAACGGTGACAAACAAATTTATTCGTCCGCGTAAGAAACAATATTGACACAACATGTATGCTATTAAGCATCCATGCATGCAAATTAAATTTTCAATTCGCTCGTGGTTCCAACTTTTTCAAAAAAACTGAGAGAGACAAATTAATATACCATATAATATAAAGAGAGAAACCGAAAATTTATCGAGTCTCTTTGGAGGGTGCATGTATATTGATAGAGAGTATATAGTATTTGCCTTTTGCTTCGCTTTGGGACATGAAAACGTACATTTATGCATGATATACATATATAGAGACACACACGTACGTTAATGTATAAGGTACGTTAGGTTGTCATAACTATATTCATGGATTCTTGTTTTTTGAATTGACATGTTACGAAGCTGATATAAATTTTTAAAACGATATTGTCATCATATATATACGCAAGTCATGTACACATAAATATTTCATATTCAAGTGCCAACATATGGATAATGAGTACACTTACACACTTGCATGTTTCGCAAAACTCATAAATGGAAATTTAGTAGACAGACACATAAATAATCATATATGGTTATTTCTTGGTTAGTTAAACTTATAATCATAATTGTTGTAAGCTGTAATGAGATTAAGAAAAATTGGTTCCAAGCTAAGAGAAAAGAGATGTTGAAACTATAGAGGTCGACCCCTTGCCTTGGAAGTTAATTTGATAATTTCGAATACGAAATTTGTTCGAAAATTGCACATGTCTCTCTTTGAATTCTAATATATAAAAGCATAGTGTAAAATTACAAAAATAAATTTTTAGCGACAAATTCTTGACACTCGAGTGAGCCAACTTGAAATCAGGCATAAAAGTGAAAGGACCTAAAGAAGGCCCAGATCCATGAAAGAAACAATGAGAAGTCATTTTAGTACTTTTACTCAAACTTTAGAGTTGAATTTTTTTTTAAATGCATAATTTTAAGGAATACGTCCATAATTGTGTCGGTAGTAAATATCCAACAATGTTTTTCAGTTCTAATGTGTCGAAAAAGCTCTGTCGGTATGACCATGTCCTACAAGACATTGGTGAAAGTGTGTGGGTTGCAGCTTTAATACCCGACGAGACATTAATCAAAGTATGTCCTGAAATACCATTTTTCTGGTTGTGTCGTTCTTAGAATAAATAAGTAATAAGCTTAGGTTTATTACCAAATATTTAGGTTTTTCTATCTAGTTTGATCAATAGTTATATACATAATTTTTCCTATTGTAATTAACAATAACACGGATAGCAAAAATATTATTTTTCCTAATGCTTATAAATTTCAAGGTTCATAGTTCAGAAAATAGTTCAATTATTGATTAAAACTATCACTGAATTTACAAGTATTTTAGTCAGTGCAAGAAATTATTTTTTCTAAGCATAAGAATTATGGATCATAGTTCACTGTTCAAAAATTCAAGACATGTGATTCAAGTTCTCGTCATATCAAAGAAAAATAGCCAAAATGTTAGTAATTTTCCCTAAAATCACCCGATTTCTCAAAGAGCAATAACCAAAGCGTTCAAAGGTTCAAAGATTATCAAGACCAAAAGTCGTTCATTAAAATGATCAAGTTCAAACTCAATTTAGTTTATCAACCAACTTAAATTTGAGGAAATTTGTTAGAATAAATAAGTAGTGAGTTGAGGTTCCTCCTGATTTGGTTTAGGTTTATCACCAAATATTTTTTATTACCATTAGTTTTTCTATTTAGTTTGTTCTGAGTCATTACCAATAAGTAATGAGTCAATTTTAATTTTATTGAAAATGATTTGGTTAACTATATAATATATTGGTGGTGTAATAATAATAGTATGATCGATGTTACATTATTACTGTACCTCGACAAAATTGAAAACGAGGTAAAATTGGTGTCGACACACACAACAAGAAAAATTACATGTACGAGTTATAATAAATGTTGTTAGATGACACGAAATTAAATGTGTAGGGAAAAACCCAGCTTTAATCGTGTAATCTTTTTACGAATCGTGGTACCAAAATGACGTACGCTTAATCCATAATTAATAGTATTAATGAAGGAGTAATTATTAAGTGCAACCAAAACATTAATGAGACTCGAAATGAATGTGTAAACGTACATGTTCCATCTCAAAATTTTCCATTTCGTAACCTCTCATGTTTTTTTTTTGAAGTAAAAGCGAATTTTATTAATTAAATAGCAACTAACTCAGCATCAAGCCGGACAGCTGAAGTTACAGTTGATGAGACAGATCTCTCACCATAATCACAGCTACTATTAGTTAAAGCAAATATGGCCAATTCGTGAGTCATTTGATTACAAGTAAAACAAAAAACACATGTTCCGATAGTGGGTAGTACGCAACACCGTTCGCTAATGATTCCTCCAAAGTTGTGCAGCTCGACTTGTTTAGCATCACTTAGAACCACGGCCTCCAACTCATACGGATGGAGAAATCCCGTGATCTTGCTGCCAAGTGATTTACCAGGCATCCATGATAACTCCGGAGACCAATCGACTCGAACCAGTTAGCTTCATGCAGAGCCACGGCCTCCAACTCATACGGATGGAGAAACCCCGTGATCTTGCTGCATACCGCTTTAAACCAACTTTCATATGTGTGTGTAGGCTTATATATATATATGACGAATCAGGTAAGAATCAGTATTATTTTGTGAGAACGCGAGAATTGATTTTGGTAATTGAAAACAAGTGAATGTCTAACCAAAATAAATGAATATCCAATCAAAAAGTGATATTTAATAAAAATGAATGTCCAACGAAAAAACTTTGGACATTAAAAATAAGTGAATGTCCAACGAAAATAATATTCTCACAACAAAATTGGTTCTCAACCAAATGTTTCCATATATGTGTGTGTATACATGCATTCAAGTGAGAACCAAGAGTTGCGTGAGAACTCATGAGAACCACTTAAATATAACGAAGGGGTGTGTATTTTTCTATAACTTAGAGGCGAAACTGTTACCCGTCGAGGGGAGAGGTGTTACTGGGATTAAAAAAAAGTTTTTTTTGTCTGCCATAATAATGTTATAAAAATACATGTCTTAATATTGGAAACACGGTTATAGAAATACATGACATAATAATAAAATGACTTAATAATGGAAATACATGACATAATAATGGAAACACGGTTTTTACAGGTTCGCACAAGACCTCTTGGTTCGCACGAGATCATATATATATAGAAGGTATTAGCTACAAACCTCTCATTTGGTGTCAAAACGTCCAAACCATCTCACAATCGTCTTATTTGCGCGGAGCGAAGGAGATGATGACACGTGTAACCACGCGGATTGAGAGGGAGATAACAGGCGCTGACGGAGCCGTTAGGGTGTTGGTGTGTAACATACTTATTCCGTGTGTGTAACCATTGTGTGTGTGTAACTGATCAGTTGTTACTGTGTAACACCTTCAAATAGTGTGTACATGTGTTCGGTTTTATGAACATGTAACCGGTATCTTGGTAGTGTATAACACCTACAATATAATTGTATAACCATTCACGTATAACGTAAAACCATAATTGATCTGTATAAGTGATGAATTGTATAACAATAGTTACACACGCGAATCAAGTATGTTACACACCAACACCCTAACGGCTCCGTCAGCGACCGTTATCTCCCTCCCAATCCGCGTGATTACACATGTCATCATCGCCTTCGCTCCGTGCAAATCAGACGATTGGAAGATGATTTGAACGTTTTGACACCAAATGAGACGTTTGTAACTAATATCTAATGAGACGTTATATATATATATGCATGCTCAAATACACTTATTCACACCTACAAAAATGTCTAATGGTCGGGTCAGTGATACACTTATTCACGCCTACAAAAATGTCTAATGGTCGGGTCAGTGATAGCAGCTTATTTACCTAAAAGAACTGATAACGGAAGAAAATAAACTACTACATGTCAGGTAAATTCATTATGTCTGAAACCGAACCCACTTATGAGTTCAAGTTGATAAGTAGAGATTTAAATTATTATTTATATTGGTGAACAGATCAACATATTTCAAATGTGATACACGTTCGTATGTTCCCAACCTTTTCAAGACGGATAGAGAGACAAATCAATATTATGTGTACACAAAGAGAAACCGAAAATTTATCCAGACTATGTGGAGGGTGAATGAATAGTGATAGGGAGTATAGTATTTGCCTTTTGCTTCGCTTTGGATAAAACGTACATTTATGCATGATATACACGTATAAAGACACACATTAATGTATAAGGTACAATAAATTGGTAAGTGCTCGTTACCATGTTCATGTAATAATCTTATTTTTTGAATAGATGTGTTACGAAGTTGATATAAATTGTAGAGCAACATTGTCATCATATATATGCTCAAGTCAAGTGTATACACAAATATTTCATACTCAAGTGCCAACATGTGGATGTTAAGTACACTCACATACTTGTATTTCGCAAAACTCATAAATGAAAATTTAAAAGATAAGACATAATCCTGTACTATTACTTTGACGTCCAACCGCGCGTAATTGAAAATAAAAAAAAGATACCGTAACGTGATTCGAACTCAAAATTTTTGGACCTAAATTCAAGTGATTAACCAATCAATCAATCAAGCGTTGATTATTTATCAAAATGGTTGTATTATTGTCTATTACATGTGGTGTACGTGTGACTGAATTCGCGTGTATGATTATTGATCTGATCCGTAGACGTATATTTATGATAAAAATTATGTAGGCGCTTGATCAAATATTTTTTCATTGTTATAAAAAAGGGTGAATATTATTTCTAGTTATAAAAATAATTGGGGAAAATTCCACTTAACCCCTCCTAAGTTTGGCCGAGTTTCACTTATCTCCCCTTAACTCCAAAATCAACTTGTGAAGTCCCTTAAGTTTGAAAAAGTTTCACTTCACCTTTTTTCGTTAACTTTTTTTAAGATTATGTTAAATTTTCTTGAAATGAAGAAAATACCCTTTTATTTAAACATTATAATAAATTAATGAAAATGATTTTGAACTTTTTTATATAATATTTTCGTTGTATAAAATAAAAAATAAAATTCTGTTAGTAGTAAAAATAATTTTTTTTAAATTTTCTTATAAGTTTTAAAAAAAAATTTATAATGATTTTTAAACATCTTTTTTAATTTAAATTTTTTATGAAATTTTATTTTTATTTTTTAAAAATAATTCTAAAATATTGTTTTTATTCTTTGTTTTTGTAAAAAAAATAAGAAAACAAAAATTTCAAAATCATTTTTATTTATCATTTTTAATTTTTTAATGAAAGGGTATTTTCGTCATTTCACAAAAAAGTTAATAGAATTTTCAAAAAAGTTAACCGAAAAGGGTAAAGTGAGACTTTTGCAAACTCAGGAGACTCCACGGGTGGATTTTGAACTTAAGAGAAATTAAGTGAAACTCTACTAAACTTAAGAGATGTTAAGTAGAATTTTCTCAAATAATTGTAACAGGAGTAAAATAATTATTTTGTTTGCATTAGTAAATAGTATTAAATTAGAAAAAGTAACGGATGTAACTAATAGCATTAGAAAATTTTAATACAAGTTGGGCTGAATAAATTTAACTATAAGCCTATAAAGAAAAGGCCGACAAGGCCCAGCCCATGAAAGGAAATGGGCTGTAGGCTGTAGGCTGTCACAAAATAATGTATTTGTATTCATTTAATTTTTTAATTTCTGTTTTATATACTAGTTAAATAAAATCACAAATTCTTCTATTGGATAATGCAACTATACATGATCAGGCTGGTAAAATCTTACCGAACTGGCCAAACCAAACTGACTCAAAATAATAATAATTCAACTGGAAAGAACTAGATTGGTTCGGTTTCGTTATAAGAACCAAAATTTCGTCACGTTAATTTTGCTTTATATTAAGACTGATAAACCAAACAGATTGGACATGTAGCTTACTTTAAGTCATTGATTTTCATTAGTTGGGTCGAAAAATACTGGCCAACAAAAGAATAAATCAAAACCGGCACAATATATAAAAATTTCATAAAATTCAGTTTATAAGAAATAAAAATGTAAGAATCATAAAATTCATTTCAAGAAAATTCTAACCTTACCAAAAAAAGGTTCAAATCTAAATTGAACCGAATTCCGGCTGTTTGTTTTCGATTTTCATAATCTTACAACCGAATTGATTGGTTCGGTTGGATTTTAAACATACTCATTTCAAAACCGAACAGTGAACAACCTTAAGTTTGAAGTAATTTTAAAAAAATTGAGCTTAATTAAATGAGAATATCATATATTTAATAGTAAATTTCCCTTATTTTATTCATTATCGAAATAAATAATTATGAAAAACACAAAAATACCAACTCTCCTCCTTTACTTCATTTCTTGAGGGTTTCATGATTCTGGAGAGCTTTCATTTATGTCAAAGCTTCGGAGAGTCTCTGTGGATCTGCGTCTATAATGGTAACTTCTCTTCTGATTATTCAACTTTTTTCTAGTGAAAAACAATATACATCATTTATTTATTCATATTGTTGTTGAGTACCTGATCAATTAGTACTGGTAATTGGTAAATCAATTGTTCTACTTGTATGTTGAAGTTTGGTTAAATGGCAATTTTTGCATATTTAGGGCAATTCTTGATATGATCAAGTGAAACATTTTGAGGTAGGTTGATTTTTGGGAAAATGGGTTTACAAATTTGTGGTAATGGAATTAATTAGTGTGTTTTATTTGGTTGATTCATTAGAATTTGTGGTGTAATCACAAGTTATGAACTCGGTTCGGGTAATAGAATTTCCAAGCTCTCGCTGTGGAACTGCATTGAAAATTTGTTTTTGGTCCAATGGAGCGTTTCACTGGTTGTGTAATTTTTGTGGCTCCGAAGGGAGAGAAGCATTACTCTGTAACGGTTGTGGCGCATTGCTCTGTGGAGTGTGTTCGGGAACTGATAAGCTATTCTCTTGACTAAATATTGGAAACTTTGGCGCGCTTTTGTTTTCAGGATTGATAGGATATAGTAATTTCCGATAACATCTGTTTTGGAAACAAACGTTGCTAACTACAATGTTATTATTTTCACTGTCCGGTCTAATTATGTCTTTCTCTGCAAGACTAGTGTCTGGTGACTGACGTGAAGAATCTTAATCTCGATTCTCTGGTTTTCTTTTCATTTCGATTTGCTGCATTTTTAATTTAACTGAATGATTTTGTCCTAAATTTTGTAGGCGCCTCGAGTCATGAAAAATAGAGGAAATCGGCTAACTGCATTGTTTGCTGCTCATTTTCCTTCTATGTTATGCAGAAAAGTCGAATACAAAAACTTGAATGCTTTGCTTCCCAGTAATTCCCGTTGCATGTTAATATCATTGGAGCTAAAGTTCAGCATGCACGATGTTTTATCAGTAATCTTCACAGCACCTTGACAATGGAGCTAAATTGTACTTGTAAGTCGTTTTTAATTTTCGTGCACGTGTATAATGCTTATGTGCTTTGCTTCCCAGTAATTCCCAGTCGTTTTGTTTGAAAATTTTGTTCGATTACAG
The DNA here is from genome assembly GCA_963920655.1 of Geranium rotundifolium. Taxonomy (NCBI): domain Eukaryota; kingdom Viridiplantae; phylum Streptophyta; class Magnoliopsida; order Geraniales; family Geraniaceae; genus Geranium; species Geranium rotundifolium. The sequence goes on along the minus strand of OY987316.1, from coordinate 36,765,776 downwards.
TCAGAGTCGAGAAAATAGAACTGGGAATATTGCCACAGTTATGTATTATTGACATATCTGAACTATTACATTCGTTCAAGATGTTGAGTTACTATGTTAATTTTATGATTCTACAGTAAATAGAGAACTATTGACATGTAAACAATCCTGTACATAAATCTTACAGCTGAATTCCTTCCCATCTCCTAAAAATCCCCGAATTGTCGCCTTCTGATATCGCCATTCCTATTCCCGTCTTCCCTCCTTCCCCGACACCCACATAATACAATCGCCAATCGTCTACATTACCGTCCATTTGAACCAGCGACGGGGATCCCACTCCCAAACAATCCCAGCCGTCCATTTCTGAAGCCTGCAGAATCGGCTCTGTTTGAAGCCTCTTCCAATTCTTCAGCCCGTCTGAAGATTCCGCCAGCCCGATACTCCTCTTTCCGTCAGCAGCAACGCCTTCATAAGCCATCAAATAGCTACCTTCCTTTTGTTTCCTCACGACGCACGGGTTCTTCACCCCTAGCTCGTCAAAAGACCCGAGTGACCCTCCTCCCATGATCTTCCCCATCTTAACCCACCTGATCCCGTCTCGGGACCTCGCCAGCCCGACGGCGAAGCACCCGTTTTTTACATCGAAGGAGTGATAATACATTCGCAAGTCGTCGCTCCCGTGCACCACCACGTGCGCTGCGGCGATGAACAGAGAATCGAACTCGTTCCCCGATCCCACGTCGAGTAAGGCCCCGCTGTGGTGATCTCCTTCGATCCTCGCCCAGTGTTTACCGTCCTGGCTGCACGCCAGCCCCGGGAGAGACTTGTAGACTTTCCCGACTCCCGAAAGATCCACTTCCTCTGAGCTCACGCCCGTGTAGTAGAGCCAGTACACTGCGCTGTACATCGGGCTCGACATGATCACCAACTCGGAAGGCCTGACGCTCTCTGTATCGAAAGCCCACCAATTCTTCCTGCAATTCATCACCACGCCAGCATCATCCGCTCCTCGGGCCCAGTGAATCCCGTTGCTCGAAACCGCCAACCCGATCGAATCAGAAATGCCGCTCCTTCCGTGGTACCACATGTACCACCTCTCCTCGTTGTCGCCAATGTATCGTTTCACAACCGGCGACCCGACTTCCGCACTATCCCACGAGCACCTAGGACCCGAATCAAACACCAAGCCTCTGGAACGAGTCGACGTGAGCGCCTGGTCTGGCGCTGGAGCCGCTGCCAGGGGCTGCGCAACCGAACTCGGCCCCAGCTCGATAGCAGGATTCCTGTTCGTCGCGCTGCTGCTGCTGCTACCGATCCCTGGTTTTGTCGAGCAGCGGGTGAGAAAGAGGGCGTTGTTTCTCTGGCTAGTAGGGTAGCTGCAAGAATGAAGGGTAAGGGTTTCGGGTTTTGTGGAAGGCCAAGCCGGTTGGATAAAGCTTCTCGCAACAGCAGCCATTGTTCCTGTAATGGGAGAGGAAGCGAGAGAGTTGATGGTTCCAATCTTTGTGATTGCGTTCATTAGAGGACTAGAGAAGTAGAGACGAGGTGGAGCCGGGAATATACAAATGAATGGTGCTGCTTCAGCATCGTTTTATATGGAGTGGATTTGTTTCTTTTTTGGGGTCATATGGAAACTGAAACTGGCCTTGTACTTCTCTGTATTTATAAATGAACCCCACACACTTTCTATATGACTACGACCACCAGGGGTTAGTGCTACACGTTCGAGAACTTGTGTCGAGGGTCATTTAGATATATTGTGATAAGTTCGGGGATCAAGGCGTGCTAATTCGAGGTATTTTGGATTTGTTGACTTTGTGGTTTGTATGTACTCGTCATCTACTATTCCTCCTACAGATACGGCCACTGAAAGAAAATGGTATTCACACCATCTCTACCTGTCAATAACCTTTGGTTGACTTATTATCATCTCGGTCTGTTCTGGAGGAGTTAATAATTTTATACGGTGTTCACATTATTTGACAGATTTGTTGCTGTAACGAGGAATCTCAACGCTGCTACAGATAACAACTGATAAGGTAATAAATACCGTAATAATACTCAGAATGACGTCTGGTTGATGATTTTTTTCTTTACCGTGCTCTTCTCTTGCTTCTTGTTTTGATGAATGTATTCGCAGATTCAGTAATAATTCTCATTGCTGAAATATTAATTGCACGCTTGTGATTTGCTTTGTCGATTTTTTATATTGAGGTAAAAAAAAGTTGAATGCAACGTGTCTATGGCTCTCCTTCCATCTTGACTTTGGGTTGAATGTAGCGTATATTTATCTACCTTTCATTCTCTATGTGAGCCATGGAAGAATCGGTGAAGATCGGATTTATTGACTTTGCAAGTAGAAGATAATTTCTATACGATAATTCAGCTAATGGTATTCTTAGCGGACACTCCATGCAGGTACGTGCATGTCAAATCTTCTAAAAGCTTTCCCATTTCTCGAAATTTTACAGGTGAACGAATAAATACATTCTTTATTCCAAGTTGCATGTGTTAAACATGTGAAATCTTCCCTACGTTTCATGCTCTCGGGTTTATCAGTGAATAGCTTCGTTTTTAATTGGAGCTGCGTGTTTTCTCTTATATCGATAAATTTTTATGGATACAGACACTGTAAATAATGTTAGAAGATCTAAATTCTACCAAAAATGATCGTAAGGTGGTGAGAATTGACAGAGCTGTGCGCGAAGCTGGGCAAATGATAGACCGTTGAATTATGCGGTGGCTAGGCGAGTTTGAGTTTCTAGAAGCTTCTAGTACGTTGACTTCGATTGAAAGTTAGATAGCTGAAGAATTTGGAATTAGTATTTTTTTTATCTGCAGATAAGGACAGTTTGGGTTTGAACTGGCAATGGCGGAGCTGAGACAAGGGGACGGCACCATCAATGATGGTATAGCATATTACGATGAGAAAATTAAGATACATTTGGTTTTCTATTAATAAACTCGCCCACATGCCATAATAGAATATCGAATTCGTCTCTCTTTACTGTACCGCCATTATGTATAAGGGCGAGGCTTGAACTAAGGTCCCTCGAGACATAAGCTCAAGTGCTTAACCAGTTGGTCTACCAAACGTTAGCATATTTTTTAAATTGTTATGATTGTCAGCAAGTAGTCGTCGTCTCCTCCATGTGGAATAGTCAAATATCGACTTGTTTTTTAACTTGTTATCTCTATGTTTATCTGTTTGAACTTGCTTCTCGTGTAGTTAAACTATTATCACTAATATGTGCATGATTCATGGATAAGATGTTAAGAACTCGAGCCTTATTGAAATGACACGTGTGCTGACCACATTCTTACTTGCAACTCACTACCCTGATATCCCTGAATGCTGAAATGGGTCGATACAATATTTTGTTACAGATACATATATATGCTGTGAATGTATCTAATGATGCTCATAAATCTGATGATCCCAGTGTAAAAGACGTTTGCTGGGGAGGCGCAAGAGTCACACACATGAAGGGTGTCTCGAAAAGGTAACAGCATATTCCTAACTTATAATATCATTGCAAATTAACCAATACATTATTAGATTCCTAACGCGCTAGATAACACCAGGCAACGACATGCTATTAGAAAACCAGATTGATGATTAATAGAAACCATGTTATAGCTTATCTGTTCCTGGGGCCGACCCACGAAGTCTGTGTTGTTCTAGACGCTTTAATTAATTCCCTTAAACAAAAGGCAGGACCTTTCGATGCCTCTCTCCCCTTGTTAATCACATGGTGCATCTCCTGCCCATATGCTGGGACATCGGACAGTTGGTCCGAGGTCAAATACTCGGGGCCAGAGGGTTCGTCACCTAACTGTTCATCTCTCGGTCAATATCTGTAGTTCTTGAATTTATTGTGTGAATATCTGATCATACAATACAATACAATACAATGTTGTTTCTTCGTTTGCATAGAATAATTGAGGCCCATCCTTGGTGGCCTATCGATTTGTGTCTTTATGGTGTAGATGGTGACATGGTGAATTGCACAGCACATGTTGTGTCTGGAAATATAATGAAGGAAATGAGCATGTGGTTGTGTTTATTTTTTGGGTTATGATAAAATATTGAATGTAGCTGTTGTAATGTAGTTTACGTTTCGTACGTGGGCCATAACAAGACTGGACTTCCGCATATGACACAGACAGAGAGCCCAGAAACACAGGTCTGAATCGACCTGCTCTGACACCATCTGGAATTCTGTCTTGGCTTATTTTCCCTTCGTGCCTCAAACTCGTGAACTTTTACTTCAACACAATTATTAGAGTACTAATATTTTTCTAGGTTTTGTGCTTCACTTTGCTCTAAATGGCTTTGATAGTAACAATTTAGCAAGTTAAAGACAGGCACAGCCTGGAGTGATTGGAACTAGTTTTAGTGAGTGTCTTATTATGGTTTTTACACATTAATTAATGAAGTTTAGTGGGGTTAGTCTAATTATTGTTTACATGTTAATAATTGAGTAACTGATACATTAATTTTTTTTATATGAAAATTTGTATGTCCGTCGAGGACGTCAAGAATCCAGAAATAGATGTCACAAACGATCGGGGAGGCCGCGACTTGAATTTTAGTCACCAGATGTAATTGTGACTCGAACTTAGGCCACCAAACTCAGAATCTAAACTTAACCAATGTGTTTTTTTTGTTTACTTGAAATCAAGTTTCACAGAGTTTGAGTTAATTGATCGCTATGTGGGATACTTAGTGTTCTACTAAAGTAATAAGCGCTAGTCGAGTAGAGATAACTTTTTTAAAAACTAATCAAAAATTAATTGAGATTAATCGGACAAGTGAAAAATATTTAGAGTATTTGACATGAGTCGCTGTTGAGGGATATATTTCAAATATATAATTTACACACAAAAATTGTGTACCATTAATTTTGCAAATATCTGTGAGCTGTGTTTATTAAAATAGCCATCAATAACCATCATTTGTGTACATCATTGGAACTTGATATCATTATCACACAATAGTATTTTGAAAAAATTATTTAATTTCAAGAACTTTTATTTTGAAGGAAAAAATGACTGACCACATGACCAAATAAGTGGTGATTTTCATCTATTTTGATGAATCTTTTCAGAGATGAAAAAAAAAATGTATGCCATGTAATTTTGCAATAAAAACACTATGAATACTTCTTGCCTGAGGAATATTGCCACTTTGTCACATTTTCTAAGGGAACAATCCGTGACCTATTTGCTCCAAAAGACAATTATTGATCTCAAACTGTCAAATTCTCTAGCAATTCATCTCTATGATGATTGAATAAATTCTGGAAACAAAATATATCAATCAGCACAATGCCCAGAAAGTCTCATCATGGCTCTATAATATATTATAAATGCTTTCAACCGTTCCCTCGATCTCTGCAGTTTTGCGTTCCTCCTTCATCTGCTCCGCAAGCTCAATAATCTCCGGATCAGTGAAGCGAGCGCGAACATACTTTTTCTCCTCGGCTTGGAATTCCTTTAGGGCGTTAGGGTAGGGATTGGGAGGAGGCTTCTTGCCTTGAATCTGCGACACTTCTTTCAGACGTGCATATGCCTTCTTTCTTGCCTTTCTCTCGGCTCGGTATTCCATCTGCAAAAGATGAATATTCAATGATGGCGCCAAAAAAAAATAGAAATATGTTTTCGGACAAAGTTATAGAAAATGATTGTAGAAATAAGAATACACACGTCAGCCACGGCCATGGCTTCCTCCTCGTCAACTCCCTGCTCCTTCAGCTCAAGCACGCGCAAACCATATATACGGGCAGGAGGATGATCAAAAGCAGAAATCCTGTTGTGGCACGGTTTTTAACGATTCAAGCAATGATTTGATATTTGACGATATGTTATATTGTAAATGATCAACAAGTGTAATACAATGTCAACAATAGGCTTTGGTTCCAGCCGCTAAAATCATGGCAAACCATTAAACCTACAAAACTGCATTTCAATGCTTTAATGTGCACGTTCACGCCCGTTTCACAAATACAAAAACATGTTTCAACCAGAAAGAAAGGAGTGCGGACTCGGGCCTATTGCATTAGTGAACAAAGATAAATCTCATTTGTATCTGCTAAACTAATCATATGATGCTTTGTTGGATATGCCTTGAATCGAATATGGTCACACTGGAGATCAGCCAGTTCGGTGATCTCGCTGACCAGTATGCAACTTTTGGGATATGGTGATATGGTGTTTGGGTTCTTAACTTGGGTTTCCTGTTAAATCAGGTTTTTTGTTCCTTTTTTATTAGAGTTTGAGTGTTGTATTATAAATACTACACTATTGTAACCCAGCCCAGGTACCTGGTGGTTGTTTACCATTTCTTTCCTCTGCTTGTAGACGTAGTCAACACATTGTAGACAAACCAGTGAACTCTTGGCGTTCTAGTTTACTGCTTTTATTTTGATTAGTTGTTAGTTTCTGCACTCTATCTTTCTTGCTATAACATGCCTTAATAGTAATAATACATCTATTTTAGTGGGGTAAAAAAGTAAAACCAGTATGTGAATCACCCCAAACATTTTGTTCCTAGTTCCATCAACTGGACCATCAAATATTTTTGTGACCATAGCATAATTGTTTCAGGAGATCCAAGTCAACGACAAAATAGCATATCCTACAAGCTTGGCGGTATAAACTAACAGAAAATTATATGCAATAGTTACAACAAAAAAACTGCAGAAGAACAAAGGCTTACTTGATGGCGCTGTCTGATACAGCGGCTATATATTTGTTATAGAGCTGCTTAACATAAACATCCTCGGGGAGAACAATCTTTTTAACTTTCCCTTCAGCGCAAGGGAAGTTAGCTGGTGGCGCCCTGGATAACATAGTCAAGTGAAAATACAATCACGTTTCTCAAATACATGAGAACCAGCAAGCACGATACATACTACACATGGATTGATGCAAGAAACTAATTTCTTTCAATAATAAACCAACATGCTCAATTTCATATAGACAGTATTCTAAAAATCACGACTCATTCGATTAATCCTTGATTAGTTCCCTATTAATCCACAGTTAATCTCTTATTAACCCTTTCATTCAATTAATAATCGACTAATCCCCCCATTACTCCCCAGAAAGCCATCTCCGCCCCACTAGCGCCAATCGTTTTTTTATACACTGCATATCAAGCAAAACCAAAAATTGCAATGATTCTTCAACTTATTTGGCTCATTTGGCCATTTACTAACCCTTGAACATTAGAGTTCTACAATTAGTAGCTCCAAACCCTAAATTCCAGCAGAATCAGACATACCATAGACAATTGCAACAAAAAAAATGTTATTTTTACAAATATTAGAACTTCTTCTCCACAAAACCAAAACACTATCCTAATAAAATCAAGAACAAAGGGTCATTAAAATCAGGAAACTCAAATCTCAGATAATAAAAACAGATACATACAAGCTTCCTCCTAATCTCCTTTCAGATCCCACCAAATTTTACAGAAATGTTGGGTGAAATTAAGTAAAACGCAAAGAAACAAACAAAAATTTCAAATTTCTCGTTTTGGGGAAGAGGAACTTACTGTTGCATGGCTTTGAGCCAAGAAGGCTCGTTCTTGGCGAGACCCTTCACCAGCCTCGTCGTTCTCGTAAGCAAATCCCCTTTCCTGAACGACGCCATCTCTGTGATTTTCTTCGATTTTCTGCGATCTCTGTTTCTGCAGAATCACTCAAACCTAAGCTAGCTCAGGGAAGAAGAAGAAGAAGAAAGGGTAGGTTTGGGCCTCAAAATGATTTGGTTTCATGTTTGGGCCTTAAGCCCATACTAAACTCCTTAAGCAAATCCACGAGTCATTCGAACCGACCCAAATTGTGTTTTATGAAAATTTTGAGTTTGTCCAAAAAAAATCATTTATTTACATTTATAAAACTAGAATGAATAATCTATTCATAAATTTTAACCGATACCAAATTTTCTTCCCCATACAAAACTCTATTCATTTTGGTATTTTTCATTTATATTATAGAGGCGGCAACAACACATGTCTAGAACATGCTTTAAAATTATGTTTCTATTCTAATATATATAACATGTAAAGTAGATAATAATATTAATAAAAGCAAAATCAGCTATAAACAAAAAAAACGTTCAAATTGTAAAACATGATGGATCATGACACGTGACACACGTTGAGACAATGTATATCTCATATTCTAAGATTTTACATGATATAGACGTTCTACATGAGTTTGTAGCCGAATACACCTCAATATTAATGTATACACATTATAATAAAAAATGACTCTGTATATATGAATAGACCGACACTAATTTTAACTGACAAGCAATACAAATAGACAATAGCTTAGTTTATTTTAGCCTGTCTTGACGATCAAAAATGTCACGACTCTTGTCAATTTCAAGTATTTTGTCTATATACAATAATAGCAACATGATAATTTAAAGCCAATTTCATAATCATGTCTTCACTTCAATTAAATATACTCAATTTCCATCGTACTCAGGTTAGTATGCAATCCCTCTCCATTTGTCTCCATTCCAACAAAAAAATAGTGGTTTGAATCAAATCCATTTGAACATAGGGACAACAATAGTACCAGTTGACGTGTATTCGAATTATAGGAACTAGTAATCGACTATATGCTTAGGCAAGAAATTTATTGTTGACATGATTAAAGAAGCGTTGCAAAAAATAGCTAGAAAAGTTGTAATATTGTCGGTACATGTAAATAACTTAAACGTACTTAAACGTGATAACAGTGTAACAACACGATATGATGGAAATGTTGAAAATGTTTACTATTTATTTACAGCCAAAACTAAAAATTATTTTATGACAACCTTACCAACGACCGTTAACCTCCAAACCTTGAAATCCTATAAAACAAATCAAACCACTTCCTATCTAATTATGACATCTCCTAATTCATTAAACCTCGTCGTGGCCGTGGACAACCTTAAGCCCCCAGGTGACGTCCTCGCAGTGCCTGACGTGGGGCACGACCCGACCGGTGTCGGCCCCTTTCTTGGCCTTGCAATCGTAGAACGGCGGCGAGTGGAAGCAAGGCTCCATGGACATGGCCCGGGCGCAGGGCGGGTCGGGGCTGGTGCGGTTCTCGGGCTTGTACATGATCCACGGCCTCAGCCCGGCCAGCCCCTGCGCCACGTACCCGAACGTCGACCACGAGCTCGTCACCAGCACGTCGCACAGGCTCAGCAGGTGGATCTCGGCCAGGGCCTTCCGGTTGTGCGTCGAGTTCTCCGAGTTCTGGTGCTCCTCGTGGCTCGGCTGGTGCACGGACACCACATCTCCGTTGGCCGTGTCGCGTTCCCAGTACATGTTCCTTAGCTTCTCCGAGTACCCGACCAGGAGCGACGTCACCAGGACGGCCTTGTGCTTGTGTTTCTTCGGTCGGGATTTTACGGGTTTCGAGACTCCTTCTGTGGGAGATACAGATAAATAAAATTCGCTCATTAAACTCAAGTCCAAAATTCGAGTCTCGGCAACGAGTATTTAAATTTATGTGTGACTTTAACGGTTAGTTGCTATGTGTCACTCTTCAGTGTACCTACAGAGAAGTGATGCTTTCGAGCACACTTACCTATAAGTGACATTTTGAGCACACCTATCTATCTATAAGGATGACAAAAAAGTTTCAAAGTCGTTGGTTAGGGCTTATCTCTCGTATGGCGGTTTAGGGATGAGAATCACAATATTCGTCTCAAACCGTCATGTTGTCATTCTTGTAGTGGGAAAGACAAGCTTAAACTCAACAGAGACCTAGTATCTCCAATTTGACGAGACGGAAATAGATTATCCTGATCCGGCGGGATAGGGCAACGAAGATCTGAACACCAACCCCCGAACTTGTCACGTTGCCACAAGCTCAATGGAAACCCTATGTCCCTGGTCCGACGTAGTGAAGACATGACAAGAAACTTAAATCATATGTCATATTTCTATTCTTATACACAGAAGAAATATCTCTCACTCGACGACATCTTATATCTATGATCCACAAAACTAAAATGGGAATCACGGCCTCCACCCAAACTCGCCTCGTTGTGAAACTCGTAAAACTAGGTTGCACATATGTTGGGTTGGGCTCCACAACTAACAGTTTAAGCTGATAGATTTTGTACACGGGCTTATTTTCCTCCTTACGTGGACCACAATATCAAGCTTAAAGGAGAGCGGAGCCACAGGGAGGCAAGGCCTACCAACACATGCCTAAATCGGCCCACTCTAATACCATGTAATTTGAGGAATAGTCTTAAAAAATCAAATCAAATAAATATATAAGATACAAGAAGTATCAATTCCAATTACCTTGTTTATCAACCTCCGGCAACAACTTCTGGTTCCGAGTACACGCCAAGATCTGATCCATAACATACTCGAAAGGACCAACTCCATCGTCAAAGATCCTTATCTGAATCCCGACCCTCTCGTCGGCACGTCCCAAGTAAGAATCATAGTACCTCCTAACCAACCCCCAAACATGATCCGAAGGGTGCACCAAGTACCTCCCCAAGTGATGAAACATCGTCTCCTTGTCCGGAAACAACCTCCCGAGCTCTCGCTCGAATGACGGGATCAAGAACAGGAACGGGGCGAAGTAGTTGTCGGTCCTCGCGATCAGCCAAGGCACTTTGTGAAGAAACTCTTGCTCCTCGTCGCAGAAGAAGAGCTTGTCGTGATCGTCGTAGTCGTGGGCCAAATGGGTGTACAAGAACGGCGGTACCGATGATGATTCGGAGGAGGTGTTTCTTGATCTTGTCCTCAAGATGTTCCCGTGCGAATTTGAGTAGTTCTGGTAGAAGATCCCTGTGAGAATATTATGTCCCAAAATACAAGTTACGATAATACGAAAAAAAAAAATAATTTTAATAGCAAAGTGTGAAACATCAATAGTTAGGTGTAATAAAGTATTTTCGTTTCTCAATATTGGAAAACTATATTATAAACAAAGCGTGAGTTCACTGATCAGTTATCACTGCCCATACAATGATGGAGGATCTTTGAGTCTAACTGGATCGAACTAGCTGATTTTGAGTCATCATTTTATACTTGATTTACAGGCCGAATAAAGTCCACATAAGTTATTTTTGAACTAATTACACAGTTTTATTTCAGGCAATACAATACTAAATTACAAAATATAGTTATAAAAATATGTTATAGAACTAAAGATCACATGTATGTAGCAGGCAAGTGGAAGAGCCAAACTCCAATTCAATAATTCTCTCAAAACTAGGACCAAAATCGAACTATTATGTGTATATAGTTCTCCATTATTTAGATATGGTTCACCTCGATTCTCGATTTAGGACTGTTTCTTAATCCAAAATAAACACCCTAAAGAGCTATCTCTTATTCCTAAGAATACACAACACGACGACAGTATCAATAATATTTTTTTGTCTCTACTCTATAATATTAAAACCATACCGAATTGGTTCTTGAGCGGAAAATCATGGGGCAAGAACCAAGATTTCTCGGGAAAGGGCTCGCAGAGGAGGTCAGGCATGTCGGTCCCCGGATCAACGACGAGGACTCGATCCGTGAGGAGCGCGTAGAGGAACGCGGCGACCAGGGTGAGGATCCGGTTGCCCAACCCGCTATAGCATATCCAAACAATGTACTTACAATCCGTGCCACTAGAAACTTTTTTTCCGGACAACATTTGGTGTATAGATTGGTTGTAGGGTTCGGTGTGTGGACCGCAACGTTTGTGGAGGGCTTCGTAGGACCGGAGTTTGGAGACGAGGTACGAGGAGGGTTTGTGGGGCGATTCTTTGCGGTATGTGAATGATTCGTATCGGCTTGAGCAAGAGGGTTGGTCGAATTCGGGAGCAAGGAGGCCGTCGAGGAGCTTCGGTTCGGGCATGGGTGGAGAATAGTCTTCTTCGAAACCTATTAGTTGAAAAGAAAATGTGCAAATTAGTACATCGCGAAGATCTGGATAATACAGTATTATTAAAGTATGATCTACCTAAAAGCTCGAACGAAAAATTGGAAAAATGAAATTATGCAACACTGCATTACATACATATGACACTTTGCAGGTCAACAATATAGTTTATTGTTCATATCTTTATAATGTTAAATCCCGACTCACATCTTTCAGATGTTGACTTTTCGTGGGACACTAACACTTCTTCACGTGCAAATTAATGAAATTGATACAAAATCCCACATTACGTGACACCATGCACGAACATAAATATCGTGAGCCTTTCGTTCAGTAGAAAATGACATATCGTCACAAACAAAACGACGATAAAGATCCAAAAAGACACAAATTAGGGTAAAATTAGTATTATGTACTTGTCGCCGAAGCGTTGGGAGCGAGTCTCTCAAGAATCCTAGCCTCGGCAAAACCAAAATGTTTGTGAGAAGGTTGGTGCCGGAAAATGAAGGAGAAGGTGACGAGAATGGGCAGGGCGAGGAGGCCGGCGGCGAGGACCTTGGAGCGCCTCATGGAGCCGAAAACGAATCGCTTGTGTCGAAAACGAGAGAACCCGAGCGAGGCTCGATCCCGAGACTTGCAAGTGATAGGAGAATATGATCTTCTCCTAGTTTCACTTATATTATCCATGCATGCACGTGAAGCATCATCTTGAAACCTCTCGAACAAGATCAATTAATGGAGCCTTGAGATCGTGACAACGATCACTATATGGACAAGAGGTTGATCTAATCAACTATCAAAAGATCAATGGACAAGTTATGGTTTGTTTAGTGTCCATGAAACTGAACAACCCATAATATAGGTAATTAAGCTAATTCCCTAACTCTACGGAGAGTAAATCTAGAATTTGAATTCACATTTTAAGGATTTACCGTTATGTGGTCAAAACATATATAATCGAAATATCTTATATCTATTGGGTTAATGTTAAAATCATATTTATGATCTATATACACACACTAATCATGAACTTTTGATACACAATAAGATATAAACTGTCACTTAAAATATGTAAATTTATAACAAGGGAAAATCACAAAATTATGTTATATTCAGTCACACCGTTGTAAAAAATATCGTACAAAAATAAAACATGAATATGAATGGACTCGAAAATTTTACACACGAATCGACTCCAACAAACTTCTGGCTCCACCACAATGATTTACACTTGTTTCTAGGATAGTTCATATCTTTCTTTTTTTTGAAAGAAAACCGAAGTTCATTAATATCACGAGACGGAAAAAACTTCGCACCCAAAAATCGAGTATCAGTTGTGTACAGTTTATAAGTAAACAGTAAAAGACAACCTTAAGACACCATACCTCTCTGAACACCTCTGGGCAACCACGTCGGACAAACGGACAACCGAAACTAAAAAAATTACTAAACCAAATAAACAAGTCGGAAACTCCGACAGCCGCTAAACAAACCAGAAATAAAACACAAAACACCCAACACAAACTAACAACACACCCACTACAACACAAACAAAAAAAACACGGACCACCATTCCACTATTCTCGATGGAAAATCCTCTCATCTGTGTTCATGCACCTCAGCAAACACTACTCCTCAAACATCTCTTACGGTAATATCCGATAATCACTCGTTTTTAAATTTTTCGGCCTGTCCTGGTTCATAAAAAATTCATAGACAAAGCTGGTGCATATCTTAGTGAGGCCTATATGCGGAGGGTCGAAAGCAAAAAGTAAATCTATAATATTTGTGGTCCGTCCTATTGCTTTTGCTCCAAATCTTTCCTTTACCTTTAAAGCTAGACAAAAGCTTAGTGCCAATAATGCGTGTGACGCACCATTGTCCATTACCATTATCAACTTCAAATCTTGCTCTCTTATTACATTATATTTGTTACCACTTCCCTTAATGTATAGTGTCGAGTGGGTCTGTTTACAGTATCGGATTCGCATATGCCTCGGCAATGACATATGTTTGTTATCATATGTTTTATTTCAACATTATGTCGACATTATGTGCATTATTTGTGTCAACAAGGTTGGTGTATACATATAGTACATTGTACATTAATTAATTGTTTAAGTAACTTGCGAACCCACCCATTGTGTGGGTGCGGCTAAATATTATAAATTAAAAAACAGACAAATATTATTGATTGTCTGCAAAGTACATCAGAGGTAGCATGTCATAAATAATTATATATACCCTAAGCCAGAGCCCTAATAGAGCAAAATGATCTTTAAGTAAATCATCTTATAACCTGACCAACGTAACACTGTCATGATGACCACATATAAACTACAAGATAGATGACAAAATAGTAAACACTCCTAAGTAATACAGAGAGACCGTTGTGATGAAACAACAGTACTTCGACCATCCTCCCGCTCTTCTTATCAATATGATCATCTATCAGAACTGTCACTTCTTAATTCTGATCACCGACTCCAAACTCTATGTCACAAACGTTCGCAAGATTTGACGACCTCTCTCAACTCATTCCCATTTTGAAGTATATCCAGTATAGGGCCAAGTGAGCGCTTCTCCATAAATTTCAATATGAATCATAAAAAAACACAATTGTAAAGTTCTCTTTTATTCGAATATGCAGCATGAAGAAAAATAAAATTATAGTCCTCTCTAGATAGGTTAATTAGGAATTAAAATATTTGACATATTTTAAATACTAATGGGTACTCCTATAATTTTTGCTAATCCAAATATTATCAAGATAAAAACAAAAACAAAATACAATAAATAAATAAACAAATAAAATACGAAAACGACCCGAAGTGCCACGTATGCGAATTCGACCGGTCGTATAAATATCGTCTCTTCCTCAATCACTCTGTCCCTCAAAATTCGAAAAACACAGAGAGAGCTTCGAAACACTGTGACCTCTCCACTCCAATGGCCGCTACGACCTCAACCTTCGCTAGGGTTTTCTCCACCTCCGATTCCTCCACCGATCGTCCCCGATTCTCCGCCGAATCGCGATTCTCGCCGCCCCCGCCGTGCCGGAGGTCGGTCTCCGCCGCCGGGTCTCCGATCCTCAAGTTCCCGCCCAATTTCGCCCGGCAGCTGAGCGCCGAGGCCCGCCGGAACTGCGGCAACATCGGCGTCGCCCAAATCGCCGCCGCCTCTTGGGCCAACAACGCCCTCCCCGCCGGCGCGGAGACCGCCGTGAACGGCGATCCGGCGGTGGTCACGAACGGGTGTTGCGGGGTTGGCGATGTGCAGGTGGCCGGAGGCGAGGCCGCGTTCTTGCGCTCTGATGGGAGCATTGCGGTTCATGCTGGTGGGTTCTGTGGCATTGCCTCATTTTCTTGTGTTCTTGGTTTGATTGGTTGGTTTGTTGATTGCAGTGAATAATGTGCTTCTGGGTTTGTTTATTTGGTGGATTTAGACATTGATTATGCTGAATAAGGGAACTTTTCTATGGTTTGTGCTTTTGTTTAACTTGTAAAGTTGTTTAAAGATATCTTATTTTACTAAAATATTGTAATTTTTGTCATTCCTGTCAATTACATAAGAATATATGCATATTTAATATTTAATTAATACAAAACGAGTTTTCCCAATTTCTTCCCTGAGTTTTCAAAAAGTCCTTATTTTTTTGTCTTGCAATTTTGGGTTTTAGAACCTTACTTTTGTTGATTGGTTTTGTTTATGCAGGTGAAAGATTGGGTCGTGGTATCGTTACAGATGCAATCACCACTCCAGTTGTCAACACTTCTGCTTACTTCTTCAAGAAAACTCAAGAGCTCATTGATTTCAAAGTACGATTTTTTTATTTACTACCCTTGTCGTCTTACTTGTCCGTTGGTCAGAGTGTAGATAATAACTGAGTGGAAAATGGGCATGGATTTGTATTTGGAATTGGAGTTTAGGTTGTCTGATATTGTTGGGTGTTGCTCTTAGGAGGGGCGTCATGCAAGTTTTGAGTATGGGCGCTATGGAAATCCGACAACAGTGGTTGCAGAGGAGAAGATAAGGTTTGTTTGTTCTTCATTTTCAAGTGTGTATTGCTTAGTTCTTAAGTTCTATATATCAAGAGTCAGATTTGGGATTCGATGTTTTGTGTGGTGAGCAGTGCACTAGAGGGGGCTGAGTCAACTATGATAACTGCATCTGGGATGTGTGTTAGTATTGTTATGTTTCTAGCACTGGTTCCGGCTGGTGGGCATATAGTGACGACTACGGATTGCTACAGGAAGACTAGGATTTTCATTGAAACTGTCCTCCCCAAGATGGGAATCAAGGTCAGGGCTTTTGTTCTGTCTAAACTACTCTGTATTTTGCAGCTTTTGTATCAGCGCGATAATTGGGTGCATTTTGGTGGCTAAAGATAGCATTTTTTTGTTATTTTGTTATTTTACATGCGATCCACTGAACACACCAAGTTGCATCCCAATGAATTGTTGCATAATCTGTTGATGATTACATTATTTCATGCTCAGCCCTTCAAGGCTACAGGTTTGATTTTTGTTTTCGTCAATTTATACATCTCATCTTTAACTATGAGCTTTCATTATGACTTTCTTCAGGCCACTGTCATTGATCCTGCTGATATGGATTCTTTGAGATCTGCCTTAGATGAAAACAATGTCAGTAAATCTTTTGCCTATTTGATTCTCATTTTTGTTGGCATGGGTTTCAATCAATACTGAAATTAATACACAACTTGACTAGTTAATGGGTGTTTGGTGCAGGTTAACCTGTTCTTTACTGAATCACCAACCAATCCGTTCCTCCGTTGTGTTGACATTGAGTTGGTATCAAAGCTCTGCCACAGCAAGGGAGCACTGGTTTGTGTTGATGGAACATTTGCAACACCTTTGAACCAAAAGGCCCTTGCGCTTGGTGCTGATCTAGTGTTGCATTCTATGACAAAGTATATTGCAGGTCATAATGATGTAAGTATGTTGTAGTTGAATAATTTAGTTGAAGCCTTAACTGGTGCTTTGTAGTTTTAATTGAGAGCTGTATAGCCAATAAGGATTATCACTATTACAGGTTCTTGGTGGTTGCATCAGTGGTTCCAAGAAGCTACTCACTCCACTTCGTAAAATGCATCACATTCTGGGTGGTGCTCTGAATCCAGTAAGTTTGTGATTATTGGGTAATTGTGATTTGCAAATATATTGAGTTGTTGCTTTATCTGCAAATCAGTAACATGACTGGCAATTATGCATTGGTATTTTGCTCACAATTGGAAATGCTATGCTACTTAAGCTAACACCATTCTTTATGGCTTATCAGAATGCCGCATATCTGATCATTCGAGGAATGAAAACATTGCATCTTCGTGTACAGCAGCAAAACACAACAGGATTGAGGATGGCCCATGTTTTAGAGGCACATCCCAAGGCATGTTTATTTTATTTTTCTCTCTATTCTTTATTTCCAGAAGGTTTTGTGTTGAATGTAATGTAGCGGCTTTGTCACTGTGTGTGTTTCTCATCTTTAGGAAGCTCCCCATTCAAGTTCTCAAACAAACTCAACTTGAAACCCAAAAGATCCATTATTGCTGTACTTAATATCAATTTCTTCCAACTTATTAGAATATTAATGTCCCTTGGAAGTCAAGAAGAGGATATAATATACGATCATTTGTTAAGTTCCTTGGCCTGTAATACATGTAGAGAGAGTAATAATAAACCATATCGGATAATGTTAAAACGGCAACAGACAACTAAAATTGAAATTGACTTCTTTTCCTTGTGTTCAGTGCAAATAGCATTGCTCTAAAGAAACAAAAAATCTCATAACAACCATGGAGGTTCCTTCTTCGTTTAGTTTTGTGTTGGAAATTAAACTATTTTAAGTAGGATAGTGAGTTACTTTTCAGTATTCGTTTGCATTTCCCGTATGCCTCGAGGAAACTGATACTTCGGTCTTGCAGGTTACACATGTCTACTATCCAGGTCTCGTTAATCACCCTGAGCATCATATTGCCAAGCGACAAATGACTGGTTTCGGTGGTGTAGTTAGTTTTGAGGTGTGTAACGTGTTCACTGGTTGATTCGATATAACATAAACAGCAGTCAATATTTTCGGCAACTTACCCATTCTCGATGCTTTGTTGCTTACTTTACAGATTGACGGAGACCTGCTGACTACAGCAAAGTTCATCGACGCCTTGAAAATTCCTTATATAGCTCCTTCCTTTGGAGGCTGCGAAAGCATTGTGGATCAGCCCGCAATAATGTCATACTGGTATTCACTCTCCCCTTCACTCCCTCAAATCGTCATTTGAAATATAAAGACCAATTGATTTGAGAATTTGGTTTTGTTATGCTTGTATTTTATCAGGGATCTTAGCCAGTCGGAGAGGGCCAAATACGGGATCAAGGACAACCTGGTCAGGTTCAGCTTTGGAGTTGAGGACTTCGACGACTCAAAAGCTGATATCCTCCAGGCGCTCGAGACCATATAGGTTTGAGTAATTTACTTTCATTTTCGTGTTTTCGTCAAACATGTTTTATGATTACTTCAGTTTAACATTCTCTTCAGTTTTTCACATAATGTGGCTGTCATATTTGAGAATCATCATCGCCTGTTAAACGTTGATCATTGATTATAAATCAGCTAATAGTATTATATAGAGATAATTTCACTTTGCTACATTTGACTACACCTCTTTTTCAGTAGAATTAAAGCTGACTGATGTTTAAATTTTATCATGAAATGCCCAAACTACCCCTACATATCAATGTCATAAGTTCGAAAATATGAGAGAAATAGGGGTATTTTGGTCATTTTTATGATGATTAAAAGTAAAATTAACTAACGAAGTATAATAAAACAAACCTAAAGTTAGCTATAGTTGACTGAGAAAAGGATAGGAAAGTGAAATTATCTTTATTATTTATCCCATAATCCAAAAATAAACTATACAAGAGGTTCTTTGAACTTGGAACCACACTGAGGCCTGTAGCTGAGGCTATTCTATTCGTCCTTGTCGTCGTCTTCATCGTAGCTGAATGGGAGAGGCACGGACTTGAACGCTCGGTACTTGCCTATGTTGTTCAGATGCTCATTCTCCAATCTATCAAGTACCAATCAAGAATGTTTCTATCAGGACATAATTTGAAAACAAAGCGTTGTCATTTTCCGACACCCTGAGTTTCTTTACCTGAAGAAGTTCCAGATGCCACGACGAATGATCTCCAGACAAGCCACGGTGGTGCTCACCGCCTGCGGGTGGAAGGAAAATTTGATGCCTACCACTGTCTGCAGCCACGCGAATCTCAACACCACATTCGCAACCTGCAAGTAAACGTAAGATATCAGTACTGAGACTCGAACCCTGCCCCAGACCACAAGTTTATCAAGTAGGAGTGTAAACGAGCTTAGTTTTATTGAGACACAGCTCGTTCAGGGTCGAACGAGTTTATATAAGAATATTACAGTGATGTTGAGCTTACCATGGCAATGTAGTAGACTTTCTTGTGGGGGACAAGGAGTTTGTCTCTCAACCACCAGTTCTTGGAAGTCCGGTTAAGAACGCCCCAGTCATGTACAAAGTCCCACCAGGTGCAGTACGTCGCCGCAACGGCGGACACGATTCCGGCGACTACCTGCCACCCGATTCCTCCCTGGACGTGAACGGCGGTCCTCAGGCACACCGCCACGATCGTCAGGAAGTATTTCAGCCCGTTCCATGCCTGCTCCACGCTCTTCTCCTCCCACACTCTCCTGATGCACTGCAGGAGGCGAACCATGTATGGAATCACTGCGACGATGAAGTAGAATGTGTTGTAAACCTCGCTCTTATCACATTTGTTGACTCTGTGCCTGAAATCCCCCCAGATGTAGTAGCAGATGTAGGTTTCGACGCTCCGGAAGGCTTGTACTTGGCTCGTCAATTGATCCCCCAGGAAGAAGTCGGGGAGCGTGACCTTGTAGAGTGGCGCAGATATACAGTGGAGCAGGCATGTCAAGAAGAAATATCGGGCCGCTTTGTAGAGCACGTTGAACGGCAACACCAAGATTATGAATATGAACTGCAAGAGAAACAAACACCAATTGATCATTTTGATTTCAGTGCACGAAATTCTCACAATCTAATCTGTAAGGATGCAAACAAGGCATGTTCGAGCATATTAGTGATCCTCGTTTTCTACCTGTTAGATGCAGAGTATTTTGCCTCTATATAGGGTTCCAGTGTCCCGTATCTTACCCCGTCGCATCGGGAATAGTCTCGGTGGGGATGACAACGGGGCAGGTTTGGTAAGTCCCGTTCCCTATCTTATCAGATCGGGAATACTAGATTCCCGTTTGATTTGGGTATTGTGTCTCTCATACATATGGCAACGGGGCATGTTTGGGCGAATTCGGTGATTCCCATCCCATGATATGTCAAATCAGGAGTACTAGGTCTCTCTGTCGGGTTAGGGGCATTTTGCTTCTATATTGGGTTGACAATGAAACATGTTTGGCCTAGATTTAGTGATCCCGTTTCCTACCCCGTCAAATTGAGAATATCGAGTCCTTGTAGGGATGACACCATGGCGGGTTCGGGCCGGATTCAGCGATTCCCGTTCTCTACCCCTATCTGATTGGAGATATCATTTCTTCGTCGAGTTAAGAGTATTTGGCCTCTATATAAAAATAACAATGAGGTGGGTTCGGCGGACTCAGTGATCTCAGTCTCGAGAATTTTTGCTATCCTAACTCCTTGTTGGGTTGGGGGATTTTTTCCATCCCCAAAATGAGCAAGAAATTGAAATTGCTTACCATGATGAGGTAGAGGGGGAGGAGTTCGGTGAAAGCCCCGTAATCTTGAGTTCTGGGGTCAATCTGCATGTCGAGATTGGAAAGAACACAGAGGAGAGCCAAAACTGCAATACCAAAACCGACCAGAAACACTTGTCTGTAACCCATCTCTGTTCCTTGCTTGAACCCAAATATGAAGGCGTAGTTCACTCTGTACCGTCTCCAGTAGAATATGTTGATTCCATACATAAGCAAGTGCAGCACAATGAACCCAAATAAGCTGCACACGCAAAAGTCGGTATAACTGATCAAACACTTGAACTCATTTAGTTTGTGATCATATTCTTAGTTTCGGGTTTTAAGTCTTTGCTTGTGTTAGATTTTGATCAACATACGAGATTTTGCAGGTGTAACAACAAATGAGTTCGTTGGCTTACAACTAATAAACCATATTTACCTGTAAAGTGGAAACATAGTGTCCATGTACACTGTCGCGTTCTCTAAAGTGGAGAGCTTTCGGACACGCGCAACGTAGATGAGCCCGACAAGAAGTGCCGATGCGCATCCGGCAAGGTAACCTGCGGAGGAACATGTTTGAAACCCATGTAATGATTGATTGACTGGTAGAATTTACTACAGGAATTGGTGCAACATTGCGTACCAACAGAGAATGATGTTCTATGCCTCTCCCTCCTCGCTTGCGGTCTCAATATGTTCATTCCCTTGGCTCGGTTCGAGTTCGAGAAGTGCTTGATGAACGTAGCTTCGACTCTGTCCATCAGCCTCGTCACCTCGTCGGAGCTTCCCACGTACGAGTTGTCCACCGTCTTCATGTAAGCTCTCGATGCACTTCTACCAGTTATCTGAAAATATGTATGGCGTCGTTAACGTCTCACGTCTATATGTACATTGCTTATTTTTATCTTTCTCGTTATAACACTAAGTTTTGTATTCTAAGATAGATATATTTGACGTACCTTGTCATATTTCTTCATGATCTTTGAAAATGCGAGGATGTTGAGGAAGCTGAAGCTCTTGAGGAGGCGAAGCTTCTGATAGAACTCAACGAAGGCCTTCTTGAGCTGTTCTTCGACCCTCCTCAGGTTGTCCCTCGTGAAGTTGAGCTCCGTGTGCCCCGGAACCTTGAGCACTCCCTTTATCGTCGACCTCGGAGTCTCCAAAGTGTTGTTTATTTTCACGTTTCCTAGTACCTCCAACGGAGCCATTCTCGCCGGAACGTTCACCGCCGGTATCTTCATCTTGACATTTTGTTTAGTCACATTGTTGTTGCTGCTGCTGCCGCTGCTGCTCTTGATTTCCTCCATTTCTTCTTCGATTGAGTCGCTTCTCTCGTGGATGCTTGGCCCTTCCTCAATCACATCCATTTGAAATCTGCCTGCAATAACACACCCAAACCCGACAGGGATTCAGTATCTCAATCTAATCAACTGTGAGCTGATTAGATGGATGTCATATTTGTTATTTTAAGCCGGTGAAGTGACTCGCGTCGTTTCCATGCAAGGCTCTAACACCCCATCTTTCGTGTAGATCAGATTACGAGATTTGCATGTAAGTCATGCGTCGTGTACGATGTAAATGTAAATGTACACTCAGGCTGATCGATGAATGCTCATACTTATTAATTAAACTGGTGAACATATACACGTCTTTTCGACACGAGGCTTCAACATTCACAAACTTGTTATGTTGGCATCTTTATGTAGAAACAAAATAGTTCGAATAAAGAGATGATCCGATATTCTCGATCTGATCGAGTGGAGACGAGCCCTAAACCTAACGGGATTTTCTGAGTCCTAAATTTTAGTATGATGTTGAAATCTGATTCATTCAAATAAGTGTTTTAAAAGTTCTCCCATTTGTCCATATAAGTGTTTTAAAAGTTCTCCCATTTGTCCAATTAATCCCGGATTAAATTTTTATCCGATTTATTTTTTTGATTAATCTCTAAAAAGTCCTCTTCGCCCGCACAGGGCCTAACGTTTTCTAGAACGAGTTTTCCAAAAACAGAGGGATCTATAGACGAGATAAAAACAGGGAAAACAGAGCCAAACTTACTGCTTGCTGCAGAGAGCTTGGTGCTAGCCGATCTCCGAGCACCAACCGGAGTCGTCGCCGACACGGCCGCGGCAGAGACCGCCACATCGGAGGCGAGCCGTGTCATCTCGGCCCTCCGGTCGAAAACCTCCGGCGGGTTCTCGACCTTGATCCGGAAAGCGATGAGAGCTCCCATCTGCTTGTCCAGCATATCCGCCTCCTTCACCACCTCCGAGACCTTCCCCCTGTAGAACCTCTCCACCTTGTTCAGCTCGTCGTCGAGCCGCCGGAAGTACACCAGCTCGTACTCCCCGCCGTCCTGCGCCGCCATCAGGAACGTCGTCTCGTACCCCGGCGACCCGTCGCGCGTCACCGCGTTCACCAGGATCGCCTGCGCCTCCACGTCGGGCGATCCCGGGCCAGGACCCGGGCCCTCGCGCCTCTGCGTGAGCCCGCTGAAGGCCCGGTATAGGGAGATCCTCCTGGTCAGGCCCGCGGGGGCGGGCGCGGGCCCGCCCCCGCGGAGCCTGTAGCGCTGGACGTCTTTTAGGAGGTTCTTGAGGAAGGTGTAGTCCATGTACGTTTCTTGCCACTCCGGCACCATTTGGGACACGAATTCTTTGCCGAACTTCATTTTTGGACCCAATTCTTGATGCGATTCAAGAAAATGGGTTGAATTTGGAATCAAAGATTTGTGAGAGGGTTTATATATAGCGACCGGAGAGAAATTGAACAAATTTTAATGGTCAAACCCTACGTATAGAAGATACATTATTGTGAGAACACTGACCAGAAACATCGTTATGTACACATTATGAAAAAATTTAAAATGTAACGTTTACCAAATCTTGGGTTTAATGTGATTTCTTTAATGAGTTTAGCCAATAATTAGGGGTATTCGCAATTCGGTTTTGAACCGGACCGGTCATTTTGGTTCTTAAAAAGATCATAATCGGAATTATGATCGTCGGATTTTGGTTCGGATTTGAAATCGACTAGTTACCAGTTCAGTTTAGTTGATTTTATTCAGATTGATTTCGTCAATTTTGTCGGATTTTTGTTGTTGTCTAATTTGACTTAAAATTGAACTTGTATTTTTCTCCACAATAATCATAATTCCGATTGTTGGAGATTCATGGCTTACAATGATTAAAATGATAAGATCGATCGGTTCTCAATTTAGTTTTTGTGTTTTATAAGTTCTATCTTTGTGATCAAAACCAAACCTAATCAAATTCGAGTTTCTCTCAGACCGAACAAAAATGAATCAGTTCTATTTAGTTTAGAATTTTATTTCTTCGATACGTGTCTATTCGGTTTGGTAGGTTAAGGTTTTTTTCTTCAAATAGCACATGGTTTTCCGATCTATCTTGCATGCCGCCACAATGATATCCCGATGACAATCGTACAACATAACTTTTGGTATCGATTTGTAAAGAGAATCGAGTCTTACTAAGAATGAACACGGTCGATGAAACATATAATATATAGTAAGGTCAATATACTATAAGTACATAACCTTATTTATATATTCATATGCTACACCATCTATTGATCTAGACATGGTTTCATGGTAATTAAGTTGGACATCGTTCTAATTCGAAAGATTAAATTAGTAAAAAATTTCATTATATGGATACTTAATAATAACAATTGATGGTAAAGCCAAAATCAATCCAACTATTTTAGGGTATTAATCATAACCTTGCTAATAAATATTTGCAAGTTGTTGCATTGCTTTTCTATTCCTACATACAATGTATTATAATAAATTTGATGTAAATATTAATATCACACTAATCTTATTGTCCAACTTTGATCATTTGATCGTTTCAATGGAGTTTTAGGTAAAATAATTAATTGTGTTTTGTTAGATGATATCATTGACTTTACTAAATCAAAGATTAAAAAAAACAAATGCTATGTTGTATTTATATCAATACCAAGAAAGAGCCGCCACGATTCATTAATACCATATTTAATTAATGAATTTAAAATATCAACAGAGCATTGACTCATCTTATAATATTTTTGGAAATTTAAGTATTTTGAGGATTATAGCACAAATTGTAATATTATATGGATAAAATTGTCACTCTCTTCTGTAACACACTAATAGAATGTAATTGATTTGAAGCATAATAACTCGAACCTGTTTGTGGCCTTAGGTTTATGCGTTTTGCAGTTAAATACAGGTAAGTTAATTTCTTTTTTTCTAAACTCAATTAGGATTGATTTTGCTTCGAGTTAAACAAAATGGTTAAATTTCAGTTAGTTTTTAAAATAAAATAACAAAAATAGCCTTCATCATCATTTGAATTTTCAAAAGCATCCCCTCACTATTTTGGTTCTTGTTCTTGGATTCGCCGTCTTCAGTTTTCACGTTTCTTCAACCGATTTTACCACCTTGTCTTATATTTCGTCATCTCCAATCTCCCCTAAACATGAACTATTAGCTTTATATGCATTTAAGAAAAGTTAATTATGCCCAATTGCTCAAACCAGTGATAAACATTGAAGCAAAAAAGTTGAACCCGTATATTGAGGATAATTAATTTTTTTAAATGCATATAATGCTAATAATTCATGTTTAGGGAAGATTGGAGATGATGAATATAAGGCAAGGTGGTAAAATCGGTTGGAGAAACGTGAAAACTCAAGACGGAAAAACAAGAACCAAAATATAAGGGCATTGGAGGAGTAGGAGTCGGAGAGGAGGGAGGTGAAGAGGGATTGGAGGAGAGAGTTAAGGGGTAGGCTTTGAAAATTTGAAGTTGATTTAAGGGCATTTTGGTATTTTCTACGATATCAAAATTGGCCCGGTTCTCTCATTTATACCATATTTAATTTTGGTTCAGTTTCAGTGGAAACTGTGTGTATAGTTAAGTGCACAAAAATAAAATTTATACGTAAGCAAGTGACGACAAAAAGTGTGATATTGTAATAATTCATAAATTTGTTAAATATGGTTGAGACGAGGGACGAACTTCGGAATATTCTTTTAATTGTGATAAATATGATTCTTAAATATATGATAAATACGATTATTAAATCTGTTCAACAATAACGTGACAAAGTATGGTACGAAATTGATATATGAATGGGTCTTTGGAGGTTGAAACTGCCCTCTTATGGACCGATTTATAGTTTAAAATTATTCATGTCATCGTCACTCAACTAACTTATGTTTTTTTTTAACTCACAACTTCAATCAAACCTTTCTTTAACGTTAGAAAAACTATAAATAACATCTTTGTACTCACATTTCTTAATCAAGAATAGTGATTATAAATTGTTCCCAAGTTGTAGTAAACTTAGACATATCGAGTTTCTTGTTTTGGGCCTATCTTATTTCGTAATCGATAGTACTGACCTGTTTTAGGGAATGGGCCTAAACCCAAAAATGAAGCAATAAAGGGCCTCGAGGCCCAAGGGAGGGCGTGAAGCCAGTTCACATGTGCCTAGGGTTCTGTAATTTACGAGTAAGTAATGGATTCCAGTTATGAACGAAGGGGAGATTTAAGTTTTACCTAAGAAGAGAACACAAGTCATATACACATTAAACCCCACAGACGAGGTCTCGCGACGACACGTATGCGAGTTAACTTGGTGACGACTCCAGGGTGCTGCAGCGACAGCGACATCAGATGATAGTGAGGCGAAGAGGCATGGCTATGGAAGAGGACGGCTGAGGGAGGTCTTGGACGTGTTTGCAGAGGATGGCAGATCCAGGCAGGGGAGGGGGGTGCAGGGGCCGTCTGCGATAGTGGGCGCAGCGACGTCGGGTCGGCACAGTACGATGGTGGCGAGCAGGGGAGTTGGAGTTGGCAGGGTGTTTGGCTACGGGGCTGGCCAGGGGGAGGTCGGAGCGGGGCAGAGGGAGGTCAGGGGCGAGGATTTGGACCGGCGGAGACGGAGGGGTTGCATGAGGCAAGGGGGAGAGAGGTTGGGGAGGTCCGGATGGGTTTGGAAAGAGGAGGAGGTCGGGTTCGAAGCTGGGTTTCGAGTCGGGACGGGATGCGACCCGAGAACCGTATAGGTGGTGTGGTGGGTTGGTGGATCAGTACTGGGAGGAAACTGGAGTTATCTAGCGTCAGTGGGCAGACTCAGGCAAGCATACCGAACTAGGGGATCTCGACTGACTTAATCTTCAATACGTCACCGGGGTGTCATATTGGGATCGACACTGGAAGGAAACGGGGGGCCC
Source organism: Geranium rotundifolium (assembly GCA_963920655.1). Classification (NCBI taxonomy): domain Eukaryota; kingdom Viridiplantae; phylum Streptophyta; class Magnoliopsida; order Geraniales; family Geraniaceae; genus Geranium; species Geranium rotundifolium. The sequence continues at coordinate 36,738,857 of OY987316.1, read as the reverse complement.
TAGTGTCGATGGGTTGATCCGATTAAACCCAATAAGTTTGGAGGATTTAAACTTCGCATTACTGATCGTAGGATTGATCGAGAAAAGTGGTTTAAGGCGGTCTGCATCAAGATCAAGGGGTTTCTCCATCTGTATGAGTTGGAGGTTGTGGCTCTGCATGATGCTTAATTGTTCGAGTTGATCGGTTTTCAGGGTTATCATGAATGCATGTGTAAACCATTCTACAGCAAGATCACGGGAATTCTCCATCCGTATGATTTGGAGGCCGTGACTCTGCAAGATGCTAAACGGGTCAAGCTGAACAACTTTAGGAGAATATGCGAATGGGGTTGCGTACTACCCACGACCGGAACTTGCAATCAAATGGCTCACAAATTGGTCATGTTTGTCTTAACTAACTGTAGCTGGGTTTACGGAGAGGGGGTTGTCCTGCAAACTATAGCTTCAGTTATCCGGCTTGATGTCGAGTTAGTTGATATTTTTTTAAATAAAATTTGATTTTACTTCAAAAAGGAAAGGTAAATGCCACTTCTCATTGTTTTATGTAGATGATGTGAGTCCGAAATCACATTAAAAATGCTCAACAAAAATAAGTGAAAACAAAACCTATATAACTCTTGATCACCCGATTCACTAAGAAAACAGAGTCATCAGTCATCATTTCTTTCTCTAAAATGTATGTTCTTCACATTATTTCATATACATTATTCGCATAACCTTCAATTATACACTCTCATCTTTATCGTCCACATCATAGTTGAACGGTAGAGGCACAGACTTAAACGCCCTGAACTTGCTTATGTTCGTCAAATGCTCGTACTCCAACCTGAAGTTTTTAGTAATTCATCACAACGTCAATACTAAAAACACCATACAATCGTAACACAAAAAATTAAAATTTGGGCCACCAACAATCGTGTTAATAATTTACCTGAAAAAGTTCCAAACTCCGCGGCGAAAGATCTCGAGACTCGCAACGATGGCAGTGTAGGCCTGGCTATGCAGAGCGAACTTGTTAAGATCCAACACTGTTTCCACCCACGCCAGTCGCAATACGACATTCACCACCTTCATAACAAAAATCATTAACCTAATCAAAACTCGAAAAACAACACTATAGATTTTTGACGCGTGGGGTACATATTCAAAATTTCAGGTTATGATATCGTATTAACTATTTTTACACATAGGTAAGTCATACTAAACCCTGCACGAGTGATAAGAAAGACGGACTACATCTGTAGTTCCATCTGAAGTGTCTAAATCACGGGCCGGGTGGGATTTCGGCCCAATTTCATACAGGCTCCACATAGAAATCCGTATTCAGAATATTTATAACATATTATGTTAAAACTTAATCCACCTGAAAACTCGAGCTCTGTAAAACATTTATAATGGGTCGTATACTCTAACATCTATAGTATCCATATCTTGGTGATGTGGTACTTACAATGGCTACGTAGTAGATGCTTTTGTAAGGAACGAGGAGCTTGTCTCTCAACCAACGGTTCTTGGACTTGCGGTTGAGAACTCCCCAATCGTACACCAAATCCCAATACGCGACAAAGATTCCGACACCAATCAAGAGAAGCCATGCAACGACCTTCCATGCGACACTGTCCTTGTTCAGTCCATAGGCTGTTCTTGCACACACCGCCACTATTGCCAAGAAATATTTTGAAGCATTCCACGCTTGCAACCCATCTTTCTCCTCAATCAACCTTCTCATACACTATACAAAACACAGACAGAAACCGTTATAACGAGAAAGATAGATACGCAGAAATAAGCCGAGTTGAAAGTAAAGTAATCACAAGAACATCAAATTTACGGCCATAGAAAAATAATTTTTGATGCGGTGCAGTCGAAGAAGTCGTTATGCAGAAGGTAGAACACCCAAATTATCACGAAAGTGTCATATTTGGACAAAAGACTAGTGTTTTCCAGGCAGAAACGACGGTCTAAGTCAAACTCATGGCTTTGCCATGAGGTACAACGGATTTCAGCCATCGAAGATCATTTGAAGGGTAAAAATCACGTTTTATAAGTTTCGGGAAGTTTTTTTTTTATAATTTTTAATAGTTGTTTTCTTTCTTATCCTTTTTTTCCTTTCTACCTTTTTTTTCTTTCTTTCTAGCGAATTAGGGTTTTTCTTTTTTGCAATTTGTGTTTCATTATTTAACCACTCTCATACGGTTTTTGTTATTTAGTAGTTTTTTAAGTTAAATAAAAAAATCGAGATTTCTCTCAAATCTATCATCTTCGGTATTTACAAGAATTAACGAATTTTAGATAAAGAATTCTTCCTAACCACGTACGCTGCATCAATTCTTATTGAAGATTTCGAAAAATAAAGTCATCAAGTCGTTTAGTCAGTTTACACACTCAAAACCCTGAATTTAGAATCAGATCGAATAACCAAAACTCAAACGTAGCGTACTATACGAGTTTTAGAGGAGTTGCCCTCAACTATTCAAACAAATATGTTTTTGACTGATATCGAGACAGACCAAACTCTGATACCTGGCAGAAGCGTAGCCAAAAGGGGAGGCCGGCGACGATGAAGTAGAAGACATTGAAGGAGTTGTGATTCCGGCAAGTGTTTTCCCGGTGCCGGTAGTCTCCCCAGCCGTAGTAGCAAATGTAGAACTCGAGGCTCCTCAGGGCTTGCACCTGGCTACACAACTGATCCGCCAATATGAAATCGGGTAGCGTGATCTTGAAGAAAGGCGCGAACAGGGCTCGAAACAGAGTTTTGAGGAAGAAGAACCGGCTCGACCGGTATATGATGTTGAATGGACATAACATAACAAGAATCACAACCTATATTACACGACAACAACAAAAATGGTAAGTACCCATTTGCCCATTTCCATGTTTCAAATTTTAAGTAACGTGTTAATGTTAAAATCTGATCCACCTAAAAACTCTGCTGAAGACATATATTAGATATTTTTAGTAGTTTCGGGCGCAATAAAGACTTACAATGACTAAGAGGAGAGGAAGGAGCTCAGTGAATGCTTTGTAGTCTTTAGTTCTTGGGTCCATTTGCATGTCAAGGTTTCCAAGAACACAAGCCAGTGCAGCCACGGCGAGGCCAAAACTCAACATGAGCACTTCTCTATAACCCAACTCGGTTCCGGGCTTGAATCCAAATATAAACGAGTAATTCACTCTATATTTCCTCCAAAAAAATATGTTCGACGCGTACATCAACATGTGCAGAACTATGAACCCGAACAAACTGCGCACACAAAAAAAACAATTGTCGGTCCAAAATGATAAGGAGTTCGTTTTCTTCTGTTTAAGTAAGATCTTGAGTTCAAACCTCGGTGTACCTGTAAAGAGGAAACATCGTTTCCATGTATTGGGAGGCTCCCGGTTGGTTCATTATATTCCGAACCCGAACAAGGAGGATAAGTGCAAATAACAAAGCGATCGCGCATCCCGCAAACATCCCTACAATTATTTTCATGCAGTATTAATATTAGTTTATCACAACAAATCATGTCTGATGTGAAATCTGAACTTACATAATGTTCGACGTGACAGATAATAATAATAATCTTACCCATAGTAAATGTTATTCTATGCTTCTCTCTCTTTGTCTTGGGTCTCAAGACACCCATCCCTTTACTCCAATTTGAGTTTGAAAAATGCTTGATAAATGTGGCCTCAACTCTCTCCATTATCTTTATCACCTGCTCATTTATAAATATAATAATTAGATTAAATCATGTTCATAAATATAAATATGACTGAAATGAATTGAGTTATTATATATAATATATTTACATCTTCGGAGCTACCGAGGTAGGATTTATCCACCATCTTCATGTAAGATTTTCTTGCATCTCTTGAAGTAATCTGCAAGAAATATGGAATTTTATTTAGGAATATTCGAAACATGTAAATTATCATAAATCGGGGACCAAATCAAGATTTCGACGTATATAAATACCTTGTCGTACTTCTTCATGATCTTTGAAAATGCTTCAATGTTCAAGAAACTGCTCCATTAAAATCATTTGAAAAAGAGGAAACTTAGCACACACGCAACACATAGATCATAAAGACCGGTTCAACGAATTAATCATTAATTAATTACCTGTATTTCTTGAGAAGACAGAGCTTGCGGTAAAACTCGGCGAAGGCCATCTTGAGGTTGTCCTCGACCCTCTTGAGGTTCTCGGTCGTGAAGCTCAGCTCCGTGTTCGTCGGGACCTTGAGGAACGCTTTGAGGGTGGTCAGCGGGGACTCGAGGTGGTCGTGGAGCTTCACATTGCTGAGAATCTCCATCGGCGGCGTCCTGATCACCGGAACATCCCCTCCCCGCCTTTCGCTCCCCGACTTGTTGTTCTCAGTGTCACCGCTCATCAACCCTCCTGGCTTTCCATGGACGCTCGCAGCCTCATCTATCGACTCCATACGCCTGTGATGAACCCGTCCTGCAATACAAGAAAACATATATTACGTTCGCTAATCGCGTTAAACAACTTTTAGTTAAGCTGGTCTTCTGATATAAGAAGACCAGCTTAACTAAAAGTGACAGTCTCTAGCCAGCAGTAAAAAGTCAAAAAAATATATTTACTGCTGGCGGAAGATACGAATAAACAACGTTTAGTTAAGTTGGTATTCTGATAACAGAATACCATTAAATGCCGCCAGCAGTAAAAAAAAGTTAAAACTTACTGCTGGCGGATGCTCTGGCGAGGTGGGGAGTGGAGGCGGCGAGGGCGGCCGCAGAGGCCGCCACGTCGGAGGCGAGGCGCTCCATCTCGACCTCCGGGTCGAAGAACACGTTCGGGTTCTCGACCTTGATCCTGAAGGCGATCAGGGCGTCCATCTGCTTGTTGAGCTCCTGGGCCTCGAGGATCACCTCGTTGACCTTGGACCGGTAAAACTTGTCGACCTTGTTGAACTCGTCGTCGACACTCCGGAAGAACTCGATCTCGTGCTCCTCCGGCGTCAGGCACGTCGTGTGGTACCGGAAGTTCTCCGAGCCGGTCCGGTTCATGTGGACCAGAATGGCCTGGCTCTCAACGTCATGATGGTGGAGATTATTGCTAGCAATAATCTCCGCGGCGTGAGGCTCGTGGTGGTGATCGTGTACCGGTCTGACCTCGTGCCTGTGTATCAGAAGCCCGCTAAAGGCCCGATACCGCGAGATCTGGCGCGTGAGAGCGCTCGCCGGGGGCTTGTCGGCCTGAGTCTTGACGTGGATCTCTTTCAAGAGCTTCTTGAGGTTGTCGTAGTTCATGTAAGCGTCTTGCCACTCCGGGACCATTTGAGCCACGAACTCCTTCCCAAACTTCATAGTGACGATGAGGCGTCGCCGTTTTTAGAGATCAGATCGGATCGGAGAGAAAGAGATCGAGAGAGAGGAAGATTTATGGGTTTGAATCGTTTGATTCGATGATGCTTATAGTTCAAAACCTTGTGAGGATGGTTCTATTTATAAACATTTTATGTTGGGAACTTGGCTTGAGGTGTTGGACTAGTGGAAAAATTAAAATCAACAAGTACGTACGAAATGTCAAAAAAGTTGCTGGGTTTAGAAAGTCAAGTGTACACATTCGAGATACGAATGTGAAAGTGCACTTCCTAGGCTTGTAATTTGACCCAAACTTTCCATTTTCGTGTTGAATCCTACTAATTAATTGTCTCTAGCTTTAGCTTTAGTTTTTTTATCAGCAAATTAGAAAATTTTCTGTTTTGACCGATTTTCGGGAATTGTATTATCAGTCTTTTATCTCATTTGTCAGCATTCGAAGGAAAAACCTGCTTCAGCCTTTTAATATGGATAAATTAGAAAAAAAGAAAGTAAATGTGTATTATTTTAATTTTGTAAAACATGTATGTGTATTTGTGGTTTCGCAAAGAGTAATTGTAACCTCTTTTTTTTTTCCAAAATATATCATTTAAATTTACTACAAGTGTCAGAATTCTAACCCACTTAAAAGGTCAAGCCGTCCTCCTGACTTAAGCTCGAAACATGTTCAAAACAAAACAAAGTTCCGATACCATATTATAAGCACAACTCACATAAAAGCTAAAAGTCAAAGTTGATAGGCGAAAGCTCGGAATGTTATTTAAACCGGCGATCACAAATTCACAATTTTTAAATATAAAATTTCAAATTTAGACGAGTTTGAAGTCGAGGGTAAAACCGATGAGCTCGAGCTTGTAAAGAAAAACAGAATAACCCTCTTATTTTTGTGGACGGAAAAGGGCATAATATACTTTTGACTATGGAACCATAGGAGTGATGTAGAAAGGTCTGACCAGTGGAACATTGGGGCCGACACAACCGTGTGGTTACATCACCCCTTACTCTTGATGTTCGGTTTCTTGTGCCGCAAGTTTGCAACATTTTTCATGTTTTCTTTGCTTTTCTACAACGTACTTTGATTTTCTTGAAATTGCATATGATGTTCTTGACCGTACACCGATTATGATTTGATTTTCGAAGCTACGATCGAGAGCACATAAATTTTGAAATATTGGACCGTCATGTTAATTTCGTGTTTGTGTGTATGTTTTTGCACTGTACTAGAAAATATTAAGACTCACCTGCTCCTTGAAGAGGATACGAGAAATTAATTAGGTTGTTTTTTTGGTCGGAAAAAGTTGGATATAATAATATTACGTAAAATATTATATATTGAATGCAGTCAATTTGGTCTCTACGTTAATTATTTTACTTGGAAATTACCTAAACTATATATTTTATTTCTATGGAAATAAATTCAAAATAGTGTCATGCTATTTCATTTGAAGACGCCACTAATTGATCCTGCCAATATACTATATGTTTATTATCATAAAAAAAATAAACGATGCATGCACTAATTAAGAAAATTACAAGTAAATATCTTTTTTTATTAAAATAATACAATACACCTAACTCATTATGAGATAATTTTTTGGACAAATTATATGATAATTAATCTACATGTGCCACCATCTCACAAAACAGATTAACACAAGTTTGAATTTTTTTTCGATGGCTTCTTCAGTTCTCTGAAGAAGCTCGACGGGTCGTTCTCAAACTCGTCCTTCTCGCTGTAGACCTTCAAAACCCACCTAAGGAGATATGAGTTAGATCCATATTTTATTGTCGCTTGTGGTGATATCATGCATTGATTTTTTTGGCACGATGAGGTTATTTAAAATAATTTTGGTGAATTTTTCTCTGTTTTGTAAGATAGACGATATTGCATATTAACTAATTTATTAAAATGCGTATACTATATATGACACTTATTTGTAAGTGTATTATATATTTATCAAAATAAATTATACTTCACTATATAAAATAAGTGAATAATTTGTTAAAACAAATATTCACAACGATTCCTATATATGTAAAGACGATATTTACGGTTGATGACTTTTAAAAAATTAAAAATACTTAAAGGGCAAGAGATAATATCCAAAATCAGCCATTAATCATATTAAAAATCATGATTGGATATTTATTGGGAAATTCTATGGTCACCAACAAATTTGACTTGGAAAAATTTGTCACATATATATAAAAGTTGGTGGTTGATATAAACTTAGGAGGGTGTGGACTCTTGTGGTCCACAAGGCATTCCAAAAAGATGGGCACAGTGTGTTCACTTTGTGTTTTAACTTTAACTATAAACTGATCCAAGTGACACACATATTCAATAACTTTTTTTGCATGCTCGATCTTGGAAACAAACCGTGTCGAATAATATACTGTAAATTGTGAATTAGATTTTTGAATTTCATTGTATCTTTATGCACAAACTTGGTCGGGAGTCCAAACTTTTACCAGTTATTAGGTCGCTCAAGATCGACGAGATTTGTTCCAACACCACAGTCATTTTCATGGTTATACCATGTCTGTCACGTTTTATCGGTTCGCACCCATTTTCTATCGGGTCCACCTATTTTTACTAGTGTACATTATGATTCTATTAGTTTTGACGGTTTGTATTTAATTTACCCTCTATATAGTTTGGTTTAATATTTAAGGTCATGCACTCGGTTTTAGCGTTGGTTGGCTTGTCTCCTAATTTTCAACTATAATAATTAGTTTAGACGTGACACAAAAAGCATTTCTTAAAATCACTTAAGACACTTTAATATGGTCTATTAATTAGAAAATATTTATAAAAGAATTATTTTTTAATTATGAAAACGAGTGAAAAAATGTTCAAGCAACCCAACTAGTTGATTATGAGAGATTATCGATTTTAATCAGATGAATTAAAACACATGCAATAAGATTTAATTTGGTATTATTTATTCTAAACTAAATAACAAATCTCATCTTCAATATTGGCCATGGAAAATAAGTCAAAATAAAATCTCTATACACTTTGATGTATGAGAAAAGAAAAGGTCACGTGTTTGAACTCAAATGTTGCAAGCTGTTAATTAGACCAAAGATTCAAATTAAAGGGTCCTATTTATCATCATCAAAGTTGAATTTACTCATTTCAACGCCCGAAACTTGCCACTGTTTGTTTAATAATTAATATATGATTATATTCGACCACCAAACGGAGACCTAACTCGGAATAATCACATTATTCAAGAGCCTTAATCATTCATTAATTAGCACAGTAAATGATAATGTAGACTATATGCTAACATACATTAATTAGCATGTGCACTACGTACAATCATTTAGTTAATTACTTCTCATAGATTCTGTTTCAAATAAAATTTTAATGTTAGGGGCGAGTTCTAAAGACTAATAAAACATTATAGATGACTAACATAGAGCTAGTATGGAGATTAAGCGATATGACTAGTCGGGTAAGTCAGAGATTTTTACATTATTACTTACCGGTAAGGAAGGTTTATATACACATTGAAGTCTAGACATAATAGGCTAGTGTTTTGGGTCAAAGATGGACTCCGATGTGTATGTAAATTTTCTGTTCGGATCTCTCAACAGTGGTAAACAAGGGTTAATTATAATTTACCCATACTATAGTGGTTGATTTCACACTTTACTACAATTGTTATAAAAAGTTTAATCGCATGTCAGTTAATTGCGTTTTTACACTCTACTCTAGCACCGTTAGAATTAACAGAAAATCTAAGCTTTTTTTTGAAACTGACAAAAATACCCATGAATTTATTTTAAATCAATTCAACACGATTTGACTCGAACTGACATTAAAGCAGAATTAGAAATCTGATCAACCGGTAATAAATCAAAATTAAAAACGTCAAAAAATGGAAATAAAGATCGATCGACCCCCGGTCTAATTGTCCAAATTGTAAAACCGGCCACTATAATATACGTACAAAATTTAAGGGATAGCATATGTAATTTAGGCCCGGGAATCATTGGGCCAACTTTGAAGATATGGTATGATAATAATTAAATAAAGTTGCTTTTAAATGGATGATAATTAAGCGATATAAATAAAACAAAATTAGCAAGTGGGTGGATAAATATGTATGGTTTAGCGAGAGTTAAGGAGTTGACATTTTTGGACTTTCCGTACGAGATTTATGAATTATGGTACACAAAGTCAAACACATGTAGCCCGCAAATATATATGAAACTTCCCAATTTTATTACATGATAATTGTAGGCAGGTTAACTAAATGTATTTTTTTAAGGTAAAAACGAATTTTATTAATTAAATAGCAACTAACTCGGACAATTCAAGCTACAGTTGGTTGGACAGACCACTTATCATAATCCCAACTACTACTAGTTAAAACAAACATGGCAAATTCGTGAGCCACTTGATTACAAGCAAAACAAAGAACACTTGTTCCAGTAGTGGGTAGTACGCAACACTGTTCGCTAATGATTCCTCCAAAGTTGTTCAGCTCGACCCGTTTAGCATCATGTAAAGTCAAGCCCTCCAACTCATACGGATGAAGAAACCCTGTGATCTTGCTGCAGAGTGTTTTACACATGCATTCATGATAACTTCGGAGACCAATCGACTCGAACCAGTTAGCTTTATGTAGAGCCACGGCCTACAACTCATACGGATGGAGAAACCCCGTGATCTTGCTGCAGACCGCCTTAAACCAGCTTCCTCGATCAACCCCGCGATCAATATGGGCATCGCGAAATTCAAATTCTCCCAGCTCATTGGGTTTAACCGGATCAACCCATCGACACGAGGGACCCCCCGTTTCCTTCCAGTACCGATCCCAATAAGACACGTATTGAATCTTGAGCAAGCCGAGCCCCCTAGTTCGATATGCTTACATGAGTCTGTCCACCGATGCCAGATAACTTCGGTTCCCTCCCAGTACCGGCCTACCAACCAACAAAAAGCAAACCCCCCCCCCCCCAGCCCTCCATGCTCCGCCGTCGCAACCCAGGCGCGACCCATCTGCAACTCCAGCCTCACCTGTCTTAACCCATCCCCAAACCACCCGACTTCGCCTCCATCAAAACCCGATCTACCACCCGACCATGCCTCCATCAGACCCAAATCTATCTCCACAAGAGCTCTGCTCTTACCCCCAGTACCACGCTGTCGTCGACACCCATATTGGATCGGCGTCGCGAGACTTCGCCCAATTGTGACGAAACAAATCCTAAGAAAAGGGTACAGACCGCCGCACCCAACTAAATTTTAGGTACCTAAAGATTGAATAAACGATATTTAACCCGACTACAAATCCTAAAACTCATTAGGAATCCGGACCAAAATATAGTGATTTTGCAAAATAAAGCTCAATAGCTTTCTTATTCCAAAACGACGACGTTTTGTTTCTAGCTATCTACTCAACATATGTTTAAGACTTAACAGAAGTTGAGCTAAATGTTATATACTTGATTTTCAAGCCTTCGAAATAAAGTTTTTAAAGTTGAAGTACTAATTTTAAAAAGTAAAATAATTAAATGTAACCCTATGTCATTACCTATAAATAATAAAATAAGAAATGAGCTCCATCTTATCATCAACATGACTATGATTTTATAGCTGGCAATAGCATGGCAATTAAGTCCTTATCTCTTTCTCGAAAAGTAGGAGAGAATATATAAAAGCTTTTAATTACTTTTAATTTTTTTGACCCACATTTCCTAGAAATTGGGATTCAAATATAATATTTGGTACGGCTTGTCGGAACCTTATCAGCTCACGTATCATCTGACCAAGCTTTATGCAAAAGCACTAATGATGATTTAAAATAGTTAAGTCTCAACCTTTGAAAAACATGGACAATTTAGCATTAATTTATAGATTAGAAAATCATTTACATGTAGACTCCAACTTAAACGGAGGTATATATATAGCACATGTTAAGGAATTCAGAAATATTCGTCAAATGACTAATAATTAAATAATAAGTAATCGCATTATATATTATCTACTTTTTCTATATTTATACGTACAGCTTTGTATTATGAAAAAAATATTCTTCAAATAAAACATGATAAACACTGATCTAATATTAAACCCTTACTTAAAAATATATTATGAGAGACATAATCTATGTTTACGTATCGCAAACTAATTTTGATAACTCAATCTCTCACCCACACACGTGTGTTTTAATAATCTAACTTGTTAATTAATTAAATTCGGTGGCCAATTTTGAAACAAAAATCCCAGAGAATAAGATTATGATGATTTATATATTCTAGGAGAAGTCAATGTATACTTGTTTATATAAAGGCTGCTAATTAATTACTTAATTAATTAACAATAATAGCTGTTTTCATTGAATATTTTTATTTATTAATTCACAAATATAATAATTCCATTTTTAATTATGATTTTTAATTATGATTAAAAACGACTATAATCTCAGACTTTCAACCACCATATATCTACCAATTGTGTTTGACTAAATAAATAATGAAAGATACGCGGCTGATTAATTAAAGGCAAAAGGTAATTATAAAATAAATCAAATCTCGCTAAATGGTTAAATTTATTGATACGGAGAGAAAAAAATGATGGATTGTACGGCCATGAAAGCTATGGGTCTATATTATATCATATATAATGTTGTATCAAAGATGTAAAATTCAAAGCGAATTTGTTATGAAATTAAATATCCAAGTTGGAAAGCTTATTATATTCTTGACTCTTGCTTATTTTGTATTAAAGCAATATAAGCCACCAGGGAAAATAAATATGTCGTTTATGGTGAAATTAAATGTTAATGATTTTGTTGTGAGGCAAAAAAATCCTAGTTGGGTGCGGGGTCTTGTATTTACTCTTAGGGTTTGTTTCAGGCAAAGTTTCGCGGTGCTGATCTCTTATGGGTGTCGACGTTTGCGTGGTATTGGCGGCGACATCAGTGTGGTACGGCAGTAGGAGCAGAGCTCCTGTAAAAGTAGATATGGATCTGATGGAGGCGTGGCCGGGTGGTAGATCGGGTTTTGATGGAGGCGAGGTCGGGTTGTTTGGGGATGAGTTGAGACGGGTGAGGCTGGAGTTGCAGATGGTTCGCGCCTGGGTTGCGATGGCGGAGCATGGATGGCTAGGAGTTTTTTGTTTTTGGTTGGTTGGTAGGCTGATATTGGAGGGAACTGGAGTTATCTGGTATCGGTGGGCAGACTCATGCAAGCATGCCGAACTAAGAAGGCTCGACTTGCTCAAGATTTAATACGTGTCTTATAGGGATCGGTACTGGAAGAAAACGGGGGGTTTTTGGCGTCGATGGTTTGATCCGGTTAAACCCAATGAACTGGGAGGATTTGAATTTCGCAATAACCATATTGATCGCATGGTTGATCGAGGATGTTGGTTTAAGTCGGTTTGCAGCAAGATCACATGGTTTCTCTATCTGTATGAGTTGGGGGTCGTGACTTTGCATGATTCTAACTGGTTCGAGTCGATTGGTTTTTGAGGTTATCAGAGATGCATGTGTAAAGCATTCTGCAGCAAGATCACGGGGTTGCTTCATTTGTATGAGTTGGAGGCTGTAGCTCAACATGATGCTAAACGGGTCGAGTGAACAATTTTGGAGGAATCATTAGCGAATGGTGTTGCGCACTATCCATTATTGGAACTTTTGTGTTTTGTTTTGCTCCTAATCAAATGGCTCACGAATTGGTCATGTTTGCTTTAACTAACAGTAGCTGAGATTATGGTGAGTTGTCTGTCCCACCATCTGTAGCTTCAGTTGTCCGGGTTGATGCTGGTTTAGTTGCTATTTAATTAATAAAAGGGAAAATGACACTTTTATGCACATGAATATACACTTTTGACCCTTTCATAGCCTAACTTTTTTTTCTTCTCTTTTTTTCATACCTTACTTTAATGTTGAACAATTACCCCTAAAATTCTCAAAATACCGAAATCACTCGCCGGAAAGGTACTTGGTGACTGGAGTTGGTGGAGGTGACCGAAGTTGTGCCAAAATTTTCACTCGCCGGAAAGTGTGCCGGAAAATATGTACCGGCACACTTTTCGGCGAGTGAAAATTTTGAATTCTTGAACTCATTTCTTATTCCCTCTCTCCCTCTATCTCTTTTCCGGCCATTCTTAACTGGAGACGATCGTCGGAGCACTGCATTCTACCCTTTTGGTCGCTCCCCATTGCACACCTCGTCGATGCTCGCCATTTTGTGTTGTGGAGGCTGCAAAGGAATAATCATGTCCGGCTTCGGCAAAGAACCACCAGAGAAGACGAGAAAGAGGGGTCGAGGACGATGGGGTCGAGACGGACACCTTGGCGGAGGTGTTCTGGAGGCCTCGTCGGTCCACCGTGCTCCCCACATGCCAGAGAAATCCCGACGATGGATGCCGAAAAAACGCCGATGAGGAGGGGGTGGCGGAGGAGGAGGAGGAGAGGAATAGTTGAAATGGTTGCAAACCTTTGAAAATTTGATGAATAGTTGAGGGCAATTTTATTTTTTCACTATCTTTCATTCAACCAAAATTAAATCAGATTTAATTTTGGTTTAATTTAGAGGTAATTTGGGTATTTTGAAATTTCTGAAGAAGGTTATCCCAAAATGAAAGTAAGGTATAGAGAAAAAAGGAAAAAATGTTAGGGTATGAAAGTGTCAAAAGAGTATATTCGGTGCACAAAAGTGTCTATTTTCCTTAATAAAATTCGTTTTTCATTTAAAAAAAATGTTAATGATAGATGCATGATGAGTCGTGTCATGTCACGTTTGAGAACTTTGGTACAAAAACAAATCTAAATAATATTTGGGTCATAGGCTATTTTGTGATCAAATTGGATTCTCTTTGCTTTTATTAGAATTTTCTTCTTATCGATTGTTTATTTATTTATTTAATTAACAATTGAATATGAATATTCAAATGATGTTTATAATGAGCAGTCTAATTATTTCTTTGTTTATGAAGCAGACAATTTGGGCTTTAATGAGTCTAAGTCCTATTTTAAGTCTTCGTGAGTTGGCCCAAAATCAAATAAAGAAATTCCATACATTTTCTTAATCTGATGTCCTAAAATTAGTGTTTATCTTCTTTTTCCTTTTAAAAAATAAATATTTTGAATTTTTTTTGAGAGAAATTTTGTTGTTGTTTTAGAATCGAGGACTTAATAAAAGAATTTAATTTTAGTGAAGAGTCTGTTCAACCATCTAGTGTTTTGACTGTCTGGCACAATGTCATATTAGTTATTTTATAATTAATAACATGTCGTGATTTCTCTCATAAACAAAAAGAATTGAGGGCTTAATAAATTTTTTTTTATTTCTTTACCAACAATATGAAATTATAACCTCAAGTAAACATTTTATCCTTATTTCTATTAGTAATTGAACATTAACTTATTTTGAGACATAACTCATAAGATATATTTATATGTTTTGAAAGAGACACTCCACCGGTTGAGACACATACTTAAGTTACGATTAACATACAAATGAATATTTCGTTCTAAACAATAATGAGTTATGACATCTAAATTGTGAGAGAGTATCATCGCGATCATTAATCATTTTCTCAAAAAACTAAAATATATACATAGGATTTTTTACCATAAAAACCGATTTATGCTTATAGAAAATTTATAACTTTTCCTTGTTTTATTGTATATATGATTTTTTGGCATCTTGAAGAAACAAAAATTTATGAGAAAAATTAGGGTCATCACCTACCATCCTCACAAGAGACATGTCAGGTTCGGGCATCCCAATTCGATTGAATAAGGTGACAATTTATCATTCAAAATCTGTAAAATCTGAATTTCGATCAAATCACACATCGCAATATACTTGGTCTTTTAGTTCTTTAAGAGGTTTATCTAAAAGATTCGTGATATAACTAGGAAGACGCCTTAAATATCACACATAAGTCACGGGGCATGCCAGTTTGATGTAGCCCATTTGATAAACTTATTTTGTTCACACTTGCAAAATATCAGAAATATTATGTGTTCATGTTCTCGTCTTTATTGTCCAGGTCATAGTTATATTGTAGAAGCACCGACTTGAATGCCCTAAACTTACTTACGTAATTTATCAAATGCTCGTACTCTAACCTACAATTTCAATAGGCAAGATGGACTTCATCAGAAAAAATGAAAACTAGCAACTAAATTCTCAGGTAGGGCTTGGCGCACTGGGGCGGGTCAGGGATCGAGCCCTGTGATTCTCTATGCGGCGAAAAATTATTTAGATCCAATACAATTCTAAGCCATGACAATCGTAATATATATCGTTCACAGCCTGCACTAGTTCAAAATACTGGTATAATAATATATAACGTTTACAATCTGCATTAGTTCAAAAGACTAGTCCAATAAGAAGTGGATCTCGTGTCATTTATATAGGGAAGCATTTTAATGAAATTCACAAAAGACGTGAGTGTTAAATAATATAATATAGGGGAAGATCCTAATAACTACCCTCGAGTATGCAACTTTTGCATGCCACTACCCTCTACTTTTTTCTGTTGCACGTCACCACTGTAAAGTTTCAGTAAGTTGTACCGTCCATCACAGAGTTAAATTTGATGTGAAATGTTCATAATATTCATATATTAAAAAATTAAAAAATTAAAAAAAAATCTTTTGATTTTCTAAAAAATATATTTTATTACATAAATAATAAAACCCCAATTTCTATATTATTTTTTTAAATATTAAAATTAAAAAACAACTTTAAAAACATTTTTAATAAATTATTTAAAAAATAATAATAATATGCAAATCAATTTTTTATTATTTATTCCATAAAAAATAAAAATAATAAGTTAAACACATTATTTTCTTTTTCATTTTTTAAATACAAGGGTATTTAAAGTCATTTAAATATTTCACTTTTAAATTTTATTAAATGTCTAAAATTCTCCCGTATTTAAATATTTTAAAGAATTAAAAAAATATCTGTTTAACTTGTTGGGGGAGTGGTGTAACGAGGGTTTGAATTATTTTTTGTGCCTACCGACTCAATGCCACGTGTTTGCGTCTGCCAGCTCAGTGCTCATGAGCCACGTGGCGCGCCTCTACTAATTCTCACAGTTTTTACGATATGGTGAGATTCTCACCGGATTCTCCCCATATATATATATATACCGGGTAGAATGTTTAATCCGTCCTAACCAATACCAGTCGTTGGATCGCTAAAAATTTGTGCGCGGGATGTCCCAGCGCGTGACACGTGGCACAAAAATTCTACCGCAATCATTTTCAACATTCTACTTAAGCGGACGATTTGTATTTGATTTTGCCTCTCTCTTTGCAATAGAAAGAAATCAAATAACAACCATCTCTTAGACGAGAATATAAGAACTATTCCCATCTATAGGATGATAATAATCAATGGTTTTGATTATTTCATTGATAAATAAATGAAATAAGGATAAAAAGGGTATACATGTCAATGTAATTCATTCCAAAAATAAAATTTTAACTTATTTTCTCCTATTTTATAAAATCAGCGTATCCATCTCACTTTACAACCTAATTATCTTTAGATTGATTTCATCGGTTTCACGTGTTTTCTCATTTTCATTGGTATCATTTTCATGACATCGGTTTCATGTGCAAAAAGAGAAACATGATCGATGAAATTGTGAAGCAAAACTTTTGTGAAATTGTAAAGAAATGAAATAATAAATTATGAAATTGTGTTCTTAAAAAAAAGGTCATCAAATTGTGCAAATCATGTAATCATACAAATAAATCATGAAATAAAAAAATATAAATCATGAAATAATAATTTATGTGTGTAAATCGTGTAATTATAAAATTAAATTCATGAAATAAAAAAAAATCATGAAAGAGAAAAAAATTGTGCAGTTGTAGTAATCCAAAAATGAAATCGTTTCTTTCTAAAAAACAATGAAATTGTTTCATTGAAAAAAACCAATGAAATCATCAATAAGAAAACAAGAAATAAATTAATACATAATTAATTTGATTAAATGTCATAACTTATAAAAAGAAAATGATTTAATCATATAAAAATACGAATTTGCCCTTATATTTGTGTTAAAAGACTAAAATAAATAGTAACTTGAGAATAATTACGTTCAGTTGCCATTAATGAGTTAACAAAAATTTAAGTCATTCAATTTCTCATCTGACAGTCACAATTAGTTCTTATTTTCTCACGTAAAGAGTGAGTTCTCACTTGATTACGAGCCTACATATATATATTTCCTTTGCAACTTAGTATACACTTTTGTGTCGGAAGAGAAACTTGCCTCTCAATCAACGGTCCTGAGATTTGATCGTGGCCCAATATACAACAAATTAAGATTTCTATACACTAATCAAGAAAAGAAAAGCCAAAATTTTATCGATTCAGATTTATTTTATAAAATTAAATCGATAAAAAATCAAATCGAAATTTGATCAATTTGAACACACAGTTTATTTTAACTCATCGATCTTCACTAGTTATGCGTAATTATCTTAAGCTAACACAAAAATAAATCAAATAATAAAGTCAAAATTGATTCAAAATGTGAAAAGGACATGAACTTCATTTAAAATAAAATCATTCAAAATCGAACCAAATTCTTACAGTTTAATTTCGGTTTTTATTTTGTTATAATCATAAACCGAACGGAACCGAGCCTTAACATCCATACTTTTCGGGTTAAGGGATACACGCAGGGCTGTCCATTTCTACCCGAAAGGCCGACTAATCCGGTAACCCGCCCAGTCCAAGACCCGCTGGGTCCGGGTTCATAAATCCCCAAATCGTATGGAGATCCGGTTCAAGCTAAACCGGGTTCAGCCTGCGGAGTAAAAATGGTTTCTTTCTCAGTCTCCCCAAAATCGCACACTTTCTCTGAGTTTCTCTCTCCCAAACCTCACCTCCTCTCCTTTGGGGCTAAGGATCTCAGGTTAGGGTTTGTGGGTATCGAGAAGATGGCTTTTGCTAACAAAAAGGTATGTTTTTTTTAAACTTTGGGGTATTGATTTTGCTCAAATTTGACTGCAATACAGTGTTAGGTTATGTGATTGAAAATTTTTACTTACTTGTGTTTTGGTCCAACATGGGACTGGCTATGTACTCTATGAAGAGAATGTCAAGAAATTTAGGTGTGGTTAAGTGCAAATCAAGTTTAGCAATTACCCCTAAAATTTAATAACCTGAAAATGAACAAAAAAAATTTAACTTGTAATTTTTTGCAATTTCTCATTGATATTGTATTTAAATTTAATTTCATGCTCTAACATATAAGAGTAGTTTGTTCCAAAACTAAGGTAGTAAATTAGTAAAGTTTTTAATTGGCATTTTGGGGTCAATACATTATTATATATACACTAATTCAAATTCGATTCGAGTTTGAGCCTAGCTTTCTGAGTAAGTTTGTTAAACCATGCATATTTGTTCAATATTGATGATTGAATAATACAATTTTAATTTTGCAGTGTTTGATTCTGTGCGTCTGATTGATTTTGTTATCATCTTGTTGTTGTTTTCCCCCAAATTGCTGAACGGGTAATTACATTTGTGGCATTTCGGTTTTTCTTTTTGATTCTTATTCCTAGGGCTTGGTTTTGCTGCAAGTGTTCATGTTCTCTGGGTCTAATCCAGTTTTTACCTCTAAGCATCTCCAACATTGATGATCCATTAAATAAATTAAATGTGATCCTCTTTGAAGCTTGTATCGATTTGTTTTTGTCCATCTGGACGGAAGTTGTGTAGCTAGTGATGTATTCGATGGGACTGACCTACTGGAGGAGATTCTTGCTCGTTTGCCGCCTCAGTTATCTCCAACTCCATTCTCGTTTCAAAGAGCTGGTCTGGTTTGACACGCAGCTCTT
This sequence comes from Geranium rotundifolium, assembly GCA_963920655.1. Lineage (NCBI taxonomy): Eukaryota > Viridiplantae > Streptophyta > Magnoliopsida > Geraniales > Geraniaceae > Geranium > Geranium rotundifolium. The sequence goes on along the minus strand of OY987316.1, from coordinate 36,719,678 downwards.
CGTTTCTTGGACATTACAATAGGATATGGAGCTATAAGGTGAATCAGCTGCAACGCCGGCTTCATTCTCAACAATTGGCCGCGGTGGATCAGTTGTATCACCGTATACAGTCTCAGCTATCGGGCTTCTTGGAATGGTTGGATCACCAACTTGGGTCCCGGCAATTTGATGTGATGGATTTGTTTAGTAACCAAACTCTGCATGCACAGCACAAGCTTGATTCTCAACAATTGGAATTGCTGAATGAGCTGCAGCACCAACTTCAATCCGAACAACTGGCTGCGGTGAATGAGTTGCAGCCTCTGTCTCAGCAATTGGCTACGATGAACGAGCTGCAACAATTGGCTGCGGCGATGAATCAGCCTCAGCAATCGGCTGGAGTGGACCCGCCTCAAAATTTGACCGCGGTGCAATACCTGCTTCGGTCTCAACTATTGGTTGCGGTGGATCAACTGCAGCACCAGTTCCAGTCTCAACGACTGGCTATGGCTAAAAGAGTGAGGGAGGAGTTTGGGCGTCAGGTATGGCCAATATTGAATAATAACTTGCGAGTTATTAGCTGAAAATGAGACTATGATGTTTATCAAGATTCATATCATTTAATCATGTAGATCTAACACATCTCCCCAACTTAAACATTTTGGAGTCATTATCGAGCTTTTAAATATATTCTACTTTAAGGTATTGTTAGACATTGGTCTCTTTTTATTATCCACACCACGCCTGTTGCTTTACTGTCGTTTATTTAACATGGTCTTTCTTACGGGAAAATTGCAAATAGGTGCCCTGTTGTAAGCCATTTTTGCAAGAGGACGCCCGGTTGTTTGTTGATGGCAAAAAAGTGCCCCGTTGTTTCGGTTTTTTTTGTTGCAAAGTGTGTACTTTTATATAAAATGACGAAATTGCCGCTAAAATTATGATTAAATATTTTTAAAAGTTTTTCTATTTATATCTACCAACCAAAACTTATATAATCGAATTTTGTAATTTAATTTTTTGGTTAAAAATTATTTTTTATAATTATGGTATGAAAATCATTCTTACTTTCAGGGGCAATTTCGTCATTTTTACAGAAACTTACACATTTTGCAAAGTTTTTGAAACAACAGGACACCTTCTTGCAAAAACGTCGTACAACATGGCACCCTTTTTGCAATTTTCCCTCTTATAATGATAGAAGTCTCAATTTAATTTTCATGCAAGAAAAGGTGATATAATTTCACCTTGTGAATCATACCACCATATGATAAGCATCTTCAAAACTTTACTTGTAATTTTATTTTACATGGGGCTAGGGATTCACGCTTTGGTTTTCAACTGAATTGACCTAAAACCAAACTGAACCGAGCTTGTGTTGATCATGTGAGAACTTAAATTCTCTTCCCCTCACATATCTAGTATTGTTATTTGGCTTCAGATCACCTGCTACTCTTTCATGCATTTGTTTTTGTACTAGAATATGTTCATTTATAATATCGGTATATGTGTTTACTGTAATTATTCAGTTTACAAAGATATCATTTCCCTCGAGTTATGTTTTGCATGATCACAGTCATCAATTCTTAGATCTTACCACGAATATCGCTATAATTATTCAGTAGTCTGTAATTTCTCTTCACAAGGATTCGTTTATCTATAATTTGTTGTTTTGCTTTTGTTGTCCATATAGTACAAATATTGCATATCTCTTTATATACACAGTACAATCTGGCTGAATTTCTTAGTTTAGTATTGGGGCAAGATGAGTTTTGTTGATTTGGCAGGTTCAGAACAATTATCTAGAACCACATAATGATCATCATTTTCAGTATTTCTTGTGAAATGTACATGTACTAATCTGCCTCTGGTATTTTTATCAGGTTATGAGGATTCTAGAAGAAACAGCAGCGATGGCACCACCTTTGCGGAGAATAGTAAGGAGAATTTTGTTACGTATATCTTTTATTTGGCCGGAATTCGGTTAATTGCTCCGTACGAATTTACAATGGAAAAACCGTTGTATGATCACTGAAGGATCAACAATTTGGAGAGTTTGCTTTTGCTATTTCTATTTACCTGACTATCCCTAATTTGACCGACGAACCTGTTTTTGAGCTAGAAGCAGCTGACTTATTGATTGTCTGGGAACTAGCTCGGTAGATCTTGCGAGTACATAATAGGTTGATAGATCCTTATACAGCGTCTGACTAACAAGGAGTTATTCAGATGCCTAACAGGAAGCTAAGTTGGTATGGAAGAATTGCTGCTAGCGGGAAATCCTTCTCTATACAAATTCTCGGATGAGGTTTTTGAAAAGAACTTCGATAGGCGAGAGGTGTAAGCACCACGAGGTTGAAGCGGTCTCGTACTAAACGAAAGAAAAGAGAAGACAAAGGCGAAGAAAGCTTTCGATTGGGGCCTTTATTTTCTGACACAATCAATATAATTCGATTCATTTTCAATTAGGTAGTGCTCTACTTCCTTTGTAGCTCAACATTGCCTATGCATTCATCGCACAAGACTTTACTACCCAAGCCGCCTTATATACTCATCACCAATATATCGCAAGAGGGCAGGTGTCAGACTATACATCGTGTTACAACTTAGCAGAGTCCTGTGTTTTTGATTAACAGTCGCTACCACCTGGTATGTGCCGCTTTCCTAATTAAAAGATAGGAGAGCACCCCTTCTCTCAAAGTTACGGGGTCATTTTGCCGAGTTCCTTCGACATGGTTCTCTCAAGCGCTCTAGTATACTCTACTTGTGCACCTGCATTGATTTGGGGTACGGTCAGTTCACTGGGAGGATCGCCCTCTCAATTCGAAATTTTTTTCTGGAAGTTTTAACATGATAAGAGTCGCGACTAGAAAGAATTAACTTGCACATTGTTTTGTACTGTTAGTATTTTTATCGCTGTTGTTTTACAAGTAGATTTCATAATGTATACTGCACAATGTACTATTTGTAGTTTTGTTTATGAGTTTATTGAAGTTGACTGAGTTAAAGCCCTTTCATTTCATCTTCTTTCAACCTTTCATTTTATCTCCCTCTGGCCTTTCATTCATATTTCTCCTAAATTATTATATATATGTACCTCACACGATCAATAATAAAAAGCTGAACATTCATAATTTTAGTTCTTTACATGATATAAGAGGAATACCGATTATAATTTCTATCTATAATAAATTTTCGTTTTACCCGTTCGTCGATAATTTGTGATTTCGACAGATTAAATCGCATCTCCACTGTTTTTGCTCATTCTGTGGCAACGAAATCATCGCCGGAAACTTCTCCGCCGGTTCCCCCTGAGTTGTCGCTTGCGGTCCACCTCCGATCCGCTCTATGAGCCCTGTTAGGTGTCGACGTTGAACTCGTCTCCTTCTCGCGAGCCTCATGCTCAGCCATGGCAAGGTGCGGCCATGTAGCCGCCCATGGCGTCGATTATCACCAGATGACTCTGGCTCTTCTCGTACCACCGACATCACGAAACTGGCATAGAAAATTTCGATATGCGTGTTGGCTTCCTGCTCGCAACCACCTTAAGTCATCGCGCTACAAGCCTCGATTGTTATTGCCGTTGAAATTCCGCCCAAACTGTACAAGATTCACCACTAGATACAAGATTTACATCGTCATGGAATACACCCATGACGGCTTCGTTGAGCTCTTTGTCCTAGCAGACTCCGACGAACCACCTCCGATCGTCGCTCCACGAGCCGCAGTAAGTGTCACTGTCGTATTCGAAGAAAGGTGCTCGGAAAACAATCCAGAAAATGGGGTGCAGTTATTGTTCACCCAAAAAAATAATTTTTTTAATATAAAACTTAAGACTTGTCTGGGACCGGCTACTCGGCAAGGTCGAGCTCAACAGTTTGCTCAAAATTATAACCCTAGAGCGCAATACGCCATAAAGATGAAGACATACAGTGAAAGACGCCATAAAAATGAAGCCTTAGAGTGCAAGACGGCGAAGAGCCGAAGCCGTAGAGCGCAAGTCGCCAAATAGAAGAAGCCGTAAAATGCAATGCACCATTGAACCAAAGTTGAAGAGCGTATATGACTGTATAGAGCTGAATCCAAAGAGTGCATACATATTGTCGTTATAATGAACTTACTCCGAGAACGACTTCACGAGCTACTCAACAAGTTTGAGCATACATTATTAATGTACATGCTGAAACTTGAGGGGGAGTATTGATGTTGAAGAAGTTAAAGCCCTTTTTTTTCATCTCCCTCGAATCTTTCATTTTCCTCTGTACTTTTTTTATATTCCTCCAAAATTAGTATAAACATGCACCTCACTTGATCAGTAACAACAAGCTGAATATTCAAACCATTTTATTTCACATTTCTTGAAATTTATTTTGTTATTGCAAGAAAATAGTTGTAAAAAAGTGTACTATTAGTTATCTACTAGAGGAGCTGTGACATATATGTTACTGTCTCTGAAAGTTTCTCGAGAATTTTCATTGTTATAAGTAGGAGGGAACGGTACTTTAAAGACTAAACAAAGGGTTTACTCTCTCAAATGCTGATAATGGCTCTATATGTCGAAAGACTTGAGTTTTAAAAGGTCGATTCAGATTAAGAAATTTTCTTTGTTTCGCAGCGAAAAAAGTGGGCTTGTCTTTACACTTGCCATTATAAAGAAATAAAATTGTCTTTATTACCATGAATTTTCAACCCTTATTCCATTTATTACCATAATCACTTCATGTATGGTTATTAATTTAGGAGAGACTTATAGGAGGGTTCAAAGAAGCAAATTTAAGAAGCTCTGGGTTTGTTTCGAAGAGAGGCATATCCTCTTCAAGCAAGGTCACCAAAGCCTCAATCCCATCTCCATCTTTCGTATCCATCATCACCATACAATTCTCTATGTCCGAATTGAAGGTCCCGACCCACACCGGGTCGCCCCACCCGAAATCCGCCTCGTACCACCCGAACCGGCACCAACTATTGAACATGTAACAATCCATATCGTCCCGCCCCGACAACCTAGCGAATTTCTTAGCGGACTCCATGACTTCGGTCATGACCCCCTCCGAGTCGCGCATTTTCGTCGCACATCTCTGCGTCGCCTCCACGAGCCCTTTTTTGAATTGGGCCGCGACCAGCGCGAGATCGTCGACAAACTCGCGCCGGTCGTTGAACTCGGCGAAAAAAGTGATCGATAGCACGTTTCCTATAGGGATGTTTTCGGGGATGGGCGGGTGGAGCCTGCCCCGGTAGTTAATTGTGTGGGCCACGGTCGCGGATCGCGGCGCGTGCCCTAATTTCGAGGTCATGCACTTCCAGATTAGGGCCGACACGGCCCCCACGCGCGAGGGCCTGTCCCCGCTCGCACTCGTTGCTTTTTCCCTTAGTGCGGAGACCTTGGCGCCGTTGAAAACAAACCTTTTCGTGGTACACGCGCGCAAGTGGCGGAGTTCAGGAGCAGAGAATGCTGTGGAATCAGGGACAGGAATCACCGGGAAGCGTGAGGCCATGACAGTCAAGTCCAGGTGTGGGGACCAGGACTCCTGGTCCTGGTCCCCACGGGCCTCCCTGGCCCATCCCTTCATAAATGCGTTAAAGGAACACATGTCAAATATCACGTGTGAGCAACACACGCCTAGGGCCATCCCGCCGCACTCGAACACATTGACATGAACCCGTAAAAAGGGCCCGTCGGGCCCACCATCGAGCTGAGAACAAGGGAGGAGTTTACGCAACGCCTTGTTATCGGGGCACGCGAGGATGTCCGCGAGGCGACATCCGTTGACTTTTGTCTCTACAAAGTCAACCCCGCCGTCGTCGCAATCGACGTAAAGCTCCTTCTTATTGACTTTACCCGCCACCGGATAGTACCGCTCCAAAGTCTCCGACAGAGACTCCTTCAGCCTCCTAATTCTCTCGACCGCGGACATGTTACCGTCGCCAGGGTAAAAGAAGACAAGCGGTCCGTAAGTATCGATAACGAGCTGGTCGAATATGGACAAAGGGAACTTTTTTAGGTTGTCGGGAGTCGGGGACGACGGCTTCACGATTTCCTTATGTACAACCTCTACCACCAAAGTTTCCATCTTGTTCGAGCCGAATCGAGTTTAATTTTTTTCTCCTTTACTTTGTTAGATGAATTGATAGGATAATGTGTTATATAGAACAAGTGAATTGTCCACGTAAGCGAGAGGACTGTCTGTGAATGGCCAAATCTCTGCCGTTAAATTTTCTTAATTTTTTGACAAAAGGAAAATAGTTTAGCGGTTATTATTATTATTTGTTTTTGTTGTTGTTGTTTGAAACTATTATATATTTGTTTGGTTTATTTTCTTTAATTTAGTAATCAAAGGTTGTCTTTCTTGTCAAAATTATTTCCATGCTATCGGATTGGTTATTTAAAATGTAATATAAATTAATATTCGAAGCGACTTTTTGGTTAGATATTTACTTAACAACCCACTCCAATATGTATTATAATTATAATTATATATATATAACGGTAAAAATTATTTTTGTTTCGTAAAATAATAACTCATTAGTTCACCAACCGGGGAGGGCCCAAATAAAGTCCAAAACGACCAGGCCCAGATGGGTAGTCCAAAACAATAAGCCCACTATTGGATCGTGAACAAGGTGAGAAAATGAATAAGGAGACACACGAACCGTAAAATTGAGCGGTACATATCGAGCCAAGTTTCACAACAAAAAGCTCAAATTTATTTTTTGAGTTTGATTATTTTCTTTTTACACACTCATATCATTTTATTTCTTTTCAATATAATTAACTTAAATTCTCACTCTCATGCTTTATGTACGCATGCAATTTATTTTCTTTTTACGCTCGCGTATGCATGCAACTCTACTTCAACACGAGCTTCACCAACATTAAGTCATACTACTAAGATTATTGAAATGCCAATTTTACCCCTAATTTGAAATTTGAGTGTATCCAACTTAAAAAATCGCTGAGTCTTGGATGTACTAAAGTGTCATTTTCGTGCTAGATAATAATGGTCTATTGTATACGCTGACGCTTAAATAAATTATCGACACATATCTAAAATGTGAGATAACATCCTCGTGATAATGAATCATTCGCTCAAAAAACTATGGTACAGTCTTTTTTTACCACAAAAATAAAGAGGTTTATGCTAATAGGAAGTTTACATCTTTATTTTTGAAAAATTCGGGTCATCACTAATTTATTTGGTTCGCACTCTTGTCAAAGATCAGAAGCTTGATGAGTTCTCGCTCTCATCTTTATTGTCGACGTCGTAGTTGAACGGTAGAGGCACCGACTTGAATGCCCTAAACTTGCTTATGTTTGCCAAATGCTCGTACTCCAACCTACAATTTTGTGTAATTACAACCAAAATTTTATCTATACGACACATATCTAAATATATAACAACGCTCGAAATGTTTGTATGTTTCGCAATTCATTACCTAAAGAAGTTCCAAACTCCCCGACGAAAGATCTCAAGACTCGCAACGATCGTGGCATATGCTTTGCTATGGATCGAAAGATTATTCAGGTCCAATACAGTTTCAAGCCACGCCAATCGCAATACTACATCCACAACCTACATTTAGTTTAAAAAACTAGCATGATAAGTCGGGGATCTCATACGAACTATCCTTGATATATATGTATAGGAAAAATAATATTTGGCTACGTCATTTTATACACATTTTTCACTTAGTCACACCCATCTAATAAGAGTCCACTATTTCAGATATGCTCAAGATTCGTGGTATTCACCGGCTAAGTTTTGGATGAAAATTTTAATTTATAAATGAAAAGACGAAAATACCCTTGGTCAAATATGGGTACCGGCTGGCCTCGACCTCTTTCAACAAGCCCGACTTCCATCTCGAGTCCACACCGTCACAAGCCAACCACCGCTTTCATGTTCGAACCATTCCCACCGTTCTAAACTGCCTTTTTTGTTGAGGAACTCAATGGTATTTTTGACTTTTCACTTTCAAAATTAACATTTTCCATCCAAAAAACTTAAAATGTTGGAATTTATGAACTTGAGTGTATTTGAAATAGTCAACTCTTAGTTGAGTGTAGTTAAGTGGAAAATGTGTAGTTTTTTTACCGGCAAATTGTGTTCAAGATTTGAACTCGACTATTCAATAATGTGTATAGTTTGACGTAGATATGTGTGTATATATATATAATCACATTCAGGTATAAACTGCCCAAACGTCTGAATGGGTAGAATATTGGGGAAAATGGGTAGAATGTTATGGATAAGGTAGAAAGTTAGGCCAAATGGGTAGAATATTACTGACCCAGTGGCATAACTTCTCTTCCACGTGTTGCGCGCTGGAACAACGCATGCGCAGATCTCCAGCGATCCAACGGCTGTGTGTAGTTCGGACAGTTTGGACACTCCACCCCGTTTGTATTAGAAGTGCACCCCTGTACAAACCGGGGATGAACTCCAGTACAAACCGATAGAACGTCCGAACCGTCCGAACTTCTACCAGTTTTTGGATTGCTGAACATCTGCGCGCACATTGTCCAGGGTGCGCGACATCAAAGTTCTACCGCAACCATTTTTCAAGTTCTACCAGGTCTATTACATTCTACCAGGTTCATAATATTCCACAATTTCACACTAATATTCTACCGATTCGGACGGTTTGTATTTATGCCCCGGTCTGTATTTGATTTCACCTCTATATATATATATATATGATACTTACCATTGAAATGTAGTATACACTTTTGTATCGTAGAAGAAGCTTGTCTCTCAACCATCGGTTCTTGGACTTGCGGTTGAGAACTCCCCAATCGTACACCAAATCCCAATACGCAACGAAGATTCCGACACCGATTAAGAGAAGCCATGCAATGACTTCCCATGCAACACTGTCCTTGTTTTGTGCATAAGCTGTTCTTGCGCACACTGCCAATATTGCTAAGAAATATTTGGATGCGTTCCATGCTTGCAATCCATCTTTCTCTTCCACTAGCCTTCTCATACACTAAAAACACACAAACAACCCATATCGAAATTTTGTCGGTTCAGTTTTGACTTATGAAAATAAAGCTGATAATAAATAATCCGAAAACTGATCAATTTGGACATGCAGCTCATTTTAAACCATCGATCTTCATTATACATGCTTAAAGTTCTTCTGCCAACAAAAAGTAAATCAAATAGTAAACCCGAATAAACCCCCCAAGTCTTCATGTGTTTGGGTACAAGTCTTGCTGCGATACTTACCATCATGGTTAATTACTCTCTTTCTCATTTCGTGAAAAGTTTTACGATTCGAATGAAGTGATAAAAAGTTAGAGCTATTTGGACATCCATTTCGATGTGTTTGAGTTTTTATAAGAATAGGGTTATGACATATGGTATTTACCTGGCAAAATCGAAGCCAAAAGGGAAGGCCACCGGCGAAGAAGTAGAAGGCATTGAAGGAGTTCTTATCCCTGCAAGTGTCTTGCCTGTGCCTAAAGTCTCCCCAGCCGTAGTAGCAAATGTAGAACCCTAGACACCTCAGGGCTTGCACCTGGCTACACAACTGATCCGCCAATATGAAATCGGGTAGCGTGATCTTGAAGAAAGGCGCGAACAACGCTCGAAACAGAGTCCTGAGGAAGAAGAACCGGCTCGACCGGTATATGATGTTGAATGGACAAATAAGAATCAGAACCACACCCTGCACCACGCAACACAATGAATCAAAACCACAAAATCCCCTGAACTAACAGGGCAAATACCTGTTTATAAACCAATGTGAAGTGTGGGGATTAAGTTAAATTCAGAGATGGAAAGTTTTCCGAATCTATCAACAATTTGATATTCTCGCCCCAAGAAAGTCATATACACATTAAAGCTTATCTATTATCTAATAGACTAACATATTTGGTCTTGAATCTAATGTGTATATAAACTCTCTTTATATCTCATACTCATGCAATGTGGGATCTGGACTTGAACGTGAAATTCTTAACAATGTCTCCCTTTACATTGAGCCCTATCAGATTGGGTTGCTCAAGCTCTTAAACCAAAACGCCGTGCACTCTCACTCTCTGACCCATATAGCAATACTAATTTAACTAATCATAATTCTAGATCTTATTGCCCCACTGTCTCAATCCACGATCAGATCTCATCGGCCAACACAGCCGGCTCTGAAACCGTTTGCTAGGAAGAATCAGGCTTTACAAAGGAAAAGTACACCGCAAGGAAGCCATGTACACATTAAAATCTTCTCATATCCCGTATTCTTACAATGTCGAACCTGAACGCACATGTGTAATTCCTAAAATCTCTCATTCCACATTAAGTCACATTAGTTAGATTACGCTACTAAACAAAAATAGTCTTGCACTCTCACTCACTGGCACATTTGACAATCCTAGCGTGCTGGCCTGATGACATTGTGCGTCATAAGTTTTGATGTAACTTTTTAGGGAGATCAGGACATTTCCAAGGAGGAGCATACAACAAAAAGACATATACATATTAAAGCACACCTTTAAACCAAAGACTAGTCTATTAAGTATTGTATCTAATGTGTATATAAGCTCTACTTCTATCTCGTATTTTTAATGCGGTACCTCGACTCGCAGGTGTAAATGCTAACTATCCCCCCTTCACACTAACCCCCATTACATTAAGTTGATGGTGTTGCCCTCTTACCCGTTGGCCAATATGGCAATCCTAACCTGATTAATAATGATTTTATATATTATTGGCCCACATGACTTGGTTCACTGGCTTGCAGGCTCAACGAGATAGGTGCAACCTAGGCTTTAATACCACTAGTTAGGGGGAACCAGACCTTACCAATAAGCAATGCACTACAAGGAAGCCATACACATTAAAGTCTTACCTAAAATTCTAGCTTATTGGATCTCGGATCCAATTTACATATAAACTTTTCTCATATTTTGTACTCTTATAATGTGTACCGAACTCACATACGAAATTCCTAACAATGATCACTAAACTCGCCTTGTTATCATCTATAAGAGAGACAACATATCTCGAATCTAACAATTGTATCCACCTAAATTTTGTACTCTTAAATTTCAATCACCTAAATTTTAACATCATGTTAATCCCCAATTAATCTATCAATAAACTCGAAGTAAAGCTGAGAAATCTTACGATAAGCAAGAGGAGAGGGAGGAGTTCAGTGAGTGCTTTGTAGTCCTTGGTTATGGGGTCTATTTCCATGTCAAGGTTGGCAACAACACAAGCCAAAGCAGCTACTAAGAGACCAAAACTCAGAAGCAACATGTCTCTGTAACCCAACTCTGTTCCGGGATTGAACCCGAATATGAATGAGTAGTTCACTCTGTACTTCCTCCAATAGTATATGTTCCCAGCGTACATCAGCATGTGCAGAACTATGAATCCGAACAAACTGATCAAAGAGCAAGATCAAGATTAGTCACGAGACTTTGTTCGATTGAGAAATGAGCCCATATGTATTCAATAATGTACCTGTAAAGAGGAAACATCGTGTCCATGTATTTGGCGGCTCCTGGGTTTTTCATGATGTCTCGGACACGGATGATTAGGATCAGAGCAAATACTAGAGCTGCTCCGCAACCAGCAAAGAACCCTGCACGATCGTTGAATCAGCAAATCAGGAAAAACTTCTGTTCTGGACCGACCTTTGGAATTCACATGTACCAAGATTCGAACTCAGGACCTCACATGTGTTAGTGTGACAAGTGTATGCCCTAACTAATTAATTAAGCGGATATCTAATACATGTGAGCTTAAATCTTACGTATGATGATTACAAGAGTAAAATGAATGATTTATATACACATTAGACTTTAGACACGTTACTATTTTCGGTCAAAGACGAGCTCTAATGCATGTATAGGCTTTTCCTTAGATGCCCCTACTGTGCCAGTCCAGATTCCCCCGACAATATATGTCTTGAGTCAACTAATTTCGATGTAGGTGGTGACGCCCTTGCTCACGTGCATGTTGAGTAATTGTTAGAGATACGGTTGTCCAAAAACTAACGAACCAACTAAATCAAGCCGATTTGAAAAGTAACACGAACTGAATTAGATGGTTGTGAGCAAAACTGAAGTTTATAGGTTCGGTTGAAGTTTATAAAATTAGAATAGATAAACAATAATACCAAATCGATAATGGCTTGATTTGGACGCGTGACTCATTTTTAAGTCATCCATCAATCTTCACTAATTGATTCTAAGAATATTGAGCAAACAAAAAATAAATCAAATAATAAGCAAAATCATCCCAAAATGTGAGAGTTTTAATGAAAATTTGGTTTAAAAATAACTGAATCCAACTGAAAACTGAATGATTCAAAGCTGAACTGAACCAAAATGTTCGGTTTGGTTTCCTATCATACAATATCATACCCGATTCACCTAAAAGCTTCCGCTTATTGGTGTCAATTTAGGTTGAGTAAAGGTGATAAAAATTGATTACCTGTAGAAAATGTAACTGTATGTTTCTCTTTCTTTGTTTTTGGTCTCAAGATCCTCATGCCTTTATTCCAATTCATTTTAGCAAAATGCTTCACGAATGTGCACTCAACTCTCTCCATAAGCTTGATCACCTGAAATATATGTACATATAGAGTTTAAATCGCATTTAAATTTTAGATTATTTACAAACCGTACAAACCTATGGTAAACATGAAAACCTACGCGCACGCTCTTTCAGTCCGCGACACGTGTCCAGCGTGTCCATAAGAGCTGACACGCAGTGATTTTTTGGGATCGCAAAAAGTTTCACATGAACCCAAAAGTTCTACCTACAGCGCAAACAGTTCCACCTAATGCAAAAGATCATGTAAAACTTCTTGCGACTCCAAAAATTACTGCGTGCCAGCTTTTTCATGGACACGCATGTACACGTGTCTCGAGCTGAAAAAGTGTGCGCACATATTCCCATAATTTAATTATAATCAGTTGAACCCAAATTCCTACGTCTTCGGAGCTGCCAAGGTATGATTTATCCACCATCTTCATGTAAGCTTTCGAAGCGTTTCTAGCAGTGATCTGCGCGATAAATATACAGAATTAATAATTTATGTAACGAAAATCAAATCAACTCATATCAATTGGTTGATTGAAAAAATGGACGGATAAAATTAACCCTCTCAAGCAATAAAAGAATATTTGTAATTTATAAGTTTATTTATCATTAATGGCGTGTTTTAATGTCCAACCACTTAATTTTATTAATTCAATTACATAAAATAATTCTTAATTTAAACATAGTTTTCACGTTAATAACTGTCCGCAATTATTAACTGGCCCGGACCCAACCGCTCACCGGTGAGCGGTCGGGACCAGTCAAGTACCCATAGAGGGTGCCCTCTATGGGTACCTGACTGGGCTGCTTAAAAACTTGTTCAAAATATCTGATACCCGTCCCACTCAAAATTCGACGGTACAAAAATTTACCGAAACTCAAAACACAGCTCAAAAATAACTAAAACAAAAATAAAAATAAAATCACCAACAACTCAAAAATAAAGTTCTCAAGCAACTCATTAACTAAACCAAATATTAAGCAAATAGAAATAAAATTTCCAAACATAAAAATTAACTGAGTAGGGTTATATTAAGTTGGAATAGAAATCAATAATGATTTTTTTAAAAATTGTTTCGGGTGCGGGTTGGATCGGGGATAGGTCAACCCGCACCTGTATTGTTTTGGATTTCAAATTTTCGATCGGGGGCGGGTTCATCGGGTATTCATTAGGTTCAACTTTTTTTGCCGTACCTATTACATAAATGCACATGCACATACATACCTTGTCATGCTTCCTCATGATGGTTGAAAATGCTTCCGTGTTCAAGAAACTGCTCCAACGATCAAATACAATCATCAACTAATTACCAATATTATGGATTAATATTCAACCATTTTATTTTTAGTTAACTAGTTAATTACCTGTATTCCTTGAGAAGACAAAGCTTGCGGTAAAACTCGGCGAAGGCCGTCTTGAGGTTGTCCTCGACCCTCTTGAGGTTCTCGGTCGTGAAGCTCAGCTCCGTGTTCTTCGGAACCTTGAGGAACGCTTTAAGAGTCGTCAACGGAGAGTCGAGGTGGTCTTGGAGCTTCACATTGTTTAGTATCTCCATCGGAGGTGTCTTCACCGTCGGAGCTTCACTCTCCCTATTCTCCGCGACCTCATCGCCCACCGAGCTTGCAAATGGCCCGTCAAGGCTCGAGGCTTCAACTATAGATTCCATGCGCCTCAGACTCCGTCCTGAAAAATCGCATAAGGTATGTTAAAGTCCGATCCACTTAAAAATTCTCTTTAATATTTATCACGTTGAAACACAATTCATATGAAACTAGTTTTAAAATAATAAATATTAAGACTGCGATCAAACTGATCCAAAAAATAATTGAGCCACAAAGAACTGAACCGGTTTGATCCCGTGATGAACGAAATTTTAAAAAGAAACCCCCCCCCCCCCCCCCCATTCGGTGATAAAAAATCAAATCGGCTGCCGATAAGTTTTAATAAGTCATCGATCTTCATTATATATAATTTGTCTAAAAATATCGTGCCTCGACAAATAAATCAAGTAATACGTCAAAATCTGTTCAAAATGAAAAAAATTCATGAAATTCGGTGCAGAGAAAACTGAATAGAATAAGAAACTAGCCGTTTCAAAAATGAACCAAATTAAATTTTAATGGTTCAATTTTAAGTTTTATATAACCGAACTAATTAGTCCATTTAAAACTGAACTGTTAATAACCCTATCGAGTACTGTGACATATATTCACCTTTATTTTAAATTTTTAAACAATATTTTAACCGATTACGACTAAAATGATGCTGAAATTAATTTTTTTGGAAAGTAAAATATTTTTTTCAACTCCAACCCGTGCATGTGAACTCTCGTAAACATATACACATTTTTTGCAAAAAAAAAAAGAATTTGACTCACTACTGCTCGGAGTTGAGGCCGCCAGAGCGGCGGCGGATTCAGCGACCCCCGAGGCGAGACGGCCCATTTCCACGTCCAAATCGAAGACCCCCGACGGGTTGTCGACCTTGATCCTGAAGGCGATGAGGGCGTCCATCTGCTTGTTGAGCTCCCTCGCCTCCACGACCACCTCCTCCACTTTCGACCTATAAAACCTGTCGACCTTGTTGAACTCGTCGTCCAGGCACTTGTAGAACTCCAGCTCGTGCTCCTCCGGCGACAGGCACGTCGTGTGGCACCGGAAGCTCTCGTTCACGTGCACCAGGATCGCGTGCTCGTGCTGGCTCTGGTCTGCGACGACGTCGGGCCGGTTCACCAGCAGCCCGCTGAAGGTCCGGTACCGCGAGATCTGCCGCGACAGCGACCTCGCCTGCGGCGCCTTGTCGGATTGATTCTTGTTCTTGTCTCGCATGGTTTTGAGGATCTTCTTGAGCTTGTTGTAGTTCATGTACGCGTCTTGCCATTCCGGAACCATCTGCGCCGCAAATTTCTTGCCGAACTTCATCGTGATAAGCTATATGTGTTTTCGTTTCTGCTTATCGTATATATATATATACACAGATTCGCATCGTACGTATATATGGAGTTTGGGTTCCGTGTCATCAGTTATGTTACTTTAAAAAGTGTTTATTTTTATTATAAAATTACGTCATTTCTCTGACTCATTCGAACTCGATTTGAAAAATAACCGAACCAACCCAATCTGAAAGAATAATCGAAACAGAAACAACTGAATCGTTCGGTTATAAACAAAATTGAAACTTTATGGTTTCGGTTTGTAGAATAGACCAGATAAGAAGTGAACCAAACCGAAAATTTATCTGTTGACATGTGGGTCATTTTATGAAATGCAGTTAAGTGAAAATGAAACTGAACTGTGAACAGTTTAAAACTGAACCGAACCAAAATCAGGAAAATGATTAATTATGTAAAATTACTCGATTTTACATATTTGGTTAGTTTTTTTAAAGGATTCTGAAAATGATTCTCCCTGCGTGATGTTTATGTTTTTGGGCATGATGATCACCACAACACAAGATTTTTCCATAAGCAAAAAAGATATATATCAAATAAAATGTTGTTTTCGAATATTTATTTATCATGAACTGTTCACGTACAAATAACTATTACATATATAGTTTATTTTCAACAAATACTCGATGAGTTTTGCTTCAATATTAATGGTTTCTTCAATTATTTGAAGATGTGGATCGGGTCGCTTTCTAGATGGTCCCTCTTCAAGCCATCAAATCCAGCACCATCGATCGGTCGTACAAAAGCTCGAAGCACAATCTGTACGTCGGTGAGAATGTTACAATTAGATCTAATCCATATTTCAGAAAACTTGTGCCACAAGTAATTAGTCCATGATTTTCGACTTCGATCGGTGCTCTTCACGTCTTCATTTATATGCTAACAAAAGTATTTATCACAAAGTAATTATTATTTGTCACATAATATTGGCCAGTTCATGAGGAGATACATAGTGCCCACTTGTTGAAGTAAGAGACTCATGTGTACACGAGCGTGAAAGGAAAACGAGCCATACGCGTACGTACATGAGCATGAGAGGAAACTCATATATACCCGACGAGTGTAATTTCTCAGCGGTTTCTGTTCTACCTAGCCGATGAATATTGTGATGACCATGTTCGCCGACTAGGTGAACCAATAACCGACGAGACATTACACTCATCAGATATGAATTCACGCTAACCGACGAGATATTACGCTCATCGGGTATGGGCTTCACCCAGCCAACTAATATGGCCCTCGTCGCAATGTTGATTGTCGCTAGGCAAAACCATAAACGAAGAGTGTAATTAATGACTCGTCGGTTATGGGTTCACCTAGCAGATGAACATCAGTTCATGGGTCGGCTATATATAAATAGCCGACCTAACTTTCCCAACTGGTAGAATTTTTGTATGCATATCCGATCCAAAAGGTGACATTTATTCGACGTACGACGTGCGTCAGAAATAAGCTTTTCTCTGCTGGTGGTTGGCACGATGGATCACATAAAACATCATTGTATTATATATATGTGGTCACCAACAAATTTGACTTTGAAAATTTGGCATATATATATATATAAAAGCTGGTGGTTGACATAAATATATATAGGAGGTGTGGACTCTTGCCGTCCGCAACGTCGTATACTCCAAATAGATTGGAACAAAGTCGATTCTTCAGTTTGTGCCTCTAACGATAAACGGATCAAAGATACGAATTATAAACAATCACCATCGATCGTATACGTAGTTAGGTTTAATATAAGGACATGCACGTTGTCGTAGAGTTATTTGGTTGGCTAAGCTTGTTGCCCAATTTCAAACTATAATAATTAGTCCAGCCGTGAAATATAAAAGCATTTCTTATAATCATTAATTATTAAGACTCTTTGTGATAGTATTAATTACAAAAAAAATATTTTTTTAATCATGAAAAAACTTGTGAAAAAATGTTTGACTTAACAACACAACTGTCAGCCGGTGTTTTTATTACTATGATTTGTATTTTCATAACCCGTTGTAACCTCTTGTTGCACCCAGAGATCTCTCGTTACATCTCGGGACCCCTCGTTAAACCATTTCGCCTGATAGGATTCATTGATTTTCTATAGAAAAATATCTCACCCTCGTTAAACTCGGGAACCCCTCGTTAAACTCGGGAACCCCTCGTTAAACTCGGGAACCCCTCGTTACATCATTCCCCCTTTAGGATTCAGTGATTTCTTATACAAAAATACTCGTTCCCCTCGTTACACCCGGGGATACCTCATTACACAATACCCCCGATGTTATGGAAATACATGTTATAATAATGGAAACACCCACTTACTATTTTATGAAAATACATGATTTAATAAAAGAAATACGTGCGAGTGATTCACACTTGAATGTACCCCTATATATATATATCAGAATTTTCCATCTCCTTGTGACGATGCCACAAATATTGGCCAAAATAACTGTTAACTAAACAAATTCAAACTAAATTCATATTAATCCAGTCTAGATTAATTGATTTCAGCTAAATTTAAATTAATATCGATTTATTCCGGTCTAATTCAATTCACTTAATTAATTATTGTTTAACATTTACGTTATAAACAATTATATAATTCAAATTAGTGATTATTAATTAATTTGAAATTAAAATTATTAAATATATCATCCATTTTGTCTTTAATAAATAATAAATTTGATTGTATGTATAGTTAATTATTTACTTATTACAAAATTCTTATTTTTGTAATTTTTTTGAGTTTGTCAAATTTCTATTTTTGTCAGCTAGTTGATATATTATCGATATCTGAATTTCACGAACTTACGAGAGATCGATTTCAACCCAATAAATTAAATAAAACATACAAAATATTTAATTAGTATTATATATTCTAATTAAACAATTCTCATCTTCAATTAATGGCCCAGAAAAAATTTAAGGGACAAAAAGCCTAAATATTATGCATGGATAAGGTCAAAATAAATTCTCTACAATTTTACGTGTATGAAACCATTATATTCATATCATAAGATCGTTGAATTTATTCAATTCAACGCCATAAACATGCCACTGTTTATTAATTAATTATATTGCTCTTTTTCAAATGGTTATGATTATAAATTCGACCGCCAAACAGAGACCTAAATATCAGATTCACATTCAAGTGCCTTAAATATTCATTAACTAGCAAAGTAAATGAAAATGTAGACTTTATATGCTATACCATACATTAATAATTATAAGCCTGTCCACTACAATTAATCAATTAATTACTCCTCATAAATGCTTTCCAATAAAATTTCAATTAAATTCATTAATTATGAGTCCTCCTTCTACCAGTAATTGTGCCCACGATACGAATTAGGAATTATCAGACCTTTTTGAGGTCTTTAATCACCAGAATAAGGCGGCTCTGTAAACGGAATTAAAACAAAAGCAATTAAGATTAATTCGAATTCATATTTATTTGAGCTTGAAATTAGAGATTACAATAATTAATACGTCCAAATGACTTCCTTGTGGAATTTTTAAACCAGTTTTGAGTCTATATCAATCACACTTCAATATCCAATGAAAATTTTGAATGGTTATTGAGTTTAGTTTTGATTTTATTTACAAATCATGTACCCAAACAGAGATAATTTTTTTTAAATGAACTTCACTACTACATACATACATAAATATATATATACATACGATAAATTTTAAAATATCTGGCTGAGTTTGACGTAGTGATCCAAGTGCTTGCATGCCCTTAATTGTGATGAGCTATTGAGTTTTTTTTACTTTGCCCAATACTCTGTTAAAGTTTATTAACTTCCAATTTATTTTATTTTTAATTTATTCTAACAGAACTAAAATACTTCTCTTTAATTTTTAAATTTTCAAACGCATGTACATTTTTGGTTGTCGCTTCTCCGGCGACGTTCACGAGATCTCTCTCCCGCCAATTACGGATTCGAGATAAGTACTCGATCTCGGACGTCCTCTCCGCCGTCCATGGGAACGTCATTCGATTAAATATATTTATTTTTCAAAATTTAACAAAAAAAGTTGAGAGATCCTAACAAGAAAATTAAGTGAGAGAAATTGGTTATCAGAAGCCCACAACCCACTTAAAACTCAACAGGGGCAAATATAGAATGAATGCCCTTCTATCCATGAGATTTCAGGCCCAATAGAATATAGAGGTCACGCCCAAAATAAAACCAAACTCTGATATCATATCAGATTTCCAATATACTTAAAAGCTCAAGTTGATAAGTAAAAGCTCAAAATGTTATATAAGTGGGTGAAATATGTTGAGATATAAAGAAGGTTTCAAAGAAACACTATCAGATTTTTTTCTTGTAACGGCGCACGTTATATGCACCGTTACAGAGCGTTTGTGCGCCGTTACAAACTGTAACGGCGCACATATTGTGCGCCGTTACAGCATCGTCGTTACAAACTGTAACAGCGCCCACTGTGCACCGTTACAGTTTGTAACGACGCACTCAAAAGTGTGCACCATTAGAGGATGTAACGGCACACACACGTTGTGCGCCGTAACAAAACCTACCGTCACCGTTTCCCAAGTTGACGGTGTCGTTATCTTTTATAACGACGCATGGACGTTGTGTGTGTATATATATATATATATATATATATGTCTTATCAAAAGGATTGGAACCAACATATATATGATGAGAGCATCTCGTGCTCGATATATAATTCACCGATTTATTAATAAATATTATACATAGTTTCCTTTTTTACAACAGAAATATATAAGGACTAATTATATCTTCATAGGATATTTACCACACTATACATATCGTACATAGTTATATTTTGGGGTTATCTTGAAGAAACAAAATAAATTGATTCTTGATGATACTATTTATGAGAAAATAGTGTCATCTGTCATTGGTAATTTATTTGGTTCACACTCTTGCCAAAGATCAGAAATTTGAAGAGTTCACACTCTCATCTTTATAGTCCACTTCGTAGTTGAATGGTAGAGGCACCGACTTGAATGCCCTGAACTTGCTTATGTTCGTCAAATGCTCGTACTCCAACCTACATTACGTAAAATTACAAGATCAATAATACGTATATATAACATAACACTCAAAACGATTGCATGTTTTCGTTCATTACCTAAAGAAGTTCCAAACTCCGCGGCGAAAGATCTCGAGACTCGCAACGATCGTGGAGTATGCTTGATTGTGCAACGAGAGCTTATTCAGGTCCAATACAGTTTCAAGCCATGCCAATCGCAGTATAATATTCACAACCTGCATTTGATTCAAAAGATTAGTCTGTTAAGTCACGGATACCATATACATATATACTATTCTTGATGTGTGTGTACATGATGCTTACCATTGCTACGTAGTATACACTTTTGTGTCGTACGAGGAGCTTGTCTCTCAACCAACGGTTCTTGGACTTGCGGTTGAGAACTCCCCAATCGTACACCAAATCCCAATACGCGACGAAGATTCCGACACCGATCAAGAGAAGCCATGCAACGACCTTCCATGCGACGCTGTCTTTGTTTTGTGCATAAGCTGTTCTTGCGCACACTGCCACTAATGTCAAGAAATATTTTGATGCGTTCCATGCTTGCAATCCATCTTTCTCCTCCACTAGCCTTCTCATACACTAACAAAACACAAACACATATACATACATAATTAGTATTGTACTCTCTCATATGAGTATATACTTGAAAACAAATGTCGTAGCGAGTTCTGGGCGAGTTTTGTGATCTGATATTCCCATAGGATCATGTCAAGTTCGGAGTGTTTTGCCTCCCATCAAATATGGGATATTATGTTCGTGATGCCCAGTTCGGTGTATTTTGTTATCCGACACTTGAAATTGAGTCGCGATCACATATATTCCTGTCAAGTTTGGGGTATCTTGTTATCCGACGTACTACACCAATTATATGTTTGGATGACACAATAAAGTCAATTTGTCACCCTTAATAATCAATATGAGGTAACACAACTATACTTTAGTTGACACTTTAAATGTCACCTAATATTTTGGGTGACAGTGGATATGTGACATCATTAGGGTAACGCACATGTTGTCACTCAAAAGTTTAGGTGACATATCTTATACTAAGGGTAACATAGACATTATGTCACCTTAACATATAATTGGTGTACACATGAAATTGAGTCTTGATCACATATATTCTTTCAGGGAACTTACGTCGGGTTTCTATTAAGATAAGAGTTGACGAAAAGTAGAGTTGTTTAAACATTCACTTATTGTATATATATTTGAGTTTTTAGGTGGATTGAGCTATAAACATATATACCTGACAAAAGCGTAGCCAAAAGGGAAGGCCGGTGGCGAAGAAGTAGAAGACATTGAAAGAGCTCTGGGTCCTGCAGGTGGTTTGCCTGTGCCTATAGTCTCCCCAGCCGTAGTAGCAAACGTAGAACTCAAGGCACCTCAAGGCTTGCACTTGGCTACACAACTGATCCGCCATCATGAAATCAGGCAGAGTGATCTTGAAAAACGGCGGCAACAATGCATGGAACAGAGTCTTGAGGAACAAGAACCGGCTCGACCGGTATATGATGTTGAACGGACAGATCAGAATCAGAATCACACCCTGCACCACACATCACAACGAACTAAAACCTCCAAAAATTTAAATCCGGACTCTTATCAAAACCTAATCCCTTCAAAAGAGAAGGGGAAACAAAAATCCTCGAGCTTGAAGATCAGGATGAGATCATTAAATCTGTCATAAAATCGTTTGTTGAACTAACACTTTACTACAGCCAGCTATGGTCGTTTGACACTTTGTTATCCCAACGTTTTTGTTCTCCTCTTTAATACCCTAGCTTGTATTTTAGGATATTTCACTACACCTAATTATGCTTTTCTGGGACATGACTTAATCTCAAAATACAAGTTAGGGTACTAAAAAGAAAAAAAATAGTTACAATAATAAATTGTAAAACGACTGTAGTTAAGTATTGTAAAGTATCATTTTTCCCCTAGAATTAATATTTATGCAAGCCCAATGAGACTAATCTAGTAGTGAAACCGAACACTATTTCATATCAGATTTAACGTTCAAATCCTAGTGAATCACAAGTTTATATACACAGATATGGAGCGTGGAGTTAGGTTCTATTGAACTTTCACATGATATCAACAACCGTGAGGTACATATCCGTCGTCCGGCCCTTGGGTCACTCCAATAACATTCATTTGGCCCGCGGGGATGAAGATCTGATTCATCGGGTTGTAATATCATGTTAAAACCCGATCCATCTAAAAATACGAATCCATTTGACCAGTGATCGAGTGCAAACCCTATTCGTCGCAACCTACCTAGAAGCTGGAATTTAATGTCGATAAATCTTATTACTTACGAAAAGCAGGAGGAGAGGGAGGAGTTCAGTGATTGCTTTGTAGTCATTAGTTATGGGGTCCATTTCCATGTCAAGGTTGGCAAGAACACAAGCTAAAGCAGCAACTCCGAGACCAAAACTCAGAAGAAACACTTCTCTGTAACCCAACTCTGTCCCGGGATTGAACCCGAATATGAAAGAGTAATTCACTCTGTACTTCCTCCAATAGTATATGTTTCCGGCGTACATCAGCATGTGCAGAACTATGAATCCGAACAAACTGAAAGAGCAGGATCAAGATTAGTCACGAGACTTTGTTCGATTGAAAAATTAGCCCATATATATAATACTTGTTCAATTACCTGTAAAGAGGAAACATTGTTTCCATGTATCGGGAGGCTCCGGGCTGATTCATGATGTCCCGGACACGAACGAGGAGGATCAGAGTGAAAATTAGGACCGATCCGCAACCAGCAAAGAACCCTGCAAATTTTGCTTTAGGGTTATATTTGAATTATTTGGAAAAATTGAATCCTAATTGTTAAGGGCCCGCCCACGTAAAAGGTCAAACTTGACATGTAGATGCTCAAACTTTTTGACACTGGACAGGATCATGTTTGTGTCTAGTTCAGGGTATTTTGTTCTCTGGCAATAGAAGTTGAGTCGTGATCACAGATTCATGTCTAGTTCGAGGTATTTTGTTATCTGACGCTTGAAACTGAGTCTTGATCACATCTATTCTTTCACCGAATTTATTTTGGGTTTCTATTAAGATGAGAGTTGACAAAAAGTAGAGTTGTTTGAACATATACTTATATCTTTGAGTATTTAGGAGGATTGGGGTATAACATATATATATATATATATATATGATAAAAGCGTACTCAAAAAGGTATAAGAAGTGTTTATATACAAATTACACCGTAGACCCACAAAACTAGTCTTTTGGGTCAAATATGGGCTCTAATATATGTATGAGATTTTCTTGACTGCTCTTCCTAAGTAAAACTCAAATCTTCCCAACAAACTACAGTCAAACACATATATAAATTTGTTTTTACTTAATGGTTATATTTAAATAATTTAAAAAAGTTGAATCCTAATTGTTGAAGACCCGAGCACTTAAAAGGTTAAGCTGATAAGCGTATGTGTCCAAACTTTTTGATTAAGGGAATATATTGAATCAAGTCAATCAACTATTTATGATGTAAGGTAGTGAAGCTCTAAAAAATATTATACGAATCCAGATGAAACATATGAGTGTAGTTAAACATATAGATTTGATACGATTAATAAGAGATAAATTTAAAAGTTCAAACTTATATATGTACATAATCAAACTTGATATTTAAAACATGATCTTTGGAATCTCATTTCTTTTATTGTATTGATAACACTAACTAATTAACCACCTAGGTGAAGAATATTCAAATACACCCATATGAAGTTTTATTATCCAAATAATTAACACTTGAACTTGTAGTCTGTGTTGGAATTAAATATGGGTTTGCAATATTTCACCCATTTTAAATCATTGTCTACCAATATTTATTGAGTAAGTAAAACTGATAAAATAATTGTTAATTACCTGTGGAAAATGTTACTTTATGTTTCCCTTTCTTTGTTTTTGGTCTCAAGATGCTCATGCCTTTACTCCAGTTCATTTTAGCAAAATGCTTGATGAATGTGGACTCAACTCTCTCCATAAGCTTGATCACCTGAAACATATAATAATAATTAAGGTCACATATATATGTAATTAGCCATAGAAATTGGTTTGATTAACAATAAAAACGAAACATAAATTATTTCTTACGTCTTCGGAGCTGCCAACGTAGGATTTATCAACCATCTTCATGTAAGCTTTCGATGCAACTCTTGAAGTGACCTGCATGCACGATCGATAATATAGAATTATTTATATATATAACAAAGACAAAATCTAAATATACACATGTAATCATTAATTATATACCTTGTCATGTTTCTTCATAATCTTTGAAAATGCTTCCGTATTCAAGAAACTGCTCCATTAATCAAATAAAAATCATTAACTAATCATAATATAATTAGCGAAATCACGGATCATTATTCAACATGTTTATCTTAGTTAATTAATTAATTACCTGTATTTCTTGAGAAGACAAAGCTTGCGGTAAAACTCGGCGAAGGCCATCTTGAGGTTGTCCTCGACCCTCTTGAGGTTCTCGATCGTGAAGCTCAGCTCCGTGTTCGTCGGAACCTTGAGGAAGGCTTTGATGGTGGTCAACGGCGACTCGAGGTGGTCTTGGAGCTTCACATTGTTTAGAATCTCCATTGAAGGTGTCCTCACCGTCGGGGTTTCGCCGCCTTCATCACTCTTCTTATTCTCTCTATCCTCGTCGCTCATCGAGCTTGCACGTTCGTGAAGGCTCGAGCTCTCGTCTATAGATATCATGTGCTTTTGAAACCGTCCTGTAATAAAATAAAGGAATGACCATTAAAAGTCTGATCAACTTAAAAGTTCTATAAAATATATTCTAATAACACCTTATCTTTTTCAAAATGTATTTGGGATACTTTATTTATGGGGAACCAACAGATTGAATATCTTCATAAATTTCATAACATGTTTATCAAGTCCTTACATGACCTGAGTCTGATTTAGTTGGAAACTATGAGCAAAATTGCCAAAAGTTGGTGTAATATTCCAATTTTGTAAAAAATGGTCATATACTTTATTTTTGAGAGAACCAGTAGAGAACTGTAGATTTGATCGACAAATTTCTTTTACTCCAAACTCATGATCTGAAATTTCGCAGATATTATTGATGGCTTCCCCGAAAAGATGAAAATCAAAGAGTTCGAGTTGAAAAAATAATTTGTTTATTTCAAAGATATTTTTGTAATTATTATATTAGAAGTGCATCTCACTTAAAAATTCGAGTTGATAAGTGGAGGGTTATGCAGGGGGCACGAATTATGTGTTTGGGTTATATAATAAATTCGATTTGTCACCCTTAATAAAAAATAAGGTAAACACACTATATTTTAGGTCACACTTTAAATGTCACCTAATACTTTGGGTGACAATGGATATGTAACATCATTGGGGTGACACACATGTTGTCACCCAACACTTTAGGTGACATATCTCATACTAATGATAACATATATATTGTGTCACCTTAACACATAATTAATGTAGTCGGGGCTGGGGGTACCCGCCCCCACTTGATCCGGGAATTCGAAAAAAAATTATACGAAATTTTCCCGAAAATTGGATATGCCTTCCTTACATTCTGATATATATAAAAAAGTTGTATAATATAACAATAGAAGTTTTGTAGTTGTGTTGTTTTCTATTTATAAGGTTATGAGTTCGAACCTTAGTAATTATTAGTTTTGCCCCTTAAAAAATTTCTAAATCCGCCATACTTATTTGACATGGTGAACAGAATCACGACATTATTTCAGACGTGTTATTCTAACAAATAAAACCTTTTGTTTTAAACCCAAATAAGTAAAAAAGAAGTTAAAGAACTCACTGCTCGGAGTTGAAGCCGCCAGGGCGGCGGCGGACTCAGCGACGCCGGAAGCGAGGCAACCCATCTCGACATCCTTATCGAAGATCACCGACGGGTTCTCGACCTTGATCCTGAAAGCGATGAGAGCGTCCATCTGCTTGTTGAGCTCCCTCGCCTCCACGACCACCTCCTC
Source organism: Geranium rotundifolium (assembly GCA_963920655.1). Classification (NCBI taxonomy): domain Eukaryota; kingdom Viridiplantae; phylum Streptophyta; class Magnoliopsida; order Geraniales; family Geraniaceae; genus Geranium; species Geranium rotundifolium. Next base: position 36,693,149 of record OY987316.1, on the reverse strand, counting down.
CACCTTGGACCTATAAAACCTGTCCACCTTGTCGAACTCGCCGTCCAAGCTCCTGAAGAACTCCACCTCGTGCTCCTCCGGCGACAGGCACGTCGTGTGGCACCTGAAGCTCTCCGACCCTTTCTCGTTCACGTGCACCAGGATCGCGTGGTCGTGCTGCTGGTTCTCCACGTCGGGCTTGACCACGACGACGTCGTCGCCTTCGTCGTTCCCGTGGATGATCAGGCCGCTGAACGATCGGTACAGCGAGATCTGGCGCGCCAGCGAGCTCTCCGGCGGCTTGTCGGCCTTTTTCTTGACGTCGATGGTTTTGAGGATCTTTTTGAGGCTGTCGTAGTTCATGTACGCGTCCTGCCATTCCGGGACCATTTGGGCCGCAAATTTCTTGCCGAACTTCATTATGATAAGTTGTATAGATGTTTGTGTTAATTTGTGCTTATCGTATATATTCCCAAACTTAGTTCACCACAAATATACATATATATAGACATAAATTGACGGAGTATGGGGTTTAGGTTCCGTTATATACATAGACATAAATATACTACTAGTCTACAAGTGTGATTAGATATCTGCAAACATGCACTGATACCACTTGTTGATAATAATCGGGTCTTACCAAAGAGGAACACACAAGAAGGAAGCACAAATACACATTAAAGTCCACATCTGACTCAAAAGACTAGTCTTTCATGTCTTGAATTCACAGTGTATATAAATTTACCTTATACCCATATCCTTCCGATGTGGGACAAGAACTCACATCGAGATTTCCTAAAAAAAAGCTCGACCGATCTATTCTTGAATGTCAAATATGAACTTACGGGAGAACAACAAGCGATCCTGATGACGCGAATTCGCCAACATTTAGACGTGGGAATTTTGCACCTCTCGGCGTACAAGTTCACAGATGAGAAGTGTCACGTAGTAAATCAAATAGGTGAATGAGCACCGTAAAAATATGTTAAACACTAGATAAGTGGAGATCTAACATATAAAGAGGTATTGTTCGACTAAAAAATCTATTGGGAATTTACAATTCGGAAAATTTTGACACTGATGTGTGTATCTCATTACTATTAGCTAATTATTAATGAACATTTTAAAATTTTAGCAGTCAAAAATATTCTTGCCTTGAATCAGACTCAAACATCGGAAACAAACAAAGTTTCATACTTTGTATCAAATTGTTTTTTGGTTAATTAAATCTCTTTATTTTCTCCGGAATTTGAAGATTTATTTATGATAACTAACAAATGTTATTAATAGGAAAACACGAGTTAAATTTACATCAAGTAAAAATTTATCAAATTACGTTAAAATTAGAGATGATGGAATTTTATAATTGGGAATTGGAAAGATAGGCTTGAAAATGGATCATATCCACTGAACCTTGATAATAAAGAAGACCATAACTTTCGTATTCGGTCTCGGTCCAAAACATTGACCAAGACTTTGAAGCTTCATTATTTCTTTTTGGGAATGGAGTTGCACCGTTTTGGGTATCTGACTCGCTTCCTTGACTGTGTACGTAATATTAGAATACAAGGAAACAAGGCCAACTTGGTCTAGTACTGTAGTTTTGGATGATAAGTGCTTGCAAATGTATATATATTTTGGTTGGTGATGAACAGATAAGTGCTCGATCACACGATCGACCCCAACACATACGAAGGTGGGTTCGGCGAGAGTTACGGAGTTTCAAGTGATTCGTACGTACGCATGTTAAGTGGTTATAATTAAGGGACTAATATATTATATATGGGAAAAAAAGGGTTCTGAAACCGGACGAACCAGCCAGAACCGGACCAAATCAATCGATTCTTCATTTTGGAGACCCAAATCTGGACTCAATAAGTGGGCATCGGTCCGGTTTTGATCGCGGTTCTACGGTTCGGTTCACAGTTCTACTCAATTAGACCCAATTGAATGATTAATAGTGAAATTAAGAGTTTGGTTCTCTGGTATAGTTGTATAATTTTGCCTAATTAGATTCAAGGGAAAATGACACTTTTGTGCACCTAAATATACACTTTTGACACTTTCATACCATAACTTTTTTTTCTTCTCTTTTTTCCATACCTAAATTTTATTTTAGGACAACTAACCATTTATTTACCAAAAATGGCCCTGAATTTTGGTTCAATTCATGGGTATTTGGTTCAGTTCATGGGTATTTTGGTTCAATTCATTGGTATTTTAGAAAAATGGTCCACGAGTGCCCTGCATTTTGGTTCAATTCATGAGTATTTTGAGTATTTCGGAATTACTGTCCCAAAAAGAAATTCAGGTATGGAAAAAAGAGAAAAAAAATGTTAGGGTATGAAAGTGTCAAAAGTGTATATTTAGGTGCACAAAAGTGTCATTTTCCCTAGATTCAATTAACGTGATATTCATACATTTTTGAATTTATGGTGAAAATTATACCCAATTAAACTCTTATTAGGCTAAAACATAAAATTAAAATACGAAAAATACTAATTAAAACCCTCAATATTGGTTCGGTTTTGAACCAATTAATTAGCAGTTCTACACTCATAGAACCGGAACCGAACAAAATTGATTCGGTTCTCAATTTTCAGACCCAAATCTGATCTGATGCTCACGGTTCTCGGTTTATCGGTTCGGATCCGACTTGGATCCTGGTTTGGTTTCAGTTTTGGGTAAAAGGTGCCCACCCCTAGAAAAAAGGATACTTTTGTGCCGCTGAATATATACTTTTCTCAATTTTATATTTTATATTTTTTCTTTTTTCAATACCTTAAATTTTATTCTGGGACAACTTATCTCTAAAATATTAAAAATACCTAAACTATTCCTGAAATTGAACCAAAATTAAATCTAATCTAATTTGAACAAATTTCAAATGTGTAAAAAGAGAAATTATCCTTAACTATTCATCAAATTTTCAAAACATGCCCCTTAACTCTCTCACATCTCTCTCCACCTCCCTCCTCTCCTCCTCCTTCTCTATCGCCCCTCCTCTTCCTCACCATTGGTAACAACGACGACATCTACGAGGCTTACACCTGCATTCCCTCCTCCGCAACTCACACCATTGCCTCCAATTCCTCCTCCTCAACAGCTCCGCCGCCCCCATGAGTTCAAGAATTGTTTTCAAAATCAAATAAAAATTATAAACTAAAAGAGATAAAAGGAGAGAGGTGATAAGAAATGAGTTCAAGAATCCAAAATTTGCACTCGCCGGAAACTGTGCAAGAAATTCTCTCCCTCTATCTTATTTAGTTTATAACTTTGGCGTGTCGAGCGGGGAGTTTTGCTCCACCTCTGTTTTTTATAATCAGAAAACAGAGCATCACCTCACCAGAGCAAATCTCCAGCAATCGTCGTCGCCGGCCACCGCGACTCGCAAGCTCCTCCCACCGTCCTGTTTCGCCTTCGCCGACTAGAGCCGAGCACGACAATCTCCTCCGGCCAGCTTAACTCACCGCCGGCGGCGACGACCATCTTCTCTGGCGAGAACCCGTCGGCGCCGAAATACACACCTGAAAGGCCAAAAAGCTCCCTCGCAAAAGAGGCCCTTTAATCGTCCAAGTACATTTATATTCCGGCTTTGCCGGGTCAAACACTAGGGGATCAACTTGTGGGTCGATTACTTAGTCAATTTGCGCTCTCTCTTAGGTTTGACGGGGAAGAAAAAGTAAATACGCAATTTTTAGGGATTTTTGATTAAGAAAGTAATTACTAGCAAACTACGCTAAATGAACACTAAGTTAGATGCAAAATATTAAAGCGGTGGAATGAAAATCAAGCAACTAGCAACCACGGGTGCTAGACCGACGGCGAAATGCCAATCCAAGCTATCAACTAATCACATTCAAGCAATGCAAGCGGCCTAAGTCTTAGATGCTTATCCTCTCGGACTAAACCTTTCCTAATGTTGAAATACCCTCTCGGGAAGTTACATTCAACGTTAGGAAGCATTAGACACGACCAATTTCGAACCAAAGGTTGAAGTTTTGCTTCTAACCCTTTGAATCTACTTAAATCCGCTTTCAACTCTTCCTCTCGGACAAGTTGAGAGCTACTACTCTAACACAACTACTAACACACACAAGCTCTCACAGGTGTATATTTAAATCATGCTCAAGCATCAAGAATCCAACATATACCATTGCATGTTCTCACAACAACAATATAAGTTTTCATCAAACATTCACACAAGTAGATTCGCAAGCATAAACTTAACATGAATATATATCAAACTTTAGATAGTCATAATCTCCTACAAAGTCTAGCACCCATAGTCTTGGGTTTTTATCCCAAAACCATGGTGCTCATACAAAATCCCACAAGAAAAATACAAGATTCAAGAAATGAAGAGAAATTAAACAAACCCAAGAACCCAAAATGGGTTGGGAGCTCAAAAACCCTCCAATCTTGTACTCGCTTGATGAATCTTGGCTCCTTGAAGTCTTCCCATGGTGTGGTGGTGGAATCCTCCTTCTCCTCCTTGCCTAATCAAGCTTTTGGTTGGCCTTTAATGGAGGGAAATGGAGGATGGTGGAGAAGATGAAGAAGATGGAGGCTCTCAAAAGGTAGGAGATGGATGAATAGTGAAGTCCCTTGCTGAAAAAATGTGTGGTGGTAAATAATGGTGAAACTCGGATTGCTCAATTGACGAAAATGCCCTTCCGAGTCAGCTGCTGTTTTGGCGACCAGTCCCTGTTCCGGCTCCGTTTTGGCCATCTTCCGGTTCTCAAATGGAAACACTCTCTTCACGAGAGTTGTAGATCTTTTCTTCCTCTTGAATTTAGGCTCAAGAAAGTTGTCATTTGGAGGTCGGATGCGAAATATATGACCCTTGAAAAAAGGCTCACTGCTGCTGAAATTTGTTGCTAGTGTCACGATCTTGACGATGGGTGTCACCATGGTGACAGTCATTTTTGTTTCTTCTTGTCACGATCATGTCACGATCGTGACACCATCGTGGCATCCCATTTTTTCCCTTGCAACGTTGATTTGTCACGATCGTTTGAGCGATCGTGACAATCGCTCTGTTCTTGAAAAAATTGGGTGTCACGATCGTGACACTATTCACGTCACGATCGTGACACTGTTGCGGCGCCATTTTTGCCATCTTCCGGTCGTCAAATGGAAAAACTTTCTTCACAAGAGTTGTAAATCATTTCTTTCTCTTGAATTTAGGCTCAAGAAAGTCTTCATTTGGAGGTCAGATGCCAAAGATATGGCCCTTGCAAGACGGCTCGGTCGTACTGGAATTGAGTGATGGGTCGTTGGTTAGCCAGTTTGACCGGCTAATATCTTGCAATCTATAACTCCGATGACCTCGCTCCCTTCTTCAAAGTTGTAGATTTTTCAAAGATCTTCATTGTGATGTATAATTTTGCTCCATTTGAACTCCAAATAAAGACGTTATTGCCCTTGCAAGATCTACCAGCGCCATGACCGTGTCACTCTTCCGTGCTCCAAAAATGCTCCAATTTGGTTCCATCTCCTACAAAATACCGAAAAAACACCAAGGATCAAAAAATATCAAAATAATAGCCCTAGTGTGACCGAAACGAAGGGAAAAGCGTGTAAGATGAGGGTTATTTGGGTCCGGAAAGGGGCACAAATGGACCACATCAAATCACCCCACACTTAACAACTTTTCGTCCCCGAAAAGAGAGAAAAAAAAGAAAAAGCACGATTTTGCCGAGTTAGGTACACGGGAAGTGGACACGAGGTTTAGGGCGCACCGCCACTCAATCGTCACTTGCTTCCCTGACTAACGCGCATCAGAGCACGGTCGTCTATCAAGTAAATTTATAAGTTTCCGGTTTTACCGGGTCGAACTCTCGGGGACCAAATGTGGGTATCATAATTGGACTTTTCGCGCCTTCTTTCCCGACACGACTCGAAAAAGTAAATACACAAGAGGGGAGGTTTAACTAACTATACTAAGCACACGACTACAAATACTCTACAACTAGTGCAAGAAAGTAAATGTGGGGCGGATGGTAGATGGTTGGTCGGAAGTCAAGAATTCGAGAACCTAAGGAACTAAACATGATCAAGGCTACCGAGCAATCAAATGAACCATAGACAATTCATAAAATTACAAGAGATCCATTCATCAATTCATAAGCACTCAACTAATCTATCGCATGCAAATCGGACCTATGTCTTAATTACCGAATCCCGCCTCTCGGCAAAGAGCGGCATAACTAGCCCAATTCTCGTGATTCTAGGGATGTTACCACACTCGCTCACTACATTACACTACTCCTACTCGATCACCAAACTAACACTAAGAGCAAGCATGTCTTCCCCCGTCATCCCGAGACTCAAACTAATTCACTAAAACCGACAATGATCGAGTCCGAAATGAGGACGCATTACGCCGTCACCTTGGTTCTACCTATTCACGCTCTCGAACCTTTCTCTCGAACCGGTTCAATAACTATGGCAAGAACAATCATGCAAGCAATCACAAGCACTCACTAACAATCACAAGCATTTCATACTCAAGCAAATAAAGCACGGCGATCTCAAGTTCTCACTCAAAATCTACGGTAGAACACAATAAGCATGCAACAAACAATTAATTACTCATAAATATCCGAATGTAAGCCATAATCAAGGTTTAGCTCCCATGACCTAGGTTTTTAACCCCAAATCATGGTGCTCGAGCATTCAACTACACAATAAGCTAGATTCAAGACATAGAAGAAGAATTACAAACCAAATACCCAAGGACATGGGTTTTGGGAAGATCAAAATCCTCTAATCTAGCTTCTCCATATAGCTTCTTGCCTCCTCTTCTTCTTCCCATGGTGGTGGTGGTGGAAACCCTCCCTTGGAGCACCAAAAATGGCCTCCAAGGGAGGGCTTTGGTGCCCTTTCTCTCTAGAAAACTCTAGGTGGCCGAAACCCTCTCAAAATCGGATTGTGTGTAAGTGTCCTCCCTTGAAAATTAGGGTTTATGCTCTTTAAGTAGCAGTTCTGCGACTTTGTCACGATCTTGACACCTCTTGTCACGATCGTGACAACCCTTTTTTTAATTGCCGTCAAAATGGCGCCTATGTCACGATCGTTACAAGGCTTGTCACGATCGTGACACCCTTTTCTCTTCGAGTCCCGATCGTCTCGCCACAGTGCCACGATCGTGACTGTCTTCTTTATCATCTTCTTGTCACGAACATGTCACGATCGTGACAGCATCGTGACATCGCCTTTTTGCCGTTGCAACGCCGATTTGCCACGATCGTTGTAGAGATCGTGACAAAGCTCCTAGAGTCGACTTCTATGTTGTCACGATCGTGACTAATAATGTCACGATCGTGACATTCTTCTTTTCTTGATTTCTCCAGTTGCTTGGGCTGCAAGCCATCTCGGCTATCGCTCCGAACTCGCTCCAAATATACTCCAATTAGGCTCCAATACCTACAAAGGTCAAAATTCCACCGAGGATCAAAAATATCAAAATATTAGCTCTAAAATGCCGAAACAAGGACAATTCGGTGCTTAAATGCGGGACAGAAGTGTAAATGCAATGGCACATCTGGCCCGCATCAACACCTCTCTTGTGTGTGTATATATGTAAAGAGAGAGAGTGAAATATGATAATGTCTTTGAGAGAGATTAATGGTGGAGACTGTGAGTGTGAAGAGTGTTGGGTTTTTAGGAGATGGATGAGAGTGAGGAAGAGAGGACGCGGGAGGCTGCTGAAGGACTACTTGAAAGGAAAATAAAAAAAACTAGAAATTGAAAGAGTGGCATTCACTTGAAAATTTGATGAATAGTTCAAGGTAATTTCGACTTTTTACACAATTGAAATTGGACCATATTTGACAAAATTTAATTTTGGTTCAATTTCAGGAGTAATTTGGGTATTTTGTAATTTCATGGGTAATTTGTCCCAAAATGAAATTCAGGGTACTGTGAAAAAGAAAAAAAATGTAGGGTATAAAAGTGTATATTTAGGTGCACAAAAGTGTCATTTTCTCTTTATATATATACACTTACCGGTTCAAGATCACCCTTTTAGTACATCCGTCAATATGAAGCTGTATATATAAATCGTCGCTTAAATTGCTAAAAATAGTATCGAACTTTGGTTAAGACAATATGTATTTTTCTTGAAAAAGATCTAACTTTATTACACAAATAAGGTTAACTACATGTCGAGTAAAACAATGACAAGATTGGATGAAACAATACCCTCACATTAACCTTTGAAATCGAGAAGCTAACAACAAACTTGTCTAACATCACATACAAACACGATTCAAAAGAAAACATAGTAGTAATAAGACGATAAACCATTTAGATCACAAATCGGAGACAAGACGACTCGATCCATTTAGCATCATGCAGAGCCACGTCCTCCATCTCGACTGGATGGAAAAACCCCGTAATCTCGCTGCAGAACAATTTAAACAGGGTTCCTTGATAACCCCATAAAAAATCGACTCGAACCAGTTGGCATTATACAACGCCATGACCTCCACCTCGAATGGATGGAGAAACCCTGTAATCTAACTACATAACACATTAAATAAGTTTTCTCAGTCAAACTTGCAATCAATATCCTTACTCCAACAATAGTAATCGACATATCCAGTGAAATCACAAATCTTTAATAATTCAAGTCTTCCAACCTATTCGTGCTTATCAGGATTAGCCCGTCGACGCCAAAGAACCTTTAATCCCTCACACTATCGAGCCATCAAGTAGGGATTGAACACCGAGAAAACAAATCAATTGAACTGAATAAAATAACCAGTCATACATGACTCTGATTCCGCTGTCCATAACTGCTCCCCCGAATCACCACGACCATCGAACACTGGCCATAACGCTTTTCGCAGAATCGCCTAAAACGAACCCTACCTTCCCCTTCTCAATTCCGATAAATATCCGCCACAACCTGTAAAATCATCATCTCAACACCCAAAACCAGACAAAACTTGTCCACATCTGCCAACATCGTCGCACGAGAAAATATATATTCTCTCATGCACAAAGGATATATTCCACCTATATATATTATACGTACAAGATGCATTCAACTACAAATCATGAATTTAATACGAACTGTGTAAACGAATTATATGGCGTTTACGTGGCGAATGTGGAACGTGAGTAGTTATTTATACCAGTTTAATTATTACCACTAATATAATAATTATCAATTCAAATACTACTACAAATACACGTGGATAAAAAGCTAACATAATTGTATATTAATTACATGGTTAATCGAGGAGGCTGGTTTAAATCGGTCTGCAGTAAGATCACGGGATTTCTCCATCTGTATGAGTTGGAGGCCGTGGCTCTACATGATGCTAAACGGGTCGAGCTGAACAACTTCTGAGGAATCATTAGCGAACGGTATTGCGTACTATCCATTATCGGAACTGTTGTGATTTGTTTTACTCGTAATCAAATGGCTCACGAATTGGCCATATTTGTTTTAAGTGATAATGACACTTTGATACACCTAACTATAGCGAAATGGCACTTTCATACCCTAACTATTTTCCTCTCTTTTTTAGTACCCTAACAATTTTTTTGTGACAACCTACCTCTAAACTGTCTAAAATACCTAAACTACCCTTGGTGTAAGAAACTATAAATTGAATTAGTTCAATTTTTTTATCTCTGGTTCAATTTGACTTGTACTTAAGATGCAAATAAAATTATGCCCGAAAATATAAAACTAAATTTGAACCATTTCGAATATGATTTGATAAATCATATTGGACTAGTTTTATTTTGATTTCTTAAATCAGGGGTATTTTAGTCATTTTAGCATAGATTGTCACAAAAAGTTTGTTAGGGTACTAAAAAAGAGACAAAAATAGTTATGGTATGAAAGTGTCATTTCGCTATAGTTAAGTGTAACAAAATGTCATTATCCCTTGTTTTAACTAACAGTAGCTGGGATTATGGTGAGGGGTCTGTCCCACCATCTGTACCTTCAGCTGTCCGGCTTGATGCCGAGTTAGTTGCAATTTAATTAATAAAATTCGATTTTTCCTTCAAAATAAAACAATCAGCTGTCCGGCTTGATGTCGGGTTAGTTGTTATTTAATTAATAAAATTCACTTTTCCTTCAAAAAATAAATACTAATAATTTAACTTGAGCCAAATATAACGGTCTCTCCTTACGAATTAGGGTTTCGTGCAGGTAACGAGCTACGTGGGGCCAGTTTGCGATTTGGATTTTCGCAACAGAGGTTTGCAATTAGGGGGTAACGTTTCTTGCTCAGGGATTCGCGGCAGAAGTTTGCGACTAGGGGTGACGAGTTCGGCATTCTTGGGTGACGAGGACTGAGCTACGAGGTTGGGAGATTAATTTTAGGAGTTTTTGTATGGTTGATTTTTTCATCCCAATCGATTTGTTTGTTTTCTCGGTGTACAATTTCTGTTTGATGGCTCGATGCTGGGAGAGATCGTGGGTTTTCTGCATCTCAAGGTTGATCCTGGTAAGAACGTATAGCTTAGAAGACTTGAATTATTAAAAATTCGTGACTATTCTAGAGATGTCGATCGCCAACATTAGAGTAAGAATATCGATTGCAAGGTTGATCAAGGAAACTTATTTAATGCGTTATGTAGTGGGATCGTAGGGTTTCTTCATTTAGTCGAGGTGGAGGCTGTGGCTCTGAATAATGCTAATTGGTTCGAGTAGAGTTGTCTATGGGGTCATCGAGGAACCCTATTTAAAGCGTTCTATAGTGGGATCACGGGGTTTCTCCAGCCACTCGAGTTGGAGATCGTGACTCTGCAAAATGCTAATTGGGTCGAGTCGATTTGTCTATGATATGTGATCTAATTGGGCTGATGTTTTATTGCTACTATGTTTGGTACTGAATCAAGTATGTACACGATGTTAGCCAAGTTTATTATCAGCTTTACGGTTTTAGGGGTTCAAGTTTAGGTTTTGTCCCATTGAATCATGTCGTTAATCTTTTCAGGACGTAGCTAAGCTATTTTGCGTAATAAAATTGAGTGTTTCAAAAAAAAATTAGTAAATACGTAAGAGAATTTATACAAGATTATTTGTGTACAAATTAAGAATAAAATATATGACTATACATGCACAAATAAAAATGAATGGTTATAGAATGAATCACTCCAAATATACTATCACTCCAAATAAATGATTTGTGCCGATTTCTATGAATACATTACGATTTTTAACCTCTATTGTAATTTGTATAAATCTCCAACATCCTTGTTTTGGATTAATCATGGAGTATCATTTTTCATTTATGGCAAATAGTTTTTTCTCCATTTTCTGAATATCGATCTTTTTCTATTTAAATATAATGTTTCTTAACACTCTGTCTCGTTAAAGAATATTATTACGACTTCGTCCAAAGCTTATGGAAAAAAGAAGATAATATGTTAAGCATATTCTTATATTAATTTTCAACTAAAGTTTTTATTAATCATATTAATCATTGTACAAGAATAGGGTTGCATGTTTAATTAAGGGAAGTAGCACATGTAATATTGTAAGAGAATAAATTTATCAAACGGTCAAATAATGGGAAGAGACATTATTGATTAATTTTCTTAATTTTTTTTGATAGTTTCAACATAAATTATAGGGTAAACCTGCATTTATTTTCCATATTTATAAATTATCGAACAATAATTTTTTAACTGTCCATTTTTACCTAGCACCTGACTCACCCGACTGTTCAATTCGACCCAAACACAATTTTGACTCGAGGCCAATGAATGGTTGTTATGATTATAGAAAAGGGAAGTTTTGGAGCGACACATTTTAACATTTACGGTAAGAAAGTGACCGGAGACTAACAATGTTGCGTGCAAAAGATCATTAAGTTGCATGATTTTGTCTTCATCAATGAAACGGACAAAATCATTTGACTTTGCCCAACATCTACGTACGTACTCCGTACTACCCAAACGGCACTGATCTGCACGGAAACACATATTTTTTTCTTAAAATTTATTTATGTTTATGCATGTTTATAAATTATTTAAATGAATTTATAATTTCAACAGATATAAAACCAGGCCGAACCAACTAAAGCGAACACTGCCCTTAAGTTCTCCGAGTATTGAAACCACATTTGGAATTGTTACGTGAGAAAACGGTAAAATTTTGACTACGGGTCGGGTCTAGTTTGGTTTTAAATACTATCGATTTAAAACTATTTGAATTTTAATTTTTAATATAGACTTACTGATTAACCAGCCATTTTGAATTTTGAAAAACATATTTGAACTAAAATTAAATGATTTTCGAGAATTCATAACCAAAACAGAACATTGATAATCACGATTTCAATTTTTTTTGTTTTCATATTTAATTCCTGGTTCGAGTATAGTTACGGTCCAAATTGTCCACCCCTAGATTTTAACATTTGATACCTTTAATGAGAAACAAGAAAGACAAACTAATAAAAAAAGTTGTTAAATTAAAGCTGCCGGAATTGGTATCAAATCGTTTGCTATTACAATAAGTCTCCGTTGACTAGTCAATATTAGAAAAAGGAAACGAGGGCAAGTAGCGAGAGGGTCAGAGGAGAAAACAATTTATTAACTTTTGATTAGTACTGCTAATATGAAAAAAATAATATACTGTTTTTTTAATTACATCATATCTTAAATCTACCGTTTAACTCTTTCTCACAATGATTACAACAGAGTTCGAAATCTAAGTGTCTCCAATAATAATGTAATTAAGGCTCAAACAATTAATCACAATTTCAATATTTCAGTCCCAAATCTGGTTTGATTCTCGGTTCAAGACTGGTTACGGTCAGATTGAGTGTTTAGTCAAGTTAAACTTTAAGTTGGTAGTAAATGCGAGTTGTCTTTTGTCTGACTCTCGCAGGGCCAACGTGTTAGGTCAACATGTAAGTTCAAAATCTCACATCGGAAGAGTATTGAGTATAATGAGTGTTTATACACATTAGAATTTAAACCCAATAACCTAGTGTTTTGGGTCAAATGCAGGCTCTAATGTGTATGTGGACTTTTCATGGGTGCTACTCCTAGGTAAGACCCAGATCTCCCGAACAGTGGTGTTAGAGGTTTAGTTCAGTGGACTCTCCTGGTTAAGAGGGTCGGGTACTCATATCATTGGTAAGACCAGGACCGTTATAGAAATTTCTCGTGGTGATAAAGTATGGGCTTAAGGGGAGCCACCCCGAAGTGATAAGACTCAATGTGGAAGGGGAGATTGTTAGGTCCACGTGTAAGCTCTAATGTGTATATGAGATTTCCTTAGGTGCCACCACTAGGTAAGACCCATATCTCCCCAACAGTAGAATCAGAGGTTTGATTCGGTAAACTCTTATGGTTAAGCGGGCCAGATACTCCTATGATTGGTAAGACCAGAACCATAATCACCTTCTCTCATGATGAGGCCCAGATAGAATGAAAATGACCCTTGTGAAAAAGTAGACCAAGGTTAAAGTATGAGTTTATGAAAAGCCAACCGATGTGACGGGACTCAATGTAGAAGAGGAGATTGTTAGGTCAACTTATGAGTTCAAAATCACACATTGAAAGAGTGTTTATCAATCAAAATATATTCTCAAAGGTATTTTACATATTTTGTTTCTTACAACGGACAAAATAAGGATAAGGTCATATAGACAAGTAAGGATAAGGGCATATTTATGACTATATTTATGAGAACATACATAGAACATAATAAATTGATTCTTGATGACTCTATTTATGAGAAAATAGTGTCATCGGTAATTTATTTTGTTCACACTCATGCCAAAGATCAGAAGCTTGATGAGTTCACACTCTCATCTTTATTGTCGACGTCGTAGTTGAATGGTAGAGGCACCGACTTGAATGAACTAAACTTGCGTATGTTTGCCAAATGCTCACACTCCAACCTACAATTTTGTGTAATTACAAGCAAATGTTAATAATATGTCATATATATATATATATAACGTAACACTCAAAATGATTGTATGTTTCGCTCATTACCTAAAGAAGTCCTAAACTCCGCGACGAAAGATCTCGATTGAGTATTTAAATAGCAAGTTTAGGAGACTACTTTTTAGATTGAATGTTTTTTTTAAACGGTCAGATTGGTATTAAGTGTGAGTTGTCTTTCGTCTGATTCTCGCATGGCGAACGTGTTAAGTCAACATGTGAGTTCAAAATTCAGCATCGGTATAGAATTAAGCATAAGGAGTGTTTATATAGACATTAAAATTTAAGTCCAATAATCTAGTTTTTTGCGTCAAATGTGGGCTCTAATGTGTATGTGGACTTTTTACGGGTGCTACTCTTAGGTAAGACCTAGATCTCCCAAACAGTGGTATTAAAGGTTTGGTTTGGTGGACTGTCCTGATTAAGCGGGCCGGGTACTCATATGACTGGTAAGATCATGACCATGATCAAATTCTCTCGTGGTGATAAAGTATGGGCTTAGGGGGAGCCACCCGAAGTGATAAGACTCAATATGAAGATTGTTCAGTCCACATGTGAGCTTTAATGGGTATATGAGATTTCCTTAGTTGCTACTCATAGGTATGGCTCATGTCTCCCCAACATTAATAACAGAGGCTTGATTCGGTAAACTCTCATGATTAAGCGAATCGGGTACTCCTATAAGTGTATTTAGTTTCCTATATTTATGTTTCCTTTACACACAACTCCGGCCGATCTGCATTGCTACCGCAAGCCTCAGTCGCTCCCAAGCTCCTCTCACAAAGCAATTCGATCAACTTATCAATAAGGAAATCCCGTAATCTGGAATTCCGTAAGCCGGAAATCCCATAATATAGACATTCCTTAATCCGGAAAACTCGTAATCCGGGCATCCCATAAGTCGGATATCTCGTAATTCAGAAATCCCGTAAGCCGGAAATCCCTTAATCCAGACATCCCGTAATATGGACATTCCGTAATCTGTAAATCTCGTAATCAGGACATCCCGTAAGCCGAACATTCCGTAATTCAGACATCCTGTAAGCCGGAAATCCCTTAATCTGAACATCCTGTAATTCGGAATCCATTAAACTAGACACCGCAAATGGGAGGAGTGCAGAGAATCAACCTCTACCATCACCATCAGCCATCAGCCATCGGGCATCAGACATAAGGCAGGCATCATGCATCTGGCATCATCGGACATTTGCTATCTCCCCATCAGCCATCAGACATTTGACATCATTAGGCATTTGCTATCTCTCCATCAGCCACCATGCATCTGGCATCATTGGGCATTTGCTATCTCGCAATCAACCATCAAGCATCTGACATCATTGAGCATCTACTATCTCGCCATCATCCATCAGGCATCTGACATCATCGGACATCTGCTATCTCGCCATCGCCATCAGCTAGCGGGCAGCATCAAGCAGCATGCATCAAACATCGGTGCGCATCCTCCATCCTCAATCCTCGCTGCATCACTTCAACAACATTCTCGGCAGCTACAACCCTCGCCACAACTCAATACTATCTAGCTTCAAACTCAATTTTTGTTTCACTGCATTGAGTTTGAGGAGGATGCTAGATTATATTAGATTTCCTCTATTCATGTTTACTTTTCTCACATGTATTAGGGTTTCCCTATCACTCTATAAATAGAGGTCTCTTATCCATCATAATAAATCTCTCATTATTTCATGATCACATTCTCTCATGGTGAGCCCCAGATAGGGTGAAAATGGCCCTTGTGTGAAAGTAGACCAAGGTTAAAGTGTGAGCTTAAGGGGAGCCACCCGATGTGATGCTACTCAGTATAGAGGGGGAGATTGTTAGATTCACATGTGAGTTCAAAATAAAACATCGAAAGAGTATTTGAGTGTAATTAAGGAAGTGTTTGTATACATATTAAACCCTATACCTAATAGACTAGTCTTTCGAGTCAGATGTGAGTTATAATATCTACGTAGACTTTCCCTTAGCGCTGCTCCTAGAGGAGGCCTAAATTTCCAACACAAAGGCTCGTTTAAGTGTTTTTAAATAGTCTCACAAAATCTGGATATGTTCGACCTGCCTTACACCTGAGAGAGGGTGAGGGTGATTGGTAAAGTTGAAGGTTTGTGAGCTGAAAAAACATTGAGAGATAAGAGGGTTTCAAGGAAGACAAGGCACTTATATCATGTCCATCAAAAAATTGGAACCAACATATGATATAATGATAGCATTTCGTGCAAGATATAGAATATTTAATATGCTGTGACAGCTTATTAATTAAAATTCTCGAAGGTATTTTTACATATTTTCCATTTTTACAACAGACAAGTTATAAGGATAAGGACATGGACTTATATGTTCATAGTATATTTACCTCTATACACATCGTACATAGTTTTTTTTTTATTTGGGCATCTTCAAGAAACAAAATAAATTGACTCTTGATGACTATATTTACGAGAAAATATAGTGTCATCTGTCATCGGTAATTTATTTCGTGCACACTCTTGCGAAACATCAGAAGCTTCTCGACGAGTTCACACTCTCATCTTTATCGTCCACGTCGTAGTTGAATGGTAGAGGCACCGACTTGAATGCCCTAAACTTGCTTATGTTCGTCAAATGCTCATACTCCAACCTACATCACGTAAAATTACAAGCAAATATCAATAATATGTCGCATATATAACATAACACTCGAAACGATTGTATATATGTTTCGTTCATTACCTAAAGAAGTTCCAAACCCCGCGACGAAAGATCTCAAGACTCGCAACGATTGTGGAGTATGCTTGATTGTGCAACGAGAGCTTATTCAAGTCCAACACAGTTTCAAGCCATGCCAATCGCAATATAACGTTCACAACCTACATCAGTTCAAAAGATTAGTCTGTTAAGTCGTGGATATCATATATATACATATATATACACGATTCTTGATGTGTGTGTATATGTGTACGTGTGATGCTTACCATTGCTACGTAGTATACACTTTTGTGTCGTACGAGGAGCTTGTCCCTCAACCAACGGTTCTTGGACTTGCGGTTGAGAACTCCCCAATCGTACACCAAATCCCAATACGCAACGAAGATTCCAACACCGATCAAGAGAAGCCATGCAACGACCTTCCATGCGACGCTGTCTTTGTTTTGTGCATAAGCTGTTCTTGCGCACACTGCCACTATCGTCAAGAAATATTTGGAAGCGTTCCATGCTTGCAATCCATCTTTCTCTTCCACTAGCCTTCTCATACACTACCAAAACACAAACACATACGTATATAATTAGAATTGTACTCTCTCGTATAAGAGTATATACAGGGCCGGCAAACCAGGAAAACTCCCAGTTCTGAACCGACCTTTAAGAAACTGACAAAAAGCATAGTTGTTTAACTATCTACTTATATATTTGAGTTTTTAGGTGGATTGGGTTACGACATATATATATACCTGACAAAAGCGTAGCCAAAAGGGAAGGCCGGCGGCGAAGAAGTAGAAGACATTGAAGGAGCTCTGAGTTCTGCAGGTGGTTTGCCTGTGCCTATAGTCTCCCCAACCGTAGTAGCAAACGTAGAACTCAAGGCACCTCAAAGCTTGCACTTGGCTACACAACTGATCGGCCATCATGAAATCAGGCAGAGTGATCTTGAAAAACGGCGGCAACAATGCATGGAACAGAGTCTTGAGGAACAAGAACCGGCTCGACCGGTATATGATGTTGAACGGACAGATCAGAACCAGAACCACACCCTGCACCACACAACACGATGAGTTAAAATCGAATAGATTCACCCAGATTATTATATAAGTTGGTGAATAGATTCACGTCTTACAGATAAATCTTATTACTTACGAAAAGCAAGAGGAGAGGGAGGAGTTCAGTGAGTGCTTTGTAGTCATTAGTTATGGGGTCCATTTCCATGTCAAGGTTGGCAAGAACACTAGCCAGAGCAGCTACTCCGAGACCAAAACTCAGAAGAAACACGTCTCTGTAACCCAACTCTGTCCCGGGATTGAACCCGAATATGAAAGAGTAGTTCACTCTGTACTTCCTCCAATAGAATATGTTCCCAGCGTACATCAGCATGTGCAGAACTATGAATCCGAAGAAACTGAAAGAGCAAGATCAAGATTAGTCACGAGACTTTGTTCGATTGAGAAACGAGCCCATATGTATAGTATATGTGATCAATTACCTGTAAAGAGGAAACATTGTTTCCATGTATCGGGAGGCTCCGGGCTGATTCATGATGTTCCGGACACGGACGAGGAGGATCAGAGCAAATATTAGGGCCGATCCGCAACCAGCAAAGAACCCTACAAAATTTTTCATGTTCGCTACCGTTAGGCACATATAAATTTGATTTTACCTTAGGGTTATATTTGAATTATTTGGACAAGTTGAATTCTAATTGTTATAAACAGACTCACTTAAAAGATCAAACTCATAAATATATACCAAAAAATATTTTATTAAACGAACATGTTGATAAGCTTGTATGTATATGTAGTCTCGTACTTGATGTTTAAGATATGGTCTTTCCACCAAGGTGAAGAATTTAAATACACTCATGTGAATCCGTCGACCAGTTTAAATAACAATTTAAGTTGATAAGTGGAGACCCAAATTGTTATTTAAGCTAGTTGACGAATTCACATCTTTCAGATTTTGGTACTCTAATAATATCTTCTCTCACGTGCAAGCTGGGTTAAAAGGCACGTGTAAACAACGAACAGAATGTCATGACGACCTCTAATCCATGGACTTTTTGCAATATCTTACTTATTTTTAATCATACTCTATACCAATATTTGTTGAGTAATTAGTAAATTTGATAAGAAAAATGTTAATTACCTGTGGAAAATGTTACTTTATGTTTCTCTTTCTTTGTTTTTGGTCTCAAGATCCTCATGCCCTTGCTCCAGTTCATTTTAGCAAAATGCTTGATGAACGTGGACTCGACTCTCTCCATGAGCTTGATCACCTGAAATTTACAGAGGCACAAATATATATATTAATTAGCCATAGAAATTCCAAGTTATTGATTTGATTATCATTATAATAAACGGAACACAAATTAATTCCTACATCTTCGGAGCTCCCAAGGTAGGATTTATCAACCATCTTCATGTAAGCTTTCGATGCGTCTCTTGAAGTGATCTGCACGATTGACATAGAATTGTTTATTTAACAAAGACCAATCTAAATATACAGATTTAATCATTGATTAATTATAACATAAATATATATACATACCTTGTCATGCTTCTTCATGATCTTTGAAAATGCTTCCGTATTCAAGAAACTGCACCATTAAAATAATTAAATTAAATAATGAACTAATTAGCGAAATCACGGATCATTATTCAACGATTTTATCTTAATTAATTCATTAGTTAATTACCTGTATTTCTTGAGAAGACAAAGCTTGCGGTAAAACTCGGCGAAGGCCATCTTGAGGTTGTCCTCGACCCTCTTGAGGTTCTCGGTCGTGAAGCTCGGCTCCGTGTTCGTCGGAACCTTGAGGAACGCTTTGATGGTGGTCAACGGCGACTCGAGGTGGTCGTGGAGCTTCACATTGTTTAGAATCTCCATCGGAGGTGTCCTCACCTTTGGGGTTTCGCCGCCTTCATCACTCTCCTTATTCTCTCTATCCTCGTCGCTCGTCGAGCTCGAAGGTAGCCGATCGTGAAGGCTCGAGCCCTCGTCTATAGATTTCATGTGCTTTTGAAACCGTCCTACAAAATAAGGGAACGTCCGTTAAAGTCTGATCCACCTCAAAGTTCTTTAAAATATAATTATTTAACATATATCATCATTTGAAAATTTGTATTGAAATATTTTTACTATGGTTCTCGTAAATTTCATAACATATATAATTTATCAAGTACTGATATGACATGAATATGATTTACTTGGACCTAGAAGAGTAAATTAAAACAATTGTAACATAAACCATAAAACACACAATTAAGAGTAATTATTGAGAAGCAAACTAATTAATTGCTCCTTTATTCCTTCCTTCTTAATTAAGGTCAATTGAGCCATGCATGATGAGCAGTTACTAGAGAGGAAAGTAATTGCTTTTCACTACTTTCAAATTCATGGAGGTCAGAACCAAATTCAACTTGTCTGTTAAAAACTCAATTCACTTAAAAAAAAATGTTTAAACTGATAGGTGGAGGTATGTGCTGTTATTTTAAAAAACGAGTTAAAGAACTCACTGCTCGGAGTTGAGGCCGCAAGGGCGGCGGCGGATTCAGCGACGCCGGAAGCGAGGCGACCCATCTCGACATCCTTATCGAAGATCACCGACGGGTTCTCGACCTTGATCCTAAAAACGATGAGGGCGTCCATCTGCTTGTTGAGCTCCCTCGCCTCCACGACCACCTCGTCGACCTTGGACCTGTAAAACCTGTCGACCTTGTTGAACTCGCCGTCCAAGCTCCTGAAGAACTCCACCTCGTGCTCCTCCGGCGACAGGCACGTCGTGTGGCACCTGAAGCTCTCCGAACCCCTCTCGTTCACGTGCACCAGGATCGCGTGGTCGTGCTGCTGGTTTTCCACGTCGGGCTTGACCGCGACGACGTCGTTCCTGTGGATGATCAGGCCGCTGAACGATCGGTACCGCGAGATCTGGCGCGTGAGCGAGCACTCCGGCGGCTTGGCGGCCTGTTTCTTGACGTCGATGGTTTTGAGGATGTTTTTGAGGTTGTCGTAGTTCATGTACGCGTCTTGCCATTCCGGGACCATTTGCGCCGCAAATTTCTTGCCGAACTTCATTGTGATAAGCTATATGTGTTTTTGTGTTTCTGCTTATCGTATATATTCCCAAACTAGAGATACAACCCATATATATATATAGACACAAAGTAACGGAGTATGGAGTTTAGGTTCCGTTACCGTTATTTTGTTAGAAACTTTTTGTTGACACATGCATAAGCAAAAAATCTACTACAAGATATATATTAGTTAGTATTTAATGGAAATACTAACTTGAAAATTAATTATCTTTCATCATAAGTTGAGTGTATAGGTGTTTTTTGAAAATTAAATCAAACCAAATTTATCAGCTTAAGCTTGGTTTAATGATTGGTACTGCTCGCTCTCTGACTTCAGACCAGGAAGATCAAAAAAGTAGTTAGATGGGATAAGTTTAAAGGTAGATAAGAAAAGCGATGCTTTAGTATTAAAAAAATATCAAACTCTATCCATCTATAAATCACCTTCGCAGCTAGATCAAACATTCAATTTCACCGCAGACAGTGTTATACTCAATCACTAGAGTGTCCCCTTGAGGATGTACGCACGTTATTTATGTTTTTTGACATGAACACCAACACTAATTATAAGATTTGTCATCTTCGTTCACGGATCTCTTACGAGAAAGCACGACCGATGCAGGCTTGATTCACGTCGGACATGAGCTTACGGGGGAACAACCAAGCGATCTTGATGATGCAAAGTCGCCAACATTTAGATCCGGGAATTTTGCACTTCTCATCATACGAGCCCACACATGTGAGAAGTGTCATGTTGTAAATCAAATAAGTAAATACGCGTATAAAAAACCTATGTTAGCATTTTAAAAACGTTACACGTGACTAATCAAGTGGAGAGAGTCTTATATATAGGGATGAATCGCTAGATTAAAAACTTATTGAGAATTTCGATGTTACAATAAAACAAGTTGAAAATTTTTAGAACACTGATATGTATAGCTCGTTACTATTATACCTGAATTATACATGGATTTATATGTCACTAATTATTAATGAACATTTTGAATCATGCTTGAACAGTTGTTACAGCTGTGTTACGCTAGCTAGAGAGTTCAAATTGGAAACAAAGTTTGATGCTTTGTATCAAATTGTTTTTTTATTAGATAATTGAATCTGATTTGCTTCGTTGACTAATTAATCAAATATTAGAAAAGAAGGAAACAAGGCCAAGTTGCTAGAACTGTCTTTGATGATAAGTGCTCCTAAATATAATATGGTTGGTGATGAAAGATAAGTGCTCACACGATCGACTCCAACACACACACGAAGATGGGTTCGGCGAGAGTTACGGAGTTGACCTTTCTGATCTTATTACATAAATATATGGAAGTTTCGATTGATTCGTACGAAAAGTCAAACACCTATGCATGTTACGTGCTTATTATGTGATTAATTAATGTATAGGAGCTATTAATTATAGGGCAGCCCTTATACGCTTATATATATATAAGCTTAATAGCTTATACGCGCCGGTTCAAGAGCACCCTTTCACACTTATAATGTGTGTATATGTATAGAGAGAAATTATGTAAGATCTGGTGGAGTGTTCGAACCGATAGAAATTTTGGGAAAAATTGTGAAATGTTTTAGATCAAGTGGAATGTTTGTGCAAAATGGTGGAATATTTGAGACCTAGAAAAATATAGCGGGTCAACTTTCTGGCCACGAGTCGCACGCTAGGACAACGTGCGTGCAGATTATACCAATTTATTTTGTGTATCGAGTTTATACCAATTTATTTTGTGGTTAACTGTTCATATAATAATTACAGTGTATTTATACCAATTTACACTCTATTCACAATAATTTGGACGGTACGTATCCGGGGGCTAGTTTGTGTTTTATTTCACCTAGTTTACATTATTCAGAAATAAAAACAAATGGTTATAGAATAGAATCGATCACTCCAAATACTATGAATATATTATGGAGTGATTTGTGCCGATTTTCATGAATACATCACGATTTTTAACCTCTATTGTAATTTGTATAAATCTCCAATATCCTAGTTTGGATTTATCAATTTTCATTTTAATTATGAAAAAGAGTTTTTTCTCCATTTTCTGAATATCGATCTTTTTCTATTATAAAATGTTTCTTGGCTGATAAAAAGTTCTAACAGTCTGTATCGTTAAAGAATATTACTAAGACTTCGTCGAAGCTTATGGAAATAAATTTGAGCATATTCTTAATTATATCCATTTTCAACTAAAGATTTTATTAATTATATTCGTTATATTAATTGTACAAGTAGGTTGCATGTTTAAGGGAAGCAGCACATGTAATTTAAGATAATAAATTTATCAAATGGCCATATAATGGGAAGAGACACTATTGATTAATTTTCTTAATTAAATCATAATAATAATCAGCAATGAGTCACCACACCTTAATTATGGGGTACTCGACCATTCAAGATCTAAATTCGAGTGTTTAATCATTTGAATAAACTAACTTTAATTTGTTAATTATTTTAATCACTTTTTTTCTGACAGTTTACAAATTACCGAACAATAAATTTGTTTATTTAACTGAAGTATTTGAAATTTTGTTGACTGCTATCATTTATTAAAAATAATAATTTAATCGATAAGGATTGATAGATTCCACCCACCAACCATAAAATATTTTATTGGATGGTTATTAATGTTGTCACATTGTCACACGAAAAGTCAACTCATTTATAGGCTAATAATATATATGTTTTTTAATATATAATTCTTACAATTGTGATTATTGTATATATAATACAAAACATTTGATTAAAAACGAGTATCTATAACCTAAACTTTCAGATCTATCGAATAATCTTCGAATATTTTGAAAACCATTCATAGACCGGTTGATTATTGTAATAAACAAATAAAGTGATGCTCAATAATTAATTTAATGGGTTAGTACGGCAATGAAAACTATATAACTGTTAAGTACAGTTTCAAGTACCAATAGTGTTGTCATCTTCATAAATATATTTCATGAGGCCAAATTGTTAACTATTTTCGTTTTTTTTTTGTAATTTTATATTTAAGCTTATTAAAATAAAATTAGAAGAGACATGTAAACTAACAAAATAGGTACAAAAGGTATAAAAGGAAGGGAAAAATGTAAAAAGTCTTTTTATAATTATTTTTGTGCACAAGCTCTTTTTCAGTGTATTTTTACAAAAAAAAAAGCTTTTCACTCATGTTCAAATTTACTGTGTAAATTCGTAAAAATTAACGAAAGTATCACTTAAGTGTTAGACAGTTGAGTTAACACTTAAGTGATATTTCTCATTAATTTTCATAAATTTGTATAGATAGTGCAAAAATGAACATGAGTGATGGGAAGTATCACTTAATCATACGAATATTTCTTACAATTTTCTCTGAAAGAAATTTTCAGGTTTTTATTAAAATTACTTGTTTTATTTCAAAAATAATTCTTAATGATAAGGATAATTTCGTCTTTACACGCATTTTTCGCAAAATATTCAAAGTTCACACCATCTTTTTGTTATTAACAAAATATACACGTCATTTCGAAAATGTGACGTACAAAGCATGAATTCAAAAGTGAGATATTCCGTCCTTACGTTAAATATAAATTCAATAAAATATACAAAGAAAAAAGCTTCTCTCTCATTGGTCTATAATTAAAAGTGATTAATTATTAGTTGGGTAAGACGCGGAGAAGACACGGTTGTATACTTATTGATTTTAATTTAAAAAAGTTGTAATTAGGAAGCTTCTTGGTGATTATCGATTTCGCTTACTTCCAAATGGTGCTTTTAAATTAATGTTCGATAAATGGTTGTTTATGATTAAAAAATGGGAAGTTTTGGAGCGACACATTTTAACATTTACGGCAAGAAAGTGACCGGAGACTTGCAACGTTGCGTGCAAGAGATCATTAAGTTGCATGATTATGTCTTCATCAATGGAACGGACAAAATCATTTGACTTTCTCCAACATCTACGTACGTACTCCGTACTACCCAAACACTTGTTTTTTTTTTCTATAAATTTATTTATGTTTATGCATGTTTAATTATATCTATCTTTTATTATTATAATAGTTTCAAAATCGCGTAATTAGTTGGAGGGTATGGAAATAAACCCTAATTGGGTGTGTCGGTCTGAACCCTTTTTTTAGGATTTGTTTCGTTACAATTAGGCGAAGTCTCGCGGCGCCGATCTCTTATGGGTGTCGTCGTCTGCGTGGTACTGGCGGCGACGTCAGCGTGGTGCGACGGTAGGAGCATAACTCATGTGGAGATAGATTTGGGTCTGATGGAAGCGTGGTCGGGTGGTAGATCGGGTTTTGATGGAGGCGAAGTCAGGTGGTTTGGGGATGGGTTGAGACATGTGAGGCTGGAGTTGAAGATGGGTCGCGTCTGGGTTGCGATGGTGGAGAATGGAGGGTTGTGGGGTTTTTCTTTTTGTTGGTTGGTAGGCCGGTATTGGGAGGGAACTGGAGTTATCTGGCGTCGGTGGGCAACCTCATGCAAGCATACCGAATTAGGGGGCTCGGCTTGCTCAAGATTCAATACGTGTCTTATTGGGATCGGTACTGTAAGGAAACGGGGGGTCCCTGGTGTCGAAGGGTTGATGGGGTTCAATCCAATGAGTTGAGAGAATTTGAATTTCGCGATGCCCATATTGATCGCAGGGTTGATCGAGAAAGCTGATTTAAGACGGTCTGCATTAAAATCACGGGGTTTCTCCATCCGTATAAGTTGGAGGCTGTGTCTCTGCATGAAGCTAACTGGTTCGAGTCGATTGGTCTCCAGGGTTATCATGAATGCCTGTGTAAAGCACTATGCAGCAAGATCACAGGGTTTCTCCATCCGTATGAGTTGGAGGCTGCGGCTCTACATGATGCTAAACGGGTCGAGCTGTAAAACTTTGGAAGAATCATTAGCGAACGGTGTTTCGTACTACCCACTACGGGATTATGTGTTATATTTGTTTTCCTTGTAATCAAATGGATCACGAATTGGTCATGTTTGTTTTAACTGATAGTAGCTGAAATTATGGTGAGAGATCTGTCCCATCAACTATAGCTTCAGTTGTCTTACTTGATACAGAGGTAGTTATTATTTAATTAATAAAATTCGTTTTTACTTTCCAAAGAAAATTATACCCGTCTTTGTATTGAGCTAGAGTGAGGGGCAAAGCACATATTACAAATACAAATGACTGAGAGATTGATGTATTGATTAATGGTAATGGTATGGTGTCTTTGTTGGGATTAGTTTGGAACCCGATATTAAATGGGAAATTTTGAAATTTATTCGATAAAATTACGAGGCTCGAACTCGAATTACTTACACCGATCAAGATTAAGAGTTTTAATTAACATGTTGGCCAAGTAAGAGTTGATAACTGTCGGCGTATGTAAATATTTCATTTGTTAACAATTTACTTGTTTCCACGTGTAAGCATATGCACATAATTCATTTGTTATTTTAATTTATTTCTTATTATTGGAGTGTCACGTCAAGAAAATCTATAAATTACTTCGTCACTTAAAAACGATGAAATATTAATCTATGGTTTACTTTTCTTTTAAATTGAATCAGATTTTAGCTGGGGAGGGCATCCTACCCTTTAGTTCTCTAATTATTAGAACCATGTCCGGGTCTACTGTGTAAGAAAACGGTTTAGATCTGATGCAGCGTACGTGGCTAGAAGGAATTCTTTATTTAAATTCGTTGATTCTTGCGAATACGGAAGGTGATAGATTTGAGGAAAATCTCGATTTTTTTTTATTAACTTCAAAACTAATGAATAACATAAACATCTGACAGTGTTTAAATAGCCAAAACCTAATTGCAGAAAATGAAATTCTAAATTTATTGAAAAAAGGAAATAAATTATAAAAATTGCAAAAAGTGCTCGGAACTTAGGAAATTGCGATTTTGAACCCCAAGATGACTTCGGATGACCGAAATCCATTGTATATCATGGCAAAGCCATGTGTTTTGCTCAGAACGACATTTCCGCCCGGAAAACACTAGTCTTTTGTGGAAATTCGACACTTTCCTGATTTGCACTGCATCAATTTCGCTATTTTGTAGCTCGGTTTTTAATTTATCTAGTTGGAATCAGTTAAAATTTAATCTTCGGTATAGTTTCGATTTATAGGGAGAATTAGACGAATATGAGCCTGGTCTATAGACCAAACCATTAAATTTGTAATTGTAAAAATATTAACGAAAATCGTCATGATTAAATTATTACAATCTAACCATAAAAAATTTAGCAAATGAAATAACATATGCGGGTGGACACCTACATAAACAAATCAATAAAGTTGTTACTATTTAATAATCAATTTTGAATTTTGAAAAACATAACTAAATCAAAAATTAACGATTCTTGAAAATTCATAACTAAAACCGAACAGTAAATTACGGTTTCAATATTTCAGCCTCAAATCTAATTTGATTTTCGATTCAAGTCTGGTTACGGTTAAAAGTGCCACCTTATTAATTAAGAGTTTAGCATTGAGAAGCTTTATTGGATCGACAAGAAAGAGAATTTTATTTTTTTTTAAAAAGTTAAAGTTGACGGAATTGGTATCAAAGTTGATGCTTGGTATCAAATCGTTTGCTATTACAAGAAAGTCTCCGTTGACTAAACAATATTATTAACGTTTGATTAGTGCTAATATGGAAAAAAATAATACAAATTTGTTGGTGATGAAAGAAGAGTAAATATATATAAATGATTCGTACAAAAAGTCAGACACCAAACACATGTTACACACATATTTATACGCTTTTGTGCATATATATAAGCTTATTAGCTTATACGCCAGTTCAATACCTGCCCTTTCACACTTATTTATTTATATTCATAATTATTATATACTAAACTTTCGTAATTAGGTTAAGAAATGAAACTAAGTCGTCACGATTCAGTAATTAAAGGGTACATTACTTTATTTTCACTTTTGGTATCAACGAAATATCCGCTTGATTGACATGAATGAGAAGCAACCGTATCGTATTAATATAACAATATACATTGAAATTTGAGAATAATATTTTTATATATGGTAACTTTAAAAGTAAACGAAGACGAAATTATATATATTTGAAAGTGATTATCGGAGAAAATTTATAAAGTCTAAGTGATATAGCATAGATATGTTAAAGTATCACGTCTTAAAATATACGTGTTTGACAATTTAAATGTTAACTTTGAAATTTTAGTTGTGAAATTGAGGGTTTAGTTAAGCTAAACTTTTTCTTGGTATTAGATGCGGGTTGTAAATGCATGGCTTTCGCAGGTCAACGTATTAAGTTCACAATTGAGTTCAAAGTCTCATATTGAAAAATTATTGAGTGTAATGTGTGTTTACAAATGTGGATTCTAATTTATTATACATTTAACTTGTACAAAATGTTCTATGAAGATGGAAAAATAATTCTAAACTCGACGAGAACTCAATTTTCGGAATCAACTGGAGTACGAAGTTACATGAATCATTAAATCGATCAGTCATTAACTCTCCGTGTTGTCATCATATAGAAAGTATAAATCTCTGCACCCGATGGGTATTCGATTGTCTCCGAAACCGATGAACCATGGCTACTGTTCCATAAATAAATTATTTTTAATTAATAAACCAAAAAAATTGCTGATAAAAGAAATATTAGTACAACTTGCCCGAAGCTTGTTGAAAAAAAGAGGATGATTAAGCATATTCTTTTATCCAATTTTCAACAAAATTTTATTAATTATGTTTTTAATTAATGTACAAGTCGACTGGTTGCATCTACCACATGTAAGAGATTAATACATTAATCAAAACTGCCAAATAATGGTAGAAAGACTAATTAATTAAGTAATTAAGTACTGATTTTGTTAAGTCGTGGTCGATTCGTGGTGGGTCATGATCACCAATGAGTCAACACACCCTTAATTATATGGCACTACAACTCTGCACCGTTCATTTTTTTTAATTAACCAATAACTTAATTACTCGAGGCACTCTAATATTTTTCAGAAGGAAAAAAATCGCTCTCTTTATTGTTTATAAAGCCAAACTTGTTTAGCTTATATTACCCTTTGGGATCATGGAAAAGTTGTAGAATATATTATTATATGTTGGGCTAGAATTTATAATTAGAATATTAATAATTAACTTTATAAGTTGAGTATCATTCTTCAAGTTTATTGTGTACAAAATCGTTCATATAAGTGAAGAGTTAGTACATTAAAGAAAAGAATTCCACTTAATTTTATAATTAAGTTCACTTTTAATTAATCGTAAAGTGTAGTTTGATCATATACGTAATTTTGTTAATCTAACTTGCATGGTTTAGAATTAATCTACACTTAATTTCATAAGTTAAGTCTGATTTTATATGTAGCTGAAATGTGTAGCCGGTTGTAGTTTCTGCAAAAGTTGAACAAGACTGCCAAATCGAAATGTTGATCAGACCGATGAACCGCATTGGTGAGCCAAAACTTTGAACGTGGTGTTTAATCGGATCTCAGAACGAACAGACTCAAAATTGAGGAATCAGACTGTGTGGTAGCAAGGGTGCCACTAAATTAGCTTATCAGAAAAAGGTGTCACTGACTTGAAAAATATGAGTTTTGTAGACGGAAGTGGTGATCTCAAATCAGTTACTCCCAAGGTTTAGCCCAGTAACACCTCTATAGTGTGTCCACTTGCAATATGGGAGCGGAAATAAGTTACGGACGAACAGCAGCAGTAGCAACAGCAGCAGACGAAGGAAGACACACTTCCTAATAAATAGATGCAAAATGCATGTCACAACCGTGACAAGGCAGAGCGAGCTTGTGAAAAGCTGGCACATGCAATAATTCGAGAGTAAAGCCATGTCGACAATTGAAGATTACTAATGCAACTTTGAAAGCTTCGATAGACTATTCAAGGTCGTTAAAAGGTGATTCAATCCGCAAGGATTAAAGGAATATCAAGGAAAAACACTTTTTGGAGATAATCGATTGATTTATGAGCTTCAACCCTTCGGGGTCTAGGGCTTCAGATTTAATACTTTCTTCCCTAAATTGGACTTTGAACATGATCCTTATGGATACTAACACCGTGATTAAGAACTAATTTTCCCATAATCATGAGTGCTAGTCCAACTATTTTCATGATATGATCTATTGAATTTAAACTAATTCTCCAACATGTTGTTAGTTGGATTGTTGCTACTATTCGATTGTTTAATATTGACGAGTGTTGAGTTATCGTGAGAGTCATATTTCATCTTGAGAAGGTCGAAAAACACTATAGTTTTTTCTTTTCTAACGGCGTACTTAAAGTATGTGCGCCGTTAGAAAGAAAACTAGTAACGGCACACAGATAAAGTGCGCCGTTACAAACATTTGTAACGGCGCACTTTATCTGTGCGTTGTTACTAACGAAAATTTGTAACGGCGCACACCGTAATGTGCGCCGTTACAAAAGGTGTTGACCGTTGACCATTTTGCTGCCGTTATGGAAAATGGTCGGAAATCAAGTCTTTGTTGTTACCGTTACTTTGTAACGGCGCATCTACCAATGTGCGCCGTTACAAGCAATTTTGTAACGGCGCACATCTTCTTATGCGCCGTTACTAAAATGTAGTATAAATCTTCACAGAACCTCCCCTTCTTCTTCCTACAACTTCTCACAACAAATTTTCTCCCGACAAGGGTAATTTCGTAATTTTGATAGGTTATAAATTTTTCCGAGCACCCTCACACAAATCTCCCGACAAGGTATGTACATATTTTTAAATAATGCAATATATAAAACTGCAAATGTGTATATGATTTCATATGAATTTGTATAGTTTTGCTTGTATGAATAATTTGCATGTTAAATTTATTAATTTAGTTTTGAAATTGATGAAATAAATTACCCGATTCCATGAGTTGCATGATAACATTAGTGTAAATTCTCCCGATTCCATGAATTGCATGATAACATTAGGGTAAATTCTCCCGATTCCATTAATTGCATGATAACATTAGGGTAAATTCTCCCGATTCCATTATTTGCATGATAACATTAGGGTATTTGATCATAAATGACCAAACAAGGGTAATTAGGTCATTTATGTGAATTAGAAGGTACGTACATATTTTTAAATAATGCAATATTAGGTAAATTAGTATAGTTAGTGTGATTTATGTGAAATAGTGCATATATTCTACATTATTATTTTTGTTGTGATTTTGGAGAAATAATAATGAATATTAATGGCATTTTTGGTATATAATTATCTAATATTAATTGTTAACCGAATTTATATATATTACATATATAGAATGGATCGGAGATGGATAGGATCCGTAAAAATGAGTGAGGAATGGATGAACGGATTAAGCAGTTTTGTAAAATTTGCGAGGAAAAACGCTCTAAGAGATGGTGTGGGACGTTTCAAGTGTCCATGCACGAGGTGTTGTAATTCTGCTTGGCACGATATGGACACCATTTGCGATCATATATTAAGGAAAGATTTCCTTAGATCGTATAATGTGTGGTTCCATCATGGCGAAGCCGAAGGAGCTAGCTCGAGCCGGAATTGGGATATCAGTTTGAGGGAAACATCGGCGAATCAGCCTTGTTCGACGTCGGACAACAATCCAGAATACGTTGATCCTATGCATCAGCTCGTGGATGATGTAGACCCAACTAGAGATGTAAGGATTGACGAGGACGGGGACGAGGACAAGGACGAGGACGAACAACAGAACATTGGAATAATAACCGAAGTCGAGGAGGGAGTCGCTAAGGCAACCATGACAACATACAACCGGTTGGTGACGGAGTCGCAAAAGCCGTTGTACGAAAATAGTGAGGATACTTCTTTAGCAGCAATGTTAAGGATGTTGTCCATCAAGCAGAGCACCGGGATGTCTGACGAAGCTTTTACCAAGGTTGCCAAAGATTATTGTTCTACGTTACCCCAACCTAATACGTATCCATCTAGCTATGCAGCAGCGAAGCAGAAAATGAAGGCAATTCAACTGCCACACGTGAAATATAATGCATGTCTGTACTATTGCACTTTGTACTACGGAACACAATCGCAACTCCAGACATGTGGCGTTTGTGGAGAAGCACGATACGCTAAAGTGGGAAAAAAATTTGTTCCGAAAAAGACGTTGTGGTACTTCCCATTGACTCATCGACTTCAACGTTTATATCTTGACCTAGAGACGGCTGAGTGGATGCGATGACACGGGGAGCGGGAGAATGAGGACGATGAAATATTAGTACATCCATCGGACGGTGCAGATTGGATTCATTTTGACGCAAAATACCCAATAGTTTCAGGAGAAATACGGAACGTGCGGCTGGCGCTGTCATCCGATAGGTTCTCTCCATATGGGCCTAATGCGCCGAGTTACAGTTTGTGGCCTGTAGTCGCTATCCCGTTGAATTTTCCGCCCTCGATGGCTATGAGAAAGAAGTATAACATCCTCACCATGTTAATATCTGGTCCAAAATCACCGGGGAAATGCTTAAATAACTTCATGCGTCCGCTGATTGATGAGTTGAACCATCTGTGGGAGCACGGAGCTGTCACGTGGGATGGTTCTAAGAAAGAGGCTTTCATCATGCGGGCTGCTGTGATGTGGACAATAAGTGACTTCCCGGGTTTGGGAATGTTGGGGGGCATCTAGACTAAAGGCTATAAGGCATGTCCTCTATGCTTGGACGAGATCGATTCTGAACACAGTAACTCAAGAATCTCTTACCAAGGTGCTCGTCGGTTCTTACCACCGAAACATCCGCTGCGATTTCAGCCGCAGGCCTTTAACGGGAAGACAGAGACACGGAGAAGGCCTACCCGGCATTCAGGGGCTGCTGTACTCAGTACGATTCTACGTCATCAATACCCACCGCCTAATCCGCATCTGAAGTTCAGTAAACGAAAAAGTGGTGGTGTTCCTATATGTTGGTCTCATAGAAGCATTTTCTGGGAGCTGCCTTATTGGAAAACTCATAAAGTCATACATGCGTTGGATTTGAGGCATATAGAGAAAAACGTATGCGACAACGTCATAGGTACAGTTTTTGGAATTGCAGGGAAGACTAAGGATGACGTGAAAGCTAGGAGAACTTATGAGGAACAGGGAGTCCGGCAAGACCAATTGGTGCAAGACGGGGAGCTCCCAGATGCACCTTATGGCGTGGCGGGTCGTGATCGGAAGGAAGTACTGGAGCATATCCGAGCTGTTAAGTTTCCCTCTAGATATGCGGGAAATCTAAAAGCAAGGTGAATCCCGAAAATTGTTAGACTTGTTGAAAATTGCATGTTTAAATTGGAATGAAATGAAATTGCATGTTTAAATTGGAATTAATTAAAAAAAAATACCCATTAGGGGTATTTTTGGAATTATTTAAAAAAAATGCCCATTAGGGGTATTTTTGGAATTATTTAAAAAAATGCCCATTAGGGGTATTTTTGGAATTAATTAAAAAATACCCATTAGGGGTATGTGTGGAATTAATTACAAAAATACCCATTAGGGGTATTTTTGGAATTAATTAAAAAAAGGTAATTCGGTCAATTCCGTCCGAATTAGGGGGTAGTTCGGTCATTTTGACAAAAAGGGTAATTCGGTCAGTTCCGGCCGAATTAGGGGTAATTCGGTCATTTTGACCTAAAAGGGGTAATTCGGTCAATTCCGGCCGAATTAGGGGTAATTCGGTCATTTTGACCTCAAAAGGGTAATTCGGTCAATTCCTGCCGAATTATGGGTAATTCGGTCAATTTGACCTAAAAAGGTAATTCGGTCAATTTCGGCTGAAGTAGGGGTAATTCGGTCATTTTGACCTAAAAAGGGTAATTCGGTCAATTTCGGCCGAACTAGGGGTAACTCGGTCAATTTCACCTTTAAAGGGTAATTTGGTCAATTCTGGCCGAGTTAGGGGTAATTCGATCATTTTGACCTAAAAAGAGTACTTCGGTCATTTCCGGCCGAACTAGGGGTATTTCAATCATTTTGACCTTAAAAGGGGTAATTCAGTCGAATCCGGCCGAATTACGGGTAATTCGGTCATTTTGACCTAAAAGGGTAATTCGGTCATTTCCGGCCGAATTAGGGGTATTTCGATTATCAATAACCTAAAAAGGGTATTTCGGTCATTTTCGGCCGAATTAGGGTTATTTCGGTCATTTTGACCAAAAAAGGGTATTTCGGTCATTTCCGGCCGATTAGGGTTATTTCGGTCATTTTGACCAAAAAAGGTATTTCGGTCATTTCCGACCGAATTAGGGG
This sequence comes from Geranium rotundifolium, assembly GCA_963920655.1. Lineage (NCBI taxonomy): Eukaryota > Viridiplantae > Streptophyta > Magnoliopsida > Geraniales > Geraniaceae > Geranium > Geranium rotundifolium. The sequence continues at coordinate 36,659,209 of OY987316.1, read as the reverse complement.
TAATTCGGTCATTAATGACCTAAAAAGGGTAATTCGGTCATTTCCGGCCGAATTAAGGGTAATTTGGTCATTTTGACCTAAAATAAGGTATTTCGGTCATTTCCGGCCGAATTAGGGGTAATTCGGTCATTAAATGACCTTCTCCTGCTTACAATTACAGATAATGGAGCCGAGACGTAAGGCACCTAAGGCCAGGGCACCTAGGCGAGCCAGAATGGACATTCCTTTCTTCGAGGCTTCACAAGCGCCGGAGTTACAGGATGAGATGTACACTCTGTCACTGCCGTAGCCGACTCAGCCGACTCATCCAGGGCATACGGAGGTTGACTGGCAATTCCATGTCCCGAATAATCGGAGTTTCCAGGAGATGCTCGGAGACGTCGCTGGACCCTCCGAGGAGGACATTGTGCCGGATGAGTCTCAACTCCCGTTGAACGAGTGGAGGCTCCTTCCCCTCCACTACAGAGAGATTCCGAGGTACGAGCTGTACTTCGATTAAAAAGTGGAAGTCGACTGCCTAAACACGAAGAGCTGGGAAGCCAGGGCAAGAAAGGAGCAAAAGGTCGACCTCAACATAAACCAAGAAAAGAGAGCGGTTCAGATGAACGGAGGTCCTTTGCTCTTGACTTGGGAAAACGGCCGACCACGTGTCCAAGGAGGACTGCTTTCAATGGAAAGGGTGAAGGCTATTATAGGGAAATTCGCTCGGGAACGCGACGCTTCCTACCAGACGTTTGAGGATTTGCCGGCGTCTGAGTTCCAGTCATTTTGGAGGAGTTTTAAGGTAATTTCAAAATTTACTCAAAAAAAATTTCAAATGCCACGTATTATAAATATTGACGTGGTGTTTGTCAATTTCGGCGTTTGTTTATAGTGACCGATTCCGATGAGCTTAGGGGTTGGATTCGTGAGGCGGCCATAAGCGCCTACAAGGAGCGAAAATCGAACATGAAGCGGTTTTACAAACTCTACGTTGACCCTACTAGACTAGACCGTAATGGGATTCCCAAGTGTCTAAAAGGGAAGAAGTCTCAGTGACGGTGGCTCATTCATCATTTTGATGCCAATGAGGTATATTACTAATTTCATATTTAATAGATTTAATTTCAATTTCATTTTTTGAATTAATTCAAATTACTTTAATTTTTTTTTCAGGAAGAAGTTGGGTCTCAAATGAGTAACGTTCGGAGGAGCGAGAACAAATTAAACCACCATACTGGGAAAGTCCCATTTCGACGTCTTTGGGAGAGGATGACGGAGGCCGGGGAAGTGGAGGTCTCCAAAAAGTTGGAGGCCTTACTGAAGGCTCACAAGGTCCTTAAGCATGGTGATGGTGCACAGGAGGGGGAGGAGGAACTCAACCCGAAACTTGTAAGTTTAATTCTTTTTTTTTATAATTTTAATATTTAAATTTATTATATTAATCAATTTTTTTTGCAGATTTACATTAAGAATGCGCTTAGGGATTGGAAGAATGACGAGGCGAACTACAACGAGGATGGAACGCTGAACAAGATGACCGACGCTGAACAGGATGAGGTCATGCGACTAGCTGCCGAGCATGTTCGCGAGGTCGAGCTTGCCAGAGGAGTTACCATAGAATCCTCCAGAGGACGACGCATCCGGGGTTGCGGGAGTGATTACTCGGCACCGCCGAGACAGAGAAGACGTTCGACCTCCTCCGATGGTAGTCAAGCGGAGATTGTGGAGCTCCGGAATCGACTCAGCCAACAAGAGGAGGTTATTACGGAACTTCGCGCTGAGGCCTCCCAAAACCAGGCTGAACGTCAGACTCAGGCCGTCCAAAACCAGCAAACCGAGCACATGTTCCAGTACTTCCAAGAACAGCTTAGGTTACTAAATCCTAATGCCGCCTCTCCACCTCCATTTGACCCGACTAGGTCTACAGATCCTGAAGGCCCGTCGTCAAAGATATCGATGTAAATTAAATAATGTATTAAACAATTTCAATATTAATATTAATTTCATTTTCATATTATTTTTAATTTTTAAATATTTCATTAAAAAATAAAATATAAAAAATATTTTTATATTTATTATTATTTTTAATTTTTTTTATTATTATTCTATATTGTTTGTAACGGCGCACACCGTTTGTGCGCCGTTACAAAACAAACGGCGCACGCAGTTAGTGCGCCGTTACGTAGAGTAATGGCGCACGCCGTCAGTGCGCCGTTACAACTCCGTAACGGCACCGTCATCGTGTGCAACGGTGACGAAAGCCATTGTACAGCGCACGTTACGTGCGCCGTTACAAACTGTAACGGCGCAGAAAACTTCTGTAACGGTGCACTTAACGTGCGCCGTTACAAAAGGAAAAACTGACAGTGAAACTCCATCTTTTGATTGTCGTATCTTGTGCAAACTCAAAATATGATCTAGTCCAAGCGGAATAGTATGCATCTCGAGACTAGACTGACTCCAATACCAAGAGATAAAGTAGATATTTATTTAAACATAGGGTACTAGTTGATTGCATGATAGTTTATATTCTATTTTTGAATTGGAGAACTAGGTGTCCTATGACTGCTTTAACAAAAATTCTCAAAGTTGTCGTGTGGCAACTGCTTTCATGAGATTTTAGCATTCCTATTTTTTTCTTGATTTTTTTCTTTAATTAAATGGTTTATTGTAGTATCTTCATACAATTAAAACACAAATTTGTTTTTTTCCTCTAATGTTCAGGGTTTTGTTGTATTACAATTCTTGTACTAAACTAATTTAAATACCTAATTAAATTTTAATTTATTTTCTCAATTTCTTTTTCTTCAATTAAATGGTTTATTTTAGTATACTAATACAATTAAAAAACAATTTCTTTTTTTCTTCTAATTACGTTAATATTAATTAAAATTTTGTTGAATTAGAATTCTTTTCTTAAACTAATTTAAATACCTATTAATCACGTATCCCTATTTAAGATGATTCATTAAACAAATAAAACGATATATATTGTTTTTATATGTTACATTCATTAGATTTAGATGAATTTTTTGATGCATTTGATTATATGATTTAATCCGTTATGTTAATTTTCAGAGAATAAATGATGGAGGTTCATCTACATGACATTCTCCATGTTACCGTTTATGACCAAGGTCCAAAACTGCATTTACTCTTCAGGTGACCTTTTCCAGCTCTCATTTTTTGTTTCTGAATCTTGTTTGATTTCTCTTTGCCAGATGTTAATTATGTTTCTTTTTTTATTTGTTTGATTGCTTAAAGAGTAGATAGAATGACTCTATTTTTTGTGGCATTCTTTACTTCATCTTATCTCTTTAAAATTTTATACGTGAATATGATTTAATTATTTTACAAGGTATAATAAATAACATCGCACGAGCTCATTACTGTTTACACTCAAAATTTAAAAGCTTCTATTATCTACCGTCAAATTTTGAACTAGAAAATTGAGATAATGAATCGTGTCCATTTCTACTTCAGCTGAAATATTTTAATTTTTTATGGACCATACTTATTTTAAAAACTAATTTAATCTAGACAAATTGATAGATTCCACTCACCAATTATAAAATATATTTGATAGTGTTGTCACATTGTCACCCAAAAAGTCAACGTATTCTTATTCTATAATGGGCTACTTAATAAATTTTATTTTAAAATCTAATATTTTAATGATTTGCATATATTCAAATATAATAACTCGTTTAATTATGATTACTATATAAACCATTTGGTTGAAAACGACTAAAGAAACGACTGTGATCTACAACTTTCACAATCCACTGAATATTATACTATTTCATAAATCGTTTATTGACTGGTGGATTATTTAAATAATAATAATAATAAATTAAGTAACTGTAAATGATTTTTTTTAGAAGCTACTGTAAATGATTTAATATGTTTTTGTTAAAATACTTCATTACCAATAGATTGAGAAACAAATGAATGGACGAGGCCCAATTTTATTTCTCATTCAATATAAGAAAGGGACGTCCGAGCTAATTCATGAGCTATTTTATTTCCTAATAAACACTTAATAAAAACAACATTCGTATTAATAGACAAAAGGTTTAATAATAAACGATAATCTGAAATACATAATAACCTAACAAAGATAACAATTATGTATTTGTAATGATTAGTTGTCTTTTAAAATACCACCATGGTTTACTGATTGACCTAACTTGCATTCTGATTTTAAACCAGAGTTCAAGGCCGATCAAAGTATTTGAAAGGGGTAAACCAATAAAAATTTCACTAAATTGAGATAAAATTGATTTTTTTAATAATCCACAAGTTTTCTATTCTATTTTAAAATCCTATTTATCCGTAAATATGTGTCTCAAAAAGCTGAGATGCTTTGGAACATAAAATTTATTCTTAGTAATTTACATTATTAAACTAATTTTTTATCTGAATTATTCTCTTTATTTAATGAAATGATTATTACTAATTTTGTACTTAGACTAAGTTAGTAGAGTTGTGCAATACAGCACAATTTCACCATATATAACAAAGTAGGTTAAAATTCATCTAAATTTAAATAAAATAGATGACATATTAATGGATTAAGTATATTGAATCGGACTTCTAACTAACATTACAATTTTATTTGTTACATGTAAATTTTACACAATTGAGTTAAATATATTGGGCCGGACAAGTTATTTCTCTTATATGCTCGAACTAGAAATATTGATCAAATTGGCATTTCCTCAATTTTTATGTATATAATCACTCCATATATTATATAATATTTTTAACTTGTTAAACTATTTTTGTATTTAAATAGAAGTAAATGTAACGCATGAAGCACACCAAATAATGTGTTGTAGTAGGTTCCTTCGTCACCTCATGTTCAAATGAAAAGTCGAGGGAGGTGATAACTAATTTGTTTAATTTTTTAAGTTCTAATTAATTAGTTTGAGATATTTCATCGCAATTTACGAGACGGTGAGACGGTGATGATGATGACGGTGATGGTGATGGCTGATGCATGATAGTAAAATAATTTCAACATATTATTCATTACTTTCGATCATATCGATATATTGTGTTGATGAATCGATAAATTTTCAAAATTTAAGTCATGCAAGATATAAAATGCTGATAAGAAGATGATAGAATTCAAACACTCAAGCAGCCACACATATATACCAGTAACATTATTTTTGTTTATTTATTAAATAGTTTAGAAAAATTTTGAATAACATCTGCCCTTTTATTTGAGACATTATAAATTATAAAAGATAAATCACGTAAACAGTCAAAAAAATTCAAAACAGACTAATAAGGGAAATATATGCTTTTGAAATATGAGGAGAAAAAAGACATCAGACGACATCGAGACAATATAGTAAGAATACATATGATCAAATTTGAATCATAAATTAATTTAATCGCTTAAACTTATTCAACCAAAATCTGAATATAAAAACATTTTAATTGTTAAATTAACAAAAACTAAACATATATAATTCATGAAAATATGAACTTATAAAATTATATATTAGTTAAAAGAAAATATGTAATTTTAGTATTCTTCCTATTTTAATTAAATTGATTTATTAGTAGTAATGATTTGTTTCATTTTCATCCATTTATTTATATATTCATATTCTGATACAATTATATATCTTAATGGACCTAATTGGACATTAAAAATAGTGATTAATTAGAGCTTAACGCCGAGAAAACACGGTTGTATTATTAAACACAAAATAAAACAATTGCGAAACTTCTCGGTGATTTCAAGATGGTGAATCTTGATTAATATAAAATTGGTTATTAATTATAGAAATTAGAAATTTTGGAGCGACACATTTTAACTTTTTCCGGCAAGAAAGTGACCGGAGACTAACAATCTTACGTGCTTATTTTGTCTTCATTAATGAAACAGACAAAATCATTTGACTTTTTCCGACATCTTCGTACTGATCCGTACTACGGAAGTAGCACTATCCTGCACGGAAGTCCTTGATTTTTCTAAATTATTTATGCTTGTGCATTTTTATATCCAGCTAATTACTATAAATATATAAAAAGAAAAATACCCATTTTCATATTTATTTTAAAAGAATAATTTTGAAGTGTTTGAATCGGTCTAACAACGTGATTTACATTATGAAGTACAGCTAAGTATAAAGTAAGTCCCTAAAAATGTCTGAGCCTCACATTATTAGTTGAGAGTTAAGAGTTTTAAACCCTGTTATAATCAAAGTAAAAAAAATGTAAAAAGATATATGTACGTAAGTAGGTGCAAGTCATTCGGTTTATAATTATAGGTTACACGCAATAAGATTAAGTTCAAATCTAGTTATTTCAAGTCTCTATTTTAAATTTTTTCTAAATATACATAAAAATATGTTCACTGCAAACATCTTATTATGTGAATTGGTATGTGTTATAGGATACGAGATCGAGTGGTCGAGGTTGAACACATGTATTTTAATGATCATGCGCCGCAATTATTAATGGTGTGTTATCCTATTGTCACTGCCGTGTGTTTCCATTATTAATAATGTATTTTCATAGAGTCAATAATATACGTCTACATCGTCACAGTAATTATTAATAATGTATTCTCACTGTCACTGCTGTGTGTTTCCATTATTAATAATATTATTTTCTCTTGGTACACTTTCACTTTAAAGATTACTTGTTAGGTTGTCATAATCAGTCTGATCCATTATTACACCACACCCTCGTTATATCCGACTTAACCTACTCGTTACACCTTTATCCTAAGGGTTGAGTTTTAGGTTGTTATAATCACTCTGAGCTCTCGTTACACCACACCTTCATTACACTCAGTTGGAGTTGAGTGTTAAATTTTCACAATCACTCTGAATCGTCATTGCATTCCGGTTATACTTTTATCCTAAGGATGAGAGGTATATTGTCATAATCACTCAAAATCGTTGCACCACGACCGATTTCAAAATCCTCTCAAGCTGATATCTACTTATGTTTTATTTATTTTTCCAAACATATATGATCTGTCTCGCATGACTAAAAATTAATTATAATATATTAGCGTGATTCTAATCCTTACAAGTATATTCTTATTTTTTTCTTCATATTCGTTCTCTTTAAACGAAAAATCTTTTCATAATCAAACGATTGTAATCCACCAAAAATCAAGACTATGATTTTTTAATAAAGATTTTGATAAATAAAAGTGAAAGGAACAATTAATATAATATTTATCATACCAAACAAATAAGAACTCATACACAACCTTACTAAAAGCACTAATTCTCAAAATAAGAAAATGTAGTTCCGCTTATTCTCAAAATAAACACTTATTCTCACGAGCGAACTTATCATTTCTTTTTGGAAAACGTGTAAAAATGACAAAAATACATTTAAATTAATGTTTCTCAACTCCATCTCACCAATTTTTTCTTTTTTTCTATCTTGTTTAGATTTAAAGTCTCACGAAAGAACATCGCTAGCATGCGAGAGGATAAAAAATCGAGGCACTCGAGTTGAAAAAAATATTTTATTTAATTTAATTTTAAAAAATCCAATGACAGATATGATTCTTTTAAATGATTGTTTTCCTCTCTCAACCCAGGCCCACGGCCCAAAGGATTATCATAATTTGTGTTCTGTCTTCGTGGCCCAATAAAGAGTGGGCTGCTGGGCCTGGAATTAGTTGGTCAAGCTTTCAAGAGCGACGAAAGTCAGATATGATTTATTTATTTTTGTTACAAATAATAATTAGTTTCATTTTCTTGCTCATCAAAACTCACAAATTTGTGTATCTCCTTTTATTTTACTTTTAAAATTAAAAGAGAACGTAAATCAGCTAAGTAATCGACCCATTTTTAGTCCCTGTGAATTCAACATGATTTTTTCGTTACTCATAATAAATACACCTTTATTATTCATATACTTATTGAGTTATTGTCAATATTAAGTTTTGAAAAAAAATAAGACCACAAAATGGAGCTATTAATATACAAATTGCATTGTATACATTTTTTCGAGCCAACTATGGTTACATTTGGAAAATCATCTTAGGTTATTCCTATACTATAAACAACAACAAAAAAAGAAAATTTATTTGGTCTTGATAACACTCAAATTTCAAGAAAATGGTGTCACCGGTCATGTCCAAGGTCATATTTTCTTCAAAACCTTTAGTCTCCTTGCAAACTCGAGTCGATTTTCGACTCTCACTCGCTCTTGTCATCGTCATCTTCGTCGTAGTTAAATGGCAGAGGCACGGACTTAAATGCCCTGAACTTGCCGACATTCGTCAAATGCTCATTCTCCAGTCTGGTCAACATCATATCAGAATTGCACGTTAAAACAATGTCCAAAATTATATAAAACCATACTTCAAAACTTCAGTCGATAATATTCACCTGAAAAAAGTCCAGATTCCGCGACGAATGATCTCGAGACTGGCCACGATCGTGGTTAGGGTTTGTCTGTGCAGCGAGTACACCTTAAACTCTAGCACGGTTTGCAACCAAGCGAACCTCAACAAAACGTTCAAAACCTGCACATCCCACAAGTCGTCAAATCTCGTGTACATTACTTTTAACACGTACGTACGTTCTGACAGAATAACTGATTAGACAGATAGTTTTGTTCCTCACCATAGCTCCGTAGTAAATGCTGTGGCGGGGAACGAGAAGCCTATCCCTCAGCCACCGGTTCTTGGAGTTCCGGTGCAAAAGGCCCCAATCGTGCACAAAGTCCCAATAGGTGCAAAAAATAGCTGCGGCTATGGAGAAGAGCCAAGCCACCACCTCCCATTGGAGACCCTTGTTGAGGCTAAAGGCCGTTCGCAAGCACACGGCGACGATCGTCAAGAAGTATTTCAACGCGTTCCATCCTTGATCCAAGTCTTTCTCCTCTATCATCCGTCTTATGCACTGAAACAAGCGAACTCATACTTAAAATTCAATCCAAAACCGAGAAAAAGAACTCATACTCAAAAATCATAAGTTCTGAAATGTATCTTAACGTAACGCAAAACCCATCTTTTTTCTTCATTAATAGTTTTACGTACTGAAATCAGCGACTTCATACTTGAAGTTTGATTCAAGACTAAAAAACTCATAGTCAAGAATCAAACAGCAAGAACTATATATAATGTAAAGTGAAATCCGTATTTCTACTTTATTGATCACCTTTACATTGAAACCGACAATCTCACACTTAAAAATTCGATCCAATACAAAAAATATCGAGAATCAATAAATGCATATTATGTAATGTAAAACCTATATTTCTGTTCTATTAACCTACTTATGCACTTAAACTAGCGACCTCCTACTTAAAACTCGACACCAAACCAAAAAATGTAAAACCCGTATTTCTCCTCTATCAACCGTCTTACAAACTGAAACCAGCGACCTCATACATAAAAACTCGATCCAAGACCGGAAACTCATAATCAAGAGCCGAAAAGCAAGAAATGTATGTTATGAACTGAAACCAGCGACCTCATAGTCAAAACTCGTATAATCGAGAAACGCATGTCGTGTAACGTACCTGAAAGAGGCGGGCCCAGTAGGGGATGACGGCGACGATAAAGTAGAAGACGTTGAAGACATCGTTGTCCGAGCAAGTGTTCTTCCTATGTTTGTAGTCTCCCCAACCATAGTAACAAAAGTAGAACTCGAGACTCCTGAAGGCTTGAACCTGGCTCGTCAACTGATCCGCCAACATGAAATCTGGCAAAGTGACCTTGTAGAGAGGTGCGAGTAACGCTCGGAGCAGAGACCTCAAGAAGAAGAACCTACTCGACCGGTACAAGATGTTGAAGGGACAGAACAGAACAACGAACACAATCTGAAGAACAAAACAAAACAAAACATCATTAAAATGCCCCAAATTGGGTAACAAAAATATAAATTTGGAATAATTCCAAAAAATGAAGGTGTAGCGTAGTTAGTTAATTACAAAACAACAACTTTTCTTTCTTTCTTTTTTTGCATAGGTATTAATTTGAGGAGAGACAAAAATACCCTTTTAATAAAAATATTGTAAAACTACACCTAAAAAGTAAATAAGTTAATTTAAATGTAAAAAATAACTATGTTTATCATCAACAAATTACATGGAAAAAAATTTCAATTTTTTTATTTTTATTTTGAGGGCAGTTTTGTCATTTAATAAAAGTTGGGATATATAGATAAGGGATAATGACACTTTGTTACACCTAATTATAGCGAAACGACACTTTCATACCCTAATTATTTTTCTCTCTTTTTCAGTACCCTGACAAATTTTTTGTGACACCATTTTCTCTAAAATGTCTAATATACCTAAAATACCCCTGGTCGAGTAAATCAAATTGATTTGAACCGGCCCAATTTGAACCAGTTTGATTTCACTATTAGTTCAATTCGATTTTTTTCAATTGAACTAGGGGTATTTTAGGTATATTAGGCATTTTAGAGGTAGGTTGTCACAAAAAAATTGTTAAGGTACTAAAAAAGAGAGAAAAATAGTTAAGATATGAAAGTGTCATTTCGCTATAGTTAAGTGAAACAAAATGTCAATATCCCTATAGGTAATGTTGCATGACTAGAACTCAGGTCTTTTGAACTAGAATTCAAGTGGTTAACTAATCGGTTTTTTTTGTAGTTCACTGTAAAGTTTGATGAACTTACAAAGACTAAGTTGAGAGGTAGGAGCTCAGTGAAGGCTTGGTAAGCATTTGTATTGGGGTCCATTTCCATGTCAAGATTGGCAAGAACACAAACAAGTGCACCAACGGCAAGAGCAAAGCTCAGGAGGAGCATTTCTCGATAACCCAACTCAGTTCCTTGCTTGAAACCGAATATGAAAGTGTAGTTCACTCTGTACTTCCTCCAGTAGTATATGTTTGCAGCGTACAACAACATGTGCAGGACGACGAAGCCGAAGAGGCTGTACAGAGGAAACAAGGTTTCCATGTACTCTGACGTCCCCGGGTGGTGCATCAGGTTTCGGGCACGAACCATGAGAACGAGAGCGATTATGAGCGCTGCTGTGCAACCGGCAAAGAAACCTGATAAATCGGAGATTAATCAGAAAATAAATCGTATTAAAAGATTAATTGGGTATTCTTACATTTATTACAAGATTGGTCAAAAGTAGGGGTGGGCACTTTTTACCCAAAACCGAAACCGAACTGGGATTCAAACCAAAACCAAACCGAAGAACCGAGAACCATGAGTATCGGATCGGATATGGGTCTGAAAATTAAGAACCGAATCGAATCGGTTCGATTTCGGTTCTGAGAGTACAGAACCGCTAATTAATCGGTTTAGAACCGAACCGTTTTTGGAGTTTTAATTTAGTATTTTTTCTATTTCAATTTTATGTTTTTGCCTAAAAAGAAGTTTAATTGCGTATAATTTTCATCATCAATTGAACAATATATTAATATCACGGATCTAATTGGACAAAACTATACAACTATATCAGAGAACCGGACACTTAATCTCACAATGAATCATTCAATTGGGTAGAGCTGAGAACCGGACCGTAGAACCGCACCCAGAACCGAACCGATACCCACTTATCGGGTTCGAATTTGGGTCTATAAAATAGAAAACCGATTGATTCGGTCCGGTCCAATTCTGACCGGTTCGATCCGGTTCAAGAACCGTGCCCAGCCCTAGTCAAAAGGGGATAGAAATAGGCCAGATTCAAAAAATCTCCGAATTCGAAGAAGATTCAACATCCCGGTCTAATCCTCTCCCGAACACGTCTCATTGACATTTACAAACAGAGAATAAAAAATTCTCTTTGAATTTATAGGGTGCTCAAAAGGACATTCTAATGGTTTTAGACTCACACCTTCTGATGAAAAGGTTGTGAGTTCGAACCTGCTTTAGATTTATAGGAAGAATTTTTCGGATACATTAAAGAAAATGTGTATCTATTTGATGAAATTAACGAATGGTGAATCTTACCCATGGAAAATGTGGTTGTGTGTCTTTCTTTTTTAGCTTTTGGTCTCAAAACCCTCATGCCTTTGCTTCGGTTCGAATTCGCAAAGTGCTTGATAAAAGCATTCTCAACCCTCTCCATTAGCTTCGGAACCTCCTCGGAGCTTCCTAGGAAAGAGTTGTCCACCATCTTCATGTATGCTCCTGTCGCAGTTCTTGAAGCAACCTACGAGAAAGTGCCCAAATCGAAACATTAAAGACCAAACAAAAAAATACCCAAAATTTGAGGTACTTGTGAGCTAAAATATCTCTGTGTACCAACCTTATCATATTTCTTCATGATTTTGGAAAATGCCTCGGTATTCAAGAAGCTGTTACATCACAAAAAAAATTAGTACTCGCACAATATTCGAGACATGACTAAATTTCTGTCACTTCACTCACGGTCTTTTTTCCTGGCAATGTAATTACCTGAAGTTCTTGAGAAGGCGAAGCTTCTGGTAGAACTCGACGAAGGCCCTCTTGAGCTTGTCCTCGACCCTCTTGAGATTTTCGTTGGTGAAGCTGAGCTCGGTGTGCTTGGGAATTTTGAGGAACCCTTTAATGGTGGACCTAGGAGTCTCCAAGTGGTTGTGGAATGTCACATTGTTTAGTACCTCCAACGGTGGTGTCCTCACCGGGACTACTATGCTCAGCTCCATTTTCTGCACTCCCGCCTTCTTGCTGCTCTTTTCTTCTACTTCCTTCTCGTCTTGTTGGAGATCGTCTTCGGACAATGCACGAAAACTCGAATCTTCGTTAATGGAGTCCATCCTTTGGTGTACTCGTCCTGAAAATCAAATCCCAAAAACATTCCATAATTTAGCAAGAACAACATTAGAGAGAAAATGAACTATAAGTTTCAGACCAGATTGAAAAGACCCATATTTTCTGTAGGAGCCTACTCAATCATTATTGAGGCCTAACAAAATTTACTGGCGGGACTTTTGGTTTTTTTATAAGAAAAAGAATATAAATTAGGGCTTTATTTTTATACATCGATTTTTATTTTGGTCTTTTAAAAAATATATATTTGGGTTAATTTTGGATGGGTTTAAAGCACATACTTTAGCTACCTCATTCTAGAGTCATGTCTATTTCAAATTAGTAGGTCAATATTAAAAATTCTGATATCACGTTAAATTTGGTTAAAATCAGTTGGAGGGTCTGCCTAATTATTTAAGTTGGTCTTTAATTTATATTTTTCTGATATTTAGACTTTAATACCCTTACACATGCAAGTAATTTCAATTACGAGATTATTTTTTCGAATGACAGGTCCGCAAAAGTCAGACCAAAATAGTATCATGTTAAAACCCCGATTCACCTAAAAATTCAATCTTATTATCGATAGTGTGAAATCATTGTTTAATCTGACTCGTCTAAAATATCAAATTTCAAGAAAGCAAGCGTAAGAAGGCAAGAGAACTCACTGCTGGCGGAAACCCGGGCGGAGTAGGGGGCGGAGGCGGAGAGAGCCGCCGTGGAGGCGGAGACATTAGAAGAGAGACGACCCATTTCGGCTTTTGGGTCGAAGAGGCCGGGCGGGTTCTCGACCTTGATCCGGAAGGCAATGAGAGCGTCCATCTGCTTGTTGAGCTCCTCGGCCTCCAACAAAACCTCCTCCACCTTACTCTTGTAGAACCTCTCGACCTTGTAGAACTCGTCGTCGAGCCTCCGGAAGAACACGAGCTCGTACTCTCCTCCCTTCTCGGAGGTCATCAGGAACGTCGTCTCGTACCGGGTCGACTTCGACCCGGACCGGTTCACCGCGTGCACGAGGATGGGCTGGCTCTCCAGGTCAGGCGACGCCGGGCCCGCCTGGTCCACCGGCTCCACCTCGCTCCGGTGGATCAGCCCGCTGAACCGCCGGTACCGGGACACGTTCCTCATCAGCCCCGGCGCCGGCCGGTTACGCTTCTTGTGGACGTCAATGTCTTTCAAGAGCTTCTTGAGGTGCTCGTAGTTCATGTAAGCCTCTTGCCACTCCGGCACCATTTGGGACACGAACTCTTTCCCAAACTTCATCGCTCCGGGAGAAAATAACAGTCTGAATCTCAACTATATAGGCTGGCACCCGTTCAATAGAATCTATTTCGCATCCAAAATCTTTCGTTATCTCGACTAGGTTGGCACCCGTTTAGCAGAATTTGTTTCAAATCTAAAAACTTTCGTTTTTTGGTAAAACCGAGAAAAAACAGTCTGAATCTCAACCAGGTTGGCACCCGTGCAGCAGAATCTGTTTCGGGTCTTAAAACTCTTGTTTTCAGGTAAAACCGAGAAAAAACAGACTGAATCTCGACTAGGTCGACACTCGCCCCGTAGAGCCCCGTTCGGGCTCGTGAACGAAAGGGATATCGATTTGGTAGAGAAAATGGGAAAGGAATGAGAAAAATGGGAGTGTGGAGAAAAGGGTCTATGGGAAGTGTATATTTATAGACCGTTTTGGTGACTCATGGTTGGTTAGTTGGTGGGTGAGTGGAAATTAAAGTTGAAATTGGAAATTGGAAATTGGAAATTGGAAATTGGAAATTTCCTACAAATCTTTCGGACAAGAAAATAAGCGGACACGAACCGCGTATTAGATACATTTGTTATTTTATGAAGTGTCGGATTCATGTGGGTTTCGTCGTTACTTGTCCGAAGATTTGGCTCCAGCTCAGGTGGGCCTGTGCGTAAGGTAGAGTCGGGAAGTTTTTGCATATCCTTAGCTACATGATGATAGCTTTTTGCTGGCAAAATAATAATTAAGCAGTGGACAAAGACAAATTAATAGGTTGTCGGTTTTGTACACGTCTCTTAATGAGAGTTCTAAGCTATATCTTAATTAATAATCTTGTCACGGTACAACTACAAAAGATGACATACAAACATAAGTTAACTCGGTGAAAATTTAATATCTTCAATGAAACAAGTACAACAGACATCTTTAAGATGTGACAATTGGATAAACATTTTGATTTTTATTGCTTATTTCGAATCAAAAGTTTGTGATATGCATTGAGAATCTTAAATCTAAACGTAACTCTCAATTGCATGTGCATTGAAGAGGAGGCGTTGAAATATCACATCGATCTAAAAGACGTGGGTCGTTGCTAAAAGCTAACTTAGAAAGTTTGTATACGTCCCTAGTCGCAATGTTAATAGTAGTTGATGGCTTGTCTGATTTATTGAATTGTCACTATTTTAAGTTACATCGAATTTTAATGTCATTAAAATTATTTTTAAGTAAAAATCGAAGTCAACGAAAAAGAAAAGTGACATGAATTCCATTTAGGTTGTCACCCATCGGTAGGTGCATATTTTGTATACATTTTTTTTCCAATTTTGGCTTCCACTTTAATGCATTTTTACTTTCGGGTTTGTATGTTTATCTATTTTCCTCCCATTTTAATTTTTGTGTGTTATTTAATGTCGGGTAGGTTATCAGGGAAGAGAAACTAGGTGCATAAATTTATTTTTTAGATAACATAACTTCCTCATATAAACTCTAATTTGAGCCGGCAATATTTTAAATACAAGATAATCAAATGCACCTGAATTTCGAGAAGAATGTTTTGTTAGACTCGACAGGAGGAGTGAAATAAAACTAAGAAATACATCGCCAAAATGGACAATTGGTGCAACATTTTGAATTGTAGAATAGTTTCCCAAACAATAGCTAAAAATATATTATTATTATTATTGAAATAATCTTGTATCTAAAATACGTATACGTGTACATTTGATAGAGGAAAAATGACATTTTACAATACCTAACTATCTCGAAATGACATTTTTATACCTTAATTATTTTTCTCTCATTTTTCTAGTACTTTGACTATTTTTATTGACAATTTACCCCTAAAATGTCTCAAAAATCTAAACTACTCATAATTTTGATTTCAATTCTGTATGTTTTGTAGTGAACCAATAGTAAACTGGAATTGAATTTGAACTTGATTCAAATTTATAATAAAATTAAAAATTTATGGTCTAAAATTTTAGTGAATCATGCAAAATTAAAATCAAAATGAGGACCTATTATCCATTCATTCTTGTGGACCTATTATTCATTTATTCTTCTTAATTAAATTCATTAATTATTATTGTGAACCTTAATGAATCATTGCTCTAGTAGTTGAGCTTCCTATGCCTCTCCAATAATGTAGTTGTTGATATTTAATGATATAATTGAAATATTCTTCTCTTCTTCCAAATTATATGGTTCGAGAATTATGACTACAAAGCTATGAGCTCCAACAATATAACTAAAAATAACGTTCTTAATTAATATTATTTTTAACGTTCTGAATTATATTATATCTTAAATTTATCTTTTCATTTTTTCTCACTCTATTAACAACTTGATTTTAAATTTATACTTTATTTATAGTGTGAAATTTAAATTGTTGCGGTGTTCCTTCAAAAACTGACACCCGTGTAATTGATTAAAAAAAATCGAGAGATTATTATTTTTGGAAATAAGTTGAAGTAGAGAACATAAGCATTACGCAATTCAACGACTCTGAAGTAGACAAAGTGACATGTGTTTACGTGTATGTGGATTCTATTTCCATGTCCACAAACCTATAAAAATAATATACACGTACGTACCAATAATTAATAAATGTGTGAAGAGTCAATTATAAGGACTTGGTGCCAAATTCATTTTGTTTGGTGCTGGTCGTCGTGTGACCCACCGATCGCAATGATGTGTTCAATATCAATTCCTCATTTTCTTTGTTGCTTTAATGGCATCGGCCGTGTAGGTCCTCTTTGGGTTCTCTGTCACTTTCGAAATCACATAAACACATAAACAGCTTTTCATTATTTTCAAACCCCAAAGAAAATGAGGCACTGACATATACAGATACAGGTATTGTGAGGTGCTAGTCGGTCGGTGAGGATCTTCTGGGTACTGGTTAGATTTTGGATTCAAAACTAGCATGCCTAGACTGGAACTGAGAAACCGATAATCATAAATAGTGGGTCAGATTCAGTTTAATCTGAAATTTTAAAACTGTTTCAATTCGGTTTGGGTTTGGGTCTGGGTCTGGGATTGCAAAACTGCTGGTTAACTAGTTCAGAACAGAACCGCTTCGTGCAGCTCTCCGGGTCCGCCGCCACACCACTTAATTTACAAATTTGGAAGGAGTGCCTCAATTTCTGCGAAGAGTTAAGTATGATTAAAGATTGGAGGCAATAATATGTTATTTATTTTTAGTTTTATTGTATTTGCGAAATTTATATTTCGATCAGGTTGTAGTAATTAAATATTAATATTTAGTTTTCGTTAGTATTTTTTATCGTAAATTTAAAGTTTTTTCTCATTAATTAAGCTTCTTATCTAATTTGAATTATAAATCGAGCATAAATTTAATATTTAAATTTATTCAATTTATCACATAGTGATTTGGGGTATAGTTACCATATATTGATGATCGAGAGGTTTGGTTTAGGTCTATTCCGGCCGGTTTGGTTTCGGGTCGGAATCGTGTAGGGACTAATCAAAGATTAGTAAGAAATTAAATCAAATTATAAAACTAATCGATAATTATGAAAAGATTAGTCAAATACTAATTAGAAAAAAGAATAATTAATCGGACATGTTAAGAATTTTTACGTTAAATTATCTTTTTGGATGTCAGTCTAGTTGAGATTTAAAAGTATTTACTTACTAAATACTGTAACTTCAACCTTGAGCAACAATCAGTTCAGAACGAGGTAAAAGGTCTAAAAGTCCGAACATGTAAAATGTGTAATGCGAAATAGTAGATAGTATTATTGACCTAAGTAAGAATACGTAGTGCGAAATGGTAGAACGTGATCAACCATGTAGGACATTGAAAATGTCCAATTATAGCATCTCGATGCTACGTGTTGTGCGCTAAGACAACACACATTCAGATTTTCAACGATCCAACAATTGTAGAATATTTTCAGACATTCTACAGTCGTTTGTAGCGTAGTAGTGCATCCCTTCAATCTTTACTAAGAATTTGTCAATCTTTATTGAAAATTTGTTTTCAATTTGTCAAATTCGAGGTCTACAAGATCCTATGATATTTTATAGTTTTTGGTCAAATGATATCTTAGAGTGTATATATAGTTAAGAATAAAGTAAAAACCTTTTGACTATAATAGTATATATATGGGTCTCATCTCATGTTCTTGATTATACATGTGTCGGCATTAATTAATCGCTATAAAAGATACTCAAGATTGTGAAATCTGAAAGCATTGGATTCGTAATGAGAATTGGAGCCGCAACAATAGGAAATATTACCAAGAATTAATCAACTAATTAATTAATATATATTTTTGTGGCCTTTCTTTATTGCAAATAATTAATTAATATAGATATTTTTGTGCCTTATTTTCTTCGTTGACTCTTATAGTCGCATATTTTGTGGCTGTGAAATGAACATTGCAATTTCACACAATTGAAATAGATAAGTGTGTGGTAGAATATACATACATATATATATATATATATCGCCACAATAAATATTAAGTTTATGTGTTATTTATTAGCCGTTCAAAAACGTTACATGTCCGAATCACGTTAAATTTATACGTGAACAAAACTGAAATAAAATAGAGGATTCATAATAGATTCGTACGTAGCATTTATGAATAGTTGTGCCTCCAAAATCACATCGACAGGCCAGTGTTCTAAAAGTCGGTTCAGAGTGTGACAATTTTTAGTGTCGACCCAATTTCATTTAATCGGACAAAATAATAACCACATAAACACAATTAGCGGGTTAAAGCGGATTTAAGCTAACTTTAAAAATACAAACATAAAAAAATGTCGAAAACAAATAATTTATATTTTATTATTTTTTAAATGATATGAATGTAACAAATATGAAAACCGTATATTTTTATATCCCAAATATTTATTATTATTACAAATATATTTGTATTCATATATCAAAATTGTATACGTAATAATTTATTTGATAAAAACTTTGTAAAAAATAGAGAAATACAAATTTGATTGATACCATCCGACTAATTAATGTCTAGTATTTGCTTAAAAACACTCCAAGGAACACAAACTTTTACTCTTTATGTCATAGATTCAAAACTTTTTTAAAATAATGTTGCAATGGGCTTGGATTTTCTCTATGTTGTTTGAGCCTCAGAAGCAAGGTTGCGGAAGTCGAATCGTGAGGATATATCGATCAGCTGATAAAGATAGAGATTTGATAAATTCGGGGAGATCGTCGAAAAATTACGAAAAAATCGCGTCAAACGTTTTTTTTGTAATATATAAATAATTAAATATATAAACTCATATTTATTATTACTTAATGAAAAAATAAATTATATAAATTATTTTTAATTTCAGACATTAATAACCACTTTTTTCCTCATATTAATTGAATCACAATTCATAGCATAATATAAAATAAAATAATATCAAGTTAGATACTCATACAATCAATTGCGGTTTGCAACACAAAGTCGATTTGGTCGGATTATACCATAATTAATTAAATTAAATTGAAGTAGACCAGAATTAATCAGTGTAAATCGGAGTAGATCAAAATTAATTAATTTAGAGCAAATTATACCGAAATTAATTTGAATTAATTAACCGGGTTTGACCTGTATTATCATCGGCGTATGTCGTTTCGTCACGAAAGGTTTGAAAAGACCGATATATCGTCAATACATCGACTAGTACGAAGAAAAATATGAGGTGAAAAAAACCATCACATGACACTCGTAAGTAAATTTGAGCCACTAGTTTGATGAGGACATCACTAGCATTGGACCACCGACGGGACTAGAAGATCAAGAACGGAACTCTATTGGACTACCAACACGTGGACAAACCAAGTACCAACTTAGAGACATAGTTCCGAGATACTTCGTCAAAGATTTGGCCTTATTACTTCACAAAATTTACGACGTCAACGGTTCCATGGCGGGCACAAGACTTTGCATCATATATGCCAAAACCGAACCGGACGTTCAACCGGCCAAAACCGAACTAGACATTCAACCGGCCACAAGGAATATTTTATTTTAATCAAATAATTATATATTTTTCTTTTTTTTTCTCTTTTGGTGTAATTAAATGTGCACCATTAGTTCTCATTTACTTGGGGGGTTTATTTTCCATTACTTATGTTTTTGGGGTTATGTTTTCTTTTTTCATTCAATTGGTTTTATGACCATTGAATTAGAAGACCTTTGGGTAGTCTTTTCTTTCACTATAAATAAGTGTGTAATCTCTAGTTTGAGATAGGCTTGAATTATATAAAACATTGTGTGATTGTGTGTTTAGAGAGGATTCTCTTAGCTCTAGAACTTATCAAGAATTTGTGCTCAAAATTCTTGTGGCGTTCGTCCGAATTATCGACGGGATTTCCGCAACCCATCGTGGCTTCATTCGATCCATCCTACACTCGAAGGTTTCCAACACGAAAACTTCGTATCTATCCTAATCTTTCCGATAGACGGTCCGCATAAGATTTTGAACTCCAACGAGTTCATATCAAATTGGTATCAGAGCTTTGGCTCTATCGAGGTTCATTTCATTATTGCTATTTTTTTTTTATTTCTCAATTTGACTTTATTTCTTCCATTCTACATTTGTAATCTCAGTTTGCGACTCAAAGAAAAGAAGAAAAAAAAAAGAAGAAAAAAAAAAAGAAGAAGAAAAAAAATATATCTCTAGTACTATTTTATTTTATTTTTTTGTGTTCCCACTTTCCACAATTCCATCATCTAAAAAAAAATCTCGTCTCCAATATATTTTCCTTACCTCTTAAAAAAAGTGTTGTTGTTGAAGAATTGTTCTCTACAGGTTGATCTTTCGCTCGAACGTTGGAAGATTTTTATGAAGCAAATTTTCTTGCATTAGTTCTAGAAATATCAAGACTAAGAGAATGAGAGGAAAAAGGCAAGAGTGAAAACACGAGAAAAAAAAAAGCCGATACGAGTGACAAACACGAGTGACATATTCTTGTGAGGATTTTACATCTAATATTGTTTTTTTTGTAGAAAAAAAATGTCTCTACAAGGAGAAAGAAATGAGGAACTCGGAACTCTTGAATTGCTCCGAGGCATGATCCAAGATATGAATAGAAGATTCACCATCCTTGAGGAAGCAGTCTTACGACCCCAGGCACCCCAACAAATTCCACCACCGCAAGATCCACCACAAAATGGAGGCCGCCAAAATCGCGAAGAGTACGAGACCGATGATCAGGGCGAATACCGACTCCGTCGGCATGACTATCAACGTCGAGCGAATCATCGTAGGCAATCTCCATACAGAAACAATGAGCTAGATGATGATCGAAGGTCCGATCGAAGCTTCAGTCGGTATCGGAATCCAAACCAAGAAGAACCATCCCACGCCCGAGTAAAGATCCCTCCCTTTCATGGAAAGAATGATCCTGAAGCCTATCTCGATTGGGAGCGAAAAGTCGATATGATTTTTGATGGCCGGCGTTGTTCAGAGGTAAGCAAAGTTAAACTCGCGTCCCTTGAGTTTTATGATTATGCATTAGTTTGGTGGGATCAAATGGTCTTAAATAGAAGAAAGCATCGCGAACCCGCCATCGACACATGGGAGCTTATGAAGTCCATCATGAGAAGAAGGTTTGTGCCGAACCACTACCATCGAGGTATTTATACCAAACTTCAACGACTCAACCAAGGTAATCGAAGTGTGGAAGAATACTACCAAGAGATGGAAATGTTAATGAGTCGTGCCGACGTGGAAGAAGATCGAGAGCAAACAATGGCTCGATTCCTTGCCGGGCTCAATGTCGACATCGCCAACGAAGTAGAACTTCACCACTACGTAGAGCTTGAAGAGATGGTACATATGGCCAACACAATTGAGAAGCAATTAAAAAGAGGAAGTAGTCGTTCATCCAAGACAGCCGAAAAAACGTATTGGAAGACTCAAGAAAAGACTTCTTGGAAGACACCCTACACACGACGAGAAGAAAAGGTGACGGAAAACTCCAAACTAACGGCTCCACCAATGACCACTATACCAGTTGCCCGTGCTTCTCATGACAAAACTGGTGCTAGCACTTCAAGAAATAGCGACGTAAGGTGCTTCAAGTGCCAAGGCCGAGGACACATTGCTAGCCAATGTCCAAATAAGCGCACCATGATATTAACGGAAAATGGAGATTATGTCACCGACGAAGAATTGGAGGAGGAGGAAGAAGACGATGAAGAAGACCCGGATTACACTCCTGATGGTCTTACACTTGTTACTCGGCGATCCTTAAGCGTGCTCGCCAAGGAGGACGAAAAGGCTCAACGGGAAACCATATTCCAAACACGGTGCTACATAAAAGATAAGGTTTGTAGTTTAATTATTGACGGTGGTAGTTGTACCAATGTAGCAAGTACTACCTTGGTCGATAAGCTTGCTCTATTATTGATCAACCACCCACGACCCTACAAGCTTCAATGGCTCAACGATAGTGGAGGTATAAAGGTCGCTTATCAAGTTGTCGTTCCATTTAAAATTGGAAGGTACGAAGACGAGGTGCTTTGCGACGTAGTTCCGATGGAGGCCGGACATATTCTACTTGGTCGGCCCTGGCAATTCGATCGAAAGGTATCCCACAACGGCTTCACTAACAAGTACACTTTTCGTCATAACCACCGCGACATCACCTTATCACCACTATCTCCAAAACAAGTTCTCCAAGATCAAGCACAAATGTACCAACAAAAAATAAAATGTGAGGGAGAGAGAGTGCAAACACTTGAGTGCCAAACACATGAGAGTCAAACACATGAGAGTCAAATACGTGAGAAAAAAATAAGAGAGAAAAATAAAAATGAGAGTATACTACGAGAGAGAAAAAGAAAGAAAGCACAAAGAAACTTCTTTGCCAAAAAAAGTGAGGTGATAAAAGCGCATCAATCCGAACAGCCGATATTACTTATTGTCCTCAAGGAGAAGGTATTGTTGGCTTCTAACTCTTTATTAGATTTACCACCTTGTGTTATACCACTTTTGCAGGAGTTTGAGGACGTGATTCCGGAGGACATTCCACCTGGATTGCCGCCAATCCGCGGGATCGAACACCAAATTGATTTTATCGCCGGAGCCTCAATTCCTAACCGTCCAGCCTATCGTACCAATCCCGACGAGACCAAGGAACTCCAACGACAAGTTGATGAACTCTTATCTAGAGGGTACATCCGAGAAAGCATGAGTCCTTGCGCCGTACCGGTCTTACTTGTTCCTAAGAAAGATGGGACGTGGAGAATGTGTGTTGATTGTCGAGCCATCAACCAAATTACGGTAAAATATCGTTTTCCAATTCCTCGCTTAGATGACATGTTAGATGAATTGCATGGTTCTTGCATTTTTTCTAAGATTGATTTAAGGAGCGGATATCACCAAATTCGCATGAAAGAAGGAGATGAATGGAAAACGGCATTTAAAACTAAACATGGCTTATATGAATGGTTAGTTATGCCTTTTGGATTGTCGAATGCACCTAGTACGTTTATGAGGCTAATGAATCATATCTTACAATCATTCATAGGAAAGTTTGTTGTTGTTTACTTTGATGATATCCTCATTTATAGTAAAAACATGAATGATCACTTGTTACATTTGAGGACTATTTTTGAGACTCTACGTTCAAAAAAATTATATGCTAATCTCAACAAATGCACTTTTTGCACCGACGAGCTTGTCTTTCTTGGTTATGTTGTTAGTAACAAAGGAATTACCGTTGACCAAGCGAAGGTGAAAGCAATACAAGAATGGCCAACCCCAACCAACGCAGGCCATGTGCGAAGTTTTCACGGGCTCGCTAGTTTCTACCGGCGATTCGTTAAAGACTTTAGCACCATCGCTGCCCCTCTCACCGAGGTAATCAAGAAGAATGTTGGTTTCAAATGGAACGAAGCTCAGGAAAAGGCATTTCAACTACTCAAAGATCGTCTCACAAAAGCACCCCTTTTAGCCTTGCCTGATTTTACAAAAACTTTTGAAGTTGAGTGTGACGCCTCCGGAGTAGGCATTGGAGCTGTTCTCATGCAAGAAGGTCGTCCATTAGCATACTTTAGCGAGAAGCTAAGTGGAGCCTCATTAAATTATCCAACATATGACAAGGAGATGTACGCTTTGATTCGCGCACTTGAGACGTGGCAACATTATCTTATCTCACGAGAATTTGTCATTCACACCGACCATGAGACATTGAAGTACATTAAGGGACAACACAAACTCAACCGAAGACACGCACAATGGATCGAGTTCCTTGAGGCATTTCCCTATGTCATCAAATATAAGAAAGGTAAGGAGAATTTGGTAGCTGATGCCCTTTCTCGAAGGTATGTACTTCTTTCTTCATTGGATGCAAGATTATTGGGATTTGAGGGTATAAAAGAGTTGTACAAAAATGATCCCGATTTTGGTATAATCTTTGAAAATTGTGAAAATGTGGCATTTGGTGATTATTATAGACATGAAGGTTTTTTATTCAAAAGAACTAAGTTGTGTATACCACATAGTTCACTTCGGGAATTACTTGTGAGAGAAGCTCATGGAGGTGGGTTGATAGGACATTTTGGAGAGGCAAAAACATTAGGGACACTTCAAGAACATTTTTTTTGGCCAAAACTTATTAAAGATGTGAAGAGAATTTGTGAACGATGTGTGATTTGTAAGCAAGCTAAATCAAAAGTCCAGCCGCACGGTCTTTACACACCGTTACCCATTCCATACGCACCATGGATAGATGTTTCAATGGATTTTGTCTTAGGACTTCCTCGCACCAAACATGGTCATGACTCGATATTTGTTGTTGTTGACAGGTTCTCTAAAATGGCACATTTTATACCTTGTCACAAAACTGATGATGCTTCCAATATTGCTAATGTGTTTTTCAAAGAAATTGTTAGATTGCATGGAATGCCCAAGACCATCGTTTCCGACCGCGACACCAAGTTCCTTAGCTACTTTTGGAAAACTTTATGGGGTAAGCTAGGCACGAAACTCCTTTTCTCTACAACCTGTCATCCTCAAACCGATGGTCAAACGGAAGTAGTCAATAGAACACTTTCCACTCTTTTGCGAGCACTCATCAAGAAACACATCAAAGAATGGGAAGATTGTCTACCTCACGTTGAGTTTGCATATAATCGTGCTATTCATTCTTCTACAAAATTTTCACCATTTGAAGTTGCTTATGGATTTAATCCCTTAACTCCTTTGGATTTAATTTCATTACCAACTTCAGAGCATTTGAATCTAGATGGAGAAAAACGCGCAAAATATGTTCGTGACTTACATGCTGAAGTTCGGGTGAATATTGAGAAGAGGACGCAAGCTTACATGAAGCATGCAAACAAAGGACGACGAAAAATCACATTTGAGCCAGGAGATTTGGTGTGGGTTCATATGCGCAAAGAAAGATTTCCAGAAGAACGACGATCCAAGTTACTCCCTCGCGGGAACGGTCCCTTTCAAGTTCTCTCCAAAATAGGAGACAATGCCTACAAATTAGATCTTCCTGATTTGGAGTTGAAGGCAAATCCTTCTCAACCGGGAGGGAATGATGAGGACATCACTAGCATTGGACCACCGACGGGACTAGAAGATCAAGAACGGAACTCTATTGGACTACCAACACGTGGACAAACCAAGTACCAACTTAGAGACATAGTTCCGAGATACTTCGTCAAAGATTTGGCCTTATTACTTCACAAAATTTACGACGTCAACGGTTCCATGGCGGGCACAAGACTTTGCATCATATATGCCAAAACCGAACCGGACGTTCAACCGGCCAAAACCGAACCAGACATTCAACCGGCCACAAGGAATATTTTATTTTAATCAAATAATTATATATATTTCTTTTTTTTTCTCTTTTGGTGTAATTAAATGTGCACCATTAGTTCTCATTTATTTGGGGGGTTTATTTTCCATTACTTATGTTTTTGGGGTTATGTTTTCTTTTTTCATTCAATTGGTTTTATGACCATTGAATTAGAAGACCTTTGGGTAGTCTTTTCTTTCACTATAAATAAGTGTGTAATCTCTAGTTTGAGATAGGCTTGAATTATATAAAACATTGTGTGATTGTGTGTTTAGAGAGGATTCTCTTAGCTCTAGAACTTATCAAGAATTTGTGCTCAAAATTCTTGTGGCGTTCGTCCGAATTATCGACGGGATTTCCGCAACCCATCGTGGCTTCATTCGATCCATCCTACATTCGAAGGTTTCCAACACGAAAACTTCGTATCTATCCTAATCTTTCCGATAGACGGTCCGCATAAGATTTTGAACTCCAACGAGTTCATATCATAGTTTAAGTGTCAAATTTCGTAGCATTAATGGTGGAATCGTACAGTTGGTTGGAGCTTTATGGCCCAACACTAACTTTTGAAGTGACAAAAAGTAAAATAAAAGTACATACAAACTCGTACATGTGTTATCGTGTAATAAGAAAATAGGTATGACATGTTAACACCAAATTAAGTAGTAGAAAAGTTGCTATATTAAGAAAATAAAAAGAAAATCACTTATCTTCTAATGGTTCAACGTGAGAAGTTTACACGAAATGGGGAGAAACTTTAAATTATGGTAAAAGGGACAAAAAAAAACAATCTTATTTTACTAGTATTCTTAATTAGAAGAGAGAGTAAAATAATTCGAACTCAACGGTTACTCGATCAACTTGTCCTAATTGAAACATATAGAACTCGCAAAAAATTTGGTACGGGTCGGGTACATGATTTTTTCAGATGCGAATCAAGTACAGGTTAACCTATACCCGCCTCATTTCTAACCCGTACGTGCCGTATAAAAATATAAATCATTTTTTATATTATATATAATTATTTTTAACAAAAATACAGTAAATTACAATTAAAGCAATTACGTAGATAATTATATATTATACATTATATATAATATATAAAAACAATTACATATATTATTATATATTATAAATTCATGACATTTTCAATTTTTTGCATTTTAGATGATTTTTGAGTCAAGTTTCGGGTTTTGGGGTAAAGCTCATACCATCGGGTCCGGAGCAGGGTGGATACCCTCTCACTTTGAACATGATTTTTCCAGGTCAGTACCCGTTCAAATCCTTCGGGTACAGGTGTGGATTTGGTCAAATCCCCCAAACCCCACCTGTTGTCATCCCTATTGATTAGGTATATGAATAGGTTGGAGAATCAGCACCGATTCGAAATTTAAGACTGGATAATTCATTTTTCTTTAACAAAATTTTTAATTAAAAAATTATTGTATGCTTGTTTAGATAGGTTATGATTTGTCTAAAATATCTAATGTCATATATAACACATTTTATTTTATTTTATAAATACTATTATTTAAGTTGATCGAATCTACATAACTCAAACGCAGTACTTTAACTAATGTAAACGTATTAATCGCCTAAGACCTTATTTTATCAAAACTCATTTAGGTCATTAAATTTTGTCTTAAAAACTCAAATTTGTTTGAAAAATTAATAGTAGCCGTGTGCTTTATATATATATATATATACAAAGCACACGACTACTATCAATTTTTCAAACAAATTGTATAATTAAGGGTGTGTTTAATGTTATGCTTTGTCCCATTATTTTTTCCTAATTACGTCGCGTACGCTATGATATTGAACTGAAAAACATCTTATATATTAATTAATTGATTAATATGTAAAATATCTTGTACATGTTATAATATGCCTAGAGTTGCATGTGAAATGTATCGACTCACAGTGATGGGTCAAAGTCAATCATGCACATTTTCCATTAATAAAACAAATAATTTCCATCGTTTTTAAAGCTTAATTGTGTCCTACAAGAAGACCAACGCGTGGAATCTATGGATCGTAGAATTGAAATTTGATAATCAATTCAACACCACCACTTTTCACGGCTTAAATTAAGTTTTATTTTAACTTTTAGTACCAATGCTCTTGTCACACATTCCAATCAAAATTTCTTATAATTAACGGTAAATCAGCAGTGTTAGACGAGTCAAGTTCAGTCCGTTAAACATTCAGTTCGGTCTGAATATATGACTAAACATGAGTTAAAATTTTGAGTTCATTTTCTGAACGAATAAAACACGAGTACTCCAACTTTTCTAATTTCAACAACCTTGCATGCTAAATCTATTTAATATTTAGTTAGTTATATATTTTTAATTTATAATAAAAATAGAAAAACATGATTTCGGACCGATTCATTTGATATTTAATGAAATATATATTTTTATTTAATATATGTTTGAATTTTTAATGAATGTTTGTAGTGCCGATTGGAGGAAACGAAGACAAGCCGAACTCAAGCTTCATTATTATTTTTTGAGGCGAACTCGAGTTTAAATTCGCTCGAGTACTCTCTTTTTAGGAGCCGGGTTCTGTTGAATCTAAATTTTGACTTGACTTGTTTAAATTTATAATGACACACACAAGAGAAGAAATCAAAGTCTATCTTTAAATAATACATGTACGACATGAATAATTTATCATTTAAATGATATATATGATCCGAACGGTTTACATAAATTAATTTTTAACCAGAGGCACAAATTTACATAATTTTGGTCATATAGAATGGGAGGATCCATCAGATTGGTGCTGGATAGACTTCACAAATCATGGTGGTATTTAATTCTATTAAATTTTGGCTTTCGAAAGCATTCAAAATAAAGACCTACTTTATTATTATTATTTAAGTGTATAAAATAAAGCTATTTTTGACTAATTAAACGACCTCAATGACAAGCTAGCTAGCTTCTAAAACAAAATTATCTAGACAATTAATAAACAAATACTAAACAGCTGGTTTCCAAATTATTTTTATTTTCTTTACCTAATTAATTATATTTCCTTAGAGTGAATCACATACTTTAGAATTGTTCAGACAAATTAGGAGAATCATATCTACTATATATACTCTGAATTAGTTTGTGTCTTGATAATGAAATGTACCTAATTAAAATTAATTGGTAGGTGTAGCATCATAATAATTAGGGAAATTAAATACTGTTTAATTGGAGAATTAATACTCACTTTATGTTTGATCAATTCAAGTAAATCCGACGATATTGGCGAAGGAGACTCGTGGCGGCTTTAATTAGACGGAGTAATTAAATTCAAAGAAAAACTCTGATTTGTGATTAATTTGAAACAAGAACACACACAATTATGACTCATGAATCGTTCTAATAATATCAAGAACCAAATTAAATGCTCTTTAATTATCAATTATGTGGTGGACCTTGTTTGGGCTCTACCATATTGAATTTTTCGGGACTCGAGAGTATACTTTAAATCTTAAAATATGTAATGATCACGGTTAAATAATTTATAATTTTCTTTCGTGAATATTCGTAAAGAGGTCTTATTTTCGAACCTCAAAAAATTATATTTTTTCTTATTTAAATCCAGACATTTTTGCAACAACTAAACGATTCTTACATAATTATAAATAGCAGAAGTTTCCGAAAAAATACTGTGTACATAAATTTTCAACAAATTTAAATACGACATTCTTGCCCGGAAAAGAGCATATATCTATTCAACAAAGTTAAATATTAAAATCACATTTTTTCGTCGGTCAAAAATATATGATGATTATGTGTTAGTTTTAGTGTTAAATATGAGCTATGTACTTACTTTTTTAATAGTAACCATTTACCGAATATGTCTATGATGAGACTTTTGAACGAATATATATAAGTAGTTTATTTTATTATATTTTGACTGAAGAACGAATAATGAGTAGTTAATTTGACA
This sequence comes from Geranium rotundifolium, assembly GCA_963920655.1. Lineage (NCBI taxonomy): Eukaryota > Viridiplantae > Streptophyta > Magnoliopsida > Geraniales > Geraniaceae > Geranium > Geranium rotundifolium. Next base: position 36,629,511 of record OY987316.1, on the reverse strand, counting down.
ATGCATCTTCATTTTTATCATCATTTAAGTTAATCAAATTGAATTGACATTTCATCTTCCTCTTTATGTAAAATGGGAACTGAGTAATATGTATTATAATATACATAATTTAGTTGATCAACTTAGTTTTCGTTTCAAAACTTCTGTTTCATATATTTAATTCGTCAATTAGTTTGTTGACCAATATATGTAATAAACATTTAGACCGCAATTTTAGTACAACCCATAAACACCTTATTAAATAAAGACTAATGATAAACTGTATGTCTCGAATATTTACATCTTGAAAAATATCAAATCTCAAAAGAATAAGTATTTTCGTGATATGATCAGAAAAAATTGATAACACCATGTTACCACCTTTATTATTAGACGAACGAGGAGATAAGTAAACATAATATATCAAAACATCATGAAAATTCATATAATAAAATACTTAAACTTAGGTACATGCAGTGTCATAAATATGAGTTCAAGTCTCGCTGCGTTGCTGAACTAAAATTAAAGTTCTTTTACATGAAAGATACATTGAGTTCCGAATTTATTACTCATATAGTAAAATAAAACATATATTATAAGAGTAGAAACACCTACATAAATTATTTATTATACTATATTTATTAGATGCATGTTTCACATGCATACGTATATAAATATACCCGAATAAAATAACATATTGTTATATATGTGTGTGAATATATATACATGTGCTTCGCAATCAAGAATATAACTCCAAGGCAGATTCGTCTCTAACTAATAAATCTTGAATTTTGTCTCTAATACAACTAAATCTTGAATTGTGTCTCTAATACAACTCATTAGTCTCTGATCCTATAATTAATAATGCTGTCTTTGAGGATGTCATGAAGTTTCCTAACTTCCTCACTTATGAGCTTAGCATTTGTGCCCCGGGCCTAATGGGTTTAGCGAACAAAAGTTTGAGCCGATTTGCTGTATCTGTATTTTTCAACTTTTTTTTCGTAATCTTTTCACCTATACCACAGGAACGTCTTGTTATTTTTTTATTGTGTTCTTTTTACTTACATTCTTGTCGTTGTTTCGTTATTAGACTTAATTATATTTAAGAGAGCATGAATCGGGTTTGGATCTTCCGCCCAAAATATTATACCCAACTCGAAGAGAGCGATTATCCCAACTCAAGTTGTTAAAGCGTGTATTAGAAATTTTGGGTCTTTATTGCTCAAACAAGTTTGAGCCCAAAAAATTAATATATTTCGACTCATTAACAATTCGAATAAAAAAAATATGCAATAAATATTGCTGAATATGTGAAGAGAGTTTTAGTTTGATGCAAATGGCTAAAATACATGGTACTTATATTATTTTCCACAAAAACAAATAAAAATAAAAGCTATTATTCTTTGTATCTAGGCCCGATGGGCTTTGAGACCATTGGTCTAAAGCCCACAAACAAGAAAAAAAAAGATTATCCATACAAATATCAAACAAAAAAAGCCTATCCACAAGCTATAAATCATTTCTCAGCCAACTGTGCTTCTTCTTCTTCTTCATCGTCTCAGAGCAAAAATGGCCTCCACAGCTCTGTTCACTCCTTCCTTCCTCTCTCCTTCCAAACCCATCAGACCCATCTCCCCAATCTTCTTCTCGAACAAACCCAACTTCAAGAAACCTCTCTCCGCCCTCTCCCTCCAACAATCCGACGCGCCGCCGGCTCCGCCGCCGGACATCGAAGCCTTCTGGAAATGGCTCTGCGACCAAGGGATGGCCTCCGGAAACTCTCCGGCGAAGCCCGCCGTGGTCCCCGAGGGCCTGGGGCTCGTAGCCCAGAGGGACATTGGCCGGAACGAGGTCGTTTTGGAGATCCCCAAGAGGTTCTGGATCAACCCAGAAGCTGTGGCGGCGTCGGAGATCGGGAAGGTGTGTGGTGGCTTGAAGCCGTGGGTCTCGGTGGCTCTGTTCTTGCTCAGGGAGAGGTTCAGGGACGACTCGCCTTTGAGAGCTTATATTGATATCCTCCCGGAGGTCACCGATTCGACTGTGTTTTGGTGGGTTTTGCTTTGATTTGTTGGTTTTGGGGGTTTCTGGTTGAAAGTTTTGATTTTGGGTGTTTTTGAAATTGTGGGGTTGATGAATGTGTTGTTGTGACTGTTTAGTGCAGGTCAGAAGAGGAGCTTGCTGAGCTTCAAGGTTAGTTTTCAATTGATGTTTGCTAGGTTATGATGTAATGTGATGGGTTGTTTATGAAATATGATCAAGTGATTGTATTGTATAGATCAATGTTCTAAGAAACGATAGGCGCTAGTCGGGCGGAGAGGGCCTTCTAAAATTTAAGAATTAATAAGTTGGGGATTTTAGATGAAAAATGCTAGGCATTAGTTGGGCAGAAAGGGTCTTATGGGGACTAGTCAGGGATTAATAGAGGAATAATTGGACAAGTCGGGATTTTTAGAACGCTGCTGGATACACTGTTCTTGAAGTAAGTGAATTGTGAATTGATGCAGGAACCCAGCTGTTGAGCTCAACAATGGGAGTGAAAGAGTATCTGCAGAGTGAGTTTCGGAGAGTGGAAGAAGAAATCATTCTCCCCAACAAGCAGCTGTTTCCTTACACTATAACTATGGATGACTTTGTGTGGGCGTTTGGGATCCTCAGATCAAGGGCGTTTTCGCGCCTTCGCGGTCAAGATCTTGTTCTGATCCCTCTTGCTGATCTGGTAAGGTTCTTTCTTTTTCCTTTTGTTAGTGTATGAACTAGAACTGATGTTTCTGGGCAGTGTTACTGTTACATACTCTAAATAGACATTGCTAGTGTCGGATAGTAAACATGTCACCACTTGAGATACACATTGACGTTAATTATTTTAGGTCGGAACCCATCCTAATACATGTCTTAAAATTCAAAATTGACTTTATCCACGCTTTGTAAATAGGCATTTGTGGTATCATGATATCCCATAAAATGGCGCTGATGGAAATGTAAAGACCACAGCCGTTTGATTTATAGTGAATGATTCTGACCGGAAAGTACTGGGTGGTTGCCTTTTAGAAGTATGCATATTAGATCCTTCAAATTTCTGCTGATGAAGCTTTCCCACATTGTATCAACAGTATGCACTATCAAATATATATATTTAGCCAATTCCGGGCCATGATGTTGCCTATGGTGTCAGTAACTCCATTTTTCTTTGAGATTAACTTTTGTCAAAACCTTGCTCACGGATCAGATTAATCACAGCCCCAAGATAGAAACAGAAGACTATGCATATGAAATCAAAGGTGCAGGTCTTTTCTCTCGGGATCTCATCTTTTCTTTGCGGTCCCCAATATCTGTCAAGGCCGGTCAGCAGGTTAAGTTTTCTCAACTTACTGATGATTGTTTATCCTGTTAATTAAGTAGTTATGGTCTTTACTGCTTTGCAAATATGATCTAAAGTCACCACTTTTTATGTTTAGTTTTTGCTTAACGAGAAAGTACAACAAACTATTATATATACATATGCTGTCACTTGTATTGTAAAATGGTTTTGATCTCTCATTTGTTAAAACTTCCATCATAACCGTAGAGAATTACAAAATCTGCATATGTGACATATTGAAATTCTTTCTACTGACACTGAAGATGTTTTAAACAGGTTTTGATTCAGTACGATTTCAACAAGAGCAACGCTGAGTTGGCGCTGGACTACGGATTCATAGAGTCAACACCGGACCGCAATGCATACAGCCTAACATTATCTATACCCGAATCAGACCCGTTTTTCGGGGACAAGCTGGACATTGCCGAGTCAAATGGTATGGGTGAAACCGCATGCTTCGACATCATTCTGGGTCGTTCTCTTCCACCAAAAATGCTTCCTTATTTGCGGTTGGTAGGGCTTGGAGGGACCGACGCCTTCCTCCTGGAATCTATTTTCAGAAATGCTATTTGGGATCACCTGGAGCTGCCTGTTAGCTACTCCAACGAGGAGCTCATATGTCAAGTTATTCGAGGTGCTTGCAAATCTGCTCTTTCTGGTTACCGTACTACCCTTGAAGAGGTAAGCCTTTGACAACTAAGAACTATAACGTGATGTCAACATTATTGTAGTCATTTATGCAAGTGCCATTCTGATTCTCTTGTGAAATTCCACAAATTAAATTGGTAGCACCTAAAAGATTACATATCATAATGACAAGACCCTCACAAATATATTAGTTGAAAATTTTCGGAGATAAAGATACCCACTTGACTAGGACTGCTCATGGAGATAAAGATACCCACTTGACTAGGACTGCTCATGGTTTTGCTAAACCGATAAGTCGGATGTAAGAAAATCAAAACTTGAACTGAACTGTTGGAAATTGGAATTTGGTTCAGGTTTGACTGGCCGTTTTGGTTTGGTTGGTTTTCTTTGAACCGGTTTTTATGAATTGTCCACATTTTAGCTGGCTTTGGCTTATTTTTTGTTGGCCTATTATTTTGACCTAATTGATGAAGATTGATGACTTCAAATGATCCACATGTTCAAACTGATCGATTTTTGGTTCGGTCATTGTGGGATAGTCCTACACATGACGGTCAGGCCAACCCTAATGGGCTAATGGCTAGACCCTCACAAAAATAGACATCACATGACAATCCTGATAATCATTGTGTTAGAACTTAGGCTGATAATAAAATCGTCTTAGAACTTATGCTTGTTCGTCATCAAGATGGTGCTTATGCTTTAACTACACATTGAGTTTCATTGTGACCAATCAATAGCTTTCACAATCAAGTCGCGCGGAGCCATTAGTAACTCGATAAATGTTGTGGGCAGGATGAGAAGTTGATGGAAGGAGGAGATCTCGATGCTAGGCTCGGGATTGCAGTTGGGATTAGAGCGGGGGAGAAGAGGGTGCTGCAGCAGATTGACGGGATCTTCAAGGATAGGGAATCGGAGTTGCAGGAGCTGGAATATTACCAAGAAAGGAGACTCAAGGATCTCGGCCTGGCCGGAGAGCAAGGTGACATTATTTTCTGGGAGCCTAAGTAGGATATGAAAACATATTCATCTTCCTGAAATGAAATGAAATTAGCTGCTTTGCTGAAAACAGCATTTGAACTCTCCAAGCATAGAAAATAGAGTTGCACAAGCATCACACAACCTTCAGTCCCTTGTAGCAGGTTCAAATTTTAGGGAGTTCACTTCCATGTGTACAATATGTGTTATGTTGTAACTAGAATTATTTTTTACCACTCTTCTTGTGTGTAATACAATGGTTTTGAACTTTTGACACTTGACTTCCATATTCAACATAATGGAAAATATCCCATAGACTTGATATCTCCGATCCAATTAAAGGTTTCAAATACGAACTCGATACTAAAATCAAAGATCACACAATCCGTCCTGAATCCCCTCATTGCCATCTATAAATTAAAGGACTTTTTATCCAGAAACTAACATTTATATCCACTCAGACGACAAATATTCCCGAAGTCAACATAATTCAATATCTCCGTTTCAAACACGATCATAAAATCCGCTACAAACTCGCCCTGTTGCTCGTTCGAAAATCATAAGACTCGTCCCGGACCCACCCCGTTGCCATCCATCCACAACCACAAGCTACACACAAACCTATATCTCAAATCTAATCCAATGAGAGAGACAGAGACACAAAAATGGCCACTCCATCCACACTCTCACACTCTGTTTCCTCTGTTTTCCCCTGTTCTTCAAAACCCACCAATCACTTATCTCTCCCACCACCATGGCCTCTCCGTTTCAAAAGGCACTTCACCGTCTCTTCCCTCCGGTCCCTGCCTCCGGCGGTGGAGACCTTCTGGAAGTGGCTTTCCGCCGAAGGGGTGGTCTCGGCCAAGACCCCGGTGAAGCCCGGTTACGTGCCGGAGCTGGGGCTGGGCCTGGTGGCCCAGAGAGACATCGAGCAGGGCGAGGCCGTCGTGGAGGTCCCCAGGAGGCTCTGGATTAACCCAGACGCGGTGGCCGGTTCGGAGATCGGGAGCGTCTGCGACGGCCTGAAGCCGTGGGTCTCTGTTGCTCTGTTTCTCGTCAGAGAGAGGCTCCGCCACGACACGCCGTGGCGGCCCTACCTTGATGTCCTCCCAGATCGCACGGATTCCACAGTATATTGGTGGGTTCTGATTCTGCTTCAAAATCTCATCTTTTTTTCTGAAATTGGTATGAAATTGAAATCATGCTCTGTGGATTGTGACTCCAGTGCAGGTCAGAGCAGGAGCTTTCTGAGCTACAAGGTTAGTGTTTTGCAAATTCTAGTCTTCTCTTGAAGAACAAAAACCAGTTCAAAGATGACATTTTTACCAAATTCTAGTCTTCTCTTGAAAAACCCATTTCAAAGATGACATTTTTTATCAGTTACAGTCTTCTCTTGGAAAACCCAATTCAAAGATGACATTGTTATGAGTTATAGACTGAGATTGTATAAAGAATGGAGTCATTGGAGAGATGGTGTTTATTTGAATTCTGGGTATTGGCTGGAAATGGAACAGGGACTCAACTGCTGAGCACAACACTGAGTGTGAAAGAGTATGTTATGAATGAATTTGTGAAAGTTGAAGAAGAGATCATAAAACCTCACAAGGAGTTGTTTCCAGATCCAATAACATCTGGTGATTTCATGTGGGCTTTTGGGATGATCAGATCGAGGGCCTTTTCGCGCCTCCGGAAGCAGAACCTTGTGATGATGCCTCTGGTAGACCTGGTAAGGATCATGTTCTGAGATCATAGATTCAACTGGGTTTTGTAGATGTTAATATTCCCTGTAACATGATGAATCATTGAGCAGATCAATCACAGCTCCACTGTAACCACACAAGATCATGCTGTGGAGATCAATGGACCTGCAGGCCTTTTCTCTTGGGATCTCTTGTTTTCTTTGAGGGCTCCAGTTTCTGTCAAGGCTGGTGAGCAGGTGAAGTTTTTTCTGTACTTCTCATATTTTCTCATTCTGCTCTAAGGAGTTCAGTTGTGTTGTTGTGTATTCTGATTTAGCTGCACGTTTTGACAGGTCTTCATTCAGTATGATCTGAACAAGAGCAATGCTCAGCTAGCCATGGATTATGGATTCATAGAGCTGGACTCGAACCGTCATGCTTATACCATAACCTTGGAGATTTCCAAATCAGACCCACTCTTCACAGACAAGCTGGTCGTTGCTGAGTCTAATGGTTTGGGCGAGGCTGCACACTTTGACATCTTCTTGAACCGTCCTCTTCCTCCCAAAATGGTTCCATATCTGAGGCTCGTGGCGCTTGCGGACTCAGACGCTTTCCTCTTGGAACCTATGTTCAGAGAGTCCATTTGGAGCCACCTTGAGAACCCTGTGAGCCAAGTCAATGAGAAGCTTGCACGCCAAATGGTCAGAGATACTTGCAAATCTGCTCTTTCTGGCTACCCTACCACCATTGAAGAGGTATTCTTCCTCAAGTTTCGCTAGGTTATGCAAGTAGTAAGTAGTATATATACTGTTACATCAAACCCTGATAGGATAAAGGAAAAGAAAAACATGAAACCATCCCACACCAAAATACCAAAACCCGAACATATCATACCCTTTCAGGGGCCACTATGCACCCCCAAACCCTGAGACCGGGCATCACCATGAATCTTGATTCACTGACCGGTCAGTGAGACTATTGTTGTTGCAGACCTTGGCACGCTCCCGAACTCCCAGATACGGGGCACTGTCAGTGAGCCCACTGTTATCGAGTGCCACTTCACACTTCTGAACCCCTACACAAAGGGCACTGCCAGCGAGTTCACTGTTATCAGGGGCACTTCGCACTCCCAAATCCACAGATAAAGGGGTATTGGGTGATACCCCGTATCTCCTCACTCCCGAACCCCGACTTGCTGACCTCTCAACCAGACAACTGTTATTGGGGACCATTTCGCTCTCCCAAACCCTTAAACAAGGGGTGTTGGCGCTGAGTCCACTATGATCAGGGGCCACTTCACGCTCCTAAACCTCCAAAAAACCCTTGACCCTGATCATGGTGGATTCAATCTCGATTCAAGCCACTGTGCTAATGAGAGATCAATTTCAGGATGAGAGGTTGATGGGAAGAGGAGGTCTGGAAACGAGACTGGAGATGGCAATCGGAGTAAGATCTGGCGAGAAGCGAATTCTGCAACAACTCGAGAAGGTCTTCGAGGAGAAAGAAGGAAAGTTAGATGAGATGGAAGATTTCCAAGAGAGAAAGCTCAAGGAACTAGGCCTAGTTGGAGAGCAAGGTCAAATCATCTGCTCAAGTCCTTAAGGTCACACAAATGCATGCACAGGGTTTCATGAAAGCAATGATCTACTTCTCCAGACAAAACATTGAAATGATTCGGACACTGATAAAAAGGTCAGAGTACCATTTCTTGCATTATCCTGATAAGATCGCATTGTATCAATTACAACATAGATGAATGAAACTGTGTATGGAACATTTTAACTGTATAAGCAAAGAAACGAAACCTGAACTCGGGTATCTGGTGGCGTCTGTGTGTATGATGGTAAACACTTACAGTCACAACGGCTTGCTCAAGTTCAACGAGCCTTGCAAGAACTCAGAACTTGATGAAGCTCTCTCACAAAGACATTCCTGCGGGTTCGCGTAGAAATAATCTTCCTCCTTCGGCCTGTCCGGAACAACCCTGCGATCAACGGGCTGCCCTTGCCTTTTCTCATGTACCAAGCGTACAGCATCACTGAACTCGTTCCACCGGATTATGTTATTCTGATATGAGTCCAGCAACTGTACGAGTCTCCTACGATCAAGGAGGATGGATTTTTTGAACCCGGAGTATCTGCACGAGTGCCAAATAGAAAGGGCATTGATAATTTAGAGGACAATAGGCTAAATGAATCTTTGTGAGAGGAGGCGTATTGTTACCTGCGATGACCCTCCACGACTTTTGCCATGTTTCCATCGTATGTGGGAATGAAGTTGTCGCTGGCTACTGAAACCATGAAGTCCAGAGCGGCCATTTGAGACGAATGGTTCTGGAATTGCTGCAACTCCGTTGGATCTAGCAGTGACTCCTTTTTTACCTGAAAGTATTATACTAGAGTTTCAGATTCACAAGGGTTATGAGCAGTATTCTAAAAACACAACAAGCGCAGTCAGGCAGAGAGGCCTCTGGAGATTAATCAGACTAGTTGAGAAAAACACGAGATGCAGACAGGCAGAAAAGGTTCGCTTGGACTGGATATGAGAAAAACACGGGATGCACATCAGATCACACTCGTTGACCGTGCTTTCATTTTTTTCCTTATTTTATAAGGGAAAATAACAAATGTGTCATTTTGAAAAGAAAAAAAAAGCTTAACTCTAGGGGCATTTACGTCATTTGTAAAAACATACATTTTCCACTACAAAACAAATTTCGCAACACTTTTTGCCATTAACAAAGTATGTACTCTCTTGCAAAAGTTCCATAGTCATAGTATCGACTATAGGACACATTTTTGCCATTTTCCCTGATTATATCAATATTAAGGTATATGCATAATCTATCTGAACTATTAGTTGTTGAAGTTCCAACTCGAGTTTAAATTAAAAATGTCGTCCCTAAAAATCACCTTAAAAAGGAAATAGTTATATTATATACATAGGCTGATTTGCAAAATATAATGCGAAGGAGATGCAACAAGCGAGATAGTAATAACTCACAATTCGAGGAAATGCAGCTCTTAGCGCTGCAAGTCTCCGCTCACTGCCATAAATCTCGCCGGATGCAATATAGATCTGTGTGTTGTTATCATATCCCAGCGCTTGCAAAGTCAATGCCGCCTCCTCTGGTGTGAGAGGGCACAAACCTTGTTGTCTCTTTTCCTCGGACACTATCTCCTTCTCTTTCCACCAAACGTATGCATATCTGAATGAAGGATTCAATACAGTAATAACCGTGTTATCATTGAAGTCCAAAACCATTTCAATCATGAAACATTTTCAGAGAGACAAATATTTTAGTTGAACCAGCTTGTAGCCAAATATAACATGATCAACTATCAAGTGGGACAAACCTCATTCGCTTGAGCTCTTCGGCTTCTTCATCAGTGCAACCACGAGTGCAACCCGAGAAAGCCAGCATGTCCATCTCGTATCTTAGATGCAAAGCCACAAAATGTCCATTCTTTTGCAGAATACGAACCAACTTGTAGCCTAACGCCTCGATCTTAGGGGTGAACCTCAGTGCGTGGAAATTGACACGACACCTGAGTTTCTGAAGATCGAGTGGGATACCGTTGTTAGCAAAGCGAGCGTCTGTCTTGTTGAAGTGTATCACCTTATTCTTTCTAAAAAGCGGTAGAATCTGCAACGTAGAATCGATTTGAATGTATCAGCATGTAGCATGATAGTTGAAACCTTTTGGAGAATCTGTTTGAGAAAAACCGAAAATAAAAAATAATTTTGAAACCGTGGCAAAGCAATTAGAACGACATGGTCTTTGTACAAAAGCTTTCAAACTCGGAATCGAGGAGAACTCAGCAAGGCGAATAATGAGTACTGAGAACTCGGGGAGAGATCAGTAAAACTTGTTTTTGTATTAAATAAATATTATACATACAAATCTTCATATATAATTCACACGAAAGACGAAAATAACAATATTTTAGGAAAATAAGATACTTTCAAACAACTAAATGAGTTAAAACAAAAGCACAAACTATATAACAGTTTTAAAGCATCGGTAAAAAATATAAATAAAATTTGGCAACTTTCACCAACTTTTAACGAGTTGACCCAGTGAAAACCAGGTAAGACTGAACCACCATGAATGAGTTTTAAATTCAGTTCAAAACTCTTGTTCTTACAGAGAACACCGGATAAACCCCAACCAACCAAGGTGAAGAATCATCAAGCATTCACCTGATTATTTAAGCACGAGCTTCCAAATAGATACATAATATAAACCGACAAACCTGTTCCAAGTAGTATTTTTCACTTGACCAGCTAATAGGCGGCATCTCGAGTGGTTGAACTCCGTATTTCCTATTAAACTTCTTCGGAATCCTCTTGACGATTCGTACTTCATCTCTTAGTGAATCAATGAAATGTTGCACATCAAAGATGTCATCAAAATTACTGCAAAGAGAACTCTGAGTCAAAAGTGTACTCTGACTGCTTACAGAAAGAACCCTAAGCCAAATCTATTCTCAAAAATATCAACCTAGAATTAGTGAGCTTTTGAGGCAATGGATATACCTAGGATCAGCCCAGAAAGATTTTTTATCAAGCTCCGGGACAACCAAAGTTAGATTCAAAAGACGAGCCACAGTCACCATGTCACATATCTGAAACAGCGTACAAAGACAAGTAATCATCTTACACAAATGAAATGAAACAGACACTGGGAAAGCAAATAAAATAGATACCAACCGCTGCACGCATTTGGTTCAATCCCCCGTTGCAGGATACCATAAGAAAGCCATTACTCGTATAGTTCCCTGCAAAATTTCAAGTGTCAAATATCTTATTTTTTGTCGCCAAAAAATCATGGAGGAAAAACCCTCAAAATAATCTTGCTAAAATAATCGTAGAGAGTAGGGCGTTTTATATTAGTACTTGATAGCTTGAAAAAGATATCCGCGTATCATAGTAATCACAATTCACAACTTCCAAGTAAATCACGGTTACTTGCATTATCACGTAAGAAGAAAATGTTGTATATGCATGCAACTTGCTTGTAATTAGAAGAACCCATCAACAAAAACATGCAATGAAGTTGTATCACCCAGCAACTTGATCAACAAAGTGGCAAAACGGGGCAGTTTTGTTGATACAAAGCCTATAACACGATGCTAAAATTCCAAAACACGTTTTCCTGCATTTCCTACCAAGGCAACCCGTGCTCTGCATCTACTTTCCGGAAAATACTAAAAGGCAAAATCGGTCGTAGAGTTTGACATTGCACAAAGATTAGATCCCAGATGAAGATCATAGTTCGATAACCAAGTACAAATCACTAAGCTTTAGATTCCTAACAAAAGCACATAACAAATCACTAAACTTTAGATTCCTAACAAAAACACATAATCTCAATACAAAGCGCTCTAACTCAATCACTTGCCACGCCTACTTACACAAACAAACACGTTCATGAATACTACTTCACAACCACAATCCAATAAGAACACAACTAAATGCAATATCTGAAACCCAAAAAGGAACTCAGTACTCACTGGCGGGAGGGAGGGGCGCAGGCGGCCGAACAGCCTCCTCCACATTGAGCTGAACCTGACTCAACCCATTAACCCGATTCGACAGCCCAGCCAACAACCGAGGATGCCACAGCCCACCAACAGCCACCAACTGAACCAGACAGGTCCACAGCAAAATGCTCGAACACACCCTCACAAACCAGACCTGCAACCTCGTCCGTTGGATCGTCGCCGGAACCTTCTCACACCTCAAATGCAAACCACCCTCAGATCTAACCCCCATTTCTCTCCCCCAACCCTCATCGCCGTTTCATCGAAACCTCTCCGAACCCTAAACCCCCAAATTAAACTAAACCCACAAAAATCCACAATCGGTGGCGGAGAAACCCAAATCGAGCCCTAAATCTGAAAAGGCACCAGAAACCGAAGAATGTGACTCGATTAGCTTGAATCGGTAGCAAGAGTTTCGTATCAGATCAACGAATCAGCGAAACAGAGCAAGTTCCCACGAGAGTTGCTACACTAAAGAAGGAATAGAGAAAGAGAGAAAAATTAATTACTGGGAACAAAAGTCTCACCAAACCCAAAATGGCACAACCGTCAAAATGATTCCTTCTAGACCAATCCTCCAAAAACTCTCTTTTTTCTCGGGAAAATTTTCACGTTCTGTGTTTCTGGGAATAAATTGGATCAGGGTATTTTCCTCTTGCAAATATAGAATAGCCCAAGTCAAAATTCCAATTGCTCCCATCATTTTAAATTTATTTAAAAATTTTATAGATTATTATGATTTCTGGTGCCTTTTATAAAAAAAATAGTAAAATATAATTTTTAAAGTTGGTGCCTTTTGAAAATGGCAAGTGATGGTTACAAAGCAGCAACATGAGTAGTGACACCACAACAATCACAAAACACCAATTTCTTCGAATTTCTATTCTCTTGTTATTGTCAAAAACCCAGAACAACACTAAAGCTTCCACCTTTATCCATTTACAGCAACAACAAAAACTCTACAAGATTCATATGAACACATCAATGCAACTTCAGATCACAGAAGCTCCTCTAATCACAATCTCTACTGGTTTTGAATCCAACTGTGAGGGTGGTGGGAGGAACCGAACCAGCATTGCCAGCAAAAACAAGAAACAATGCCCTAAAGAGAGAAGACTCAAAACAAATTCTGATAACACTACCATTTGATTTTGTGTTTGGAACCAAACCATACAGAAAAGAACGTGCCATTAACATTACACAAATAAACAGTGGAACCCATTGTATAGCAAATTGTAACACTCCAAGAATCATGAAAAAACCAAACAGTTAACCACACCCAGAGTGAAAGTAATGATTCAGAACCTGTAAAGAAGTGCAGACCAAAAGGACATCGAAGAACAAAACGACCCTCTTCAACAATGCACTAAATTGAATTCAGTCGAACACATTTTCCATTACAACCATGAAAACGCAAGTTCACAATCCTGACATTGCAGAGTAGAGAAATCTCGAAAAAAAAGGGGAATTTGATTTCAGAGAAAACCCATTTGAAAAGATTGCGTCTTTGTCCTCAATTGAGCAAGCAAAGCAAAACCCAGAAGAACAAATCCCAGAAACAGTAAGAGGAAGGTGATGCGGTGCGATCGAGGAAGTCGATATGTATAAGCTAGAACAATCAGAGTTTTCACGAATGTGTCAGATTCAAACAAAAGAATAGTGTTTTTCGGGCAGAAACGTCGATCTGAGTAAAACTCATGGATAAGCCATGAGGTACAACGAATTTCGGCTATCGGAGATCATTTAGAGGGTCAAAATCGTAGTTTTTTAAATTTCTGACAATTTTTGCAATTTTAATAATTTGTTTCATTTTCCAATAATTTTAGGATTTTCTTTTCTTTGGCTAGATTTTGACTATTCCATTTATTTATTTTTTGAAGTTTAATAAAAAAATCGAGATTTCTCTCAAATCTATCATATTCGATATTCGCAAAAATCAACGAATCTTGATAAAAAATTCTTCCTAACCACGTACGCTGCATCAGAAGGTGAATACAAAGAGAACTTACCCAGAAGAAGAAGACCCAATTTCCAACTTCGCTTTCCTTCCTCATGATTTCAGAGAGAACTTGAAAATGCGTGTCACAAGCTGCTAGGTTATTCCCTGACATGAGCATTTAGTACAAGACATAATGTAGTATCTCACTTCACCAAAACAAACGAACGTGAACACTCCTAGGTTTCTCCGTGACACTTGTAATGTTCCACCCAAAAAAAAACTAGTAAAATGTATTAGTCATCGATCTCCAACCTTCACTAAGATTACAGTTTTTGTAGTTACACTCCAATGTTGCTCTATATATAAACCATATCTTCCACATCAATATGTACATATATCGTACGATACACCACAAATCTACATGGCTTATTCACATGTTGTGAGGCTTATTTTTGCAGTATTTATTGCAGCAGCCACCATTGTTCCAAAAACCACACTCGCAGCCGATTTTATCGTCGGAAACGAAAAGGGATGGACTACATTTTTTAACCAAACTTGGGCCGACGGCAAAGACTTCCTTGTCGGAGACAGGCTAAGTAAAAAATTCTAAACTGCATAGTCATGTATGTTTGATTTTCGTGAAAATAGCAAAATTGTGCAGTATGTGATCACATTTTTCAAGAGGGTGTTGTGCAATAATGACATGATGTGTGTAAACTTTGATATCTTTTATGCAATACGTGTTCATTTGTTCAGAAATGACGAAATTGCCTCGAATTTGTTTTAACTAAAACTTGTTTAATCAAATTTTGTAGTTAATTTTTTAGTAGGTCAATTTTGTACAAATACATATATTTCGCATTAAAAATCAAAGTTTACCGCACAATTTTGTTATTAACAAAGTACACGACACTCTTTTACAAAAATACGAAAATACACGTGACGTTTTAACTATTTACCCTTGATTTGTTTTATGTAATACTAATATTTCTTTTCGAATTTTAATTTACTAGTTTTTAATTATCCGGCGGGACAACACAACGTGTTCGAAGTGAACGAGACGGAGTATCTGAACTGCGACGTTCCGGCGCCAAACTTGGCGCTGACTTCAGGGCATGACATCATCGATTTGGCCGCGCCGGGGAAGAAATGGTACCTTTGTGGCATTGGGCTTCACTGTGCTAGGACCGGCCAGAAGCTAGCTATAGCTGTCGTTGGAAATGGAGTTCCGGCACCGACTCCGGCTCCGGCGCCGTTCTTCTGAAAATTGGAGTTTAGTTGGTATTTATTTGACTAGGCGTGCATGGTTTGTGTCGGATCGACACGATGAATAAGGTTGTCTAATAAACATTGTTGCTATTATTAGTAATGTCATTGTACATCAATCACATGAATGAAAAAAAAAATAGAACTATTGAACCATATATATTATAACTTGTTAAAAATTGATTCATTTGCAAGAATCATTCACATTTACAGAAAACTAACATACGAATTCAAATATATATATATATATATATACTTCCTTGAAAAACATTTTAAAAAAAATAATATAGGTCCAAGACTCACTAAACACCCTTAAATCTCAAACTTGTTTGTGTTTTGAATGATTTATTTTTTTCTAAGTATATGGTGAACTTATGCTTGACCATTGAACATGTCTAGTCGAATATGATTAAGGAGAATTAAAATAGCATGTTCATATATTAAATAAAATTTGCTGATTTAAGAGAATATAAAATTAAGTTTGCATCCAAGAAACTTAAAGCAAGAAAATAGATTCATAGGTTATTAATTAAAAGAAAACAGTTGCAATTTTACAAAGAACCAAAAAGAAGAAGAAAAAACAATACAAACGAAAGTAATAAACGAGTAATTTTATTGGAACCGATTGCTACCTGATCATTTAAAGATGAAAAACTACATATTTAAAGTCACATTAATTAAGTCATATATGATAAGTTATTAAATCCTCATGCATCTATTTAGCTTTATCCATAACAAAAATGGATCTCTGAATCCGAACAAAAATAGAGCGGGAAAACTTTAAATTCGGATGGAAACGAGGCGGAAATGAGGTGAGGTATCCCCGCCCCACTCGCCCCGATACATTAAAAATATATATATAATTTTTAAATAATATCTTTAATTGAAAATAATATCTTTTATTGAAATAATAATTTATAATACATGTCTAATGAAAAAATAATATTTTAAATATATATTTAAAAAATATATATGTTTTATCATTTTTTAGGTTGGAAATGGAAAACGGGGAATACTCGAATTTGACGGGAAACCTTTGTTTCTATTAAAAACATAAAATTTCAATCCAATTCTAGCGAGGACAAGAAACAAAAATTGTCAAATCCGCCTCAAATCCATCCCATTGTAATCCCCAGTTACTTTCAAAATAAGGTCAAAATAATTATCAAGAGTAAACTAAGACGATAATTGGGGTAATTTCTTTTAAAAAAGAGAGAAATCAAGAGTATATATATATAATTAATAATATTAGCCTTAAAAAGCATCTTCATGTACGTATTTACATTTTCGCGTGATCCAATCCCAAACTTGTCTTTTCCGATCCTCTCCAACGTAACACCCAAAGCTCTCAATACTTTGAACACGCGTTAACGTTGTCTTGTCCATGCCGACCATTGCCGTTTCTCTCCGACTCTCTCGTCCCGCGTTTTCGATACAATTATAGAACCCAAAATTAATATAAATACACCCACACTCAACCCTACTCAAACACACACACATACACACTCAACCACATTAATTAACACTATTTCTCCGACCAAACCAACGATAGTACTAAAGTAAAGTACCTCCAAAATGACTTCCACCGCCAACATCCTAGTACTCATGGCCATCGCGCTTCCTGCGATGGCCATGGCAACGGAGTTCATCGTCGGAGATAAGGATGGCTGGAAAGTAGGCCCCAATTACGAGGATTGGACCAAGGGCAAGGAGTTCGTCGTCGGAGATACGCTAGGTAAAGTCCTTTCGGACCCTCACGTTTCTAATTTACATTTTATGAATACTCAGATAAAATAACTAGATACGTGTAAAAATCTAATTTTGTTAAGTTATTGTCTATTTTATGTCAAAATTGGGTATTCACCTGGTAACAATGTCGTCAATTTTGACATTGTGTAAATCAAGTTATTATAATCAACTTAAGTTTTTTTTCTAATTTTAACTTCGCGTTGTGTGAAATCTTGAGAACCATGTTTGTCGCGAGAAATTCAGAGAGTAGAAAAATACGAAATATAAATTCCTTCAAATGAATGTCACGTGATATACGTGAGACTTTTTCTTTTATATATATATAATTAATGACGTGTTTTAATCTCAACCCTTTATTTTTTTCAATCCAACGAATTAAAATTGTTCCTATTTTATAAAATCTCATATTTTTTATTCATTATGATTGAATATTGGACCGTCTAATAATGACACACATACATACAAATGTTACTTAATCAATTGGCAGTTTTCACCTACAAACCGGGGCATCACAACGTGTTCAAGATAGCAAACGCCTCCGACTTCGGCGACTGCGAGAAGCCGCCGCCGAGCGACGCTCTTAGCAGCGGCCACGACGTCGTCACTCTCGCCAAGCCAGGGAAAAAGTGGTACATTTGCGGCGTCAGTGACCACTGCAAAAACGGCGGCATGAGATTTTCCATCCTCGTCAAAGAGACGGCGTCGCCTGCGCCCGCCCCGACCTCCGCGGCTCATCGTCACGGTGGCGTCGCATACGGCGTCGCCGCCGCAGTTGCCGCGGCAATGGCCTTGTTACTTTACTAGGAAAAAAAACAATACCCATATTTACCGATGGTGCCATTGATAAATCTTTGTATTTATTTTGCTGCTCAACAATAAGATTTTTATGAGACATAAAACGTTGTCGTGTTGATGACATTACTGTTAAAGTTATATTTTCATTTTTAGATGAATTGATGAATTCTTATGTTGTTTATTAGAGTAAGAGTTCGAAATTTGTTTAATGAACGTAGAAACTTGCTACGGGGAACGGGCGTAATGAACATGTTTTGTGGGGTTATTTGATTTAAAATTGAATCGAGCTGAAACTCTATCAGATATGCCACACTATACAAGTATTTATTCAACTTACACACATAGTTTTCTTTCCTCGATTTGTCGCAAAATATCCAATCGCATTGGGGGCGTAGCCAGGGATTGGTTATGGCGTCGGGTTTGATCCCGATACTCGAAGGTTCGAATCCGCTTGCCTCCTCTAACAATTAGAAATATATCTACATTTGTATTGGTCGCTCTAGGGTTTGGGTTTTACCCATCTGACCATCTCTATTGGTATTGGTATTATCTGTCATTTTTATAGTATTATTTTAAACTAAGTATACTAAACTATTAAATATCAATCTCAGTCGTGACAGTGATAAAATAAAAGATTGAGATAAAAATGTATTATTAATGACATATAATTATAAGGGAAAATGACACTTTTGTGCACTTAAATATACACTTTTGACACTTGCATACCCTACCTTTTTTTTTTTTCTTTTTTCCATACCTGAATATTATTTTGGGACAGTTTACCCCTAAAATTTTAAAAATACCGAAATTACCCCTGAGTTGAACCAAAATTAAATCTGGTCTGATAGAGAGAACCGGTCCAACTTTTAAAGAGGGTAAAAAGACGAAATTACCCTCACATGTTCATCAAATTTTAATTGAATGCCCCTCCTCTCTACCTTCAACCCTAAATCCTTCCCGTCCCCGCCTCCATCAACGGCCACCAGGAAGAACCGCCTCGTCATCGCCCTAGGCCACCGGCATCTCCTCTACGAGCAGAACAACCTCGTCATCACCTCCAGGGTTCGCGACTCCCTCAGCGAATCCCCCATCGACCTCGACGTCGTCGCCTCCTTCGACACCGGGGGCGCCGAGCTCCTCTACGAGATCTGCCTCCTCTCCGCCCAACATCGCGCGCCACCGCCATGTTCCTCGTCGAGAACCGCCAGCTCCTCTACTCTTGTTGTGGTGCCGATTATGATGCAAATCCACAGTTGGCGGCGGAGCCTAGGGTTTCAGAGGCGAGGTCCTCAAGAAAGGGGCGAGGGATAGAGGAGGAGAAGTTGAGGTGGAGGTGGTCGTAGAGGGAGAGGGATGCGTCAGAGACGATACGATGCGACGGAGGGCCGGAGGCGGAGGCGAACGGTAGACGCGGCGGAGATGGGTGGTTGGGCTGCCGGAGAAGATGATGAACAGTGAGAAGAGAGGGGCAAATATGTAATTTAATAATTTACTTTTCAATTTTTAATTTATTATTTGAAAAAACCAATATACCCTTAAATTGTGTGATAATTTCGTTATTCAATGGAGAGTAAAAAAGTAATTTCATTATTAATTAAAATATGGTTGGATCTGGTTGAAATTGAACCGACTCAATTCAGGGGTATTTTCGGTATTTTGAAATGTCTGAAGAAAACTGTCCCAAAATAATATTCAGGTATGAAAAAAAGAGAAAAAAAAAGGGTAGGGTATGTAAGTGTCAAAAGTGTATAGTTAGGTGCACAAAAGTGTAATTTTCCCTAATTATAATTAAATTTAAGTTTTTTAAAATTGCAGGTGATTTTCCAAACTAAGATTAAATTTAAGGAAAATTGAAAAAGTCTTCCAATGATCATTTGTTTTTACAAAAACTCTCTCCCTTCATTATATTTTTTCAAAAAACTCTCCTTCATTCATATTCAAATTTGCACGATTTATGCAAATCTGTGAAAAGTAACGGGAGTGTCACTTAATTTTTGGACATTTGAGTTAGTACGTTTAGGGGTGGGCATGAGGTCTAGAACCGGACCGGACTCCCCGGTTCTCCATTTTAAGAATCATAACCGAAACTGTTACTTGCGGCTCTCGACTCTTCGGTCTCGGTTCGGATTCAGTCTTCGATTCCGGTGCCAATGTGCCCACCCCTAAGCACGTTTGAATTAACATTAAAGTGACACTTTCATTAATTTTCACGAATTTGCATAGTCAGTGCAAAAATAAATATGGGTAAGAAATAGTTTTTGCAAAAATAAACATTGGTGAGAGAATTTTTTTTACAAAAATACGATGAAAGAAGAGTTTTTGTAGAAATGAACATAAGTGAGCAAGAGTTTTTGCAATTTTTCCTTTAACCTTATACTATATATTGTTAACCCAACAATTAAAATTGGTCCTTTTTACCTAAATATTAAAAGAAAATATTAAGTGGGATCTACAAGCATGAAAGATAATAATTATATTGAACGAAAACGATTACATGAAAAATCAAAATAAGCTTAGATTATAACTAATGTAGTTTGAAAACAAATGAAAAAAATGGATTTTGTTGAGCCGACCTTAACACTTAAAGACAGAAGCTAAAAACAGAAATGAATGGCACTGAGTACAACACATAGGATCATAGGTTTTTGTTAAAAACTATGTTAGAGGTTTCACATCTCATGAAGTTAAAATTTAAATATCTAGTGTTGATTGATACCATAAAAAAAACTTAAACTAAGGCAATAATGGAACATTCGAGAAATAGTCGCTCTCCTTTGGAAGCTTAAAGCAATACCTTATTTTGTAAACGATGGTTAATTAACAGAAGAAATCTTCTACCTATGTAATAAAACAAGTGCTAATGGTAAATATTTATTTTTGAGCTTTGATTCCAAATAATTTTTTTAAAAGATAAGAGACGATCTCATTTAGAGTAAAGAACTGTTTGACAATACAAAACGAGCTAACGTACCTGGTACATCAGCACTGTTAAACTCGAGATCAAGGCTCAAAATAGCACTTGTAGTCGGATAGTTACTATTATTCAAGTTTTGATGTATATTATTATTCAAATAACTTTTACATTGTTAATTTTTTTTTTAAAATAATCATTTTATTCTTTTTGTAATTTCATAATTTCAATTTCGTTTCATTAATTATTCATGATTATATTCGTATTTTCTATGTAATAATTATTCACTATGTTAACCCTCTTTTTAACAAATTAATTGTAAAAAGAATCAAAATTCAAGCATTTTAATATATTATGTGCAAATAAAGTTAATAATTTAACAGTAGTAGTTGAGATTATGGTACGACATATGTTTTACAATCTTGTATTTTGATTGTTCAGTGTAATGTCAGGTTTATTTATTTTATAATTTAATGATATATCACGTTTTTTCCTAAAATGTAATGGTACGACGAAAATAAGCTTAATGAGTGTGATAAGATAAAAAAAAAAATTGTCAATACAAAGTATATATAAATCCGATATACTTAACTATATAATTGTCTTTAGTTTCTTATGCCCAACCTTGTCTTCTCCAACATAGTACCCAAAGCCATCAGTCATATGATTGCCTGTCATTGCCGTTTTCGATACAATTGTACAACACAAAGTTACTATAAATACACCAAACACACACTCAACTTAATAACCAATCAAAGTAACACTACCACAACACAAATTTTGTCCGACCAAATTAAACCAAAATGTTTTCCACCACCAATATTATCCTAGTACTCGCCGTCATGGCCATCGCGCTTCCGTCGATCGCCACGGCAACGGACTTCGTTGTCGGAGACGAAACTGGCTGGAGAGTGGGTCCCAATTACCAAGATTGGGCCGCCGGCAAGGAGTTCGTCGTCGGAGATCGACTAGGTAAAGTCCTTTTCGACCTTCCACCACTAGTTTCACATTCATATTCCATTTTTACGGAGAAATGTGTCACACGTTATACGTGACATTTTTGTAAAAGAGTGTATTTTGAATTTTATTAAATATTACATGATTTTTTCTTAATTATTTTTAAACCCATCTCACTGAAATACTGTGCTAAGCCTCGAACCCTAATATACTGCATCCTCTTACAGAAATGTCATAACACCTAGACGTTTTTTCTACTATTTTTCATTTTTACTCGTTGTATTCGAATATTAATGGATCATCGCATGCCATGACACATACGTATATGTTAATTAATTGGCAGTTTTCAACTACGCACAAGGCTATCACAATGTGTTCAAAATAGCAAACGCCACCGACTTCAACGACTGCACGAAACCGCCGTCGAACGAGGCTCTGACCAGCGGACATGACGTCATCACTCTCGCCAAGCCGGGGAATAAGTGGTACTTTTGCGGCGTTGGTGACCACTGTCTAGCCGGCGGCCAGAAATTGGCCATCCTTGTCCAAGAAACGCCGTCGCCTGCACCAACTCCTAACTATTATTGATCGTTCACCATTGCTCATTAGTATAATAAGAGTGAATCTTCAAATTTTAGTGATATTGGAGAGGACTGGAATCGAGAGAACTCGAAATTTGTTCGTTTGTGTATGTCTTGGATTCGGTTTCTGTTTAAACTTTCAAGTGAATCAAATTTTTGTAATAATATTTTCGTAATAACCGTGAAAGATAAAAAAGAGACAAGTGCACACAAAACGTGATTGAGTGAATATAGGTTTGGATCCTATATAAATGGTTCTCCCCTATTATATTTTATCAATGATAATAATATCAAAGATCAAAGTTATCACTTTGGCTATAGTTTTGCAGTGGCAAATGTCCGCGGCTACAACTTAATAGTCGTGGAGCCAATGCTATTAATCCTTGGCTACTATGTTATAGCTGCGTAGCCTTGACTTCTGTGGTTACGAATAATTGTAGCTGCATAACAGTTATAATCAGTCGCAACTAACTATTTCATAGTAGCACATTTGATTTGAATTGCCCGCTACTATATAAACTGAACTGAATAGAAAATCGACATGTTCAAAATCGAATCAAACTGAATTCCAGCCATTTCTATTTCTATTTTCTTACAACCGAATTTTGATCGATCGACTGACCCAAAGTTTCTACCCAATGGATATATTGGATAAACTCTAGACACTCCAAAGCCCACAGAACTTAAGACCCATAAAGAAATTAGGGACGGTGAAGTTTGACACATTTTCATGTTATTACGGTGAACTTGTTTAAATGTCACTTTAAAACATGAACTATTTTTTAAGCATATGATTTCTTCGCCGACACGTGTTACCGTTGAAATTGCAGCTAAATTAAACCAAAAAAGGCAAGAGGTGAACTCGGCGGTAGCGTCCAACGGTCATAAAGTTCTAAGAGACCATGTGGCGTGCACATCAAGTCAAAAGCAACATAATCCAAACGTTAATTAAGTTCATTATATTTAGATTAGCTGCTTTTGACTCTGATTATACAAAGGTTACCATTAAATCTCAGAGTTGCCAACCAAAGACGGACCAGAAAATTACCACCGTGAATTCAACGGTAAAAAAAATTCTCACCGCCCACGTTGACCATTGAAGGAGTCAACGCAAGCGATCCCCACCTATAGAGACACGCCACGTGTACTCATGTCCGACCGTCGTTTGCGTGGCAGAGGGCAGCGTCGTCAATTCACTTTCCTGGTAATTCCCAAAATACCCTTTCGGTCTGAAACTGTTCACTTTTTCTCGGTATCTGCGTTTCGGTCTCTCTCTCTCTCTCGTTTATGCCTTTGGCTTTAAGGCATATTCTCTGGTTCTGATCTCAGTTTATGTATATGCCATTTCTGTGGCAATACTTGTCTCCGATTTCACTCAATTCACATGACGTAGTGACTCTCTCTTCAGGTGATGTTTATCATCTCGAATCTCTGCTTAAAGTTCCTCCATTTTTCATTTTTCATGTTTCGTTTGATTTTTGATTTTTGATTTTTTGTGTTTTGCAGAGATCTTGTGTTGAATTTCTGTTGTTTTGGATTTTTTTCCATGTGGGTAATGATTAATGGGTACTGATTTGCCACCATTTTTGGTGGGTAGGTGTTTATGAAGGATTATTTGCTGATTTTTCTTGTTCAAAGTGGCATTTTGTGATATGGGTTTGGTTTTGTTTTGTGGCTAGTGATCGATTTTAGCTGGGTTTGATCTGGGTTCGGAGATTGTGCTTGGTACATTGCTTTGCATTGTTAAAGTTCTGATTTTTAGTGGGTTCTGCAATTTGGATTGTTTGGTGGAAAAGTGGTTTACATGCATTTGGGGATTTGTATATCATGAGATTTGGGCTAATATGTGGTTTTCTTTGTCTTACAGAATAGATTTTTTTGTTCTGTTTATGATGATAGATTTGGTTATATTGTAATTTTTTTTGAATTTTTAGGATCATGTTTCGTTAACATTCTCGTGCATTTTGAACACGCCTAGGGGAATTCAGATCATGAATTACACCAATGATTTCTGATTTTTCTTTTCTTTTCGTCCATATTGAGTTCTCTTCTTCAATAAAGAGAAAGGATTTATACATGTATTTTGAGGCGCAGCGTATATTTTATATTTTGTTTGGCTTGTTCTCTCATTGTCAATTTGGTAAGTAGTTTGGTTTACCACATGGAGATGGTTTGGTAATTTGTTTATAAAAGCTATGCCTAAACTGGCAAAAGATTTTTCATTCCATTTTGAATATTGGAGTTATCCCATCCCATAGCATAGATCATAATTTTGATGATTCACTATTTATTTTGATATTTCTATATGGCTTCCAGATTTTTGAAGGGATATTACGAGTGGCTGCTGCAATAATGTCGATGAAATCGTACTTGGCCTTTCAAATTCTGCGTCTCGATGTAAATCGTTGAGTGCTTTCTCGCCATGTAGACTGAAACATGTATTAGGTTAGGTCAGGGCCAGAAAATTACTTGCTGGTTGGTCTACCAGTTTGGAGAACTTGAATTCTGATAATCCACTGGAGTCATTTCGGTTCCCATGGTTTGACTGAATTCAAGTTTTGTGAAAGTTGGAACAGAAAATGACCGAAGTGCCAGTTTCACCTCAAGGGCAAAAGCAGTCTCCTGGTCAAAAACTTTTCCCAAATGGGTCTCAAAAAGATATGTGGCTTGTTGTACGGGAAGGGTCTTTGGCTGATGTGGATGTAGCATTGGCGCAATTGAAAAAGAGTGGGGGTAATGTTAATTCCAGGAACACGTTTGGCCTTACTCCACTTCACATTGCAACTTGGAGAAACAACATTCCAATTGTTAGGAGGCTTCTCGCTGCTGGCGCTGATCCTGATGCCAGGGTTTGTTACTTCCACAATCTTTTTGTTTTGTTGCTTTGCCTACAAAAATATTTTTTCAAAATTTATAGACTGGAGGAGGTTATGTATAACCATTCTCCTCATTTTCATTTAACGTGTTTGAATCAGTGTTGTAAAAACCGGCCTAGGCTGGGATTTTTACAACACCGATCCGATATACCCAAGTTTGTGTAATATTGGACGTTTAAATTGGCTAGGTAGGTCAAGGCGGGTTTAGGGAATTTAAAAAATAAAAAATCCTAATTAGTAATTTTATTGATATATTTAAGTATATAAATGTAAAAAATATTAAATCTTAAATCTTAAATATTTATTTTTATTGTTTTCATATAGCATAATTCATATTTTTATTGTATAGTATATTAATTTATTTAATAAAAAATACAATTCCCATTAATCCCCGGAGGCTCTTTTACAACACTGGTTTGAATATGTTGACTTTGGTGCGACGATAGGGAATTTTCTTGAAAATATTTTTGTATCTGCCGTGGAGGGAATGTTCCTTTGGTGCGAGTATTACAAACTCTCTTTGCATGACGGGATCAAAAAAAATTTTATTGTAGGATGGCGAGTCGGGATGGAGCAGCCTCCACAGAGCTCTGCACTTCGGTCATCTTGCAGTAGCAAGTATACTTCTTCAGTCTGGCGCATCTGTCACACTGGAGGACTCAAAGTCGCGTACACCAATCGATCTCCTGTCTGGTCCTGTATGTCAGGTTACAGGAAATGGACAAGATTCAGGTCTCTACTATCGATATTAAAGTGTTTGGTAGCGCGCACATTAGATATATTGTCTTTTATAAGTAACTTGGGCTGTTACTTGTGCTCAGTGGCTACTGATCTGTTTAGTTGGGGAAGTGGTGTGAATTATCAACTCGGAACTGGAAATGCACACATACAGAAGCTGCCTTGCAAGGTTGATTCACTTCACGGTTCTTTTGTCAAGTTTGTTTCCGCGGCAAAGTTCCATAGCGCAGCGGTTAGTGCACATGGAGAAGTTTTCACGTGGGGATTTGGAAGGGGAGGCCGTCTTGGGCATCCTGAATTTGATATTCACAGGTATAATTCTAATTATTTTATTAATGTATTGTTACGTTCACATAGGATTTAAGTTTTGATTATAAGTCTATTT
The DNA here is from genome assembly GCA_963920655.1 of Geranium rotundifolium. Lineage (NCBI taxonomy): Eukaryota > Viridiplantae > Streptophyta > Magnoliopsida > Geraniales > Geraniaceae > Geranium > Geranium rotundifolium. Next base: position 36,603,123 of record OY987316.1, on the reverse strand, counting down.
TGCATTATATTACCATGGTTAGCTCAAAGATTTTCTTGTCAGATTACTGGTTTTGCATTTGGAGTCCTTGGAATTTCCTATTCTAGGATTATTATATTTTTATTTTCATCCGTTGTTAGTATTACTTAATGACAAAACTCAAAAAAAAATCCTTAATACACGTTTATCTTGATGTTTTCCTGTACAAGAAAAGAGAAGTTGGATAATATTAGTTTCTCGTTAAAGTGGATTCATCATAAATCCCAAATCGCCTCTTTTAGCAGTTTCATATTATTAAGCAGACTTTGCCAATACCAAACAAATTTTATTTTAATCTTTGCAGCGGCCAAGCTGCAGTGATAACTCCCCGGCAGGTCACTTCTGGATTAGGGTCCCGCCGGGTGAAGGCAATTGCAGCAGCTAAACATCACACAGTTATTGCTACAGAAGGCGGGGAAGTATTCACCTGGGGATCCAATAGAGGTAAAATTTATGGCGTGTTTGGATATAATCTTGCTTATTCGCTAAGTGAAGTCAGACAGAAGGAACATAGATCTTGCACATCATTCTCTCTTTGTTTACAATTTGTGTTATGTGCATTGCCAATAGAAAATGAGAAAACATAAGAAAGTGGAAAAATAATTTCTTCTAGTCGTCACTGTGATACTGTCGTTGATTTTTGTACAGAGGGTCAGCTTGGCTATACTTCTGTGGATACCCAACCTACACCTCGCAGAGTGGGTTCTATTAGGCCAAAAATTGTTGCTGTTGCTGCTGCAAATAAACATACAGCTGTAGTTTCTGAGTCTGGCGAAGTTTTTACATGGGGTTGCAATAGAGAGGGTCAACTAGGCTATGGCACCTCGAATTCAGCATCGAATTACACCCCAAGAGTGGTCGAATACTTGAAAGGAAAGGTTTTCACAAAAGTCGCCGCTGCAAAATATCACACAATCGTGTTGGGAGCAGATGGGGAGGTAATATGACTACTCACTTACGTGTAATAAACATGAGGTCACTGGTTCCGATCCTCATACTGGCGGTATTGCTGTTTAATTTATCGCTGATAAAAAAATGACCACTCGCTTGGGAAGCCCTAGCCACATAATATGTCTTGAACCATGATTATTTTTTGTCCTTAGGTCTTCACTTGGGGTCATCGGCTTGTAACTCCACGGCGAGTAGTCATCGCTAGAAACATCAAAAAGAGCAGTGGAACCACTCTAAAATTTCATCGAAAGGAACGACTACATGTCATTGCTATTGCAGCAGGGATGGTGCATAGCACTGCTCTTACTGATGATGGTACATTATTTTACTGGCTTTCCTCAGACGCTGATCTCAAATGCCAACAGGTTTGTTCTGTCATTTTTCTTCTGAGACTTCGTCTCCTTCCAAGTCGAGCATGTTACATACTCTAAACCTCTATTTTAAAATTACGCAGATATATTCGCTTTGTGGAGGTGTTGTGAGTATCTCCGCTGGAAAGTTTTGGACCGCTGCAGCTACAGAAACAGGCGACGTATACATGATTGACGGTAAGAAGGACAAAAACAGAGACAAGTTACCTGTTGCCACTCGGGTTCATGGTGTAAAACGGGCTTCTTCGGTTTCTGTTGGCGAAACGCATCTGCTGATTGTTAGCTCTCTTTACCATCCTGTCTATCCTCCTAACACGCCTCAGAATCCTCAGGAGTTGAAGATGCACTCAAGCGATGAAGTAGAAGAACTTGGCGAAGACTTCACGATTACCGACACCGAGCCTGATCACGTGTTACCAATTGTTCAAAAGGACGATGCTGTTCACAGGGAGACACCAAGCTTGAAAAGCCTTTGTGAGAAAGTGGCAGCGGAGCATCTAGTCGAGCCAAGAAATTCTGTGCAGCTTCTTGAAGTTGCAGATTCGCTTGGAGCAGATGATCTAAGGAAGCATTGTGAGGTATTTTGATATCATTCACTTTTTTATGGGAAAATCGCAACTAAGTGGCGTGCAATATGACACTTTTGTAAAAGGGTGCTATGTTGTTTGCATTTATTTGCAAAATGTTTATATTTTATAAAATGACAAAATTACCTCTGAAATTATTATTTTTATAATATTTTAAATTTTTTTATATTTTTATCTTTTAACTAATATTTGTATGATCGAATTTGTAATTTAATTTTTTCAGTTATACTACTTTTAAGTTAAAATTATGTTATAAAAGTCTTAATTCTTAACTTCAGGGGCAATTTCGTCAATTTTATAAAGTTGCACACATTTTGCAAAATCATGCAAACAATATAGCACCTTGCAATTTTCTCTTTTTTATCGGCAAGAATTAAATAGCACTATCGCCTATATGGAGATTGTAACCAGTGACCCGATACTTATTACTTAAGGTCTCTCCATTTCACCCAAGTCCTTCGATATCTTTGTCTCACACACTTACCAATATGTGTTTACAGGATATAGCTATTCGCAACCTTGACTACATCTTTTCTGTTGCATCGCATACTATCGCTAGCGCCCTCCCGGACATTCTAGCCAATCTCGAGAAATCCTTAGACCACAGGTCATCCGAACCATGGAGCCGCCGTAGGCTTCCAACTCCAACAGCAACTCTTCCCGCTGTTATTTATAGCGAAGAGGAGGATAGCGATAGCGAGGTGCTGAAGACGCGTGAAAAACACATGAGGCAATCGAGTTTCGAGAGTGAAGGAGATCACAGAGCGGACTCCTTTCTAAACCCGAAAGATGATCCGAGGAATGGCGTTAGCAAGCAAGTTCGTGCTTTAAGGAAAAAGCTGCAGCAGATTGAGATGCTCGAGGAAATGCAGTCCAATGGCCATCTCCTTGATGATCAGCAAATCGCAAAGCTCAACACGAGGCTGTCGCTCGAGAGCACGCTGGCTGCGCTTGGTCTTCCAGTGGCATCACCTTCAGTTTCACCCGATGCAAAGGGGAGTAAAAAAGCTGAGGCGTCGAGGAAGGAGAGGAGAAAGAGCAAAACGAGACTGTCTCCAGTAGAAATAGAAAAAGACTTGAACAATGTTGAAGTTTCTCAAAATTTGAATCCTAAGGTTAGATTCTGCACACTCCTATGCAAAGAAAATTTGTGATTAGGCTCTTCATTTCGTTTTCTGACCTGTTTTTGAATTGAAAAAAATAGGATGGAGATGCCATGTCTGACACAACTGTGTCCAGCCCAGATTCGCCAAATTCCCCCCTCTCCGCGCAGAAGAAAACCAACTCAGAATCGTCAAAAGGTAAAAATTCACCACCAAAACCGTCCAAGAAGAAGAACAAGAAAGGCGGGCTGTCCATGTTCTTGAATGGCGCTCTAGACGGCCCTCCAACTCCTAAACAAGAAACTTTGCCGCCTCCTCCAGCGCCCAAAACCGAAGGCCCTGCATGGGGTGGGGCCAAGATTCCGAAGGGAAATGCTTCGCTTCGAGAGATTCTACACGAGCAGAGCAAGGTGAAGGGCAACAAGCCAACCAAGGCCAAGGATCGTGTGAATAGCGGTAAAAGTGATGGGAAAATCCCGTTGAGTTCGTTCTTGCCTTCCAATCCCATACCAGTGGTTTCGGCCCGTCCTGATGCAGAGACTGCGCCTCCTTGGGCTTCCTCTGCGACGCCACCAAATCATTTTCTCCCATCTCTCAGGGACATCCAGATACAGCAGGTGAGTGCATTGCACACATCTTAAAACTTAAAAGTTCCAATGCTTATAATTTGTCTTCAGTGATTATATTAGGAATTATCTCATTTTACTACTGTCCAGTATACGTCCTTTTCCCTTTAACTACAGTTAAAAATATTCTCGCCTCATTGCATCGTTAGTTTTTATTGTGAAATGACCAAAATACCCTTGATTGTCTTTCAAATCTTCAAAAGATTTTCGAAAACAGGATACCTTGGTCATTTTGCAATGAAAACTCAGTGTTAAAGTCAAAATTGAACGGAATGCTGTGAAATGAGACGAAAATTATTCTGAACTATAGTTACGTGAGACAAATCTAAGTCGATTGTAGTTATTCTCAACTATATATAGAAAGATGTGATTATCCCATTATCTTACGTTTTTCTTGATAATCAGGTTAAGCAATACCTAAATCTCTCCCAGACTCCAAAGACAAGAACAGCTGGTTTCTCCATCGCAGCCTGCCAGGTATTGCCGGCAGATCCTGCAGGCATGAATCGTTGGTTCAAACCAGAAATCGACACACCAACGTCTCTTCGCTCGATCCAGATAGAGGAAAAGGCTATGAAGGATCTCAAGCACTTCTGTGGCAATGTCAAGATTGTGAGATACTAACCCCTAGCGCTCGGGCAGGTAACATTACTCATTGCCCGTCGCTTCGCTCTTGCTGTAAATTCAAATGCACTGTACAGATCATTCACCATCACCCCTATATATATAACCCCTGATAATCTAGTAGACTAGTGCTAAGTGTTTTCTGTTTACACTGGTTTCTTTGTTCTTTTACCCTTATTGAGAGGCACATATTTTGGTTTCAAGGGTCATGCCCCACTTTGTAAGTTTCAACTCTTTGTAAATACCCATTTCATTGCATATATGTGGTTGATGCATTTTTTTTATCTGTAGAATAATAAACTGGATAATGGTTCATCCATTACAGCTTGAATACATCCTTTACCTGATTTCTGAATTGATCCATTTATCAGTAGAATGAACTATTCATTGCAGCTTGAACATAACCTTCACTTGATCTCTGAATGTTCTTGATACAGCTTGAACATAACCTTTCTTTTATCTGGAGTTGTGTGTATCAAAATTCGAATTTGAGACCTCGTTTATATAAAAGCAGTGCCCTAAAAATCAGCCGACCGGCCTGATTTCATATAATCGTCCGGCCAACCTGATTTCATATAATCGGGCAATTTATTAAGTCCGTCGGGCGAACATATCAGAAATTTTATTATTTTTAAGGATATAAATCTAGCAAATATAATATATCTTAAATATATTATTACTTTTATATATATTGTAATTCAAATTTGTATTATTGTATATACTATAATCTATTTGAAAAATAGAGAAAGACAAATATGATTAATCTCCAACTGAACGACATGCAAAAGTAGATTTCTTTTGTCACTTGACCCAACTTATAGATAAAGGATATGTTTAAGCTTATTTTTAAATGTTCTTGATGCGTCTATCAGCAGAATTAAGGGTGGACATTTTGGATCCGAATTGGTCTCGAACTGACTGAAATTTTGTAAATTGTAGTTAATGGTTTGGTTTTGGTTGTAAATAAGACAATTATTTAATTTTGGTTCAGTTACAGTTTTTCAAATTAAGAAACTGCCAGTTAACTGATAAGAACCGAACCGCTTCGTGTTGCCACGTGTCAACCTCTCGACCACTCACGTATCTTATTTATTTATTTATTTTTATTATTTTGTTTGCAAACTTTATATTCCAATTGCGTTGTAATGATTAAATCTCAAAATTCGTTTTTCTAGTAGTTTTTGTAATTACAAATTTAAAGTTTCTAACTATACATCGGGCTCAATTTCGTCTAGTTCGGCCTGTAAATCGAGCACAAGTTAAAAATTGAAAACCGTTTCCAACCATATAAAATCGAGGAACCGAACTGGAGAACTGTGATCATAATCGAACCGTTTCCTCACATATGGTTCCGGTATGATTAACATAATTGGGGAACCGAGGAGTCTGATCTGGTTTTGAAACCATGCCCACTCTTAAGTAGAATAACCTATTTAATTCAGTCTCAACATACCATTTACATGATATTTGAATGTTTTTTTGATACATTTATCAGAAGTTCCTTTCTTGTTAATTTAGCTGTGAATTCAAAATTCTGCTGTAATTTTTTTGTTTATGCAATGAAAAGGGAAGCTTTATTTGGTTGAAGACCATATATGCTTGAGGTCTTAATGAATCATTTGGAGTAGGTATGTATTGTAACAATCAAATAGGTTTTGTCCCCACAAAGAACCTATCAATATGTGTGGCCAATTAGGGTGAAAGTGGGTGGGGCCCATACCCATTGGAGGGACATCTCACCAAACAAATAACCCATTTGGGCCCATGAGAAGAACACTTGGTCAAATAAATGTCTCCTTTGCCCTCATTTTTTTTATCATCTCCTTCCAAGGAATCAAAGTCTCTTCTTGCACACTAATGTGAAAGAAAATAAATATGGGAAATTAATACTTGTGGATCTTTGTGGAAGTGAAATCTATGAAACAAAGACATGACAAAGATATGGATGTATCATACAACTCTTATATTTGCAATCAATCACGTGTTTTGGTATGAACAGTTCCGTGTGTTTATTACTGGAAGGTTTTATCGTGAAGATGTAAATTAACAAGTTGTTAAAAAATTACTCAAAATATAAAACGAGTCGAGTTTTTTATAGGGTACTTGAGTTTAATTCGTTAAATGTTTAAAAAAATTTTGTTATAATTGAATTTGAGCCTAATATTAAGTTCAAAACACTAGTGTTTATACATAAACTGAACTTGACCTCAACCTATATATATTAAGGCCTGATAAACTTATAAAAATAAACTCGTTTAATATTTAATTAATCATCAATTTTATCCAATACGTCAAAATATAAAATTTAATTTTTAATACGTGTATAGAGGAAACTAAACGAATCAAATTATTTGAATTTTACCCTATTTTTCGGGTCAAACTCGAACTTAACCATATGAATTCTTTGAAGTCGAGCCACAAACCTTTTCCAAGCCGAGCCTAGCAAAATTAGGCTCGATTTAACTCCTTCATACTTGTACTCTTATGTACACTGATTATATCATATTGTTTTTTGGATAAATGAAGTTATTTAATCCCAAATAATCATTATATTATGAATGTCAATTTGTGTAAGGAAATGATGAGAGTTGGGAAGCAAAGGATTGTTGAGAAGTTATTAACATTCTGGATTTAATAAAGCATAATTAATAGTGAAGCATATTTAAAATATATGCTTGAAAAAAAACCTTTGTGAAGAATTATATACATGACTAACTTGTACTAGAATACATTATACTTTGTCATATCCAATAAAGAAATCTAAAATTCATGACAACAAAATAAAAAATGTGTAAGCCCATAATGGGGGTTGAAACTTTCCCTCCCACAAATCATAATAAAATGATTTCAAGGGAATATTCCAAAGATTATATTAATACTTTTAGTAAGGTTGGTTTGTTGGGGACTGTAAAATAATATATGTACCATCTCTCACACTCATATGTATAGTCATATAAAAATATTTAAATAAATACACAAATAAGGTATTTGTAAATTGTAACAGCATAAGTTTCAATCATCAATTAGTTATGAATTTACAAAAATATTAATATACATTCCAAATTCACGATTAGGGTTTCGAAGTTGTTTGCGTGAACAGTTTTGGTCACACGGTGATCAGAGGTGGACGTTATAGATATTAGAGAAGCTATTTATTGGAGCTTGAGGAACTATTGTTCCGATTTTATAATAGAATCATATTCTCATGTTGTGGTTTCTAGAATTGTGAGTCGTTCGTTGCAGGGCGATAGACTGGGAGGTATTATCTTCGATTATATCCAACTAGTTCAGAGGTTTGATCTTTCTATATCCTTTCGGTTCGGTCGTATAGAAATAACAATATGACGGCTCATGAGCTTTCTAGATTTACTTTATGTAATCTTGGAAGATGAGTGGGAGAGGTGTCCCTTCGTCTATTTCTGTAATTGTTGATGGCGAGTTACGCGCTTGATACATGTGAGTTTACTTAATTTTTTTTAAAACTTCAAACTAATTAAAGAATTTGACAGTTACCATGATGGACATATCTTGATTGTTGTTATAGCTTTTCTAATGATTTTCTTGTGAATTGTGACCTCTCAACTTTAGTGCCCAAAAATAAAAAATTAAATAAAAAAAAATATTGTAGTTTGTGGAGTGGAGGCCCATTCATGTCCCCCTTTACCTCCCGTGCTTGAACCCTTTTGGGTCTTTGTTATTTTCAGTGCTCTCCTTTTCAATATTTATCTACTATTTTAATTAACCCCACCTCTGTAACTGTAAGAAATTAAAAGCCTCACTAGTCTCTAGTAAAAAAAAAGAAGTGAAAAAGATAAAGGCAAAGGGATAGTCTTAGAAGAAGACAACATGATCACTCCAAAACCAACCAGACCTTCCATTATTAAATGCCCTCAGTGACCTGTCTATCATGTGCTCTCTCTCCTTTATATTCCTCTCTCTCAACCCATTTGCTTCCTCATCACAAGAGTTTTGAGTACTCATACCAATATGTGTTGCAGCTTTCTCTTGATTATTGATGAATCATGACCTAGTGGGAAAAAGGGTGTTTGGAATGAAGTTTGATCCAAGATCATTCTCTATATATCATTGCTATTCTCTATACCTCTCCTTGTTTTTTGTATCTATACATATATGTGTGTGTGTTTGTGAAAGTTTTTTCATCATTATTCATGATTTTGTAGTCTTTTATGTGAGATCCATGTTCATGAGAGAGCACTTGAGTGCCTCATCATGATCATTTTCATCAAAACCCTTCTCACTTATTCTTCTTTTTTGTTTCTCTCTATCATTTTCTTGGAGATCTTGAGAGTTCTTGGATGGATCTTCTTGATCTCTATTCCTTGTTGCTCAACATGATGATCTTGTCTTGTTAATTTGTTTTGTGTTTTTGGAAATTTATTTATATATATACTCATGGAGAGAGAGAGGAGTTGTATAGTATGGTGATCTCGGACCAGGCTTCATTCCTCACACCTTGCTTTTTCTCGTGAAATCGACATCGTGTACTCGAAACCCTAGATTTTTTGTACTTGGCAGGTTTGTTGTTGATTCCAATCCTTACGCTTTTGGTTTAATTTTTGTAAGAACATTATTGAGTTTGATTATATATTATTGCATATACATATATAGAACATGGATCCATATGGACTCATCAATATATATACATATACCTAGTTTTTATTTTGTGTATGGTTTGTAGAATTTATTTCACAACTAATTAATTATCATATTGAGTATATTTTCCCATCAATACATGTATATGTATGCATATCATATGCAAGATTTAATTTATGGTAAGTGATGAATGTTATATATAGAGAAACTAATTGTTTGAGCATCACATCAACTATATGAATCTACTGTTTGAGAATATTAAGAGCACCATTAATTTTACTGTCACTGGTTCAGCTTTTCATGTCTCTTTTATCAGTTTATTTACTGTTTTTATTCAGTGAAAATACAGTAAGCATGCAAGTAACCATCTCTATCAATTACTCTATTTACTATTTGACAGAAGTTATTGAATGTACAAAACTTGGTATTGTCCAATAACAATAAGTGTGCTATTTTCACGAAAATATTCAGTTTTTTATAATAAATTAGGGTTTGGTCATTTTCATGTTATTTTTGTTTCTGTGCTAGCAATAAATTGCTATGGCCGCTCTTGGTTTCCCCATAACCAATCACATCAGGCTGTAGCAGCAAAACCAGAAACAAATTAAAGCTGTAGCATCTCTCATCTCGGCAGTGACGTGCAGCATGCGTGACAGTTGTGTCGATGAAGTGACAGATACCTTGTGTAATAAATATGAGGCTGTTTATTCTAATCTTTATACGTATTATTAGTCGATTAAATTATTGTTGAAAAAATACGAGCATGAGATCTGCATTTTGTACTGGACAGTTGTCGTCGGTGAATTGACATTTATATCTCGTGTAATAAACATGAGTCGATCTTAATTAGTTCTAATCTTCGTGTGTATAGTCAATTAAGTTATTGCTGTAAAAACTATTAGTATGCATTTTGCACAGGACAGTTGTTGCTGCAAATTTAAAGACCTTTTAATTTGTTTCTATATAAGTTCATGTTTTGGTTCAGTTTGTAAATTAATGTTGTTAGCTGAAGGGAAATTTGTTTTGGGAAATTTACTCAATCTCATCAATGACATGAAATGTAATTCGAAAATATGATCGATATATTTAATATCATTCACAACTTAATAAGTAAATACTTAGTATGATGTTTTATAAAGCATAATTAATATAAATTATAAGATCAATATATATATTTTATACATGTATGACCTCATATTTTTCTATATATTCTATTTCTTGACTTGAATTTGTGGTTATTAGATCTCACATCAGACTCATAATTAATTGACATATGAAATTATTGTTAATGTTGCTAATATGCTTATTTTAATTCATACCAAATAAAATTATAATTATGGGCGAGGAAGATGTTTTAGGATTTCCGTAACAATCAAACGTTCAACAAAAAATAATCAAAACTTCGATCTCACCACAGACAATATGATGTTTAATTATTTTAAAATTTTGATTGGAAACAAGTTAAATATTACCAACGGATATATATATATATATATACACAAAAAAGAGCATAAATTTCAGGATATTGAGGTTGAGTATCAAAATAATGTACTATGTGTGGCCCAATGTTAAGAGAGCCCAAGTATGAAGAGGATTGGTAATTAGGGTTTTGAAATGGGAACAAATTTATTGAACGAATAATTTTTTTAAAAAATAGAACAAATAATTTAATGGTGAGCTATACTATAGGGGTACCCAAAAATAATCTATCCGAACCGGCCCAAAAAATAACTGAATTGTATAGAACTGAATAAAACCGAACGATTCCATTGGTTATGTTTCGGTTTATAAAATGAGAACCGATTAAAAAAACATAATCAAATCGAAAATTGAATGATTTGGACACGTGACTCATTGTAACTGTAAGTTATATATCCCTGTTAAATATTAATTGGGCCTGCAACATTGAGCCAACAAAAGACAAGTTAACTTACAAGTCAAAATCAACCAAAATGTGAGATTTTCATCGAAATCAGTCCAAAGAAAATTCAATCAAAAATCGATAAGTGAAATAACAAGTCTAAATTGTTTAAAATGTAATCGTTTTATTAAATTTTATTTATAACAAATTGAACCAAACCAAACCATAAATCAACATGTTTAAAAACCGAATCGAATCAAATTCCATTGATTCAGTTTGATTAAAAACCAAATTTAATACTATATACCTTATGTGATTTTAAGATAGATAACTAAATTTGATATAAATTTGGGCCATATGTATGTGCAGTGAAAGCTGGCCCAGACAGTACTGTTGCTCTCTTTTGTCTTCACCATTGTCATGTAACAAAGATTCGATATTTATTTTTCATCGTTTCGTGTGATTTATGAACAGGTGGTATAAATTTAATGTCTGTACGTAGTGTCACATTGGATTTGCCTCTGTAGTGTCACATTGACTGACGCCTTAAGCTGAACAAATAAAGCTAAGACATGGCAAATGAATACGTTGGACAAGGGGTGAGCATGGGGCGAGCTGAATAGTCTGTGACTTAATTTTAAGCCCAATTAAAATTTAGTGGATTGATTATTTTCATGTCCATTTCCGGTCTATGAAGAGTGTTGTCAGTTGGACAAGTGGATGGGTTGAGCCCGGACGGGTTCCGGATTAGTCCAGCCCGTCTATAACATTACAAAAATATATTGTACACAAAAACTAATTGCAAAAATAAATTATGTACACAAAAACATATTGCAAAATTAATACTTCGTGTATATGTAAATTGTGTTTTTCAAACTTGTTTCTTAAAAAACTTAAAATGACCTTTTTAACATTAGTGTGGTTGTGGGTTGTGCGTGTTTAGTTAGTTAGTTAAGTTCATTAGGTCGGGTTAGTCCGGACACCCAACTTTATGTCTGTAACCCGGCCTGTGATATTTATATGATGCCTGTTCTCGGCCCGGGTCACTCCGGATTGGAACTATGAGTGACAGGTTGGTCCGGATTCACTGGTTAGGCCGAGTTGTCCGGACATTTTTGCTCGCCCTTACGTTGGAGGGACAATATCTAGTGATAGTTTATAATTTGTATGGTTTATAGTTTAACATTACACTTAATAAAATTACACAATAGTACATTTTTAGATCTAACTCATCTCATAAATCAAACACAAAATGAAGATCAAAATTTAACCAATTCAGTTTGTTTATATGCCGAATAACCGTATGGTCATGATCGGTCATAACAAATTTGTCAAGTAACTTTGGTTCGAAATATTATTTCCAAATTTAAGAATAGTAGAAACAAGTTTGGTCTGATTCTAAATCAAGTCAATCTCGAAAGAGACGTTATTAACTACAAGAATTTTGCTACAAAAGCCACGGAAGGAGAGCGCAACTAAAGAAGGAATGTGCGCAGTAGGGAGATAGCGGACATTGTGCAACCTATTCTGCACAATCAACGCCTCACAATCTTAAAACACGGGTTTTGCACATTGTTTTTATGTACCCAACTATTAATGTGGGCTGCGTACAAGAACATATGCGCAACCCACATTAAGGACTGTGTATATTATCTGTACGCTTCACACACGTTTTGTACGCAACCCATATTAAAGATCATGTACAAGATATGTATGCAGATCTTAACATGAGTTACGTGCACCTAAACGGTATGCATCCCTTAAATATTAATTTATAATATTATATCATAATTAATATTCATAAATATTATATTATAATTACTATATAAAAATAATAGAAACTACATACAAGAAATCAAAAATTCAAATTCAATATTAATAAGTGAAAGTAAATAAAATAAACGTGCAACTACAAGCTAATTCAAATCCGAGGATCCGAGAATTAAAGGTAACAGGACATTGGAATAGGAGGATCATTGTTTTGAGCACAATATTACTCGTACATCCTCCGTATAATCTCTTGCAAATACTAAGAATACATTAGCAAGATCAATTGAATCAAACATAAATATGATCCAAATAAATTATTGAAATCTTATACAAAAATTTTAGTCGGTGACATCCTTGTAGCAATCGAGATAGCCTCGGCAACAGACACATCTCGCCGGCTACCCTCTTTTTCTCTGCCAACGTCGTTATCTATACAACGAATGATATTGAACCCGAATTATGTTCGGGTTCAACTTCTATTTTCCTCCGTGAATATTCAATTGATAATCTTCGAAAGAGAATTAAAATTTGTCAAGTAATACACACGAATCGAATAACTCATTACCTCATATAAAACTCTTATTTATACATATTCATGGCTTGTCTTTCATTAGTCTTTTAGTCGGCAAAAGTGAGCTGCTCTTCTATTAAGAAACTAGTAAAAGAAACATTATTTTCATTCCAAAACTTTTTTTCTCTTACATTTATTCGTGAGAGACAAGTGTCTAATTTTCTTAGCAACAAAGACTATTTATTGTATCTGCTTGCCAGCATCAACAATACGAAGAAACACCTCACCAAAACGCCACCAAGCAATTCCCAATCAGATTCAAGATTCATCGAAATGTGAGAAAGATAAAAAAATACACATATCTGTCAGATTTCCCATTTTAATCTACGAAAAAAGAGACAATTCTTGGTCGGTCATGACACAAAAGTCCCTAATCTTTGAAAAAAGCAAGCAATTGGTACCATTATCACCACCCTTTATTAAAAATAAGCCCATACCCACCTTAGGGTCGGTCCAAAAGCAAAACCCTATAAGATTCAACCACAAAAAGCGTTACATTACATAAAGCACTTGAGATTGCTTGTTCCTCAAGTTAAGTGCCTTTTCACACGCAGACCTCTTTAACGGTAACATTTACTTATATACTATATAGTGCCGCTGCACAAACCCACCAGAATTCTTTCTTTTTTGATTTTTCCATGGCCACGGTTCGGAAACTGGTGGTGGAGGTCGTCGAGGCTCGGAATTTGGCCCCGAAGGACGGGCACGGGACGTCGAGCCCGTATGTTGTGATCGACTACCACGGGCAGAGGAGGAAGACCGGGACGGCGGTTCGGGATCTGAACCCGGTTTGGAACCAGCCGCTCGAGTTTAATTTCGGGAAGCGGTCCGATGTGTTCGGGGATATGCTGGAGATCGACGTCGTTCACGACCGGGGCTACGGGCCGACCCGGAGGAACAATTTTTTGGGGAGGTTGAGGTTGAGCTCGAGCCAGTTTGTGAGGAGGGGCGAGGAGGCTCTGGTTTATTATCCGTTGGAGAAGAAGAATTTGTTTAGTTGGGTTCAGGGCGAAATTGGGTTGCGGATTTTTTATTTCGACGAGGTAGTTCCTCCTCCGGCGCCGGCGAATCCTCCTCCTCCGGCGGAGGAGGCGAAGCTGGTTGAAAATCCTGACCCGGCACCGGCTGAACCGGCGGCTCCGGCAGAATCTGATGCTAAATCGCCGGAAACGGAAAAAACAGAGGCCGGTCCGGCTGAGCCGCCTGTTGAAGAACCGGCTCAACCAGAACCTGGACCGGCCGGGGAGGGACAACCGCCGGAAAACGCGGCGGCAGAAGCGGAGAACAAACCGGAACCGGCGGAGGAAAAAACGGGCGACGCGGAGCCTCCGCCTAATCCGCTGCCGCCTCCAGTCCTGGAATCGGAGACTGTGGACCGGTGGGTCCCGTCGCCGGAAATGATGGCGGCGGCGGTAACCGGGTCGGCGCCGCAGACGAAAATCGCGGAGACCGTCGGGCCGAATCCGATTAGGAGGAGCCCGACGGCGTCGAGTTTCGCGTCGGACCTGACGGATAGTTTTGGGATGGACCGGACCTCGTTCGACCTGGTGGAGAAGATGCACTACCTCTTCGTCCGGGTCGTGAAGGCCCGGTCGCTTCCCACCAACGGCAACCCAGTCGCGAGGATCGTGGTCGCGAACCGGAACGTCCGGTCCAGGCCCGCTCGAAAAACCGCGTTTTTCGAGTGGGACCAGACGTTCGCATTCGGGCGTGACGCGCCCGAATCCGAGTCCACTCTCGAGATCTCCGTCTGGGACCCGCCGCCGTTCGTGGACCCAGACGCGGGCCAGAACTTCCTAGGTGGCATCTGCTTCGACGTGACCGAGATCCCGCTCCGGGACCCACCTGACAGCCCCCTGGCCCCACAGTGGTACAGGCTGGAGGGCGGCGGGGCCCACAACGGCGACCTCATGCTCGCCACGTGGGTCGGCACCCAAGCCGACGACTCCTTCCCCGACGCGTGGAAAAGCGACACGTCGGCCAACGTCAGCTCCCGGGCCAAAGTCTACGTGTCACCCAAGCTCTGGTACCTCCGGGCCACAATCATCGAAGCCCAAGACGTCTCACCCTTACGGGCCCAAAAAGAGGCCTCGTTCCAGATCAAGGCCCAGCTAGGATTCCAGGCCCACAAAACGAAACACTCCGTCACGCCCAACGGCAGGCCGTCGTGGAACGAGGACTTGATCTTCGTCGTCGCCGAGCCGTTCACGGACCAGCTGGTCTTCACAATCGAGACCAGGCAACCGAAAGGACCGGCCGCACTAGCCTCTCTCGCGGTTCCTCTCACCGACATCGAGCGGCGCGTCGACGACCGGAGAGTCGCTTCCCGGTGGTTCACGTTCTCAGATCCAAACGACGACGTTCATAGAGCGTACAAAGGCAGGCTCCACCTACGGCTGTGCTTCGACGGAGGCTATCACGTGATGGACGAGGCGGCGAACACGTGCAGCGACTACCGCCCCACGGCGAGGCAGCTGTGGAAGCCGGCGGTCGGCACGGTGGAGCTCGGGATCATCGGCTGCAGAAACCTGCTACCGATGAAGACGGTTCACGGTAAAGGCACAACAGACGCGTATTGCGTAGCGAAATACGGATCTAAATGGATACGTACACGCACCGTATCCGACAGCATGGACCCCAGATGGAACGAGCAGTACACGTGGAGGGTCTACGATCCGTGCACCGTGTTGACGATTGGGATCTTCGACAGCTGGGGAGTATTCGAGATCGACGGTGATGAAAAGTCCAAGCGTCCTGATTTCCGTATCGGGAAGGTACGTGTCCGAATCTCGACCCTTGAGACTGGTAAGGTGTATAGAAATACGTATCCGTTGCTCGTGCTGACGAATACGGGGAGCAAGAAAATGGGTGACGTGGAGATCGCTATACGGTTCGTCCGTGTAGCTCCACGGTTGGATTTGGTCCACGTGTACACGCAGCCCCTTTTACCGTTGATGCACCACATCAAGCCGTTGGGTACGGTCCAGCAGGATCTGTTACGGAACGTGACGGTCAAGATCGTGGCCGAACACTTGTCACGATCCGAGCCGCCGCTGAGGCGCGAGGTCGTGCTCAATATTTTGGATGCTGACTCGCACGCGTTCAGCATGAGGAAGGTACGCGCGAACTGGTGCCGCATAATCAACGTGATCGGGTCGTTGATCGAGATCGTGCGGTGGGTGGAGGACACGCGCTCATGGAAGCATCCGACGGCCACGGTCCTGGTCCACGCGCTCCTCCTGATGCTGGTTCTGTTCCCGGACCTGATCGTCCCGACGCTCGCATTCTACGTGTTCGCGATCGGCGCGTGGAACTACCACCTCAGGGCGCGTGACCCTCTCCCGCATTTCTGCCCGAAGATCTCGCTCGCCGACGTCGTCGACGGGGAGGAGCTCGACGAGGAGTTCGACGCGCCGCCGAGTTCCAGGTCGCCGGAGGCGGTGCGGGCGAGGTACGACAGGATACGCGCGCTGGGGGCGCGTGTACAGACATTTTTGGGCGATTTGGCGACGCAGGGGGAGCGCGTGCAGGCGCTGGTGACGTGGCGCGACCCACGCGCCACCGGGATGTTCGTGGCGCTGTGCCTTGTGGTGGCGGTGGTGCTGTACCTGGTGCCGTCAAAGATGGTGGCGATGGCGCTAGGATTCTATTATCTCCGGCACCCTATTTTCCGGGACCGAGCTCCGGCGCCGGTGATCAACTTTTTCCGGCGGCTGCCGTCACTTGCCGATCGGATCATGTAGCCACGTGAGCCGGGTTCATTTTAGTGAAAAGCACCAGATTATAACTCCCGGTGTTATTTTATTATATTTTTGTATAATTTTTTGTCAATTCCACGTAGGTAATATACTTTAAATACAATTACTACCGTTTTTGTTGATTTATTTGTTTATTTTTAATTTTCCTTTGTTCTGCTTATTTATTGGTAACACATATGAGTCGTGATGGAGTGAAGCCAACTTGCGATTAGAGAGAGAGATTGTGAAATTAAGAAAAATATTTGCTATTAAATGACATTATAGTATAAAGTTCTGGTTTTTCTTTGGGGCAAAACAAACTATATTTATTGGCAAATCCCCAGTTTTTAGTTAAAACATATATATTTACATTATGGACAGGTTACCGATCTGGAAATGTGTACAATATTAATATACAACTATGTCTCATCAATAATCTAGACTGAAGAAATAATTGGATTTGCGATTAATTGAGGGAAAATATATTAATATTTTTTTTGAAGGAAGGAAAATATATTAATATTAGGATGTGATTGCGATGGGTAGAATCAAACATATTATATTTTATTTTAATATAAAATTCAAATTTGTCTTTTCCTTTTATATATCTAAAAGAATGTATATTTTGATACAATATTAATATTAGACATGTGTACATGTAGGGATGATAATACTCATGTACACTGATTGAAACGGATATATTTGAAAGCGATCCCATACAAATATGAATACTGATATTTTTTAGGGTACTTTATCATATACAGATCGTATACATATATACCTATATTTTACCCGACCCATACCCAATGCATTTAAAAGTAATAATAATTTGATGAAAAATAAAACCAGATTTGATTTTGCGGACCATGTTTGAAAATTTTATTAGATTATGACTTTTATTATGTTGGTAAACTTGCATTATGAGTATGAGCTTTATTATATTTCGGTAATTGAATTGTGAATTTTATTATATTTATGGGTGTGAACTATGAACTTTATTATATTTGGTAGCTTGAGTTGATAATTTTATTGTTTCATAACTTCGTAAGTTTTATGAAATATTTTATCATGATTTTGTATTTATTTGTATTTGTATTTATTTTTTAGTTAATTATATATTTAGTTTCAGGTACGGGTACAAATATGAAAAATTATCCATATCCGCCAGATACTGAACGGATAATTGTGCGAATAAAAATACCCGCTCAAGTGAGCGGATAAAGTACGGATATGGTCATATACCCGCTTCATATTCGATCTATTGTCAACACATGTCTAATAGATATAAATTGTGCATTAATGTAAAGTAATTTTAAACACAACACATTAAAATTTGGCCCTTACATCCAAAAAAATTCATTTTTAACAAAGCCATGAAAGTGAACATTGAGAACACAAATACTATGGGCTTTTAGCCGTTGGACTAATCTTAAAATTTAATTAACATAAAGTTCATAAATGGGTAATGTACCATTGTGATCATCTTCCATATTTGAAAATAACGGATCTTTTTGTTTGCTAATCCTTGGCGTAATTGATAATTAATGCCTAAATAAAACAAATACAAGAACAAGAGATTGACATAATAATGCAAATTTGAAGAAGACTGAGCTGTTCTCAGTGAACCCATCAAATTCAACGGTCAACCGGCGGCGAGATCTTCCAGAATCAAAACTTGACCGTTGCCACAATTATTCATCTATATCGACAAATTAATAATAATTTTTTAAAAAAAGAAGATAATTGTAGTCGTGTGTAGCACGCAACTACCAATCATGGTGATCACTAAAATGGGAATTAGGTGTATCAGAGTTTATTATTTTGTTATTTTTAGTTGTGTTTTTAAAGGAAGAAACTTTATTTTATTTTTTTCTATAAATGGGACACGTGAAACCGATCATTTCCAAGTAGCAGCTTCACATTTTTCCTCAGTAAGTTTCAGTAGATTGTTCATTGTTGTGACTCTTCTTTAGTGTTCTTGTTTGGGTACTGAGAAAATTGATGAGAATCTGATTTTTTTTTCCTTTATTATGCATCGTTTCTTCAAATCAGAGCATTGCATATTCTGTACCTTTTTTTTTAGCAAACCCAACTCAGCTGTGATTTTGTTCTGTATTTGGGATGGGATTTACAGATAGATCTATAATCGTTGAGCTGAATCTGATATGTTTCTTCAATTCTGATAACCTGTGATTTGACATCTAGCTTCACAAATGGCATGTTCATGTAATGCACGCTATGTGTCTGTGGAAATGCCTCAATGAAGTTTAGATATAAAGATGATGATGAGTTCCCAATTTTATTGAGCCCTTTTGGATTTTGTTTGCAAAATTTACAGATTTGGTTTTGTGCATTTCAGTTAAGCATTGCTTTTTTTATTAAATATTTCAGGAGATTGAGCTTTGAAGCAGAAATGGCTAGAGTACTTTCTATCCCCTTTATGGGGATTTTGCTCCTGTGTTGCTGGACAACTATGACTAAAGCTGAATACATGAAATATAAGGACCCGAAACAGTCATTGAACGCACGTATCAGAGATCTGATGGGCAGGATGACTCTGGAGGAGAAGATTGGCCAAATGGTGCAGATTGACCGAACCGTTGCATCCAGGGAAGTGATGAACAAGTACTTCATAGGTAACACTTACTGACCTTGATATTGGTGTTTTTTTCGTGTCTATATTAGTTAAGCATTGTTATTCATGGGGAAATTATTGGTTTTGGCAGGAAGTGTATTGAGTGGAGGAGGGAGTGTTCCGGCTCCACGAGCTTCCCCGGAGACATGGATAGACATGGTGAATGATTTTCAGAACGGTTCCTTATCAACCCGACTTGGGATTCCAATGATATATGGGATTGATGCAGTTCATGGCCATAACAATGTCTACAATGCAACCATTTTCCCTCACAATGTTGGCCTTGGAGCTACAAGGCAAGTACTAGATTAGCTTTGACATATCTCATATATATACTTACTGCTATAACATTTTTGAAGAATTTGTTTCTTATTAACCAGGGATCCGGAACTTGTTAAGAGAATCGGAGCAGCCACTGCGCTTGAAGTCAGAGCTACAGGCATTCCTTATGTTTTCGCGCCTTGCATCGCGGTAACTGACTCTTGACATGAATATCAATCTGTTTTGACATGTTTTGGTGTTCTGATATTTGTGTTCCTATGTCTATGCAGGTCTGCAGAGACCCTAGATGGGGGCGATGCTACGAGAGTTACAGCGAAGATCACACGATAGTTCAGGAGATGACTCAGCTCATACCAGGATTGCAAGGAGACATTCCTGCCAACTCCTCAAAGGGTGTCCCTTTTGTTAGTGGAAAGTAAGAACCTCTCCAAAACTTATTTGACTTTTTTTGCTCATCCTTGACTATTGGAAAGAAAGGGTTTAAAGGGTACCCTTAAAAATCAATCATGTCAATATCAGTTATGGAAGTGAGACTTGAAAGTACATAGATTTCATAAATTAAGTTCTGAGTTGCATCCTTATACATGAATAATCCAACTTTGAGCGTTTTGGTTCACCTAGCTTATTTTGAGTTGCAAAGATCAAATTCATAACATTTGATGTGGACACCAGTTTCTGTCACTCTAATTCATCGATCTTTCGGCTGCGATGAATGAGATTTCAAGACTTGGTGTTTTCTAGATAGTAGACTATTGATCCCTGAAAGTAACAGCTTTGAAATTCTGTGATGGTTCTCAACTTGGTGTTCTGGTATGATATTCACTGAAAGTAACAGCTTTGAATTTTCATGCTCATTTAAAGTTTAGTGGTATGGACCATAGCTCAATTATAATGACTGAGAAGAAACTGAGTTAATATATAGATTAACATGCAAGGGCATGCAGCTTATGGATCATGTTTATTTTCCTCCTGGTCTTTACAAGCAAATGATTGTGAATATGATGCTAAAGTTGCTGTAGTATTAAAGTCCCACGTCAGATAAAAATAAATAGGTATAAATCGTAATGATTAAATATCATAAATGTGGAGCTCAACCTGATATATGTAGTCTGGTTTATGAATTTCGTGTATTTCGGTTGATTATGACTCACGTGTAGAAATCTATACATCCACCCCATTTGTAGTCGCTTCCTATAGTCTCTCGCCAATATGCACATAAATTGTTTGTTTTAGCTAGTGTTATAAAAATCTTTGACTAGTTTGATCGGTCCTTGATTAGTCTCCAATTGGTCTCTTGTCCATATGCAGATGAATTGTTTGTTGTAGCGCGTGTTCTAAAAATCTTCGATTAGTCCCGATAAGTCCCTATAGGCTTTATCCACTTAACATACATCCTTGGTCTGATCTTGTCATGTATCATCATGGTTTCTAAAACTTATCAACTCTCTTATTCTGGTGTTTCTCTGCACAGAACAAAGGTTGCTGCTTGTGCAAAGCATTATGTGGGAGATGGAGGGACAACAAATGGCATCAATGAGAACAACACTGTAATAAGCAGACATGGATTGCTGAGCATACACATGCCTGCTTATTACAACTCCATCATTGAAGGTGTAGCCACCATCATGGTCTCCTACTCCAGCTGGAATGGGATCAAAATGCATGCCAACCATGAACTCGTCACCGGTTTCCTCAAGAACACTCTCCGTTTCAGGGTACACTCATTTCTATCTTAACCTCAATCGGCATACAGTTAATTTGCATAACCCCTCAGTAACGTAAATTATATCGTAAGATTGTGTTATCGAAACTCACATTAAAAATACCATGAAACTGGTCGATAAACATCTAGATAACTTTTACCGTCGAGGTATTTGTAAAAAGAATACTATTGATAAAATATATCAACCCAAAGAATTGACGATACTCATAGTGTGGCTCAAGTTGAAGAATGTGAGTGTTATGTTGCAAAAATAATAATGGGGTGAGAGAGGCTCGAACTCTCGACCTCAGGATCACTCTAAGCTATGAGACCTACGCGCTAGCCAACTGCGCCACCACCCCTGGTGGTTGAGTCCATCAACCTTTTTGTATAATATTGTACATGTGTATGTGATTAACTTATATTGTGTTGTGTTATGTATTCACTCACACACATAACCCTAACTCGAATGTGTGAATAACTTCAATGAAAAATCCCTGGGAAAAAACAATTCTAAATTATTAGGTCATTTTCGATAGTTTTATAAAAATACATATATTTTGCACATAAAAGTAGAGCGTCATTTTGTCATATGTGTTATCGAAACTCAAACTAAAAGTATCGCATGACCAGGGCTTGGCACGGGTCTGGAACCGGACCGAATCGGAACAACTGGTTCTCTATTCTAGGGCCCCGAATCGGACCCAATATGTGAGAGACGGTTCGGTTCATCGTTCTGCCCAATCAAACAAAATTGAATGATAAACTGTGAGATTAAGGTCCGGTTCTCCGGTTCGGTTTCTTGGTTCTACTCAATTATTGTGATTTTCATACAATTTCAATTTATGGGAAAAATTATACACCACAATCGCAAATACAAAAAATACTAATTAAAACCTCCTAAACCGGTTCGGTTATGAACTAATTAACCAGAAACTCTACACCCTCATAACCGAATCCGAACCGAATTGATTCGGTTCTTGATTTCCATACCCAAATCCGATCCAACACCCACGGTCCTCGATTTTTTAGTTCGGATTCAGTTTTTGGTAAAAATTACGCCAGCCCTACACAAGACCAGTAGATAAACATCTAAAAACCTCCGTTCTATCAGTTTAAACTTTTAAATGAATCCGGTTTTTACTTTTGAAGGGCTTCACATCTCATCACCAACCTCAAAAGTCTTTACATTTTCCAATTCTGTTTCAGGGATTTGTGATCTCAGATTGGCAGGGCATAGACAGAATCACCACTCCGGCACATGCCAACTACACGTACTCCATCCAAACCGGCGTTCTTGCCGGCATCGACATGGTTTGGCCATCTAAAATCAAACGTTGTGATGCTTCATACGATTTTCAGACATCTGATCTTTGTTTCTTGACATGTCACAGATCATGGTTCCTTTCAACTACACAGAGTTCATAGATGGCCTCACCTTCTTGGTCAAGAACGACTTCATTCCAATGACTCGGATCGACGACGCTGTCGGGAGGATATTGAGGGTCAAGTTCGTGATGGGGCTGTTCGAGTACCCTTTGGCTGATAAGGAGCTGGTCGATGAGCTCGGAAGCAAGGTTAGTGAGTTCAAAAAGTCAATCCCATTTTCAAAATTCCATTCTCGAGATTAGATATAAACGAGGCGAATCGAGTTTTAATTTATTCAGACTCGACTAAATTTTAAGAAAATGTGTTTGGGCTGGCGTTCGATCGAGCATGTGTAAGTGAGTTTGAGTTTGACTCGGAAGATAATAGTTGAGATCGGCTCAATTTGATTCTATTTATTTAGTTTTGACTGCAAATATTAATTAAGCATTAATTTTATATTAAATACAATATTATAATCAATTAAATACTAAAAAAAAGTAGTTTGAGATTAGCTCAATCAATTGGATTCGATTCGCCGAGTTTTCACTGCACATATTTATTAAGAGTTAGAATAAGTAATTAGATATTGAATGAGCCAACTTGTAAATCTATCGAGGATTGAAATACTAGACTCGAGCTTGATTAGTTTACTAAATGAGCATAACCTTTCATTCGAATTTGACTCGACCTCAATTATAATTACAAGACTGGATCAAATATTTAACAAACTGAACTCGAGCGACTTCAGAACCCGCAAGTTAATATGAAGTTTCTTGTTTTTCACCTTTTATAGGAGCATAGGGAATTGGCAAGGGAAGCAGTGAGGAAGTCACTAGTCCTGCTCAAGAATGGCAAAAAAGGCGACGAACCGATACTTCCTCTCCCGAAGAAGGCACGAAAAATACTTGTCGCCGGAAGTCACGCCGACAACTTGGGCTACCAGTGCGGCGGATGGACGATCGAGTGGCAGGGGCTCAGCGGCAACAACCTCACTGCCGGTATGTTCTTCACAACTCACTAACACAAACATTGTCACAGTATCTTGAAGGTGTGAATCACACGCATTGTTCTAAAAAATGATGGTTGTGGGGATAGGGACTTTAAGGACTAATGAGAAATTAACAAAGAGGTAGTCAAGAATTAGTCAGACTAATCAAATTTTTGAAATTTTTTAGAACACCGGTCACGTACTAATTCAAATACAAGTTTAAAACTTTAGGCGAATCGGAATTCTAACACAGTTTCATAGGGCGAGAGTGAAATCTAGACATACCCTTTACTCCATATTTCTTGGTGGGCCCATGTGTAGTGTCCCTCCGTAAAAAAAAGTTTCAGTTCGGCATGCACATGAAGAGGCGTGTTAAAGTCTCACAACCTAAAGTTGTGGATTCATTTACCAGTTTAACGATCACTAAATCTTTTAATAGGCAGTGATCGTTTGAACCATCCAACCATTGGTTGGTAACTTTTGGGAGTGATTAATTACTACTATTCTACAAAGTTTGATTAATTCTTGATTAATTTTTTATTAGTCTCCAAATGATCTATCCGCTCAACTATCTCCTAGCGTTTGTTTTTCTAGAACATTGTTTACGACTTATTGTCTCTAGTTAGTGTTCTAAAAAACATTGAGCACTATTTGGACAGAGAGGACATTATAGAGACTAATCAGAGATTGATCGAACAAGTCAGAGGTTCTTAAAACAACGAGACTATTTCTCTCGCAGGTACTACAATCCTGAAGGCAATCAACGACACCGTCGACCCGACAACCGAAGTAGTCTACAACGAAAACCCAACCCCCTACTTCACCAAATCCAACAAATTCTCGTACGCCATAGTCATAGTCGGAGAGCTCCCGTACGCAGAGACACAAGGAGACAGCCTCAACCTCACGATCCCCGAACCCGGCCCGAAAACCATGACAGACGTCTGCGGGGCCGTGAAGTGCGTCGTGGTCGTCGTCTCGGGCCGCCCGGTGGTGATCAAGCCGTACATTGATCAAATAGACGCTCTCGTCGCCGCCTGGCTGCCCGGGAGCGAGGGGCAGGGCGTGGCCGATGTTTTGTTCGGAGATTACAGGTTCACCGGGAAGCTCCCGAGGAACTGGTTCAAGAGTGTCGATCAGCTCCCGATGAACGCGGGCGATCCGCATTATGATCCTCTGTTTCCATTAGGGTTTGGGCTCACCACATGAGGAAGAAAGATACAGAGGTGTTTGTGTTTTCATGTTTCATTTGATATTGTATTTATATGTGAAGATGTGGAATTTGAATATAAGAAAATGATAAATGTTACAGGGTCAAGCATTTGAACTTGTGCCAGCCATCGGATATTTTGAAATAATCTCTCATGGTCAGTATCGTGTCATGGTTGCGCACGCGCTCGACGTAAGAGTATTTTAGCGGCATTGCCTTTCTGCACTCACACGATATTGATTCCCCCACTGTTGCCCCGTGGATCTGGGCGGCGTCTCTTGTCCCAATGTGGCTGGTCATCCAGAAAGACCAGCTAAGTGTTAACGGTTAAGTCAGCTTTTACTTGACCAACTACCTAATACTATACAGGATCATCAAACAGTGCTTTTTAGTTTTGATTCAGGATTTGGCTCAAACTGTTTGGCAAATTCTCACGCCTTTACACACCTGCTCGACACTTTGTTCCAACTCTTTCTACATTCTGCCACTAAAAGTTACTTCGAGGGAAGTTTGTCACATTAGTTGCCACAACAAGTGGTGTAAATAATCATCAACACAATGCACAGTCAAAACCCGTTGTCGATGAAGTGACATAGATTTCATATAATAAGCATACAATAATACAAGTTGTAAGGTAACATATATTTAGTCACTATCACTACGCATAGTGACTAATTTGGATCCATCATGAAGTAAGTGGAGAGCTTGACATGACCACCACTTGGATCTTTCTTCTTGCTCTTCTTCTTGAAATGTTTTGCAGCTGCTTTCAGCACCTTTCCACACCCCTACACAACAATTTTTCACTGTTATCAGAATATCTGTTTGAAAAAAATGAACCTATTTACCAACTTAAATAATAATATAAATTTTCACGTATGAACTTAACATTTTAGACTCAATCTGAGAGCTCTGATAAATGTATCATTAAATTATAATATATAATTAGTTATATCAAACTCGTCAGCTGGAGAGCATGTCAAGTCCCGATAACTTGGACTATGGCTCGACTCGTTTACTGAACTAACACAACCTCAAACTCGAATTCAACTCAAACACAATTATTACCTAACACATTGAACTCGCGTAATTCATTAAATACTCGGCTCGAACTTCACTCTCTCACCGGAGAAAATCTCTCCAGCTTCCACTAGTTTTTCTTAAGATTTTTGAATAAAATGACCTAATTACCCTTAAAGATATTTTGATCATTACACTCAGAATTTAACACACTTTTGAACTCAAAATGTTACATTTGGGAATTGGGACACGAACAATTTAATCATATGTATGTGTATACACACCTTATTGGAGTTGCGATGAGCCCTAGCAGAGGGAGGGATTGGGGAGAAATCGGAAATCGGGTGGTTCCGCTTCAAATTGAAGAGATTGAGAGCGAAGAAACCGAACCCAACGTTACCGCAGCAATTGAGCTTCTTCTTCTTCTTCCTCCTCCTCCTCGAGCTGCTGGAGCTTGCTGAGCCGAGATTCTTGTTGCGGCCGTAACAGAGCTTCGATTTGGGCGTCGGTGTGGCCGGATCGAGGTCGATCGGAGAGAAGGGGCGGCGGATGAGAGGAGACCAGATCCCGCTCTGCGAGTAGTCGAAATCGAAGGCGGAGCTGTCCGGGAACTTCCGGAGGAGCTCTCCGGCGGCCGATGGATCGACGTACTCTTCGCTTATTAGCCTCTGGTTCTCCTCTTCTTCGTCTCTGTTTCGCTTCTTCATTTTTGTTTTTCTGGTTCTGTCTCAGATCTCTGTTTGTTTTGGGTTGAAATGAAATAAACAAGACGCCGAGAAAATAGCCGTTGCTCTGTCTCTGCTGCTTTCAAAATTTTTCTCCCTCTTTTAAAATTTGTTTATTGGGGGGGAGGGGGCTGGTGATTTGACGGATTTGCCCCTGCTTCACGGCTCAATTTGCTCGTGTTCTTTTTTTTGTTTCATAACCCAACGGTATCAAAACTCATGTCGGCAATGGCATTAAGTGTTAGTGTGGTTGAAATTTCCAGATGTTAAAGGACATTCAGTGTCTCTGCTCCAACGATTTGGTAAAGATATAAAGATGAGATCGCGAAATTTACAATAAATCTACTTTGTTACCATTTTTAAAATATATAACATATCTATTAATAATATCACTAAATTTGCTTTATTATCATCTCAGAAATAGATGCATCATGACACATATTCAATTTCTTCTCAAATATGTGTCATGGTTATTGATTTCACCAATTTACTCTTGCTTCGTGACTTAATTTATTATGTCAACCCTCATGTTGGTCCTGATAGAAGATGTTAAAATGGTAAATATTCTCAATCTGATATCTAAGAAGTTGAGAATCACTAAATTCATATCAAATATACAATGTTATCATGCACACAATGAGAGAATGTTATCATACAATGAAATCCCGATACTCACATCTTAATATATAAATAACTAAATTTATCATGTTGTCATCCCTATTAAGCAATTAAGGCAGGGATGAATCATAATACATCTTCAATTTCAATTCAAATTTGTCATCCAAAGTAAAAGTACTATAATTCTTGGCATAATAATAAAACCACATTTGGCAAATTTTGTAGAGTATAACAAAATAAATACAAATTAATTGCTCTTTGATTGCAAAGAACAGAGGCTGCACTAAAATGGAAGGAAAAAAGGACATAGTTTTGCGCTAGTAATTAAAACATACACCATCAATCATCAACCAAAGAGAACAAATAGTACCAACTAATTATTATTACAGGGCAATGTGATTAACTGAAAACACCTCGTAACCTTTATGCCTCTCCAATTCAATCAGCACACACCCAAATGAATCTCAGGTGAGTTTCAGTTCAACATTGCAGATTGAAGCAAATCTGCTCAGAAATCAGCAAAAACGCCAAATATATCACCGTGCATGTAATCGTTATCTACCAAGCTCACCAAGTAGTAACTGCTTTGAATCTGCAACAAAACCAGAACCCAACACATTGCGTTACATTGTGCTTAATAGAGCCCAAGTGAAAAATGGGTGATTGTGAATATCAAATTACTAGGGATTATCTTATTTTACTACAGATGAGTATACTTTTTTCTCACTTTAACTACATGCCGTTTAATTTTAACTTAATGGTGATAATTTCATGGCGAATTTTTTTCAAAAGCATGGTATTTTGGTCTTTTCAAAATGAAAATTAACCATGTTCAGTCAAAATTAAACGGAATGCTGTAAAGTGAAACAGAAATATACTCAACTGTAGTAAAATAAAATTATCCCAAATAACTATGCGAGAAGGACCAACCTCTTCCAGCAACTTTCTGGAGGGATCGCCCTCGGGAAACAAGGAAGCCCATCCTCTAGACCAGATTTCAAAGGCCTCGTCCTTCCACACCATGAAACTGGCTGGGTCAACAACTGTTGGTTGTATGATCTCCTTTGCGGGGAAGACTCCCCATGTTACCGCATTCACAGCTGATTGACCGACATTAGATACTGAGCTTCCTTTCTTATTCACGGCCATGTAGGTTAGACATGGGAAAGCCTTGCATTTCTCAACGAGCGTGTTCAGCTTCTCCTTGGAGCAGAAGAACTCCAGATAAGCCTTCTGATAAACATAACCTCCCGGGCCACCCCATCCTGTAAACAAATCATCATTCAAGCAAGTGCACATGATCAGATGCTGAATCAAATATCAATCTCACAGAGCAATTTATGAATATGTGACAAAATCATGTTGATAACAATCAATATCCACTTTGAACTATAAAAAAATTACTCACCAACAGCTGGAGAATCAGACTTCTCGCCATTCACTGCTGGTTGGCTATTGATTGTTAGGAAACCTTTCAAGTTAAGCTTTCCCAATTGTTCATTTATGATCCTTGTCTCGGGTTGAAGCCCGTCTAATTCTGACCAAGGACTGCTTTTCAATTTTCCAAGGCAGTACTTCATAAATTTCTGAGATGTGCAAATTTAGAAAGAACCATTTTGGCATGTTAAATTATGTTTGTTTTACCTTCAAAGAGAAAAGATAGTTTATTCTCATATGAGAGCTATACCTCATAAATATCATCAACGCTCTTCAATGCAACAGCCCATTCATCCTGAAGTTTCTTGCCACGTGCACGTGGTCGCATGAACTATCAAAAGGAGAAAAATATTATTGGGTCATACGTGACTGAAACATTTGTGAGAATGAAATATGTGGGTAGGCATCCAGCATTGTCCACAAAGCAAGTAGTTGAATCGGGCATGATAGTTAAATGACGAGGTAAATTTATGATTTGCATGGAGGAACAGTCAAAAGCAATATAGACAAAGAAGACCTATTGAAAGGAAGAAAGAGAAATAAGGTTAGATAAGATCTCAGAGTATAAGAGAAGAGCTACAGGAGAGCAGCAATGAATAAGATCTCAGAGATTCCAAACCAGTGCAGGAGAATATTAGAGGACAAGCTCAAGGAGATAGTTTCACCCAACTCAGTCAGCTTGATTCCATAAGTCAGGGTATGGAACCTTCTATCTTGCACTTTCAATTTCATGGGTTGTATGTAGAAAAAGATTTGAAGGCATGCTAAATCCAGAAAGTTTCGTTGATATACATAACATGTCAGTAGGGTAATAGGTATCAATAAGATTCATTTGCTAAAGGCTTGAACTTATGCTCATTTCAGACTTTAGAGGGTTCTCATAAGAAAAAAGGATATTATGGTATACAAGAATAGAGAACAAAAAAGTAGGGGCTACGGTGATAGTGACATATGAATCTGCAAACACCGGTGCAGACAAATAAATGGATTGGCAAGTATTTACTATGTTTAAGATCATAATGTAAGTGCATATGTACAAACATGGCAAGCTTCTCATTAAGAAAGATTTTTTGCAAGAAAATAAAGTATACTAAGCACCACATGTCAGATACCAAAATGGAAAAATAAAATTGGAGAAACTCCAACCCTCATCACGCGTAGAAACAGTAGATGATTTAGGTATACAGGATTTACCTGATGGTCAGTTAGTGCGCCATAAGACGGGTTGCAAGAATCACCCCACCTTCCATGCGGATATTGATCCCAGCCTCCAGTCCTTGAAATGTAGCTCTTTGGACGATTAGCCCTACCAACATTGGCTAGAAAAGTCAGATTTTTGGAAAAGATTACAAAGCATTCTAAAATTATATGCATCTCTAATTAGGTTCAGAATATCATCCCAAAGGATGGACATATTACAAATATATTACATACCAGAATATTGGGCGAACATCTTCTTTAACGCGGAAAACATTTGTAGGCCGTCTCCATGGTAAGGACCTTGAAATTTTGGACTCCTCAATTAAACCAAGATTCTGCATTTGAGGACTGTTAGTGTCAACACCTAGTAATCATCATCGATTCTTCGAACAATAGTATGATCTCAAGAAACATAAGCAGGCAAACGAAAATCACCATTAGGATAGCCAAAGCAGATTTCTCCATGTTTAGTGTGTAAAGATGCAACGTTTTAATGCCATGAGCTAGAATCTTCCTGCACATATCTGTTGCATGTTGAATTCCATAGGCTCTAACAGCTTCATCATTGTCCTGGATAGACTCCAAGGCAGCAGTAACCTCACCAGGTATCTGCAATATGAAGTCAAATGTGAACATACATTTGTTAATGTGAACATACATTTGTTTATTTAATCAGACTACATATACTTCATGACAATGAGAGAGAGACAGAGAGCACAACCATTGTCAATCTGTGTAGTAAAGTTTCATAACCATATTAAATAAGGAAACAATAAGTGCAGTTAATTCATACACATTCCTACTAATTCTTTGTCACCCTAGCACATCCCAATATCATGGCTCCTCTATATCACTATAATTTTCTGAGCCATGACAGAGCAAACTTACTGTCAATCTCTGGGGACAAATCACAGGCTACAATGGATATAACAAAAGCACATTTTATTTGTTATGAGCAATATTAATAGAAGGAAATGTTTGAGGAAATTACAGGTGTTGAAAAAGAGGATTGTGCCATATTTCAAGACAGAATTTAGATGAGAACATGTATACCAGAAGCTCAGGCAAAACACACAAAAGGCCATAAAACATAAACACGGAGGCACATTGATCTTCCTAGTTAGTATTTACTCAGTTTTGCTCCTACATTGATATGAAAGATATTCCCTTAAAGCTTCATTTTTCTCTTTCAGAAGCGAACAAGAAAGCAATGTCTGATCAAAAGAGCAGGATACATGCTCCATACCGAGACATCAACTGGATTTTGAACTTCAAACTAATTAACTGAATAGTTCCAAAATCCCAAGTCATACAAAGTAAATAGCTCTTAAACCTTCCTCCCAACATGATTCTTAGAGTTCATTCACACATAATGGATTGAAAATTGAAATAAGTACATGGTTTCCTTTCTTGAGAGTTTAAACATTCAACCTAACAAATAATACTTGCAAATGCAAAACGAGGAATGAGGCATATACCTTAGTTTTGCAGAAACCAGTCATCCTGATGAAGCCCTTGTAGTTATTGATAGGCATAATTCCAGGGACAATGGGAACAGTGATGCCAATTTGGCGACAGTCATTAACAAATTTGAGGAAAACATCAATATCATAGAACAATTGAGTGACAATGAGGTCAGCTCCAGCATCACACTGTAGAGTCCAAGAGAGAAAAACACAACACATTCAGTCAGCAAGTCAAAACCCAAAAATAGAAATGAGCACCAAACAAAATACAAAAAAAAAACTAACCTTTCTCTTGAGGTAAGCGAGATCGTTGTGATAGGACTCCATTGTAGCCACACCATTGCTTTCAATCATATCAGGGTGAGCCTCTGAGCACAAGAAAAAACACCACAACAGATCAACGAAACAACAACCAACATCAAAAACACGCGAGAAAAACAGCACAACAGATTAAGTAAACAACAACGACATTGAAAACACAACAAAAAAACACAAGAACAACAGCACAAAAGATCAACGAAACAACAATGACACCAAAAAGGGAAAAAAACAGCAGTGTAATTGGCAGTGTAAGCACAACAGATCAACAATGACACTCAAAAAACACGAAAACACACAAGAATCGCCAGTGTAATCAGTTAAAAACCTGGATAGCCAGCAACAGTGATCCCAAAGTAGTCACCATACTTCTCCCTAATATGCTGCACCTGCAATCACAAATCCACAAAATTCCAGATCAGATCTGTACAAACAAACAAACAAACAAACAAACTCCAGATTCACAATTCACTATCCAATCCTCTTCCTACCAAGTCTAGGGCACAAGCAAAACCTCCCTGGACCTGGACGAACTTGTCCTGGCCGTGAGGAGGATCTCCGCGGAGAGCGAGCACGTTCTGGATCCCATTCCCCTTGATCGTCTCCAAGGCGTGGTCGATCCTGTCGACGGGCATGTTGGTGCAGGTGAGGTGCATCATGGTCTCGACGCACACCGAGTTCTGCATCCTGCCGGCGATGTCGAGGGTGAGGTCGGCGGTGGAGCCTCCAGCTCCCCAGGTGATGTCGCAGAAGGAGGGGCTGTGAGCCACCATGCGCTCCATGCGATCGAACAGGTTGTCGACGCCATCGTCGGTCTTCGGCGGGAAGAACTCGAACGAGAACGCCACCTTCCCGGCGGCGTCTGCTTCGCGGATCTTCTCGATCACCTTCATTTTCTCAGATTCCGAGAAGAGCTCAAAAATGCACTAGCTCGAAGGTCGAGAGCGATCAGGAACCAGATCGGCGACGGATAGGGATTGGATTTGGCTTTGGCGCAGCGAAATGTGATGGCGGAGAGTTGGTATTTATAGGGAGGTTGGGTTTTAGTGCATTAAGTTGGTAACCGGTAGCCTGTAATCATCCACCAACCACCACACCACTCTGCTCCCACCTCCAAATGCTTTGGAATATTAGGCTTTAAAATTTTATTTTTTAAAAGAGGAAATGACAAAAACAAAAATCTAAAATGTGTGCATTTGTATTAAAATAATGAAATTTCTAATAAATTAAGAATTGAATTTTTATAAAATAATTTTCACAAAATATTATCATACAAATTTTAGTCAGAATTTTTTTATTATAAAAAAGTATTTACTTTTAAGACAATAATTATTAATGTTAAGAACAATTTCGTCATTTTTGTATAAATACACACATTTTGTAAAAGAAAAAATTATAGTTCGTACCACTTTTGCTAGTAGCAAAGTACGCATCCTCGTACAAAGGTGTGATGATATTCAAAATATTTTTGCTATACTTTTTTACACACGAGGTTTGTGCACACATTTTGTAAAAAAAAAATCAAATTTCGTAGCAGTTTTTGATATTAGCAAAGTACACGTCCTTTTACGAAAGTGTGAAGATATACAACATATTTTTGATATATTTTCTTTATACACGAGTTTTGTGCGGGTGTGATGAGGATGAAAATGTGCTTAACAAGACTTATGGTTTGGAATCTGAGGACAATTGTGAGGACTTTCTCGAATACATGCTTGGTGCCGTCAATATTTCAGCGTTCAGTTTGATTTAACAAATTTGAGAAGACGTCCTTGATCTTAAATTACTTTTTTTATTTGAAACATATTTATCTTACACTTTTAACCCAATTTTAATAATGTTAATGATAATGTCACTAATGATGAATTGATGATTATTATTCCTTTTTCATCACCATTGCCCATTGGTATATAAGAAGTTGTATAACTATGATTAACCTTAAACCATAATTCTGTTAATTATAATTTTTTTTTACAATGCACGATTAGCCACGTCAGCTTGTTGTGGTTGTTGCATATTATTATTAAATTATGATCTCCCACGTTAGAAAATCACAACCTATAAGAGAATTACAAGAATGCCATTTGGTTGGTGAGTAGTGGTGGGCCCAAAACACCTACCCCAAACCCAACCCAGCCCTTTTTTGTCTCACCAACTGCTCAATTTGCAGCAAGTCAATCACACACCAGGTGCAAACAAGTTCTCAACACAACACAAGACAACAAAACAAAACATGAAATGGCCAATGTTTATTAAAGAATGTGAAATAAATGCATTTGAATTGATACAAGTACAACAACAACACTCAGCTGAATCTTATGTGAGATAATCCTGATCATATGAAGAACACAGATACAACAACATCGTTGCAGAATCTGCAGTGAATTCGGGTTATTGTCTTTAGCGACACGGAAGCGCTTGACATTCATTATATATCATAATCTGCAGTGAATTCGGGTTATTGTCTTTGGCGAGACGGAAGAGCTTGACATTCATTATACATCAAGTCTGGTGATGGGTACCTGCAATTTTAAATAGTTGACTCGGCTTTATCTTCCATTTCAAGTCATTTGACTAAAATTAAAGAAAAAAGGTAAAAACAATATAAAATATACAAATTATCATAAATGAATATATCTATATCTAATGTTTATTTAATACAAAACAAGTTTTGCCGATTTCTCCCCGAATTCTCAAAACTCATTTTTTGTCTCACCGAGTTCTCCTAATTGGGAGTTAAAGCCTTGCTAATTAGTGATCATGCATATAAGGTATGCAAGTTACCACAGCAATGCAAAAAGCATTGACTAATACGGTAATACCCAGTGTTCTAATAATCGGCCCAGCTGGTGTTTTTTTTAATAGAACACTGACCCTATTTTGTATAATCAGGCGGCTTAATTGTTTTTGAAATAAATAAATATCAAACACTAGAATAATTAATACAGTAATCATTAAAATATTTTGTTTTTATATCTTATATATTTAATTTTATATATCATACTATATTTTACATTATGATTGTGTGTATAGTAATTTATTTAATAAAAATTTAAAAATAAAGAAATACTCCTTCGATTAACCCCTAATTAGTCCCCGATTAATCCTCGGACTCCCTATCTACCCGACTAACATCTAGCATCTTTTATAACACTGCTAATACCTAGCCCTCAAAAGGTGTACAAGTACAACAGTGCAAGGTAACCTTTTATATAAAATTCAGAGCAGATGGCTCAAAGTTACGGCATAATTGGATAAAAGGAAAAACATATAGCAAGGGATGGTCTCACCTGCAATTAGATTATGAAGTTACAAATTTCCAATCTTCTTTCGACATGTCAAGAAATTGAACACCTCCATCTTCAAACAAGATCTGCAACATAAATTATTTTGTTTTAGAAAAAGAATATTTGTGCAAATTAATTGGATTAGCAACTCTACCCATTTACAAAATTGAACACAATATGACAAATCATTTACCGAATGTCTTTTGGAATAGGAATCGAACCGTTTAATGATTCCAAAATATCTGGAACAATTCAATCATTAAAAATAATTCTAGAAACAACTATAATGCATAACTATTTGAAGAATATACAGGAAATCTGAAAGTAAGCAACTGAGATAATACCTCTTATTCATGGGACGAGATATCATTATTACTTCACCAATGCAATTACGGGAGCATGTTCCTGGTTGAAGAGGAGCGTGTTTTGAACTTCCTGAATGTGACAGTAATACATGTATCGAAAGAAAGAAAATAACTAATCAGCATACTAGTATGTTACAAGATTAATAGAAAACAGGTAATAAATGCATATGAGTGTACACTCTTGTGCACATTTAAATAATAAAAAAAACTGCAGCTTACCTATATGCAAATCTCCATTCTGATACACCTTACAAAAGAATAACCCAATAATCAGTCTTCAGTTCTGAATAAATGTATATATGTAGGAAGAAATGCACAAACAAACAAAAAATGGAAATAATTTAGACTAGAAAATTCACAAAAATAGAGTGAATCTAAAGCATCAAACTCAACCATAACAAGGCTCCAAAGTTACAAAAATACCTGCAACGGCGTGGTGTTTGGCGAGAAAACAAACCAATCACAAAGTTTGATCCTTAATTTTCAATGAAGTATCAGACAATAATTTACATCACGTGAACAGATCCAAATTAGCTTTTACCATTTGATTAAATTTATTTTCTTTGCTTTTAAATATTTTACAGAATGCCCTACATGCCTTGAGTACAAGAAAAAGACGCACAAAATTGGAAAAAATGCATGAATAAATTCTAAAGAGACGTGGTAAAAGCTTTTGCGATTTGTTAAGATCGTAACAAAATGCCCAAGCAATTTTTTTGAGCATTACAACCACCAAATACGTACATGCTTACAAGACAGAAATGCTTTCAGTTTGGGAGAGGACATTGCAACCTGGCATGCCACGAACTTCAATGCCGCGTCAGAGGATGTTTTAGGCTTGCTTGGTTTGACGCCAAGTTTTTGCCTGCAGTCAGCAGCGCCGCAGTGGCAGTCCTGATCTGCACCGAATTGAACAAACCTGTAGAACTTGTTAGGCTGAACTTAAAAGGATAAGAACCCAAGAAAAAATAGATGTGGCCACTAAAGAAATTTTGCAATAGAAGTCACAGAGGTGCCCATACTGATAATCATAAGTCAGGTGCTCGCCCTTTGTAATGTCACGAGTTGCAAATATGCCGATTCTTGTCTCGCCGTCAATTATCCTAAGATAAGATAAAAGAACGTCAGACTGTAAAAAATTTGTAACAGGCAAAATAAGAAATAAGATCTCGAAATCAGTATCGGTGAAGTACCATTTCTGCATTTCAGTATTTGGGCAACAGCTGTGGTTTATGTACCGTGACTTGTTTCCCTTGTATGTGGCATCAATTACCGTATCTCTATTTATTTCGCATAGGTAGAAATTTGTTTCGCCTCGGTGTTTCATATTCCAAAGCCTTTCTTCACATGTTTTGTCATCAATAACTGCAAAGGACAAAAGGCAGAACAGCAAGGAACAGGTTAAAAACATAGAAATAAATTCACCTACACTAATCTACGTAGCAGCAATGACTAAGAATGTAACCTTCTCCAACGTATTCTATTACGAACTCTCCTTGCTTAATATCTTCATCGGCCACAATTCCAGATCCACATTTCTGCGTCTACAAAGAGCACCTTATTTTACTTCAACGATTTCAAGTGCAATAAACTACAAATAACACACCAGCATGTGTATCTACCTAACTCAAAACCACAGAATGCATTTCAAGTGCAATAAACTACAAATAACACACAAGCATGAG
This sequence comes from Geranium rotundifolium, assembly GCA_963920655.1. Classification (NCBI taxonomy): domain Eukaryota; kingdom Viridiplantae; phylum Streptophyta; class Magnoliopsida; order Geraniales; family Geraniaceae; genus Geranium; species Geranium rotundifolium. Next base: position 36,565,984 of record OY987316.1, on the reverse strand, counting down.
TATCTACCTAACTCAAAACCACAGAATGCATGAATATACAGGATTATTTTTGACGCATAGTGTAACAGTTTCTTGATGTGTTCTACATTTTTTTCACAAAGGTAGGTTTGTGATTATTAGGATTGAATTCTTGTTCCACCCATGTTTTCCTCAAGGTTGTGTTTTTGTTTCTTTCTTTACAACCACTATATGTAGTTCTAAAGATTGCTATAATTAATATTAATACTAACGCTTTTTACTGAAATTAAATTTAAAAAAAAGAATTCTAGCTCTATTCTACGATAATATTAAACTTTGACAGGTTCAGAGCACCGGAAATCAAAAAATCAACGATCGTCTGCCTAATCACATGTCTATTCTTCACAATTATTGCCAACACAATTCAGACTTTTCAGAACCATGGCAGGCTAATTCATTGTTTTCTTTAGTGTTTATCTTAACCAATATAAATGAGTTTCCCACGCATCATACATATTTAAAATCTGACCATCTAAGATAAGCTAAACACTCTTACCTCGATCAATTTCATCTTCTTTATAGGTCTTTGTTGAAATGGCTTGTTTTGGCACGAACTCCCGCATTTACATCCTGAGGAGCAGCTAGAGAGTAGCATCCTGCAATATAACGTATTTAAAATTATTAAAACAAATACCTAAAACAAGCATTCCACTGTTATGCAACAAAGATCGTCGACCTAACCATGATAGGCAGGCTTGCAAGCAAAAGAAGATTGATTGGACTTCATGGCATAGCAATCATATTAACTTTCCTAATCCCCGACACAATGAGAAAAAAAATGCATCACATCCATTTATTTGGATGAAACCATTTTCAATCAACACAATACTTACCCACAATGGCAATCTCTATCACATGTTCTGGAAGATCCTGGAGATGCAGTGCATGAACAAAATATGCCGTCATCCTCAAGGCGCCTTTTAATCCTCTTTGTGAGGTAAATATCTTAAATTCGTTAATGACAACAAGGAAGGGGAAGAGAACCAACACTATAGAACATATATAATATAAAATCAAATACAGGTGGGAGATTGCAAAATAAGGCCATTACTAGCTGTGAGGAATGTAGCTCGAAAGGACCATGTATCCAACGACAAAAACAAATTAAGTACTTAAGTTTGCAACTCCACAGCTTGCTACAGATAATTGTCTGAACAAATATATGAAACAGCACTCCAAAAGGATACTACGCCTTATAAAGCTGTAGGGTGTAGGCTTCCACTTATTCAGCCAATCTGGAAGTTCAAACTCAACGGGATTTTCGTTTACCATCTGCTTCACTAACTTGCTGAATACATTCGCAATTCGACTGCTCTCAGAATTCTGATCAAAAGATGTCAGGAAGGAGCAATAACTCAATCAGCAACAGTGTGATAGACCTTAAACAAACACATAAAACTGTCATGACAGTTGCTTATCGTTAATGGCGTCACCAAAAAGTGGGCCAAAACTCACTTATAATAGCAGAGTTATTCCTGGAAGTGGGATAAGATTTTAAACTGAAATGTCAACACACCTTTTTAATCAAATACCTAAAGTTGCAAGATTTGCAAGTGGCAATATGTGTCCCTTTGGAACATCATTTTCCTAATACTGATGATGGAAAGCTTTTATTTCTAACTGCATTTTAATAATATGCCCAAGGCTTCTCTTCCCACAAAAGAAGAAAAAAGACATAACAAGAAGAGTCCATTAGAAGTAATGAGACCAAAGTCACCAAACACAACAAGTGTTTATCATGACTCCTCAATCCTAGTATAGCTACACTTCCTAAACATTTTCACAGATGTGCATAATATAACAAGAAGAAATACCGTTACATCCTAGCAAAATAGAGACTATAGAAGTTCCATAGAAGTACATTAGATAATGAACACTGGACAATAAATGATCAGTTACTAAGAACCAAACTTTGAACAACCTTCTTTGTGGCGGGCATGGTCCAAAAGACCTTGAGCTCAAAAAAAATATTGGGAAACAATAGGCCTGCACAATCAACTAGAGAAGTGAGTGTCGTAGTGTCAAGTTTGATAGAGCAATAAACAATGAAAATAAAGAGCTTACAGTTGCCGGATAAGTTTCTATGTACTCAACCAAGAATAATTTACCTGCAAAGAACATTGATATTAGCTTCCATTCTGATTAAAAGAAGCATGAGAACCTGCCTGTGGTTATAAGCTATAAAAACATTAGCAAAATCTAAAAAAGGGATCAACCAAGATGACTTCCAGTGACAGACTATGTATAAACAACGGCTGTGAAAGCATGAGTGATATTCTAGGAGCCATTTTAACCTGTTAAAAAAGGTAGAATTCCTACCTGCTATGGCTTATTCTTATCCTTATAACTTCTTCTGGTCAATTCCCATGAACAATAATTATCTTTGTTAGTGAACTCTAATTGAGTGTCATGCAGAAGGCAGGTGACTTTTGTTAGCCACTTACAAGCAAACAAGTTTCTGTTGATCATACAAAACCTTATTGAAGGTGGCCACAAGCTGGGGCTTGCTCCTGGTGGTGAGGATCCTGATGACCTCAATGTTGTGGTCCACAATTACTATTATTAAGTATTATCATTTATCACTATCTTTTAGTGCCTTAGTTGTTCCATCTTCCCACATTGATGGGATTGAATTATTATTATTTACTGCATTGCTATTCATATTCCACTATTTCCTAGTAGTATGATGTATTTATAGGGGCTTGGATTATCAATAAAAAAGGCAAACAATACTTTAGAGAAACATATGCTTGAGTATTTTGGAGTATTGTGAGATTTGCATAATAGGTCGTCGACGAAACCACACGTCTCGATCAACCCCATCACCTCGAGGACCCATTACCCGATCTAGAGCCAGGGACCATAACAGATTGGTATCAGAGGTTGGAGATATGGCGGAAAGGTCCTTGAGTGAGCGGTTCGATGAATTTTTGGGTTTGTATCAGGCCGACAAAACTGCAACCGAAGTTAAGTACCAATAGTTGCTCGATCAAATGCAGCAACTCACCAGCTCTCTACAACCAAATCGTAGAGAGGGGCAGCCCGAGGAGGAGGGGCAGACCGGTGAAGCCAGCTGCACCCAAGAGCAGCTGCAGCTGCAGCAACGCGCAACTCCAACAACGGAAGAGAGTGCGGGCAGCGGACTTAGAGGGGTTGTTCCCCGTTACACCAACTTGGATTATCCTAGGTTTGGTGGTGGCGAGGACCCTCTGGTTTGGCTAAGTACATGTGAAAATTTTTTCTTACACCAGAGAACTAGCGAGGAAGAGAAGGTCTCGTTGGCGTCCATCCACCTCCAGGGCGACGGCCAGCTATGGTTCATGAAACTTCAACGAGACCGACCCAACCTGACACGGCACATATTCAAGCATCACTGTAATGTTCGTTTTGGAGCTCCGGGCAAGAGCAACAAGTTGGGGGAGTTGTCGAAACTCCGGCAAGCGGGCTCCGTTGAGGCATATCAACGTCAGTTCGAAAAACTGTCGACTCAGGTATCCTCCCTCACTTCTGAACAAGAAATGTCTATATTCATTAGTGGGCTTCAGGACTCCATTGCGGTCGATGTGGAAGTTCAACAACCCATTGATTTAACCTCTGCTATGAATTTTGCCCGTCTTTTTGAACGTCGGCATATGCGAGATGAAGGTTCCTCCATACAAGGGGAACTAGTGGATGGACATGGTCCGGTGATCCAACGGCTATCTCGGACATAATTGAATGAACGTCGCGCCAAAGGTCTCTGTTTTAATTGCGATGAATCATATACGGACGGTCATATATGCAAAAAATTGTTTTTCTTGGAGGCGACAGAGAAGGACGAGGAACGTATGTTCGAACCCGAGGACCCTGGCGGAAATCATACTAGACAGTTCTATCAAATTACATGACGGTGCGCTCGAGGACGAGCGATGTCTCGAAAGGGTGGATGATGTTGTGGTCCACAATTACTATTATTAAGTATTATCATTTATCACTATCTTTTAGTGCCTTAGTTGTTCCATCTTCCCACATTGATGGGATTGAATTATTATTATTTACTGCATTGCTATTCATATTCCACTATTTCCTAGTAGTATGATGTATTTATAGGGGCTTGGATTATCAATAAAAAAAGGCAAGCAATACTTTAGAGAAACATATGCTTGAGTATTTTGGAGTATTGTGAGATTTGCATAATAGGTCATCGACAAAACCACACGTCTCGATCAACCCCATCACCTCGAGGACCCATTACCCGATCTAGAGCCAGGGACCATAACACTCAATTTACTATCAGTTCTCACACCATTGACTAGAAGATCCCATTTCAACATGTGGTGTCATGAACAAGTGGATTGAATCACCAAAGCTACATTTCTCAATCACAACTATCTATATTCAAAAATAAATAAGTCCATATGGCTATTGAGAAAGGAATTAAGGAAGGAACAGAGAGTGTCACTCTCATGCCCATCTAACATCCTACTACATGTGAATATCAGTTAGTATATTCATATTTTCGTTCCTTTAACCACCTTCCTAGCCTCCACAACAGGTCATCTCATCACGAAGAATCATCACAACCTTGTTACAAGTTACAAGTTATGTTCATCTTCAGGCACCGAAACGAAAAGATAGCCCTTCCATTAGACAACCAAAAGCATAGACTTGTGCTGAGTTTCAGACTCGGCTTTGCTAGGCTCAGTGCATTCTTCTCCATAATCACTATCAAAACAGCTGAATTAAACCCATCTTCACAAAATGCAAACAGAACCATACTTAGCTGATACGGTTCAATTGCACCTAGCACCCATTTCCCATACAACCAATGTGGAACATTCAGTACAACAAATCCACATTACAAAATCTAATGAAAAATTGAAAACCATTGTTTTCTTGGAAATAAATAACCAACAATCAAACTAAGCCCAGAGGATACTTGATACTAATTAACAGCAAATTCAATACCCTTATTCTGGGTCTTCAAACTCTGGAAACACAAAACCCATATGAATCTTGAAGACTCGAAACCAAACAATTGGGCAAATTCAGGTTTGTTCTGAGACAAAAACACGATTCAACAAAAGGGTAAAGGAAATTACCCGAAAATAAACAGAGGAGCCAAAGAAACACTCAATTCTGAAGCGAATTGGCCACAGAAAACGGCAACAAAGAGAGCATGAACACAAATGGTGAAAAAGAACCGTACCGAGACTATCACAATACAGTGGCTGCTAGAAATTGAGTAGCGGAGAGAGATTCAACCAAATTCTTGGTGAAGTCAACGAAGATTCAACCAAGAAGCCACCATTAAAGACTGAGAGTGAGCGAGATCGAGAGCAAGATTCGAGACCCAAACTGAAACGGTACAAGGGTTTGGTTAGCGTTCATAAACAAAACGGGTCAGATTCAGAAACATGTGTTGTTGTGAAATTACCATTCGAACCATTCACTTTGAAATATTGTGGTAATTTAGTACTTCGATTTACCAAGGTGTAATAAAGTTACCATATCTTTTCAAAAAAAAATTACCATATTCGACTATTTCTGGTGGTGGGCCGATGAATGCCAAGTTTTGGGCTCTAATCTCTTTATTGGGCCTTGGACTCGTCTTATCCCATTAATCTTTTGTAATTCTCAATTTAATTATTTTCGATTAATTTGTAAAGGACCCTCTCCGAATAATTAATATGCAACGTTTTTTTACAACACTGCTCGCATGTCGATTATATGCCCATAATAACGTCATTGATGGCTCATTTAACGTAAAGTTACTCCTGACCAGAACAAAAGGCTTTCCCAACACGACATCCCCGTTATTTTCACCTTGTAGTTAGGAGGAAAATGGACATGTTGCATGACATATCTTGTTATGAATGATAACATGACAAGTTTACGGTGGATTTAATGATTCACGTCTTCTATTTTTTTATATTGGAGATATCAGGTATGATAAAAATGACAACATGTTGAATTCATGGTGAACTTAGTGATATCACGTATCTGCATGACATGTTATCTCACATTCACATTCAGTTCATATATATTACAACAATACACACAATCACATTAAAATCTTAGTACAACACATAAAAAAGCACTATACTTTGGAAGTCTCGTAAAGTTCACCTTCTCCTCCACTATTAGGTCCCATTTTGGCCAACTGAGTTGCTACTCCATGATCAGAGGCCTTCATGAGACCTTTGTTCCTCTTGGCATGCTGAGCCCACCCAACTAGCCCTTTTTGTATGTGTTCTTCAAATATTTCCTTCTTGAATGAGCTTCCCATCTTCATCAAAAACCCAGTTTCAATCATATATTGTATTCGATTCGAGTTCGTCACACGAGAAAATTGTTAAAATCTGATTGATTTAGAATATCGAGTTCACGTGTAAGAATCTAAATATTCTCAAGTGCGGTCTAAATGAGAGGATCTACATTGTACGTTATGTAAATTGTCCACGTGTGACGTGTATTTACAAAAACGAGCATTTAACTCACGGGGTATAGGCCCGTGAGGGTGGAGATGGGTACATGCCTAGATCCAAATATAAGGAGGAGGTCGGGTTGTAAATGCTTTAGACTAACCTTTCAAGGTTCAATTGACTCGGGAACATACTCGTATAATATTTAATTAGTTATTATATACTTTTCACAATTTAATAAATACTTATAACGAAATTAGTCGAGCAGATCTCGAACTTGCTCGTTTAATATTTCATTAATTTTTATTTTGAATGGATATTTGTATTGAAAATTAAACAAATTGAGCCGAGTCAAACCGAATCGGATTTGAAATTGTCTATTTTCTTTGGAGTCAAGTTCGAGGTTAGTTGCATAAATTTGTTCGACTTACTGGTGAATAAAATCTCACGTCTTTTGAACCCGAGACTCAAAAAAGTTCTTACTATGAATACGTAAACAACAACTGACCTGCGTGACAATGGCATAGAGTGGCAGCGTACTATAGCTGCACAGGAACTGCACGAATACCCTATAAAAACACATATTGTTACGTTAAAATCTGATTCACTTAAAAGCTCAAATTAAATTAAGTCAAATCTCACCCTACGACGAGTCGGGGAATTATAAACACTAGCTCTCCCATTATACAAGAGTCAAAACCATATTGAATCTGCAATACAAAAATAAAATGAAATATGAAACCACATATAATGAACCCAAACCTTAAAATAGCCACAAAATGAACAAACCTCACCAATATCCAGAAGAAAAAGGCCAGTTCAAAAGAATTCTGAAACAAAATAATGTGAATCAAAATGAGAACGATTCGGGGTTTGTGAAACCAAAAATGATCGTCCGAAGGCTGCACCACCAGGTCTCCTTCGATCGCTTCGTGTTTTTCTGCAACTTCATGGGCCAATTGTGTAATAACATGCTCCAACTTTGTGCCAACAGCAAGTAGAAGCTGCATATGACAGCAAAAACATGTATTGTAGCTAATAACAATATGTTAAGAAATCAAGAATGTGTCATTGTGTAAGTAAATGTTTTGAAAACTTACTATGAATGGAACAAATGCTATCCAAAAATATGCATTCAAGCCTGCATAAGAAAATCAGAACCAATCATTTTATTATAAGAGTGGATGGTACAGTTGGGAGTGTTAATTTTGAACCGAAAATCGGGTTGAATCATACTCAACAAATCGAAACTGTGGATAATAATTCGATTTTGGTTATATATTTTAGTTAACCTGTCAGTTGCGGTTCAGATATGATAATTACAATTCAAAGTTAACGGTTAACTGGAAAGAATTTATCTGAAATAATCTATAACGGTAAAGTATAACTTTCGATTTCGAATGTATGTTCGTCACTATGATGTCTAGCTTAGTATTAGTCTTATACCAAACTTTTAGTATTAGTCTTATACCAAACTTTTCTAATGTTGTTTACCTCATGATCATATTCAATTTAGATTAAAAAAAATCAAACCCTAATCGAGAACCAGATCAAAATAAATAAATTGCATAATTAGTCCAGAAATAAGTCTAAATGGCTAATTGAGCCCATAAATCGGGTCTAAAATGAAGGCCCGACACATTATTGTTCAGTTCGGATCTAACCAAAGAACCATCCAATAACTCTGTTGGTTATAACCCACCCAAATTCCTCCATTAATTTTAAATTAGTTCCCTAATACCGAGAATCAGCTGGTCCGGTTCGGTCCAATTCTTATCCAGACGGTTCAGATAACCAGACCATAAACACATAAATTGCTATCGTTTGAGTGAAGTCGAATATTAGTAGCTCACCAGAGACATTGAGGAACAAGAAAATGACCACAAATAACCAAAGATACCAACTGCAAGAAATCAAGAAATAGTTACTAATTGAGATCGATCTTAATTTATGCAGAAAAGTGAAGAAGAAGAAGAAGAAGAAGAAGAAGAAGATGGTACTGACCTTATACCAACAACTTTTCTGAAATCAACCTCCAAGGCTCGAGTCATGTACTTGTGGAAATTGAACTTTGGGTTTCCTCTGCAATGGGTCTGCAGAGAAGAAGCAACATTTTGTTTTAACTTCAACAATGTGTTTATATACACACACAGATGTGTAGAATAGAATAGTTACCATAATGAACCCGGTTCGGAGAGTCACATAATCTGATTTTGTCACTGATGCATAAAATTGCTTGAAAAACGAATGCTGGAAAAAAAACAAATGAAGAATATTTAAGTTAATTCATATATTTCTGAAACATCTGTTCCTTAAAAAAATGACAATAACCTGTAGTATAATACTTTTGCAAGATGGTGTTGTGTGTTTTGTTAATGAAGAAAATGTGACTTTGATTTTTAATGCAAAATGCATGTATTTGTACAAAAATATCAAAATTACCCTTAAAATTAATAAATTTTATTTTGAAAAATAAAAAATTCTTTTAACTAGAATTTGTATAATTTAGTTTTTATTTAAGTTAATTTTTTAAAATTCTTAATTTCAAGAACAATTTTATCATTTTTGTACCCAAAAAATCAAATAACAATGCACACATTATCTCTTACAAAAGTGTGATAAAAGTGTGATAGTTTATTAAACTGAAGGTGACTATAAATAGTTATATACTATATATATGTGCTCCTGCAAATGAATTGTTCACTTACAAACCAACCATGCAAAGCAGAATTTTTCCCAATTCCCTTAAACCGGCTCTTGATGAATTCATGGTCTTTAACATGGGTGAACTTGTTTTTTCTCACAACTGCAAAAACATAATCAACATATGATCTATATTCAAGAAAATTATTTCCATCATAATTAACAACATATTGAGAGCTGATTAAAAGTGTTACCTTCTTCTGGGTTGCATTCCATTTTCGCTATAGAGTCCTCCCAAGCTTTCCATTGGCGAATCTAAACGATAAACAAAATCCCGAGCAATAATGTCAATACGAGAGAAAAAGAAATTAAAAGTTATGGGTGAAGTGACAGATACTTCATGTGATAAGTATAAGAGGTTCTTGGTTTTAGGATTGTTCCAAGACTGCACTGAACGGAACACTTGATTTCAAGAAAATCAAAATTGAATCCAAACCGGTGGAGTTTGGTTGGGTTTTTGACCGGCCGCTTTTTGGTTCAGTCGGTTTCATTTAAATTGTTTTTCATCTATTTTGAGCTTTTTGGCAGTGTTCTAAGAATCTCCTACTTGTCCAATTAGTCCTCTACAATTCTCGATTAATCCTCATAAGGTCCTCTCCGCCCGAATAGCATCTATCATTATTTAGAACACTGCCTTTTGGGCATCTCTAGACTTATTTTTTGTCAGCCAAATACATTTAGGCTTAACTACTGAATATAAATGATCTAAAATGAGTTATATGTGTCCAAATAAATCGATTTGCAATTCAGTTTTCAGTTGGTTTAATTTTTGTAAATCAGAACCGAACCGGTTTAATTTATAGTCAGTTTTATTTACAATCGAAACTAAACTACTTCGGTTCTATCCAGTTTGGTTTTGGCGGGCAATTTAGTGGTTTTCATAACAGTTATAGTTGGTTATGATTGATGATATAAAATAAAATTAAAAAACAAAACAAAAACAAGAAGAGATTGGAACTGGTAGCTTACCTTAATTCCTCCAAAAACAATAGTTAGAGCACAAAATGTGACATGCACAACAGCCAGCACAAAGATAAAAATATGAAGATGATGCAATGCAGTGGAGGATAGCAATGGAACCTTCCCCTGAAAAGAGAAGAAACAAAACTAAAAAAACCCACTTTCATTGACTTTGGCACTCAAAACAAATTAAGCAAACCAAATCTCTCATAGACTCAAACAAAGAAGTTGACAAGTAACAGAATGACTCAATAACACCCACTATGGCCCTTTCTGGGTTTGACAGGTTAAGCTGAGAAGATCTATAAACAATCACAAACAGCCAAAAAAGCTTAAATTTTAAGAAGGAAAAGTTGTGATAAAAGGAGCTCAAAGTACTATAAGCATAAAAGGATTTAGCATCAGCAAATATATGAAAGAGGAAGGTGGAAGGAACTAGAAAAGCATGTAGCTCCAAGAAAAAAAGTAAGGAATAAAAGTTAGATCACACTTGGTGCAGATGATGTAACATTGCAAATTATACTAATAAGTTTTAGATAAGATGAAATGCCAAGTCCACACATTACAATTGAATACAACAAGGGGGATTAAATCATATCAAACACAAGGGTTTGCATAAAGTAATGTTGGAGAGGCTAAAAGTCTTTAGAGGGGAAAAACAAAGCCAAGTTAGTGATACACGTAACACATAACTAGAAGTTCCACCCGCCGAAAAGTTCAAGTTGATACGTGGAGTCTCAAATGGTTATTTAAATTAGTAAACATATTAATGTATTTTAGACACGAGACTCTAACATTCATTTTCACGTGGAAGTAGAGGTGGGCTTCTGACCCACATGTTGCATGGACCAACAAACCTTTGATAGCACATAGGACTCCCAACCCACCCGAAAGGTCAAAATGATAGGTGGAGACTATTTAAGCTAATGAACGGATTCACATCTTCTAAGATATGACACTCTAACACCACTATTTAAGCTAATGAACGAATTCACATCTTCTAAGATATGACACTCTAACACCAAGAGATTACCGAGTAAGGCTTATGAGAAGAACCAAACATTTCATAGAAGGAAGATCAAGATAAACCTTCGATGTACATATTATACATAACTCTTGACTCGAAACCCTAATTACATGATAAATCGTGAGTCAGTTAGTCAGATGTGTATATAAACTCTTGCTTAACCTCATGCACCTTCAACATCACACTTTAACACCCATATATATGAACTCCTGCCCAAAAGTCCCAAGTAATGATTTGGACCCATCAAGCTTGACATTCTATCATTTCATCTATTTCAAAATTGATCATGAAGAGCATGGAGTGAATCTGACTGTGTGCATAAAAAACATTAAGCAGCAGATCAACAAAATGAACAGAAACTGTACCTTATTAGTACAATAATCAGAGGAAGAGGAAGAGGAAGAGGAAGAGGACTCGGAGAGAAGGCGACGACGGGCAGTGGGAGAAGAAGAGAAGAAGGTCTGAAAATGGGAGGTTGTGGCTTCTTCTTGTTCTTGATTCTTGTTACATGGAAGCAAGTGAGTGGCCAAGCTCTCAGTTATGCAGATTCTTGCAATCCTGCTTTGGAACACAGTGAGGAGCAGAGATATAAACCCCAAAAGCATCAACTCTGCAACACAATCATGTAAACTCAGTGTTTAAAAAGGACGTGAATCTGTTCACCGGCTTAAAAAACAGTACGAGCCTCCATTCATCCATTCATCAATCAGCTTGAGCTTTTAAGTGGATTGAGTTGTAAAAAAAACTCAGAAAGAGAGCACGAGCTCGAACCTTCTTTGATCTTCTGCAGGGCCTCGAAGAGAGGCTTCTGGTCCTTCCTCTTCAGGTACTGCAAAACCGAAAAGAATCAGAAGATCAAATAGAGAGAGAGAGGAGCATATATATATATATATATATATATAGCATATCATGCCTTGCCGGTGTAGTGGATGATCCGTTCGACGGACAGTGAGATGATGACGATGACGGTGCACACGGCAGCCACAACCCATGTAGGAGTGTACTCCAAGGTTGTCCCATCTCCTTCTGCTCCTTCTGACATGATCTTCTCTTTCTCTTTCTATTTTGGAAGATGAAGATTGGGTCTAGGTGGTTGATAATTTATGAGCACTATGTATATAGTATATAGTACCCACCCACATGTTGATCACAGGGCATGACTGAGATTGTTGTATGAGTGAACATCCCATGTCCCTACCAAACAAAAGAACATGGTTTTTTCATAATTATATATTCCTAGTTGTTACAATGACACGGGTCACTGACAAACATGACATATCATTGATTTTTGAACAGTTTGTCGTGATAAGTTTTTCGAACAAAGCATATCATTGATTTTTTATTTAGTTTAGTTTAGTTTGTTATGAACTGAATCTCATATAATACCATTAAAGTCTCACATTTGAAAGATGTGAATATATTCACCAGCTCATATGGCAATATGGACCTCAACCTAACAACTTTAACTTTTAGGTTGGTTGAGCTTCTAATATGATATCAGAGCTTGGTGATATCTTGGATGTGCTCTTCATATGTGTCCGCTCTATATTTGCCCCCTGCTCGTCTGTTCACTCGTGCGCATTTCGAACCGGCTTGCACGTGATTGGGGGTGTTAGAGTCTCACATATGAAAGATGTGAATATATTCACCAGCTTATATGGCAATATGGGCCTCCACCTAACAGCTTGAGCTTTTAGGTTGGTTGAGCTTATGATAAATACTTACATTTTAAACCATTTTGACTTATTATTTGACTTATCAGCTTTCGGTTGATTTATTTTGAATTGATTTTCATGAAGTTCTCACATTTTTGACCGATTTTGACTTATTGATTGACTAGATTTTGGTGGCCCAATATTTCAGACCCAATTAATAAGAATCGATAACTTAAAATGAGGTACAAGTGTTCAAATCAATCCGTTTTCGTTTTTGGTTTTTTATCGGTTTTCATTTTATAAACTGAAACCAATCTGATGAATTTTGATTCGGTTCGATCGAGTCGGTTATTTTACATGCGTAGCCTGGAGGCCCTCCGCATTTCCAAAACTCCATATAAAGTGTTTCGCCTCTTTAACTCGATTTACTGACCGGTTAGCGAGACTATCGTACTAATTAGTATCAGTGGGTCCTGATTTGATGTATGCAACACCGAGTCCCTACCAAACAAAAGTGCATGGCATTTTCTTAATTATATTCTATCTTGGTGGGGAAAATAATAGTGGCCAAGAAATAAAGAATGAGAGGGTGATTCTGATCAATGCACACTAAAACACAGACCCACAGTTAATCACAATCACAACACAGAAAGTGTGAGCAATTGAGACTTGCATGGTGGTCCATCGTCTTGTCGTCCTCAATCTACCCTACCCTAACCATGATTTTACTATGCTGTAATGGAGCTGAAATTGTGAAACTCATGGACGATTCATTATTTGTGGGACTTTTTATAATAAATTACCCGCAATATTATAGAGTGATTTGCGCTCAACTTTTGTACATTTTGGTATCTCTGTGTCTTCACGGGTTGTCTAGTGTATTGTTTTGAGATGCATTTTGGTTCTAAGCGTTGCTCATACTTACGGAGAGAATAACTCGTTCGGCAAAGCTTCAAATCAGGGCGAAATTATATGGCAAATCAAAGATCTACGACTTTACATAAAGATGTTTTGTCAAATTTTAAGGGTTAGGCATCTCACGGCCTAATAATGTCACGAATGTGACAAAAATCCGCCCTAGGCTATGACATTGACCCGAGACACATCATGTCACGGTCGTGACCACCTTTTTGTCGAGGTTGTGGCGCATCTGGTTTCAGTAGTTAAAACATGTTTTTTTTTCTATTTTTGGACATCGATTGTTTACTAGTGGGAGAGAGGCGACGACCGGATGTAGTTTTGAAGGCTTGACAGACGATCAATGATTCAACTCTATTGAAGGTAATTTGGGTTGCATTGTAAAGATTCACGTAATTTGAAGCGATTCAGCTGAGTTCATGAGTTTCAAGTTAAATCCTTCATTGTTTAGGGTTTAAATGTTCTCCCTCTTTTTATTTCGTATATACTTTGACATCTCTCAATTTGTGTACCATGATTATAGGCTTGCTTGCTAGGTTATCAAACTCTTAAGTTCAATTTAATAGAATTTATATTTCGATTGCTTGTTATTGACCGTCACAAGTTGTCGTGGAAGTAGTGATGTGGTCCCGAGAGCGCCAAGTGGAAGTAGTGATGTCGTCCCGAGAGCGCCAATGGACAACCAACACAGCACGCCTTCGGGGATCCAACCCTTCGAAAGCCTCATCTCGTGACTGTCATTTCTTTTGCAGACTCGAGATATGCTCTATTTTAAGTAGTAGACATCCTGAATACATGCCGACTCTAATACCAAGAGGTAGAGTCGGTACTCGTGTGAACATAGGAAATCGAATAGTTGTATATTATCTGATTATTGTTCTATAAATATTCTACCAATGTGACCTAGCACCCGTAACTGCTTCTCATAGTCTTCCAATTTAAAACACAAAACAAAATACTGAAAAAATCCCACTTAATCACAACACAAAAAGTAAGAGCAATTGAATAGAGCTGTGAAACTCATGGATAATTCATAGACAAAAGGTTGGGGAAAGTGAGCGAGACTAATTCTTTTTCAACGACAACTATCACCCTCTCCATGTCGCTTATGTTTCATGTGTGAACAGTTGAGCCTCGGACTGCACCTTCCATGTCCGAGGTAATTGCTGAATGTCTCAAGAATTCATAATAAGCATTGCGATTACAATATTGATACAGTTATCAGTTAACATAACGTTAAGAAGCCTGTACAGTGGCACCACACGAGCAAGCATGCCAACACAAGCAATAAGGAGAGCCAATAATAAAAAAGACTCTTAAATCTGTATAAGTGGGTTGGGCGAACATTTAAACAGTTTATGACAAATAGTGCACATCATAGAAACAGAAACTGAGTTTAAGTTTAAATCCATGTTCATGTAGGAAATCCAACCGGCAAACATAGAGTACAGATGTATCTATCAGTTGAAGCCGCTATCTTCAGCAGCGCTGGCAGCACTCAAGTCCACGCTGAGGTCAACGGCCTGCGTGCAAAAACAATGTATGGTCACTTATAGAGAACAAACGTACTTACTAAGCTTCACTAACGAATTCTTAAAATACTTGGTACATTGTTCTTTTGTATATTATTGTAAAACCAAAAACAAGGCAATCCGGTGGGTAGAAGATCCAGGCAGAGTTAAAAGTATAGCAAGCTGGTAATATAAAATAACAAAGAATAATAGAAGCCCAACAATGGGATACATAGCTTTACTGATTTGAGTCAATCACGGGTACCAACCGCGTGTTTACTAAAAGGGAAAAAAAGTGTGTTTTGTACTTTCTTAATGGCAAAAAAGTGTTGTGAACTTAGATTTTTGTGCAAAATGTGCATTTGTGAACATTAATAAAATTACCCTTAAAATTAAGAATGAAGATTTTTATAAAATATTTTTGACTAAAAAATTAAATTACTAATTTTGATTTTACAAGTTTTAGTTAAAAAATATTTCTTAATTTTAAGGGCAATTTCATCATTTTTGTACAAATGTACACATTTTGCACCAAAAATCGAAGTTCGCGGCACCTTCTTGCCATTATCAAAGTACATGTCACCCTCTTGCAAAAGTGTGATAGTATACAGAAAATTTCCCATTTTCATTTGACAAAATAACCACTCCTTATGGCCTCTTCACTTTATAAAAAAAATGGTTACAAGTATGTGCCAACACTAGTAATTTTGAGATAGTACAATGAGATAATGGGCAGTTAGGCCAGTGTCCTATAAGCACAGTGGAAAATCATTTAAGAGTATGAATAGAAATGCAGAGTCCACCAAACTAATTTAACCTACGGGAAACGAACGGTATAGCAAAGTTAAAAGTTCGTACCTTTCCAGTTATCATGGTATACATATTAAGCACATCGATGACAGTTGATTCAAAGTGTGTTGTTGCGTCATAACTCTGTTAAACAGTAGCATGTTATCGAAATTAGTGTATATCACATTTTTAGTACAAAGTATGTAAACAGAATGCAGGGCTCGGGAGCATTCAGAGAACATATGATTAACTCACCGTGGAGATGAAACAATTGTCCAAATCAGGTTCATTTACTGGCTCGTATCTGTCATAGATATCAAAGAAAATTTCATCAACGGGGCCGAGAAGCTCAATTCCTGGCCTCAGTTCAATCTCAGGTTGATCAGTCTCTGCCTCGGTTGATACAAATGCAATGAACTTGCCCCTTGGAGCAACATTGTGGGAGTATGAACAGCAGAAAAGATACCTGCACAACCATGAACAAATCAACAAAAGAGCTAAGATAAATTACAGCAATGGAACACTACATTAGTCGGGTCCTCTTAGAAGTTCATTGCTTAACTTGAATAAAAGTGAATGTTAATTTGAAATAGGTGAGATTAGATCAACACCGCTGGTCATTTCCACCCAAAGTCCAACAATTCCATTAAAGAAGCCAAAATAATTAACCAAGTTGTATTACGCCGGAACTTCCATAAAGATATAATATTGGCAATATTCTTCAAGCTATTAAAAAGGCAATTAATATATTGGCTAAATGCCCGTAAAACGTAAATGATCTCCTTACCCATGAAGTCATCTGATGTTGAAGTCACTTATCTATTTATTAACATATAAAAATATACAAGTCCACTACGCAGAGTGAGAATATGAAATTAATTAAACCTAGGCCTCTATCAGTAAAATATTGCACTGATGAAAGAGCACAAGCTATTTTCAATATAAACATCTTCCAGGAAATAACTGAAACAAACTTACATGTCTGATCTGCGACCCAACTGCTTCTGAGGCAGGATAACCTGCACTGACTCAGAATCATTGGTGTTGGGAATAGGATGGCTCATAATTGCAATAGCCCTGGCAACTTTACCAACTTTCCTAACCTGTTGAGCAGACAGCACTCAGTAGGAATAAAAATGAAAGATGTCAAGCTCACATTCCAAATTCAATATTTCAGAGTTCTCCCTAGATTAATTGAGTTGCCACCACACTCGGATTGATTCTCATAATACTCATCACCTGACACCCACCTTCTTGTGAAGAGCAGCCTAACTAATTTTGGATAATTTTCAATAGAAAGCAATTTTAACATAAATGTATACATTAAGTAGGATTAAGGTTAGTACAAGTAGTACTATCTAGTATCTAGCAAATTCATGGACAGAGTGAACTGAAAATAACTCAATAAGTACTAGAATCATTACCTTGTTAGGTAAGTAGGATGGATCACAAACAACCTTTTTGCACTTAGCAGTCTCCCCCTCTGAAGTCACACCAGTTACTTTACCTTCATCATCAAATTCTACCTGGTAGTTAAACAACATCAGGCTGTGTTAAGCACACTAATAAACTCTAGACAGCAATTAGGTGCATTAAAAAATAAATGGAAATGCGTGATGGAGATGAAAGCAGTTGAGAAATGTAAAGGAAATACCTTGCACTCAGGTTTGTTCAGCATATATGTACCACCATAAACAGCACTAAGTCGTGCAAATGCCTGAAGAAATAGAAAAATCAATAAACTGTGCTAGTAGTTCTTTCTAAGAAGATAGAAGGAGATAGAGAGTCAATGCACCTGTGGGAGCTCTCCTAATCCATACAAAGGGTAAATGTATGGTGATCCTCCTTGAAAACGTGCAAGAGACTCCGCATAGAGCTATTACATGGTAGGGAGAAACAAAATTAGTTAAAACAATATGGACAATGATTGTAAGACTTATACATTAAATCGAGGCAATTTTCACCTTCATTCGCTTCACCGTATCCAATGCAGGTTCACTCAAGTATCTGTCATCTCTATGAAGAGCTAAAGCATGACCAATGAAGTCGATAGTGTTATCATCAAGACCATATTTTCTGCAAAGCATACAAATAGGAAAGATGATTAAGTTATTGTCATCTTGTCACCCCCATTGTTAATTACAGTTGAAGCAGCTGAGCTACTCTTAAAATGCTAAGGAAAAGGTTATAAAAATAACAAAATGGCCTACATCTCTCATACAGAAATGTGTAGAGGAATAAACATGGCAGAAACCATCATGAGCAGTCATAAACATACATAATATAGATACCTACTCAACTTTAAATAACAAAACTAGAAGGATTAGAAACAAATGAAATTATCGAAATGCTGCAGATTAGTTGCATCCACTCATGTTTCAGTCAGAGAAAAACTTCAAACCCATTGTTGTTCAGTACCAGAATATCAGGAACAAAATAAGTGTTGCTTACTATCTTAATTCCCACTGCATGTGTGCATGCAAATCAAAAGTGGTCATTTGAAATATTTGTACTCTTTGAGAATACAGATGTGTAAGCAAACGCAAAAGGCCAAGAGCTTACGCAATCAGATCTCTAGTAGTCACTCTGGTCAAGTCCATCCCCTCATGTGTTTTAGGATCACTTTCATTGTAATCCTGAACATATATGAAGAACTTGCGAGCCCGACGTTTCTCAAATAAACCCATGAGTGGGGATTTGAGAGCCTCCATGTCAGTTGCTGGCACTTTGTGCACCTATTCAAGAGATTCATATGATAGGAAATGAATATATGTAAAATTCAAAGGTAGACAACCAGCAGCATATGAAGAATACATATACCTTTCCTTTATTGTAGACAAAGCTTCCATCTACAGCTTTGAAGGAGAGATACTTTGTAACATCTGTATGGATGAGGACACGTACGAGAGTGCCATTTGCCATCATAAACTAAGCCAAAAAGAATCAATCAGAAGATCAGCACATGGAATGGCGAGTACAGATGGTTTAATAAATAAGACAAGTCAAAGTTAAGGAGAAGAAGAAACCTTTGGGATCATATCCACATTGTAATCCCTGCTAGAACCAAGGTGTGCCGGGGGCTTATCATTTCCCCTAAACCTCTTCCATAGCTGTAATTATAGAATTTACAAAAACCATTAAGAATATCAAATAAATTGCAAATAACCTTTGAAATTAAATGAAATTTTGCAAAGCCAAACCTGAATAAGATTAAGTGAGGTAGATTCTCCTCCGTAATAGTCATTCCGATCCATGTGAAGGACCTAGTTTATGGTATACCAATCATTAATAAATAAGTACACTACAAATGGTACACTGTCAAGTCTTGATAGGGAAAAGAAGAAAAACATCTAGGATTCAACATCTCACCAAAGAAAGGAAAATAATGTTCTAAAGTTAGTGAATATATTGAGACAAATGACTGAAGAACGTCAAGAACATAAAACCCAACTTTATGGAAGCAAATACCAAATTCAACCATCAATGTTACACACTCCAATAGAATTGAATAGAACCATTTGCATTTCCACTACCAGAAACAAGGTTAATATTGATCGACCATATCAGGAAATAATGCGACAACTTAGTATATCAAAGGTAGCATCTGCTATCAAGATACTCCAAGCAAACAATTCTGAATCCTATACGCAAATCAAGCTTTGTTTCAAGCAATATCGAACACATTCAGATCATCTCCTCAACTATAACTAAATAACACAGCATCAAAATTGGCAATCGAGAGAGAACCTAGTTGATAAAATCAGATCATTTAGGTAAGAGAAGCCAAACAGTATCGCATCAAAACACACCAAGCCAACACTCAACACAGAATTCAAACTCCATCAAAATCCCAACAAACCAAACAAGCATCCTCAAAATCATCCAGATCGGTCAGATCGAGTAAAAATCACAGTAACACAACACGATCTGCAACAGTTCAAACCAATCAAAATCCTCACAAGAGCAAAATTGCATCGGTATTCAAGTCAAGGACGGTCAAAGAGGAGGAGGAGACCTTGAGGCCGTCGACGGAGAGAAGGCCGCTGAGAATACATTCCTTGAGACCAGTGCCGAGCACAATCACGTCGTACTCTTCATCCATGGCGAATCGGTGATTGAGATCAGTGTTGGATCGAGAGGACAGAGAGAGAGAGAGAGAGTTAGGGTTTTTTGAGAAAGGTCAATGTCAGAGTATAAATATATGTGAATAGTCGCTGGAAGAGAGAGAGAGAGAGAGAGAGAGAGATGCTTTGTTTGATGATGGAGGCAAAGCTCTGAGATGAGTCTTTTACGACAAGAGAAAATTAATTTCTCGAGAACCAAACAAACTCTGATTACACGGAACCAAGATGCTCTCTCCTAAATCCAATCCTGCATTTCCCTAAATGACCCTATTATTAAGGATAATAAAAATAAATACATATCAAATATGTTTTCCAAACTTTAAACTAAATAAATAACTGGGATAATTAATACCGAACTATGGGGTCTCGGACTCTCGACTTGTTTTTGCTTAACCTTCGATATGTCACTTGAGTGTCATATTCAGATCGGTAGTGAAAGGGAACGGGGGGTCTTTGGTGTCGATGAGTTGATCCGGTTAAACCCAATGAGTTGGGACGTGATGCCCATATTGATCGCAATGTTGATCGAGAAAACTTGTTTAAGTCAGTCTGCAGCAAGATCACGGGATTTCTCCATCCGTATGAGGTGAAGGTCGTGACTCTGCATGACGCTAACTGATTCGAGTCGATTGGTTTTCGGGGTTATCATGAATGCATATGTAAATCATTATGTAGCTGGATCACAGGTTTTCTCCATTCGTATGAGGTGGAGGTTGTGGCTCTACATGATGCTAAACGGGTCGAGCTGAACAACTTTGGAGGAATCATTCGCGAACGGTGTTGTGTACTATCCACTATCTAAACACGAATTGGCCAAATTTGTTTTAACTAACAGTAGCTGATATTATGATGAGGGGTCTGTCCCACCATCTGTAGCTTAATCGCCGGAAAGTGGACGCGAGATTTCGGGCGCACCGCCACTCACTCGTCACTTGCTTCCCTGACTAACGTGCATCAGAGCACGGTCTTCTATCAAGTAAATTTATAAGTTTCCGGCTTTACTGGGTCGAACTCTTGGGGACAAAATGTGGGTTTCATAATTGGGCAATTCGCGCTTTCCTTCCCGACACGGCTCGAAAAGTAGATACACAAGAGGGGGAGATTTAAAATATTGTTTAATCTAATATTAACTACTCTACAACTAAAGCGAGAAAGTAAATGTGGGGCAAATGGTAGATGGTTGGTCAGAAGTCAAGAATTCGAGAACCTGAGGAACTAAACATGATCAAGGCTATCGCGCAATCAAATGAACCATATACAATTCATACAATTACAAGAGATCCACTCATCAAATCATAAGCACTTAATTAATTTGTCGTATGCAAATCAGACTTATGTCTTAATTACCTAATCCCGCCTCTCAGCAAAGAGCGGCATAACTAGCCCAATTCTCGTGATTCAAGGGGTGTTATCACACTCGCTCACTACATTACACTACTCATACTCGATCACCAAACTAACACTAAGAGCAAGCATGTCTTCCCCCCGTCATCCCGAGACTCAAACTAATTCACTAAAACCGACAATAATCGAGTCCAAAATGAGGACGCAGTACGTCGTCACCTTGGTTCTACCTATTCACGCTCTCGAACCTTTCTTCCGAACCGGTTCAATAACTATGGCAAGAACAATAATGCAAGCAATCACAAGCTCTCACTAATAATCACATGCATTTCATACTCAAGCAAATAAAGCACGACGACCTCAAGTTCTCACTCAAAATCTACGGTAGAACACAATAAGCATGCAACAAACAATTAATTACTCTTAAATATTCGAATTTAAGCCATAATCAAGGTTTAACTCCCATGACCTAGGTTTTTAACCCCAAATCATGGTGCTCAAGCATTCTACTACACAATAAGCTAGATTCAAGAAATGGAAGAAGAATTACAAGCCAAACACCCAAGGACATGGGTTTTGGGAAGATCAAAATCCTCCAATCTAGCTTCTCCATATAACTTATTGCCTCCTCTTCTTCTTCCCATGGTGGTGGTGGTGGAAACCCTCCCTTAGAGCACCAAAAATAGACTCCAAAGGAGGGCTTTGGGGCCCTTTCTCTCTAGAAAACTATAGGTTGCCGAAACCCTCTCAAAATTTGATTGTGTGTGTGTGTTGTCTGCTGAAAATTAGGGTTTCTGCTCTTTAAGTAGCAGTTCTGCGACTTTGTCACGATCTTGACACCTCTTGTCACGATCGTGACAACCCTTTTTTAATTGTCGTCAGAATGGCGCCTATGTCACGATCGTTACATGGCTTGTCACGATCGTGACACCCTTTTCTCTTTGAGTCCCGATCGTCTCGCCACCGTACCACGATTGTGACCGTCTTCTTTATCGTCTTCTTGTCACGATCGTGACAACATTGTGGCATCGCCTTTTTGCCGTTGCAACGCCGATTTGCCACGATCGTTGTAGAGATCGTGACAAAGCTCTTGGAGTCGACTTCTTGGTTGTCACGATCGTGACTAATAATGTCACGATCGTGACATTCTTCTTTTCTTGATTTCTCCAGTTGCTTGGGCTGCAAGCCATCTCGGCTATCGCTCCGAACTCGCTCCAAATATGCTCCAATTAGGCTCCAATACCTACAAAGGTCAAAATTCCACCGAGGATCAAAAATATCAAAATATTGGCTCTAAAATACCGAAACGAAGACAATTTGGTGCTTAAATGCGGGATAGAAGTGTAAATGCAATGGCACATCGAGCCCGCATCATAACTTCAGTTGTTCGGCTTAATGTCGGGTTAGTTGCTATTTAAATAATAAAATTCGCTCTTACCTTCAAAAAAATAATAATAATTGGAATAATTTTGCCCAAATATACACGTTTTAAGTTTATTATCCCCATTTTAACAAAATTTATAGATATTCCGACATTTCATTAATTTTTTAAAAAAAAGATCCAACTTTATCACGCAAACAAGGTTAGCTACATGTTGAGTAAAACAATGACAAGATTCAATGGGACAACACCTCCACCAGAACCCCCGAAACCAAAAATCTAACAACAAACTTGGCTAACATCGCATACAAGCACGATTTTGTAGCAAGCATAGTAGTAAATAAATGATGGCATCATGCAGAGACACGGCATCCATCTCAAATGGATGGAGAAACTCTATAATCCCGATTTAGACCACTCTGGACAGGGTTCCACGATAACCCCATAGACAAATCGACTCGAACCAGTTAGCATTATACAGCGCCACGATGTCCATCTCGAATGGATGGAGAAACCATGTGATCCCATTGTATAACACATTAAACATGCTTTCTCAATCAAGCCTGTAATCAATATCTTTACTCCGACAATAGTGATCGACACCTCTCAAGAAATCACGAATTTTTAATAATTCAAGTCCTCCAAACTCTTCGTGTTTACCATGATCGACCCATCGACTCTAGAGAACCCCCAATCCCTCTCAGTACTGAGCCATCAAGCAGGGATTGAACACTAGAAAGACAAACCAATTGAACTGGATGAAAAAACCAGCCAGACAGGGATCAACTTTTGCTGTTCAAAATTGCTCCCCTGAGTCACTACAGTCGTCGACCACCGGCAGTTGGCCTTCCGCAGGGTCACCCATGACGAATCCTACCTTTCCCTCCCTGATTCCAGTGAAATTCTGCCACAACTCGCGAAAATAGTCCATCCCATCACCCGAAACCAAACAACTTACTTGAAACTGTTATAACTATCAACACTGATGACCTTGGTACGGAGATACCATGTAAAATTAGCTTGTACATATCAGGTCGGCTCAACAACTAAAAGTTCAAGCTATTAATTGAGTTTGACCTAGTCTTTATATACACCCATTTTATTTCAATTATTTTTCGTGTGTGATTAACTTAAATTCTCTCTCTCATGTTTCATGTACGCGCGAGGCTTATTTCTCTTTCATGCTCGTGTACGCATATACCTCTATTTCACCACTCCACCTCACGGGTAGCCTTGTCTACACGTGAGCCATAACAGGACTGGACTTCTGCATATGGGCCGCCAGAGTCCACAGGGAAGTGTAGGTACGGAAAACCCACCAACACGAGCCCAAATCAACCTCCTCTTATACCATGTAAAACTAAATTGTACATATCGGGTCGGACTCCACAACTAAAAGCTCAAGCTATTAGGTTGGTTTGACCCTACCTTTTATATACACCAATTTTATTTCACTTCTATTTCATACGTGATTAACTTAAATTCTCTCTCTCATACTTTATGTACGCGTGTGACTTATTTCCCATTTAAAACCTTATGTACAAATTTTCCGACTCTATTCTCTGATCGAGCTACTGTATTTGTTTTTGATGAACCCTATTGAGAAATAAAAATGTGTCTATGCTTGTTGACTAGATTTTACTATCTCGAGATTCGTGTGTCGTTGGGCTGAGTTTTTTATGTACAATTTTCATTATAAGTAGATTCTGTTGAAGAATAGTAGCTACGGGGTTTGTGGGTTTGAAGGGTTGTGGTGAATTTTAATTTTTAAAATAAAAATTGTTTCTATTTTCTTCATTACAATTTGTACTGCATCCTTAGTTATCATAGGAATTGAAAGTTCCTTTATGTTGATCTTGGTATTATGACGATGTTCTATGTTCTATAAGGGGCGTATATTTTTCTATAACCTAGAGAGGAAATTGTTACTCATCAAGAGTATAGGTGTTACGAGAAATTGGAATTTTATTTTTATTTTTATTGTCTGCCATAATAATGTTATGGAAATAATGGGAATATATAATTGTTAAAATATCTCTTTCCTAACTTGTATATATGTCTCTTTCCTATTTCCTATAACCCTAATATTATAAATATAGGGTCTTGTACACTGAATTATATCATTGAATACAATATTCTCTTTACCAATTATAATATGGTATCAGAGCAATAAATCTCTCTCTATTTGATCATCAAATCTGCGACAGCAAAATCCGCCAGACCCGCTTCCCGTTCCCGATCGCCCTTACGTACTCCCCCGCACACCCACGCTCGAGCTCCTCGAAGGTGCTCGCCACGACCCCGAAGGCGTAGCCTCACGTCATCCAAATCTGGCAGCCTCTCGAGCTCCGTCTTGTCTTGCGGCGTTCCATCAATCGAGTTCCGGCAGCCTCACGAACAACCCCGGAAGTTGCGCGTGCGGAGCAGGCTTGTCCCTGCAACGCATCACCTGCAATCGCGTTCAAACGACAACCACCAATTAAGACGACCGATCCAGACGATTCCGACGACACCGATTCTGACGACATCACCATGATAGAAATAATGAGAGATATATTATTGATTGTATAAAATTAGACAAAAGAAAACACTAAATATTGTTGGCACTTCAGGATATAATCAAATTGAATGAGTACATATGCATGTTTATATAAGCACCTTGGAAGACAAATAGTTATGGATAAAACAAAATAAGTGGCTAAAAAAGAAGTAGGGCATAAGAAGACAGAATAGGAAGATGACAGAATGAGAGATACACAAAATTAATAAGGTAAAGAGTAAAAGAAGAACAGTTTGGTTTGAGAAAGAAAATAACAAAATAAGGGAAAGGACAAAAAAGAAGTAGAGACGGTGTTTGAACTTGATAGAGAAGATTTGATGAAGGTAGCGACGGAGGCTTACGAGATTGTCGAGTTGATTGTTTGCGGAAGCGAGAGGCTAGAGATTGAGATTTGAATTGACTCGCCCACCCGTCAGAATCACGAATCATCGACGAGTGGGCAAAGCGATAAATTTATAGAGATTTGACTAATGATCGATTATGCCTCTGATACCATGATTCAAACTCAGTTTTCCAAAGTCATCAAAATCTTTCGCACAGATAATGACACTGAATTTAAGGAAACATCTTTTTTGGATCTTCTCTCCTCTCATGGCACAATCATGCAAAGATCTTGTCCAGGTACCTCTCAGCAAAATGGTAGTGGAGAGCGTAAACATCGACACATTCTTGACACCCTCGCGCTTTGATTATATTTGCTGCTTGTCTTGAGCGCTTCTGGGGGAGGCTACTCTCACAGCAGTCTACACCATCAATCGAGTTCCATCTCCAGTCATAGGAAATAAAACCCCCTATGAATGTCTTTATGATTAATCTCCTCCTTACGGTCTTCTTCGTGTCTGCTTTGTCCACCTACAGCCACATGAGCGAAATAAACTGGAAGCACGTGCTCGTCTCTGCTGCTTCCTTGGATATGGAATTGAGCACAAAGGTTATTGATGTTGGGATCCTCTATCTCAACGTCTTCGCATATCTCGGCATGTCACTTTATGGGAACACAAAATATTCTCCTCTATGTCTGATTTCCACGTGGCACAATCTATTCCATTTTTTTCCAATCCTGACATAGATCTTTTTCCTGATGCTCCTATGAATTCTTCTTCCCTCGAGTTTTCCCATGCAGGTATCTCAGACCCGCCGCCAGCAGCTCCCATAGATCCAGCTCCGCGAGAGGATCTTGTGCCTTTAACCCATTCTCAACGTCAAACACGACCACCATTGCACCTTCAAGACTACCAGGTAACGCTACCCAATCTCTCTCGAGTCATGGCTACCGCTCTGTCCGTCTATGAACCTCGTACATATCATGAGGCATGTACTAATCTTTTGTGGCAGCAAGCAATGACTAAAGAACTTATAGCTCTAGAGAAAACTGGTAACTGGGAATTCGTCTCCTTACCCGACAACAAGTCATCAGTCAGTTGTAAATGGGTATACAAGGTGAAGATCAAGGCAGATGGGACCATTGAGCGCTACAAAGCTCGTCTCGTTGCCCGAGCGTTCTCCCACGAATATGAGATTGATTATGAGGAAACTTTTGCACTAGTTGCTCGTCTCACATATGTTTGAAGTTTACTTGCAATAGCAGCTGGACGAAAGTGTAATCTCTTTCGAATGGACGTCAAGAATGCTTTTCTCAATGGAGATCTCACAGAAGAAGTCTACATGCAACCTCCTCCTGGGTATGAGCATCCGCCAAACACAGTCTGTCGTCTGAAGAAGGCTCTGTATGGACTCAAGCAAGTTCCAAGGGCATGGTTTTCAAAATTCAGTGGGAAGATGTCCGATCTTGGCTTCACCTCTAGTCCATATGACACCACCTTGTTTGTCAAAAAGACCTCTCGCGGTCACATCTTGCTTTTACTCTATGTGGATGATATGATTATCACCGGAGATGATGAATCAGGTATCTCTGACCTGAAGAGTCAGCTCAACAAAAGCTTTGAGATGAAGGACCTTGGCAAGCTCACGTATTTTCTTGGGCTGGACATCTCGTCAATTTCTTCAGGATATCACTTATCACAAGTTAAGTATGCAGCTGACCTCATTTCTCGAGCAGGCTTGTCAAACAGCAAAATTGCCTCGACACCCATAGAGGCAAACGAAAAGCTTACATCTACAGATGGCAAACCTCTCCAGGATGCTACCTTGTATCGACAACTCGTAGGCAGTCTTGTTTATCTCACTGTCACACAACCAGATATTACCTATGTAGTCCACATTGTCAACCAGTTCATGAGTGCACCGCGAACCACACACTATGAAGCTGTCCTCCAAGTACTCCGCTATGTCCGAGGCACTTTATCCAACGGTCTTCACTTCTCATGTGATACACCTATGGTGTTGCATGCCTTTTCTGATGCAGATTGGGCTGGTGATCCTATTGATCGACGCTCCACAACAGGATATTGCTTCTTTCTTGGAAAATCTCTCATTTCTTGAAGGAGCAAGAAGCAGACGACAGTTGCCCGCTCCAGCACAGAGGCTGAATATCGTGCTCTTGCTGACACTACCTCTGATCTCCTCTGGCTTCGGTGGCTACTTCAAGACATGGGCATTACTTACAATTCAGCTACTTCTATCCATTGCGACAACCGAAGCGCCATTCAAATAGCTCACAATGATGTCTTTCATGAGCGCACCAAACACATCGAGAATGATTGACACTTCATTAGACATCATCTTACGCAGGGCACTATCGCTCTCCGCATTGTTCCCTCGAACGAACAGACTGTTGATATCTTCACAAAACCCCTTCTTCCAGGGCGATTCACTTCGTTAGTTTCCAAACTCAATTTGGATCCTCCACCTTGAGTTCGAGGGGGCGTGTTAAAATATCTATTTCCTAACATGTATATATGTCTCTTTCCTATTTCCTGTAACCCTAATACTATAAATATAGGGTCTTGTACACTGAATTATATTATCGAATACAATATTCTCTTTACTAATTCTAATAATAATAATGAAAATATATGGTTTAATAATAAAAATACATTACATGATAATGGAAACACGGTTCTCACGTATTCACACGAGACCTTTTGGTTCATACCAGATCATGACCCTAATATAGTAATATATATATATATATATATATATATATATATATATATATATATATAGTTATGAACTTACCAGCTTATGCACTGCCTGTAATTAAGAACTTATGACTCTGGTTCTTTGGATTTCTGAACTGTATCTTAGTTCATATGCAAAGGAGTTGTGTGTTTCTGCACCAACTAGATCTTCAGTATATATATTTTTCTTGTTTCTATTGGGTCTGGAGAATATTCATTTTTGGAAATATATTTCCATTAGTAAATGTATCAAATATTATAATTTTGATGTATAACAGCCGGACCGAACTGGTTAGGAACCGGGTTTGACCAGACTTACCGGTTCCTAATTTATAACCAGACGCGGAACTATGATGTGAAGGACTTGTTCAGTTACTTGGTTCTATCCTATTAGAACCAATTGATTCTCTCTCAATCTTTAATTTAGTTAATTTTGAAGTTGACTTAGACTATTTTGATAATGATTTATAAACAAAAACTTTAAATTTGCAATTATAGAAAATACTAATAAAAATTGAACTTAAATTTTAATCATTAGTAGAATAACCGAATAAAAGTATAGAGTTTACAAATAAAATAGTAAAATTAAATAAATAGCATATTTTCGACATTCATTTTTGAGTTCACACTTTACATGTCAACGCAAATCGATTTGATTTTTATCGGTTTAGCGGCTATTCTTAATTTTGAGAACCAAAACCTCAAGAGGTTGATAATGCAAAATGCAGGATCAGAAAACCCAGAATCGGATCGTTTAGAGGTATCGACATTCTTAACACTTCGGTTTACTCAAGATTTTGCACTAATTAATCAAATTAGGCTCAACTTTACAGTGGCACATGCTTCAACAATAAGAAAAAATCAAAACTGTATCCAAGTTTCCAAATATATGACAAGAACTGATAATGCAAATGCAGATCATAAAACCCAGAATCAGATCCTTCAAAAGCTTTTGAAACTTTCAATAGCCTAATACCAAAAAAGGGTACTTGAGATTTTGACCTAATTGACCAAATTCAAGTACTTGCCAAAATAGCTTTCATTTTTCAATGACTCCTCAATAACAGCAATAACCAAAATGCATAAAACCTAGGGCTGGGCATGGTTTCGGAACCGGACCGGACCCAATCAATCGGTTCTTCATTTTGAAGACTCAAATCCGGACCCGATAAGTGGGTTTCGGTTCGGTTCTGGGCCCGGTTCTACGGTGCGGTTCTCGGTTCTACCCAATTAGATCTAATTGAATGATTAATTGTGAAATTAAGGGTCCGGTTCTCTAATATAGCTGTATAGTTTTGCTTAATTAGATCCAATTAACGTGATATTAAAACATTATTCAATTTATAGTGAAAATTATACATATTTAAACTCTTTTTAGGCTAAAACATAAAATTGTAATACAAAAAATACTAATTAAAACCCCCAAAATCAGTTCGGTTCTGAAACGGTTAATTAGCGGTTCTACACTCTTAGAACCAGAACCGAACCGAATTGATTCGGTTTTCAATTTTGAGATCCAAATCCGATTCGATACACAAGGTTCTTGGTTCTTCAATTCGGTTTCGGTTTGGATCCCGGTTCGGTTTCGGGTAAAAAGTGCCCACCCTAAAACCATGAATGTCAAAACCAATTACTCAACTAAAACCCAAATTCAAGAGAAATAGATTTGATAGTAAGAACTGAAAATCTAATGTTTGAGGTCAATTAAACCCTGATTCATGAACATAAACTCAGATCCAGAAACATGAACTAACAACAATTACCCAGAAATTGAAACAACAAAAACAAACCAGAACACAAATAATTTGAAAATTGAAGGAATTGGAGGATGCCAGTGATGTTCATAATCAGAGAGCAGACACTCATGCATTTTCACACTTGAATATTTATAAGTTTCAGTTCAAACTGCAATAAACACTATTAACTCAAAGTGTTCTACAATTTGTTATTCAAAAATCAAAAGTATACAATAAGATGGCAAGAAAAGAAACTTTACTCTAATTTTCAGTATCCTACAAAAAGAAAATTGTGTGGTTCTCAAGATCACAATTTACATTACATGTATGTGTAAGTTATGTCCCTAACATTTGAAGAAGGCATGAAGGCCAATACCATGAGCACTCCAAGAATGGCAATGGGAAGCAGAAGCAGCATAGACGGTGGCGGAGGCAGCGGCGGGAGAATCAACGGCAGGATCAGCAACGTCGCCGTGAGGCATATCAGCAATAACAACGATTCCAAGCTGAAGTATTTCGCCGGCACTGGCAACAATCTTTTGCCATTCCCTTGAGAAAGTGAACGTTGGTAATCTAATCTTCGTCTCTCGATCACAGGACCCGAAACCCTTCTTGCTCCCCTCACATCCATAACACTTTTTGAAGAATCAATGACAGAGAATTTTGATGAAATTTTGTATGCTGAGAGAAGTCCAAAACTCATCCAAAAATTGCCCCCTCACTTGTTTGTAGGCTGTATTGGGTCCAAATTTCCAAATGCAGAACTCAAGATATTGATAATGCAAATGCAGAAAACCAGGATTTCAATACTTTTGAGCTCTTGAAGCTCTTGAGAATTCAGCTAACTCGGGATTTGCACAAACTGACCAAATTCAGAACTGCTTGCCAATAAAGCTTAACCTGCATAACCAAAACCCAATATGCATCAGATCCAAGTATCCAAATACAGAACTATGATTGAAAATGCAAATGCAGATCATAAATCACGAATCAGGTCCATCAAAGCTTTAGAAACTTTCAATAGCCTTATACCCAAGGAGGGTACTTGATATTTTGACCTAATTTACCAAATCAAGCTTGTATTTACATTGACTCATCAAGAACAGCAATACCCAAATTCTAAGCTTTTTGTTCTTCTGTGAACATTATAGATCAACCTCAGTTCACAAAAAAAAATATCCCAACCCCAATTCTCCAACTGAGAGCCAAACTCAATAGAAACAAAAAGAGGTCCAGATTTGATCATAAAAACCAAATCTTTATGGTCAATTAAACCCTAATCCATGGACATGAACATGAACCCAGACCCAGAAGCCACCTAAAGTAAAAACCAACAATTACCCAGAAATTGAAACAACAAAACAAAACCAAAACACAAAAAAAAAATGAAAAGTGGAAGGAATTGGAGCATACCAGTGATGTTCACAATCAGAGAGCAGACCCTTTTTGCATCAGCATCCCAATAATCTTCTGGGTCTGCACCAAACACAACAAATCTCTAGTACCCAATTCAGCAGCAGCCAAAGCAAGAAACAAAGGAGAAGTTGAATTGAAATTTCCTGAAGTAGGTGAGAAAAAAACCCAAAGAGAAGGAATGAGGAAGGTGAAAAGAAAGGTTTGAGAAATGGGGTGAGCTCAAATTGATGGCTTTTGGGCTGTAAACACTGAATTTGTACGAGCCATGGAGAGAGAAGAAGAGATTGGGTGCAATGAATTGAATAATAGGAAGCAGATTCAAGGGTGGGGGCTGATCACACGCAACTTGCTCCTTTTGGGAAAAATAAACCAAATTGGTTCTGGGTCTGTCTCCCCTCAACCCAAGGTTCTTCACCCCTGACCTTGCTTTGCTTTTTCTAGAATATGATGATGATCAGTTTTCAGAAAGTTTTCATTTTTATTTTGTTTTCTTTTGTTTTGCAGTGTAAAACAAGTGATTCTTTTATTTTTCTTCTACTTGTAGTTGTAGCTATGCGTGAATGGGTCTACGTCTATCACCAATGTTCCAAAAATGGGTTAGAATATGAACTCATTATATTATGGAAATGTTTAAGTCGGTTAGGCTAATTTGGGTAGGTTCAAATTAATCTCGGGGAAATTTAAGTATTTTTTAAAAAAAATGCAATATTTTAAATTTTAATAATTAAAATAATCACTAATTAATAATGTTGAGCACCACGGTGAGTTAACCTAATAGTTAAGGGTCTTGTAAACCCTAGTCGGCAATTTTTGCGGTTCGTACCCTTCGCCTGTGGTGATTTGGGTTGTTCGTCGAAAATCGACGATGTCTCACGGCGGCACGGCTCCGTCTGTGAGGGCTTCTAGTACGGCTACAGTTCCGGGTCTTGCGGTGGTAGATGCGACGACAGCTGGCGGTGAAGAAAACAGATCTAGTGGGATGGCAGGAACGGAGTCGAGTGCAGTGGGGTTGAGGACGGAATTGCAGGTGGGGCGAGCTTGGGTCGCGCCGGTAGACCGGTACTGGGAGGGAACTGGGGTTATCTGGCGTCGGTGGGCAGACTCATGCAAGCATACAGAATTAGGGGGTCTCGGCTTGCTTAAGCTTCAATACGTGGGAACCAACGGTTTTGATTGGTTGGTAGATCGGTATTGGGAGGGAGGTGGAATTATCTGGCGTCGGTGGGCAGACTCATGCAAGCACACTGAACTAGGGGTACTCGGCTTGCTTAAAATTCAATACGTCACTTGTGTGTCCTATTGTGATCGGTACTGTAAGGAAAAGAGGGGTCTCTGGTGTCGATGGGTTGATTGGGTTAAACCTAATGTGCTGGGAGAATTTGAATTTCGCGATGCCCATATTGATCGCAGGGTTGATCGAGGAAGCTGGTTTAAAGCGGTATGCAGCAAGATCACGGGGTTTCTCCATCCGTATGAGTTGGAGGCCGTGGCTCTGCATGAAGCTAACTGGTTCGAGTCGATTGGTCTCCGGAGTTATCATGGATGCCTATGCAAATCACTTTGCAGCAAGATCACGGGATTTCTCCATCCGTATGAGTTGGAGGCCGTGGTTCTACGTGATGCTAAACAGGTCGAGCTGCACAACTTTGGAGGAATCATTAACAAACGGTGTTGCGTACTACCCACTATCGGAACATGTGTTCTTTGTTTTACTTATAATCAAATGGCTCACGAATTGGTCATGTTTGCTTTAACTAACAGTAGCTGTGATTATGGTGAGGGGTCTGTCCCACCAACTGTAACTTCAGCTGTCCGACTTGATGCCGGGTTAGTTTCTATTTAATTAATAAAATTTGTTTTTACTTTCAAAAATAAAATAAAATAAAAAATAGTTAAGGGTCTTGTAACAAATTTGTTTTATGAATTTAAGTTTAGAGATCGAATCTCAACGTAATATCTGAAAGAAGGCTTTAATAATATATTTATTTGATTTGTGTTTGTTTCGGAACCAACTTAAAAATAAGGGTGAGCATTTTGCAATAGGAATTGGGCCGATTTGCCGAAGTGGATCACACCGAACACTATAAGTTGGACTCATAATTTTTAAGTTGGTTTCGAAACTATTGATGGCAACCCGAAAGATTTTGGTCCGGGTTTCAAGCTGTTCACACAAAATCACAAATACCAAAATAACACAAAATTGGTGAAATTTAGTATATTTGATAGCATTTCACAATTCATCTTACATCATACACAATTCATCTCATTCTATATTACGTTACACAATTCATCTCATTCTATATTACGTTCAATACTAAGTGTTGTGTTCTATTATCTTCATCAGTAAGTAGTTTTTAAGAGGACACAACAACAATTTAAAGCACACAATTTCCTACTCAGAGATGACGTAAATTCAAACCTTATCAGGTCTATAAAATATTTATTAACCGCTAAAGCCAAATCAGAATTCGTACGAATTATAACCAGTGATTCATATTCATCCATCCTAATCCATTCCAAAAATTATATGCGAGCTCACTCCGATTAACTGATATTCTCAAGGGCATTTATTTTATTCTGTAAAGATATGAATGTTACAATATTTGTATGTTTTATATCCTAAATATTTATATAACAATTATTTGATAAAATTATAAATTCAATTAACATTTAATTATTTCATTGAGATCATATTTGTCCAACTAGCATTCTCATAAACAACTAAATTTGGTTATTATAAAAAAGAAAATGGACATGGTATAGCATTCTTATAAACAAAATGTAAAAGGCAAGCAGGCCATGATTTGGGTAGACATGATGTCAAGTGGAGCAAGAAAAATGTTTGGATCATGTGTCACCTAAACAAGGCATCATGTGTCATGTGGACCTCTTGCATAATTCACTGAATTTAGCCATCTCCCTCACACTAGTTTTTTTTTAAATAAATTTATTATCCTATTAAAAAAAATTACTTACATGTTAAGAAATTTCATGTAAGGGACTATTAATACAAAAAATAATATTTTTATTTTGATATCACCCAATCCAAAACAGAATTTAATAATTTTTAAATTCACGACATCAATAAAAATATTCAAGTTTACATGTTAAATGTGTATATATGGACAGTCGAATTTACCTTAATTTTTATATTCAATATCTTATCATACGTGACTTTAGTTGGCATGACATTACTTTTTTTTTTATATTGAACTCTTCTTCCTATTTTTAATATCTTAGGTATATTTAAATGTAGCATATATATAAATATATATTATATGGGTATTATGGGAAGAAAACGTCAAGAAAGATTGTGAGATTTGGTGCCTCCTTGACGAAATTTGATGACAAACATAAGTTTGGAATATTAATATTTTTTGAACCTTAATTGAAGCAGTCCTCGTAAAAGCAATATGTTGTGGTCGGTTGGTGTACTATGTAAAGTTCATGTATGTGTAATAAGATGCTTATTGGGTTTGACTTTATACTTACCTTTTAGACTAAGACCTATATTCAAATTCAACCTAAATTCATAGTTCATGCTTCATTCAAACTCTTGATAG
Source organism: Geranium rotundifolium (assembly GCA_963920655.1). Lineage (NCBI taxonomy): Eukaryota > Viridiplantae > Streptophyta > Magnoliopsida > Geraniales > Geraniaceae > Geranium > Geranium rotundifolium. Next base: position 36,530,795 of record OY987316.1, on the reverse strand, counting down.
GCTCTACCACTTGAATCAAGTTTTTTTTTTTTGGTGAGAGTGGAAATAAAAATCTCAATTCTAGTCATCATAATAATCATGTTGAGATCCATTCAAAAAAAATATGTTGAGATTAGACTTTTGGGAAAGAAGAAAAAAGTCATAATTTTGAAAAAATGACAGTGGCTTAATTTATTTTCAAAAAAGAATTGTTTTAGTTCAATTTCAATTATTATTTATATCTACAATGTGTTTAGAAGAAATTTAATTAATAAAATTCACTTCACCTTCAATAAAAAAACAATATGATTTGAAAAACGATTAAAATCATCGGTCTCTAATAGCAACTTCAATCAAAGTTATCAAAATCCCAAAATAAATTTAAAAGTATTTTTAATCGTCAAATCAATTCAAAATTTTAAAAGTAAAACGATGTTATATTGTATATTTATTAATTTTACGATTATAATGTCTAAAAAATTGTTGTAATGGATAAATTATGCAAAATTTTATTTTTAAATAAACTGTATTTATTATTTTATGGTAAAAACGAATTTTATTAATTAAATAACAACTAATCCGGCTGAAGTTACACCATAATTCTATCTATTATTAGTTAAAACAAACAATCATATTTGTTTTAAGGGATAATGACAGTTGGCTACAGCCAACTATGTCGCGTTTCAAATTTAATACCCCAACTTTCAGATTTTCATTTGGAATACCCAAAGATTAAATAAGCGACACTTAGCCCAACGTCTGTTAAATCTAACTGATTTGGTTTGTCAAAAAGTCTAAAATGCCCTTAATGGTTTTGGTCTGTTAAACCAGTCTGATTGGTTCATATGAAATGACTATTTTGCCCCTGATTGAATACTCAATTTAACTAACTAATGGAGGGCAAAATTGACTTTTCCATTACAAATATAATAGTTATAATTCTTTAATAATTATATATATATATATATATATATATATATATATATATATATATATATATATATAATTATAAATAATATTAATATTAATAATAATCATTAATTAAACCCTATTAACACTAATTAAACCCTAATTAACACTAATTAAACCCTCACCCCTCCCCGTCTCCGACCTCCGTCATCGCCACGCTTCGGGCCACGCCTCCCCACGACCCCGATCGGTGCCCTCGCGGCCTCCTCCGTCGCGGGCCTCGACGGAGAGGGTTCGCGACGGCCAGATCTGCCATTCCGCCGCCGCGAGGACCTGCTCCGCCTACACGGATTCGAGAGCAGGCGACTCCGACTGGTGCTCCGTCGCGGCCTGAAGAATGAAGACTCGCCGTCTCCGCCGCAGAGCAGATCTGGATCGAAGAGGCGTGGTGGTTCTGGTGGTGCCCGCGACGGAGGCTCCTCGCAGAGAAGGAGCCCGCAACGGAGGCTCCTCGCCGCTTGAAGTCGAGGACGTCGCGAGCCTCGCCGAGGTCTGGGCCGTCCAATCCGTGGAGGCGGAGCAGGTTCTCGCGGCGGCGGAATGGCAGATCTCGCCGGAATCGACGGAGGGGTTTTATATCTTACAGCCAGTGTAGTAGTGTTGACATGAAGTATCATTTGGTGCATAATCTGGTAAAAATTGACAAAAACATGTGCTTTAGCTTTCTACAAACATATGAAACATGAACTGGCTGCATTTGTTTTAATGGTTGTCTGATACATACAAATATGAGCACACCAATCTTTGTTCCAGAAATGGCCATCAATAATTGGACTATACTTCTTTCCAAGGACCAAGACTTGTGCTGGAAAATATTTGATAGTTGTGATGTGAACTGTGTAAGATTTGGAACAGTAATAAGGGGTCGGAGGAGGCGGAGGGTCGGGGTCGAAGGAGGTGCCTCGAGCTCGTCGGAAGAGGAGGGCCTCGAGCTCGAATCTGGTAGGCGCCTCGAGTTCGTCGGGGTCGAGCAGATCGGGGCTGCCGGAGACGGGGACACTCCTCCGCCGAGACGGGGCTGGTCGGAGGAGGCGGCCGGAGACGTGGGGCTGCCGGAGACGGGAGGTTGAAGAAGGGTTAGGTTAATTAGGGTTTAATTAATATAATTATTAATTAATTAATGATAATATATATATATATATATAATTATTAAAGAATTACAAATATTATATTTGTAATTGAAAAGTCAATTTTGCCCTCAATGCATTAATTTAATTGGGTATGCAATTAGGGGTAAAATGGTCATTTCATAATCATATCAATTGAACCAATCAGACTGGTTTAACAGACCAAAATCATTGAGGGCATTTTAGACTTTTTGACAAACCAAATCGGTTAGATTTAACAGATGTTGGGCTAAGTGTCGCTTATTTAATCTTTGGGTATCCCAAATGAAAATCTGAAAGTTGGGGTATTAAATTTGAAACGCGATATAGTTAGCTATAGCCAACTGTCATTATCCTTGTTTTAATATATTATTATTATTCATTAAAATGTCGAAATAAATTACTTAATTTACTACCAAATAAATAAACAAAATATAATAATTATTACTAAGTTTTAATATTAAATCAAAAGATTAGCTGATCTAAATCTTTACTGTATAAGGTTGAAGTCTTTGGAATTGATATGACGCTTTACTCCTATCTTTATTGATCATAGTTATTTAGAGGTTCACGTCTCAAATACAACACTAAATGGCCTAATTAAATTCAGTGATTTGATGTTTTCAGTTTCAATGTCAAATTTGGAGATCTGGTTAAACAAGAAACCTACCAAATTTAATTAATCAGGTGATTTGATGTTAATTGTTGGAGATAATCTCTTGTCCGAGGGGAATGTATTTTAGCAACCAAACAAAATGAACCATCTAAATCTCAAGTTGCAGTGTCTGAACATATATGCGGACAGTAACGTTAGTGGATATGGAAGAGACACATATCTGGAAAAGGGGTTGAATTTCTGGGAAAATCAAGAACATGAATGATGTCAGAGAAACAAACCCAGAGAAGATAATGCCCAGAGATATTTAAATTGAAGATACCAAGAAACACTACTACCCATTCCTTATAATTTAAAAACTATGAAAAAAAATAAGTGGGACTAATTTCAGACAACACTCTTAAAATATGTCAAATCTCACTCGACAAGATAACCGACATACTTTAGAATTATGCTTTTCAGATATCATTTCTTATTTTAATAATTTATCTCATTTATTATTTTTTGTTAAATTCCGTTATAATTTGTTAAAAACACTAAAATACCCCCAAGTATGTTTTAAATTTCCAAATAATGCCCTCAAATGTGTTCTAAATTTTTAAATATTGCCCTTTTGATCTCTACTCTATCCTTCTCCACCACTTTCGGCCTCCATCCTTAAACATGATATGTATAATTTCTTACTCCAACTATTCAGGAAAGAGAGGATTACAAGTGCATGATTTGAAAATTTGAAACAAATTAATGAGCATTTGAGTCTTTTTAACATTCATTGTAACAGATTTTAACGAAAAATGACGAGTAAAATAAATTACCAAAGTATGAAGTGTATCTAAAAAATAATTTTAAAGAATGTTAGGTGAGATTTGGCCTATTCTAAAATTATCCCAAACATATATCAATAAATTTTGCATGTAAAAATTTATTCATGTTAGAAGGCAAAGATTTATTTATGTCTTGACAAACAAAATTTACTCTTATCGTTCCAACATGAATTATTTTCACACCTGTATTATTATGATTATTTAATATTGAGATAAAAAGTTTTGTAATTATTTAATAATGATTCATCCCTATATATATAAGTTCACTTAACATAAGTGTGAGATAAACAAGTGATAATATCTTAAAATATATCTCAACATTTAAGGATGAGAAATACAAGAAAGACTTAATCAAATATAAAATATTATTCTTATCATTCCCCTGCAAATTGATCGTCCGTCGGGAAAGATCAAGTTTGGATATTAGAGTGATAAAGCGAGGTCGAAGCAAGGGTTTTGTCAAGACGTCGGCAAGTTGTTCATCGGTGGAGACAAATGAAACCCGAAATGTGTCATGTTGTACTTGTACACAAATAAAGTAGTATGTCAAAGTGATGTGCTGCATCCAGGAGAATGACATCCGTCTAGGAATTTGAGCAAATCAAATACTTTGAGCATAGCCTTGATTTGAAGCTTCCATATTAAGTATTTGGGGTAATGACAGTTGACTACACCCAACTATGTCACGTTTTAAATTTAATACCCCAACTTCCAAATTTTCATTTGGGATACCCAAAAATTAAATAAGCGACACTTAGCCCAACGTCTGTTAAATCTAACTGAATTGGTGTGTCAAAAAGTCTAAAAGCCCTCAATAGTTTTGGTATGTTAAACTAGTTTGATTGGTTCAATTGATATGATTATAAAATGACTATTTTACCCTTAATTGAATACCAATTTAACTAATAAATTGAGAGCAAATATGACTTTTCACTTACACAAATAATAATTACAATTATTTAAAAATATATATATTTTTATTAATCATATATTTTTATTAATCATATATTTTTATTAATCATATATTATTATTAATCATAATCATTAATTAAACCATAATTAAACCTGAATCTATCGAGCCACCCACCTCCGTCGAACCACCCACCTCCGTCGCGACGGCCCACTTCCGTCGAGCCGCCCACCTTTGTCGCAATTCCCGTCTCCAGCCGCAAGTCCCGTCTCCGAGCTCAGATCGAGAGCGAGGAGCACCACCATCGATTTAACTTCTCGATTTCTCAGGCGAGCTCGAATTTGGTGGCTCTCAGAGGTGGGTCGCATCGGGTGTCGGTCTCCGGCGAGATGGAGTCACCCTCGGGAAGCCCTCGCTCCGGTGATGAGATTGGAGGAGGAGCGGAGCGGCGGTGAGCCGAACGGAGATGGGCGCGGTCAGATCTGAACAGAGACGGACGCGGCTAGATCTGGACAGCTCGTCGGCCCTAGCCTGAACGGAGCGAGGGCTTCCTGAAGGCGACTCCATCTCGCCGGAGAACGATTTCCCGAAGCGACCTACCTCTGAGAGCCACCAAATTCGAGCTCGCCCAAGAAATTGAGAAGCTGTATCGATGGTGGTGCTCCTCGCTCTCGATCCAGGCTCGGAGACAGGACTTGCGGCCGGAGACGGGGCTGATCGGAGTAGGCGGCCGAAGACGGGGAGCTGCTGGAGAAGAAGGGTGATTGATATAATATAATTAATAATATATATATATATATATATACTTAATTATTAAATAATTATGTTTATTAATTGTGTAGGTGAAAAGTCAAATTTGCCCTCAATTTAACTAGTTAAATTGGATATTCAATTAGGGGTAAAATAGTCATTTCACAATCATATCAATTGAACCAATCAGACTGGTTTGACAAACCAAAATTATTGAGGGCATTTTAGACTTTTTGACAGACCAAATCAAGTAGATTTAACAGACGTTGGGCTAAGTGTCGCTTATTTAATGTTTGGTTACCCCAAATGAAAATTTGGAAGTTGGGGTATTAAATTTGAAACGTTAGTTGGGTGTAGTCAACTGTCATTACCCCTAAGTATTTTGTAGGATTGAGTTTTGTGGTATGGGAAATGGAGCATTGCAGAAAAAGGTTCTGTAATTTCGTAAAATTTTGTGATATGTGAAAATAAAACAATTGCAAAGGGTTTGTGGTTTCGTAAGAACTTTGTAGTAGTAAAGATGAATAAGTAGTCATTAATGATGATAAGCTATGAATTCATAATCAAAATTATGATTTTGTGAGGAAAAATAAATAAAGAGAAACATAGCAGCCTTAATTGACCTGCTGTGATACCATATTGAGATGGAAAATTTTGTAATTCTTTACTAATAATTCATCCTTATATATGCAAGTTCACCTAACATAAGTGGGAGACAAACAAGTGATAATATTCTAAAATATCTCAACAATTGAGGTTGAGAAATACAAGAAAGACTTAATCAAATATAAAATATTATTCCTCATTTAATTTTATAGTTTTAAACATGACTGATTGACCAAAGCAGCTTCAAAACTATGTAAAAATACATTTGAACTTATGAATTTTTGAAGTGCTAGTTTATGCATCTAATGTGGAAGAAAATCATGTTATGGATCATCATTTGCTCAATATGAAATGAATGATTCTATCACGTAAGGAATATATGAGTACAGCGTGTGTTTTCATTAGTATTATGTCTGTTGACACATTTAAAATGAAGCAAAAAGACACAAATACCATTGTTAAAAAATTACATATAAAATTTTAGTTTGATTAACATGATATTATTTCTCAAACCTTATTTTCTCAAGGTTGATGTAAGGCTTATAAGTAAATGTTCAGATTCGTTCATGATCTTATAATGTGGAGAAAATGTGGACAAAACATGGATGATATTCACTCTATGTTCATGATCTTATAATACAGAACAACTGGTCACTTCTCATAGATATCAGCAACATACTCATAAGTATTGAAGAAAAAAAAATGCATGGACTGAATCAGACACCATACCATCATCAAGAGTGTATCAGGTGCCATGGGTCTGGCTTCGAGTCCTTCCTCTTCATGGGCAGTGCCAGAGTCAATGATTCATCTATCTGCATTACATAGTTTCAACAATTCATTCTTACCAGAGTCCCTTTGTCGTCAATTTTCATCCCCCGGCGTTGTTGATATATCCAGATCAGCCTCATCCACTGGCGTTGTTGATTCACCCAGAGCAGGCGCGAGAATTCCTCTCAGGTAGTCTAGTTGCTCGAACTCGCCTTGAAGCTCTTCCCACTGCAACCAGGAAGATTGAATTAGTTCTGTGACCAGTTAAAGTCAACCGCTCAATCAAAGGACATAGGCCATATAGCTTGGGAACACAGATCTCCAGCATGCTCATAAGGTGAATGTCAGAAAAATGGAAGGCCCCATTGTCATTTTAGAGCTAAGAAATAACTACTGAGCCTCAAACCACCAAGGCCAGCATGTCCATTCTTTGGAGTTGCACTGATTTTTGACCGAAAAGCTTATAGATAAATGGTCGTTCTCATTACTAAATAAACAAGTATCTGAATAAATGGTCGTTTCCTATTAAATATATGAATATTAATTGCTTCTGCCCGCCCACACAGCATGCGTGTATGCATATAAAAGTGACAGCGTTCCTGCTCCAAAGTACGCTTTATATGCATGCATCAATTTTGGAACTTCCCTGTGTATTCTGTGAATATACACACTTGTAAAGGAACTAATCTAGGCAATATCTGTAATTGAACCTCACCTCTTGATTTGACAACGAAACAACCTTCCAGCCAGCAGCAGCAACGTAACGACGCTTCAACATTGTATGCCCTAGAGGTACAACTGCAGATACAAGAAGATTAAAATGCAACGAATCAATGAGAGTGGTTTATTAATGAAATAAATGCAACCACATTAATACGAGATGCATACATGTATTCCTTGAGAAATGAGTCGGTCCATCAATCTCCAGAGCAACCTTTTTATCTACGACAACTGCATCCACAGTGTATCCATCCACATCATATTCTTTGACCCAATCAAGACCAGTGGCGACAAGAAGGCGGGCGACATCTTTCTGAAATAGTGAAGTCACCTTCTCATTAAACCTCTTACTCTTTCCGGAAGCAGCAATTATCTTTTCAAGATCTTCCCTAAGCGACAATTGAAGATATGGGCACTCAAGCTTCAAGCACTGATTGACATGGTGAACCTGAGAAGCAAAAGCAACGTCCTCCCTATAGTGTTGTGAAATACTGTGCTCATCAAGACGGCTAACCATTTTCCAAACATGAGAGAAAAAAATCCTATCCATTTGTCCAAGAGCAGCATAAGACCAGGCTATATTCCCAACTTGATCCCTATTAAATTTGAGTATAGGCGAGTCTGGAACCCCTTCCATGTGAGGCTCTCTGATGCTTTCTCGAGCATAACTCGATGTTTCTTCATCGAAATCACACTCAAATTGGTGCGCATCCTTGAAAGCATTATCGAGAGTTTCGAGCAAAATGTCCGCAGGCTCATGTAAAGAAGCAAAAGCCCACAAAACCTGAGCAAGCTCCTGTTCCTTAAAAGTGTAGATTATTTCTGATGCTCTTTTCGACAGTTCTGAGAAGAGATCAGTAGCAGAATGCCGCATAGAAGCAAAAGCACCAGCAACATTAGCAACATTTTGTGAATTGAACTCTCCGACCTTGGTCAAAGCAACCTCCGCAACTCTATCCATTTCTGACAGATAAAGCAGCTCGCCTCCAATCTTAGACAATGCCCAGGAAATGTTTGATATACCTTGAGCAGCGCACTCGGGCAAGGCCATCATGGCAACACTGACGAGCATCGACATCTCTCTTTGGCGGGCAAATGCCAACCTACGATCCCTTGACATTGATTTTTTCTCCATACACTTAGCAATTCGATGAAGTGCCGTAGCAATGTTCAGAGGAGAAAGAGGCGAAGGACTCAAGCCTTTCTCAACAGCCGCCATAGTGTCACCGACGATCAACATTATCTCTTCTGCTGAGTCTGATTCTACAATATCTTTGTTCAAGTTAATTTCTTTCCTGCGGTCAGTTGGCCCCGAGAATTGGGATAGCTTATTGACAAACTCTTCCATAGTCTTCTTCTGCTTTTCTTCGTAAGCTCCTCCCGCCATCGTACTAACCATACTCTTAAGGCGGTTCACTTCATCCAAAGCCTGGTCCACATCACCATATTCCTCCAAATCATCGCCATCATCATCAGAGTACTCAAACCCATCATTTTTATACCCCGATTTTTTCTTGCTCTTCCTCTTCTTCCTCTTCTTCTTCGCCGTGACCATCGCCTCCAGAGCAGGAGCCAACCCCTTCGCCTCAATCGTCCTAAGAGCATCCTCTCGCGCCCTCACACACCACTCCATCCCAACCCTATCGCTTTCTTCAAGCAGGCTGGAGCCAGATGGCTTCTTCTTTTTCTTCTTCTTCGACTTGGGGTCATCAGATAGGTCGACCTTCCCAAGGAACTCCAATTTCCAATCCTCGACATCTTCACCATCATCAATCACACTGACATAATCATCCTTACCAGACCTAACAACACGACTGAATCTCACAAACCCAAACCCTAGATTTCGCGTTTTCGAATTCCTCAAAAGGGGATTGTTGCTAAGAACACTCATGGGATTGAATGTGAAGGGTTTTAGACAACATTGGTGAGGGAATGTGTTCAGCAACAAACCCTCCATGCTTGATAATCAAGAAAAACCCTAAATCAGCTACTGTTACTTCCTAGGAGCGCAATTCAGAAATTTTGAAATCCCAGTGAAAAATGAAAGTGGAGCGTAGATGCAGAGAAAATGGATTGGTTCTTCTTCGCGTGAACGAGAAATGGAAATTGAAAGTAGAGGTACGTACTGGAGAAGCAGAACCAATTGCTCTGTAATTGTAGAAGAAGCACAGAGCTTCGAGACCCTTATCACCGAGAGAGAGAGAGAGTCACAGTGACCTTCTTGGACGATTTGGATAAGCGACTCTATGTAGCAGTAGCTCTGTGTCTGTTCCAAATCCAATGACTGATGTGTTCACCACACGGCGTCGTTTTGCTTTTCCCATTTTACTTGGTGTATATATTCACTTATTTTAGACCCTTATTTATGATTTTCATCAAAGTATAAATGATTTTTTAAAAAAATGCAACGTGCTCGTGGTGACTCTGTAGACATATTTTTAAAAATTTTAAATTTTGTTTTTAAAATTTGGGATTTTTGTTGATAATTCATAAAATTTTATTACACTGAGCTTTTGAATAATAAATTAATAACAGAGATATATAAATGAGTCGATCAATGTGAATTTGATTCGATAAATATTTGGTTCGACCTTCTTATAATTGAGTTTGATTAGAATTTGAATTTAACATTGCGAGCCCAACTATGTAATATTGGGAGCATATTCTAAAGTGTTGACAAATATTTGAATTCGTAGTGGATTTAATAATCTCGTCTCCTATCTTACTGGATCAGGGACACTAAATTTTCACTAGGTTCAAAAAATAATTCATCACTCACTTGTATAATATGGGGGTGTATTCAATCATGATTTTAATGGATTTAAGAAATATTTCCAAGTCTTGTGGTATTCAATCATGATTTTAAAAATATTTTTAAAGTCTCGTGATATTCAATCATAACTTTAAAAATACTTTTAAAATCTAAATGTATTCTAAAAGTCAATGACTTTGAGAAATTGATGACTATAAATGATTTTGAAAGTCTTTCTAGGCATCAAAAATTCTTTTAGAAGTATCATCTCAAATCATGAGATTTGCAAAGTTATTACGTTAAAATCATCAAGACTCTTTATAGATTTGAAAGAGTCTTGTAGATTTTAAGAATCCATGAACTTTTAAAAATCATTCAAAATCCTAATTAAATACACCCCTTATTAATAAATTATATATTTTGTTTAATATAATTAAAATATGTTTTCAGAAGATTTTATTATATATCATAATATTATTTGAAAAGTTTCTAGATCAATATGGTTCAAACATGCCATGAGATAAGATGCTCATTAGACAATGCATTTTGGAAGAACATGATTGTTCTGTCTCAATCTCAATCATTTAAATATAAGAGTTGACATTGCTTTGAATTTGAACAGATGAAGTTGCTTCGTTTCAAAGCCAAGGGACATAAGTATGTTCAATGGTTGAGTGAAAAGATGCATTCATTATTTTTCTACTCAGAACCTTATCTTCTCGCTACTGTAGCCCTCCCCCCCGGCTATTTTTCTACTGGGCAGATTGGAGAGGTTTTTGATTTAGGGTTTCGACCCCATATCTGTTTCCCTCTTTTGATCTGGCTCGTTTTCTCGTCGGTTCAAGATTCATAACTTTGGCTGTTTTTTCGCCGGACTCATTCAGACATCCCCTCAGGTAATACCGAGTCCAACATCGAGCTGTGAGGTTTCTATGAACATGGACACGTCGAGAAACCCAACTTTGGGTGGTTACCGGATTTCCCCGTGGGAGATACTTAAGGAGCAGTGCTCGCTGAGATGTGTGGGTTTAGATGAGAGGATGTCACCCCAAGGAAGGTGAATTGGAGGTCTTGGTGGATTTGAGTTTAGTGCGTTTTTTGTTTGTGAGTATAGTCTGTTTAGTGGTTGTCGGTTTTTTTGACTTTGTTTTCGAGTTGTTAGTGGCAGTGGTCGTTTTTCCGGCATAGTGTCCTGGAGTTTGTCCCCAGAGGTAGGGTGTCGTTAAGGCTGTCTTTTATTGTTTCATTGTAAACTGTATAAGGATGACGCTCGACTTTCGGGTGCGGAGGTTATTCTTGTTCGTGATATCATATGAACCTTTGGTTTGTTTTCAAAAATAAAAAGAAAGATGTATTCGTTGGAATCCAAATTTAAGCTAGGAATTGAAGTAAAAATATAGGAAATTCACTAAGCTAGCCAAGACTAGGAAGGAGACAACGACAACATGTGTGTGGTTCTTTCCCAACATGAGCTGGCTTACGAGTCTCTTCATTTAATGTTGGGATAATGACAGTTTGTTACACCTAACTATGGTGAAATGACACTTTAATACCCTAACTATAAACTTCTTTTTTTTAGTACCCTGACAATGTTTTTGTGACAACCTACCCCTAAAATGTCCAAAATGCCCTTGGTTTAAGAAACCAAAATCAAATTGGTTCAATTTGATTTAAAAATCAGAATTGAACCGGTTCAACCTCAATTGAACCGGTTCTTCTTCTTCTTCTTCTTCTTCTTCTTCTTCTTCTTCTTCTTCTTCTTCTTCTTCTTCTTCTTCTTCTTCTTCTTCTTCTTCTTCTTCTTCAACCAAAATCAAATTTTTTAACAAGGCCATGTGGCCAAACAGCTTGTCCTTCCTCGAGAAGCTGGTACCGCACGAGCACCCCCATTCAAAGGCATTGAACTCTCCGGCAGAGCCACCGTCAACTGCGTCGAAACCGGTCAGATTGATGAGAACAAGCACAGACAGTTTCTTGCAATTTCCAAGCTCTTTGGGAACTCTATCTGTGAGGCTGTTCCTGGAAAGATCCAGAACCCTCAGCTCCTTAATCCGGTCGATCTCCGCCGGGATCTTTCCCTCTAGGTTGTTCCCGTCGAGCAAAAGGGTCCGGAGATTCCGGCATTTCCCGATCTCCGGCGGGATGCTACTGACCAAGAAGTTCTTAGAAAGCTTCAGATGGTACAGAGAAGCACAAGAACTGAACCCATCAAGTTTAAGCTCACCGGAGAGCCGGTTATTCGACAAATCAACGGTCCTGATTCGGCCAAATCCGACTAGACCCTCGGTATAGGCCCAGAAAACGAATTGAAAGACAGATTGAGAACACGAAGAGACTTAAAATAGCTTATCTGGTCAGGAACTTGGCCGGAGAAATTGTTCCCATGAAGCTCGAGCACCTCCAGGAGCCGGAGCCGCCGGAGGCTCCCCGGGATCTCGCCGGAGAAGACATTGTGAGGAATCGACAGGACCCGAAGCGCCGTCAGGTTCCCAATCGCCGCCGAGAGAGTCCCCACCAGAGACCCATCTCCACCTCCGTCTCCGGTGAGCCTCAGACCCACGACCCTCCCGGAACGACCCTCGTCGCAGGTCACGCCGCGCCAAGCGCAGTGGTGGCTCGCCGAAACGTTCCAGGAGGAGAAGAACCCACCTGGGTCGAGCGAGATCGAGTCCTTGAAGCCCATAAGAGACATTGCGTCGTCGTCGGTGGAGGCTGTGGTGGCTCTGCTGAAGGCGACGAGTGCCGAGGAAGAGACGATAACGAAGACCCACAAAGCCGCCATCGCAGCACTACTCAACCCGTCGCCGGAAATTTCAGAACGCCGGAGCTAGCTTCGCCGAACCAATCGGTGCCACAAGAAGAGCTTCTCGGTGGTGGCGGACCTGAAGAGCCACCGGCGAGTCCAAGTGGCGGTGCTCGTGCGGCACTAGCTTCTCGAGGAAGGACAAGCTGTTTGGCCACATGGCCCTGTTAAAAAATTTGATTTTGGTTGAAGAAGAAGAAGAAGAAGAAGAAGAAGAAGAAGAAGAAGAAGAAGAAGAAGAAGAAGAAGAAGAAGAAGAAGAAGAAGAAGAAGAAGAAGAAGAAGAAGAAGAAGAAGAAGAAGAAGAAGAAGAAGAAGAAGAAGAAGCGGTTCAATTGAGGTTGAACCGGTTCAATTCTGGTTTTTAAATCAAATTGAACCAATTTGATTTTGGTTTCTTAAACCAAGGGCATTTTGGACATTTTAGGGGTAGGTTGTCACAAAAACATTGTCAGGGTACTAAAAAAAAGAAGTTTATAGTTAGGGTATTAAAGTGTCATTTCACCATAGTTAGGTGTAACAAACTGTCATTATCCCTATATATTGCATACACCTATCCCCTCTTTATTGGATTTAAGATTCAAACTTGGAAGGAATAATATCGGTTAATAAGAATATGCTTCAACTGTTAATGATAGAAATAATGAGGGATAAATATTATTGATGTATGTATTATGAATTACAAGAGATCTCTATTTATATAATCTAATATAGAGAGAAAGGGAAAGAGAGAGAATATGTAACCCTAATACATATGGGAAAAGAAAACTAGATTATAATCTAACAACCCTCCTCAAACTCAATGCAGTGAAACAAGAATTGAGTTTGATGCACGCCGCTCACGGTTGATGGCGGATGCCTGGTGCCCTTATGTGCTGAATGATGCACGATGCCTAATGATGCCTACTGATACCCGATGATATGCTTGATGTTTGACGCCTGATGGTAGATGGCGAGATAGGAGCTGCCTGGTCATGCTAGATGTCTGATGGCTGATGGTGAGATAGCATATGCCCAATGATTGTCAGATGCCTGATGGCTGATGGCGAGATAGCAGATGCCCAATGATTGTCAGATGTCTGATGGCTCATAGCGAGATTCCTGATGCTTGATGCCCGATAATGCCTCTCGCGTGCGGTGTCCGGATTACGAGATACCCGACTTATGGGATTCCAAGGAGAGGATATAGCGAGACGAAGGCGCGTGCAAAATAAATCTGCAAAACAATTGAAACCGAAGAATTTTTTTTCTTCGAATGAGTAGTACCCGATGAAGAGTGCCAGCAGGCCCACAGACACAAAAAAAGTTTGAAAGACAAAAGCAAAAGCAAAGACCACCACAAGCTGTTTCCGCGAAGTCTAAAAACATATCAAGATTTTCGGCTTGGTGATGGGGCCATGGGTGGTAAGAAAATAATTGAAGAAAACTTAAGATTTTGGAAGCAAGATCAATCGATGATGAAGAGCGAGATTACTCGAGAATTGTTTGCGGAAGCAAGAGGTTAGATATTAAGATTGAATTGCCTCGCCCACCCGTCAGAATCACAAATCATCGTCGAGTGGGCAAAGCGAGAAATTCTTATAGATCTAACCAAGGATCGTTGATGCCTCTGATACCATGATAGAAATAAGAGAGAGATTTATTATTGATGTGTGTATTGTGAATTACAAGAGATCTCTTTTTATAAAATCTAATATAGAGAGAAAAGGAACGAGAGGAAATAGGTAACCCTAATACATATGGGAAAAGGAAACTAAATTATAATCTAACAGTTAATATTGTAATGAGCACGAGCTATTACAACTTACTCAACATTGTTGGTTCCAAATAGTACAATATGGTTCACATCTTACATGTACCAATCATCAACATCCTCGAATGTAGATATTGTATTGCACAATATTCAGAGTAAAGAAAATCAACACACAATTTATGTCACAGTGATTTTAATTGCGAACATCACGTAAAAATAAAATTGTGGAACAACTAAGCATCATCTCGAGTAAAGTGTTACTTTACCCACTTGCACATGTTATTTACATATGGGTGTTCACAAATAACCGAACGGACCAAATTAAACCGAGCTTAAAATAACTTAATTGATTTGGTTTTAAATTGCACATAAATCCATTGGTTCCATTTTTATTTATAAAATGAGGACCAATAAAAATCGAACCGAATAAAAAACTGATTGATTTGAACACGTTGCTCATTTTAAGTTATCGATTCTTATTAATTGGGCTTTTAAATATTGGCCCAACAAAAAAACAAGTCAGTTAATAAGTCAAAATCGGCCTAAACAGCGAGAATTTCATGAAAATCGGTTCAAAACAAATCCAACCAAAATTCAATAAGTCAATATTAAGTCAAAACGGTCCACAATGTGAGAATTTCATGAAAATAGATTCATATCAAATCAAAAATTGATATATTCAAAACCGAACCAAACCATAAACAACCCTATTTACTAATGGGCTCTTGATCCCCTGCACATGTTATCTGCTAAACATGATTAGGCTCAAAAGTTTATTGACCCAAATTGAGAAAAGCCCTTTATTAATAGAAAGCCCATTAGGAATCTATTCTTTGTGACCAACAAGTCCGCTCAGCTCAGCTTTCATTTTCTCCGTTAAATAGGCGCACCGACGTATATGCTATTCACCTTAGTAAGCATTGCTATTTGATGAGAGAGGATGTTTCCTCGAAGAAGGTGGATGGTAATTTTTTTTATTTGTGTTTGCTTGATGTTTTGTTTGTGTTGTGAGTCTCGTGGTTCGAATTTAGTATTCTTAATAATTGTCGGAGTTTCTGACATGTTTAGTTGGTTTAATGTGTTTTTTAGTTTCGCTTGTCGGTGTGACCGACATGGTTGCATGGAGGTTTACAGAGAGATAGAGTATTTTAAGGTTGTCTTTTACTGTTTACTTGTAAACTGTAAACGAATGATGCTCGATCTTCAGGTGCGAAATTTTTTTCGTTTCGTGATTTCATAAATAAACATTTGGTTTACTTTAAAAATACGTATATACTACTCGCTATATGATATTGAGAAAAGTAAAACTATTATACCACTCAACAGTCTTTTTACAGTGAATTAAAACTATCACTTTACAAATTTTAACGGAATGGAAAAAGTAAGAGTTGAGTGAACTTAATTGAGAAAAGTATATATTAATACACATATTTGATATTATAATTTAATTCGGTGCATCTATATGATATTGTTAGGGCTGTCCATGGTCGGTTAACCGAACCAAATAACTTACTTTCAAACCAAACCAAAAATTTTGGTTTATAACTTTTAAAACCATAACCAAAACCGAATGTAATTGAATAATCGTTTTTAACCAAGTAAAAAGTGGTTAGTTTTTTATTTAAACTGAACCAACCGATATTTATAGATCAAATATTTGGGCATGCAATTGGGGCTCAATCTGTCATTTGAGATTGATGGTAGTTTTATATATTTTATTTAGACTCATTTTTTTATCCATGTAACTACTTTTTATTAATTAAAAATATGAACGAGCGTTAATTTTAAATGGCTAAAAAATCATTAAAAAGTAATTGAAGAGAGCTTCAAGAGCCTTCAATTTGGTTACTTTCTAATTACAAAAAAATGCTTTCCCTATCTTTCATATAATATAATACAAAATCCAACAATACAATCCATCAAAAATTAAAATTCAGCAAAACAATACTAAACTAAAAATTTTAAATGTAAGTAGAAAAAAAATTATCTTTAATTTTCATCAATTTCTTTCTGAAGCAAGTTGTCTTCATGGTAAAAAATATTCACAAACTATAAATAACATATTATTAAGATATGCACAAGATATAAATTACTAATAAGTAGAAAAAAATACTCTAATTTTATGATAGGAAGAAGACGTAGGTAGACGTGGACGTCTACATGATTGACACTTGTACGATCAATTATGGTTCGGTTTTCAAAAATATTTGGTTTACTTAAAATTTGAACCATAACCAAACCATTTTTCATGATTTTTAATTTTTTGAGTTAGGTTCGGTCATGATTTTTTGGTTAAAATAGACAGCTCGGAATACTGTCACTTGAATTTTTTTATGAAACTGTTTTTTTTACTCTGGTTGCATAAGAGGTAAGAAATAAAGATTTTTCGGCTTGGGCCTTCAAATTTTTATTAAATATAAATCACTTTTGGGCCTTATATGATACATCTTATTGGGCTTAAATGTGGTGGTAGTCTTATTAATGTGAGCTTAAATTGTAACAGTGACTTTCATTAATGACGTTTCTCCAACAACTGTAACAGAAATTAGTAGTATACAAGCGGTCCAAGCTAGCTCAACAAGTTATGTCGTCGTAGATATGACTTTTAATTTGATGTCTGTTTAGATATTTTGGAACGTATTAGACTTGCTCGTTAATAAAATAAGTGATTATACATTTTGACTATATATCATTTTATAAGAACAATTTATTTCCTTTCATTTTTTAAACATTTTAATTCAAATTTTGATTGTGTCTAATATTTTGTAAATCAACTTGTCACCAAAATGACATATTTAGTGTGGAATAATTAATTTAAAATAGTAAGATATTTAAACTAATATGTCTTGACCGAATTTCTTTTGACAATTATGTGACAACTGTAATGTATTTTTCATGGGCAATACAAAACAATTGTTTAACATAACTTAATTGTCAGTTTTTAATTGCTATAAATACTGAGACTAAGTATTAGTGTAGCGTTTGATATGTTGGATGAGATTATTCACAGCTTTGAATTGATTATTTAATGAAAACGTGAGCTTATTTTATTTGTTCTATATCACAATGTCATCCGCTAATTAATCTCAAGGAATAGGGAAAATACTTACCCGAAAGTGTGACTTTATACGTACATATTTGTATCTTTCATCATGTATGTAGAGCATTTCAAATATCAAAAATGATTTTGAGAGTTGTGTGTAGAGCATTTCAAACATCATGTATGTAGAGCTTATAAATTGTATGAGTTTATATTTATGAGATAACCCAACTCTGCCATGACACGAAATCTCGGGTAGATTTATTTTTATTAGTGTTGAAAACATGTCATGGAACATTCGTTGTGTGTAATTCTTAATCACATTACACATAATGTATTACTAATATAGATTGATAATATGACTTTTGATATTGTCATAAAATAATATCTGTTGATATTGTGATGTGACATGTCCTTGATTAAATTGATATAGTTGACATGTGATAGGGATTACGATAATGGAGAGTCGTGTATTATAGAGTTTAATCAAAATTGTTCTTGATCTTAGGGTCATCGTACTAGGATTATGATGATCCAGAAAGATCAACGTATATGACGGTACTCATGTGATGAGTATTAGTGGGTCTCATTCATTAATTTATATGTAAAGATGATGCATATGGAGATATGATCGTCGAACTGACCAAAAGTGAGATTTTTCAAATTGTGATATTACTTATACTGTCAATGTGAAAATTCTCTTGAGGGAAAAATGTATATCGTTTTCCTTTGACTTAAGATCGTTATAGTAATTAATACAAATCTTTTTGTACTTTGATGTCGGACACCTGGTGTACAATAATATTGGTATATAGGTCATTAGTCAGTATAATTTTGTTACTTTACATTTTTTATATAGTCAGTATAATTTTGTTAAAATAAATAAAAATTTTAAAATATTTTTATTAGAACTTGATATATAAAATTAGAATTTTTTTTATATATTATGCACTTTTACCGGGAGTCTCGATATACAATGCATTTATTTGTATAATTAGAATAATAAAAATAATATACATGCACAATCAAAATATGAGTTATCATATATTACAATAATAAAAAATATGCTGGTTTTGAAATTCTTTTGAATATATTTATAGTTTTAATTATATAAATGTAAGAACTATTAAAATAAATGTTACCAATGGAGTATTAAGATAGACTAATTTATGCTATCACGGGAGTAAACTCTTAAATAATTTAAATCTCCAACACTTAATTATTATTCGCATGCCAATTAATTTATCAAAGCAATATTCAAAAGAATTACCATTTTCGTCCTCTAAAAATTCTTCCACACTTTAGAATTTATTGAAAGGTGGAATAATAGAAGAAGAAAAATATAATACATGTCTATTTTATTTAAAACGTGGATCATTATCTAATATTTATGCTAAAGCAATTTCTTTGACAAAATTATTTATCGTATATATCATCATCAACTCACAATCGGATTAAGAAGAGTTTTAACTAATTTAACTTAGAGATAATGAGTGATATATATACTCAAATATATATTTTTTGTTAACAAAAAATAACTTATTATTCTAACCAGAAAACAATACAATATTTAGTGGGGGAATACGAAGTTATTTTTCTAAGACAGTCAATAACTCTACAAATATCTAATCTCCCTCACTAAAATGGGATCTCCGTCCTCCTCTTCGATTTTCATTTCATTACATTTAAGATAATTCTACTAAAAATGTACATAAAAAGTATAAAATACCCTCTAACGACTATGTAATGTGCAACAAAGTCATGACTTTTACCAATATTTTCGCGTGGAGCGATGTTACTGTCAGCGATTCTAAGTATACTACTCTCGTTTGGTCAAGTTGGGTCTTTGTACTATATCCTCTATTATTCAGCATGTTTTGATGTAACCTATGCCTGACGTCCAAGATGCATATCTTCCGATTCTCCCTCTGAACATGGTCAAAATGTTATAGCTATTTCCAAAATGATTTTTGCATACTTATAACATTACAGACATTATGTAATTTGGTCGTGTAACAATATAAGGTTCCATCTTGAAAATATAAGGACCTTACATCCCTTACACCAAAATGCATGTCACCTCATACCGTCTATCGATAACTATATTACACTCATAATATAAAGTGAGTGACAACGTATTAACATAAGAAATTACTGAAGTATATATTATTCTACTTACCGGTTAATCTCTTCTTTCATGCATGCTCCTTGTTCGAGCTCCAAGCACCGCTTTCGGCCTTCGTTTTTCATGTCTCCTGCCATCGATGTCTGTAACCCCAATAACAACATAACATTAGCCAGTGATCTTTAACCCCTAAACACAATCACATCTACTGCATTTGGAAAATCTATTAACAGTTTCTGTTGCGGGGTCGAACGATCTCCGTTTGAGCCCGCTCAACCTCGCACTTGAGTGCATATTTGCCTCGTAATGGCTATTTAAAGCCAATTAGGACGATTTGATGCTTGGTTAGTGTTTCGAGGAGCATATGCAGATTGAACAATGTTTTAATAAGGAGATCGGGTCAAAATGGTCAAGGGGCAAGAAGATGGAATAATTGGAAGCTTGTCACGATCGTGACAATCAAATTTATACAATTTGTCTGAAGATAGATTGACGATGATCGAAGCGGAGGCGCAACGATCGTGACAAAGAGATTGTCACCAATGTGACACATCTGTCACGATCGTGACATGATTCGAAAGAGAGGATACGATCGTGACAAGTAGCAAGAAGACTATGCCAAAGACCTGACTAAAATGGTCCCCTACATAGTGTCACGATCGTGTCAAGACCGTGACATACTCTGTGTCACGATCGTGACACCCTATGACACGTTCGTGACGATCCCATTTTCAGACATATATAAAATGTCTTTTGACCTAGGGATTGGAGGATCACACGCTTTTTACCTACCACAATCTTCAGCAGAGTGAGGGGACTCTTCAACACATTCCTTTGTTCTTCATTTTCTCTACACATTCTCAAGCTTGAAGAAGAAGACTTCCACCATTGTCTTCCAAGTTTGAGTTGGAGAAAAGGAAATTGAAGACATTTCTACCATTCCATCTTCAAGAAGATAGCATTCAACCAAGCACAAGACTCCTCCTACTTCAATAACTATTAGAGCATTTTCTAAACTCTAATCTCCATTTATGTTATTGATTATATCTAGCTTTGTAGTTTGTGTGATGATGTCTAGCGTGAGCACCATGGTTGGTCCTAATTGGCTTTGGATAGCCACTACGAGGCAAATATGCACTCAAGTGCGAGGTTGAGCGGGCTTAAACGGAGACCGCTCGACTCCGCAACAGTTTCCTAAACGACAGATACATACCTCACTAATGATTCTTGATGACAATCGATTACCAAAGTCGTCTGAGCATGTCTATTAAACCAAATCATGCCCTTGCAAAGAACAACAACACAAAAGTCCAAGACGATAGTGAGGACAAATTCAACGCTATGTTTAAATAAGAATGAATTAGGTCAAATGTGCAAAATGACAATAATGCCCTCACCATTATTGTGTCCATCAATTTTATGGAGAAGTTGTGTCCTATGACGTGTCACCATATAAGAGGGTCACGATATTAACAACCAATATTTATGTTTGTATTATTTGTATTTGGTCATTGGTTTGTACTTGATTTTCCCTCTATTCATGATTATTCCTTTAATTCATTAATTTAACTTCCCTAAAATTTATATATGTTTTGAACAAACAGAATAATGATATTAATAATTGTCTACAACAAGTATAATAGAGGAAATATGACAACCAAACCCATATCCACCTCCAATCCAGAACTCAAAAAGAGTAAAGATGGTCGTACACAAATAATACAATCCAAAGTAATATATAAAGAGAAATCACCAATGGAACATTAGTAACAAAACGAGTTCTCGTTGTTTGATCATCGTTACAACCTCGTATGTTAATATGATCATCTTATGAAACCGTCACTTCCCAAACTAAAGTCAACGACTCCACACCCACATCACAATCGTTCGCAAAGGATTCAACGACCAATCTCAATTTCCCCCCTCTCGGTATGGTATATGGATCAGAGCCCCTAGACTCATAAACCAAACCCGAAAAACCGATTTTGAACCGAGAGAGCGCTTCTCCCGGAGATCCTCACCAAGGTGTTGTTGGGTTGGATACCCGTGAGAATTGGATCACTAGGTCACACTTCTCGAAAGTCCCCTTGCGCCTAGACCTGGGGATAGGGTTGTCCATTTTACCCGACAACCCAACTGACCCGACGACCCGCCTGACCCGAGACCCGATAACCGACCACCCGACAAGCCAACCGAGTCGAGTATTGGGTCTAATTTTATAACCAGCCGGGTACCCGACAATCCGACAGTATATATAAAAAATATGATTTGTTGACTGCCCCCAGCCCAACAGCCACAATTCAGACTTCAGCCCAATGAAGTCCAGCACAACCCATTTTCATTTTTGCTCTACTTTGTGACAAAATCGTTTATAAACAACGAAACATGTTCATGCGTTTCCGATGTGGGATGCGTAATACAAAAGAATTTGTTGAAGATGAAGCGGCGACGTGGCGTCTTCTCCACCCTCGATCTCAGTGGGCTGAATTAATCTGGTCCGTTGATTTTGAGCGGCGTGTCACCCTTCTCTCCACAGTCCACACACATAATCGAGTCGACGACCTCACTTCAGCCATCGTTCTCTCTCTCACATCGGATTCGACCCTCTTTCCCTCTCGTCTCTCTCCGAAACCCAAACAACTCCGTTCTCCTCTCTCCTTTCTCGTCGTCTGAGGCAGTCAATTTGTGTCCTCTCTTCTCCATCTCACAACGAATCTCTTCACAAAGTTATTGTTGTGAATCGATACGTTGATGATTTTCATCTCCACCATTATAAATCAAGTAATGGTGGAGAGGAGGCTCATCAACAGTTCGATTTGCTAGTGGAGCTGGAGATTGAAGCTTCACCGTCAGACAACGCCAGCGTCAGAGGTTTGAAATTTTCTTCACCGTTTCCATTTTTGGGGTTTAGCGTTCAAGACTTCAAATTTCCTTCAATTTTTATTTGAATATGTGTTCTCAATTGGGAAAACCTAATCAATTTGGGAATTATTAGGGTTTTCAATCCAAATTTCGATTTTAGTTTAATTGTAAGTTATCAATTGTGGGTTTTCTGTTATAAATTGTGGAAACCCTAATCAATTTGGGGATTATGATTTTGAATTGGGTATTTGGGGATTATTAGGGTTTTTAATTTGGGGATTTAGGTTTCTGTTTTGAATTTGGGGTTAATTTTAGGGGTTTGGTTTGGATTGCAAATTTGGGGATTTAAGGTTAGGGTTTTGAATTGATTTTTCAATTTGTGTATCAGGGTTCTTAATTGGGGTTTAGGGTTTTGAATTGATTTTTAATAGTAGGGATTAAGGTTCGAATTGTGATTAATTTTAGGGTGAATTGAAATTGTGCAGAGGCAGATTGTATCGGGTTTGTTGGTTCTACCCGACTCAACTCGAGTCAAACCCGACTATCTGTCTCTTTAACCGAGTCAAATATTGAGTCTGAGTTTTACCACACAAGTTAAATCGAGTCAGGCCTACCCAACCCGACATGATGAACAACTTAACTAGGGAGAGACGGTAATTGGATCTCCATACAATACTTCCATTTGAGGAGCAAACTCTAAATTTGATAAATAATACGTTGGTATTGCTCAATGCTCAAGATATAATATGTGCTGTCCAAGCACATGACATCGTGAGAGAAAAGATGTGGCATTTTGACGTCAAATCAGGTTGCTAAGGGACCCACACTTGTGGGGCCACGTGCCCAGTAATTATCAAATACCCAATTGACATATAACATTGAAATTATGTGGAGAAGGGAAGGAAGGGGCTTTGATTGTGTTGTGCTGTGGCTTCCAACCTTTTTCTCTGTCGACAGAAAAACACAGACGGAGAGGAAAAAGAGGAGACACAAACACAAGAAACAAACGGTAAGCCAAAACTAAGGTATAGATTCGATCTGAATCCCAAAAGCTCATTCCTTTCACGCCCTCTCGATTTCTCCACCTCTTTCTCTTCAACACCCACTTCACGATTTCCATTTCCATTTCCCATCGCTTCTTCTACGACAGGTCTCTCTCCCATTTTCCATTTTTTGCTTTCTTTTTCAATTTCATTTTCATGTGGGCTTCCCCAGTTAGATTCAGATTTCATGTGATGTGTTTTGCTGTTTCGTTGATTGTCTACTGTTTACAATAATTATTTGGAAATTTTTAGTTTGCATTGCTGTTGTTTTTTGATATTTGGTTTAATTGGGTTTTCTGGGTGAGATTCTGTTATTAATTTGGTTTAATGTTTACAGCTTGATTTCATAATTTCTGGGTTTGGCTTGGAATCCGCAGCTTTGGGTTTCATGTGAATCTTTGTAGAATCTGGAGAATTAATTTCATTTTCTATATTTTAGGAATCAAAGAACTTCAAACCCATTCATATGTCCTTATGCAGGATTTGTGTCTCCTCTTAGGTAGAAGGAGATAGAACATGGACTATGAAACAAGCAGATGGATGTGGGACGGAGTTTACTACTACCCTCATCTCTTTGGTGGCCTAATGCTCACGGCCGCATTGCTTGGTCTGTCTACGAGCTATTTTGGTGGGACTGGTGTGTTCTCTTTACCATACCTGTGGTCGGATTCCGGGATCTTTTATAAGAAGAAGTGTCCGAAGAAGCGCATACGGGTCTACATGGATGGCTGCTTTGATCTCATGCATTACGGCCATGCCAATGCATTGAGGCAAGCAAAGGCTTTGGGAGATGAATTGGTGGTTGGTGTTGTGAGTGATGAAGAGATCATTGCCAATAAAGGGCCTCCGGTTTTATCCATGGAAGAGAGGTTTTAATACATTTCCTTTCTGTTATTTGTTTCGGTTTTAATTGCATATACAAGTTACAAAATGGGCATGCTTTCATATTAGTTTTGCATTTGCTTTTATCCGTGGACATTAACAAGTGTGACATTGTGAAACCAGTTTTCTGGTGAAAGTATGTTTTATTTAGAGATCACTTAATTAATGTGGTGAATTTGTCGTCATTTTTATTTGATTGAAACTTTTATAAGCAGTTTGTCTACGAGATCTAGCACAAATTTGATATGATCTGCTGCTCTTTTTAGGCTGGTGCTCGTGAGCGGCTTGAAGTGGGTGGATGAAGTCATCGCCAATGCTCCCTATGAAATTACCGAACAGTTCATGAAGAGACTCTTCAATGAGCACAAAATTGACTATATTATACATGGTGATGATCCTTGCCTTCTTCCAGATGGAACTGATGCTTATGCATTGGCAAAGAAAGCTGGTCGCTATAAGCAGATAAAACGCACTGAAGGCGTATCCAGCACAGATATTGTAGGTACTATCATCCACTTGATCAATCTGAGATTTGTTTTTGTTGGGAGAAGATCATTCTTATACTCGGGAAAATGTAGTACTAATTAGCTTTTGACTATTTCTTTGGTCTTGTTCTGTTCTATTTCATACTGAATGTGTTTTTAATACAGGGAGGATACTTTCTTTCATGAAGAGCACACAAGTTAATGGAGATCAAAATGGAGCACCTTTGCACGGGGAACCTGATAAGGACAGCCAATCCAAGCGCTCTAATATATCACAGTTTCTACCAACATCCCGACGGATTGTGCAGTTCTCAAATGGCAAGGTAGCATCTCATTTTCTTCAAAATCGTGTGAAAATCATCAAGTATAAAACTACACACTATTAGTCCTATTGATGTGATCTTCGTGTGTTTGGTCTTGCTACATTTGACATCTGTAGAGAAGGTAACCAATTAGTTATGTATCCTAAGCATTTGACAAAGATGTCTCTTGTTGATGTGTGCCCTACTGCATTATATATTTTCAGTTCTGCTGGAGAAACCCAATTTCTGACCAAAAAAGGGATTTTCTTACATCTTTATCAGCATATAGTATATTAGTTTATTACAAACAATTATATGCAATGTTTAGGGCTTAAGGAGTTTTATATGTCTAAAGGGTACTGGCAAACAAGACTCTGAAATGAGTGTCATACGTTATGTTCTTTCCCTCTAAATTTTTTTATTCTTTGACTCTCTTTTCCAGCAACTCGACTTTCACAGCTTTAAATATTGAGGCTATCTTACCATTAATGATATCTACCTAATCACAGGGACCTGGACCTAATGCTCGTGTTGTGTACATTGATGGGGCATTTGATCTTTTCCATGCGGGGCATGTAGAGGTGCATTTCTGTTCTAATTTATCAATTGTTGGTTTGTTAATTCATGCAAATGGCAAACCAGTTTGCTCTTCAAACAAAGCTCTGCTATCAGGAGGAAGATGTGTCAAAAACCTTACTGTCTGCAAGGCTACTAGTTTTCTTTTTCTGTTTGCTTCAAAATTGACATGCCAAAATAAAATGGAAAGTTTGTGTACGGGATACTTGATGAGGGCAATTCAAAATTTATTTGGAAACAGAGAAAGTAGAAGAGAGTTCTTTATTTGTCACTTGAAGTTTCAAGTTATCTGTTTGCCCTTCATAGTGCTTGATATTTAGTGAATGAGCACTAAATTTGGAGATTAGACGATGAAACTGTGAAAAAGGAAGGTAAATTTATCCTGAATAGAGAGCAAGCTCATTATGCATTGTGTTTTTCTAGGATATGAATTGACAACTCCCATCCTCATTTGTTTTGTGGCACTTCTGGGCTATTATTGGTTATTAGGTGACGTGCACAATCATTTGTTTTGTGGTACTTCTAGGCTACTATTTTGAGATATCTTGATATGTTTTTCCTCGTGTAAAGAAGTTAAAACATTTTTTTAAATATATACCACCATGCAAATCCTTGAGAGTTTTTTTTTGTATTCTTAGATCCTCAAGAGTGCCAGGCAGCTTGGGGATTTTCTATTAGTTGGCATTCACGCAGATCAGACTGTAAGGTATGTTATATCTTATCATGCTCAAGAATCATTGCAACATCTGCTTAGGAACCTTTATATTTTTGGGATTAGTTTGTTTTGAAATTGGAAGGTTTTTCCCCAAAGAAAATGAAATGAGTTGAATTTATCATGATGCAGTGAACACAGGGGGGCTCATTATCCCATCATGCATCTGCATGAGCGTAGCCTTAGCGTGCTTGCTTGCCGTTATGTTGATGAAGTCATCATTGGCGCACCTTGGGAAATTACAAAAGACGTGGTACGGATTTTTTTTATACGTTCATTCTAAATGTATTTTCATGATGATTCTCTGAACAGGCAAGTTAAGGTTGTTACTTTTACTCTCTTATATCTTAATGAAGTATTGCTCTTATTTTTCACTCCAAGGGGGGAAGTAGTTTGATCTTTGGAATGGATAAAAGCTCTTAAAAGAATTGTCGTATCATAATTTGTATCCACTGATCTGATCTTCTGAGCCCTGTTTTGTTTGCATGAGCAGATTACAACTTTTGTGTTTCTTACTTCATTTTTTTTATTTCACTCTCATGTTTTTAATCATCATGTAATGTTTTTAAGCCTAAAAGTTAGATGCTCCCTTTTTAGAATCTCTTTCTTTTTTCAAATCAGTATCATAAAAAATTTGCGAAAATTCCACCTAACCCCTCATAAGTTTGGCCAAGTTTCACTTAACTTCTCTTAAGTTCAAAATCTACTTGTGAAGTCTCCTAAGTTTGCAAAAGTCTCATTTTACCCTTTTTCAGTTAACTTTTCTGAAAATTCTGTTAACTTTGTGTGAAATGACGAAAATACCCTTTCATTAAAAAGTTAAAAATAATAAATAAAAATGAGTTTGAACTTTTTGTTTCATATTTTTTTTACAAAAAAAAGAATAAAAACAATATTTTAAAATTATTTTTTTTAAAAAAATAAAAAATTTATAAAAAAATTTAAAATAAAAAAAATGTTTAAAAATCATTTTAAATTTTTTAAAAAAATTATAAGAAAAACTTTTTAAAAATTATTTTTACTACTAACAGAATTTTATTATTTATTTTATACAATGAAAACATTATATAAAAAAGTTCAAAATCATTTTTATTAATTTATTATAATGTTTAAATAAAAGGGTAATTTTGTCATTTTAAAAAAATTAATAGAATTTTTTAAAAAATTAACGGAAAAGGGTTAAGTGAAACTTTTTAAAACTTAAGGGACTTCACAAATTGATTTTGAAGTTAAGGGTATTTAAGTGAAGCTCGACCAAACTTTAAGTGGAATTTCACTAAAAATAAAATGCAGAAAATATTTGAATAACCATTAGAATTGAAAACAATCTGAATTTAATGGTTAGTTTTTGCAATTAGCTATTCATATTTCAGTGTACTGCGTGTGAGTAAGTAGTTACTCTTAAGTCTTACCGTAACGTAATGTATTTTTTCGGAAGAGGACATGACAGCAAAAAGGTTGCAGTTCAATGAGAATGGGTATCGGAAAAAAGTATAGTAATGAATGTGAAAAGAAAGAGAATAGAAAATAATGAATTAGGTGAGAGAGAAAAATATCAGAAGCCACTTTCTGGCGTCTCTCCAAATTAGGGTTTCCAAACTCCCCAATGGCAGCTTACTTGTCTTCGTCGATCAAGATGAAGAGGAAGGATCTCGACGAAGTTAACGAAGATTTCTCCGACTTCTCTCTCTCCTCTCCGGCCAGGAAAATTCGCCGCCTGGTAATTTCTCTCTCTTCTGTGCCAATTTTATTGGAATTGTCGTTTCTGAACCTGTGACTTTAGGATGCGGATTTGCCTCCCATTATGGAGGAGGAGGAGGCTGATGTTGAGATGCAAGTTCCTGGCGTCGTCAACGAGGAGAGGGCTATTGTGCTGTTCAAGCCCGTCACCTCTCCGATTCTGCATTCTCCCTCTTGTTTCTCTGTTAATTTGAATTCCGATATCATCTCGGGGTTTAAGAGTACGTCTTCTCATACCTCATCTCTTCTAGCTTAACATTAACATTTAGCCCATTGAAATTTTGGCTGATTTTCTGCAATGTGAATAATTTTTTATTGCTTTCAAATCTTGGAATGACATGATAATGATGTCACCAGCTCAATTTTTTGCTTACTTGTTAATTAGTTTGTGCATTCTTTCTGCAATTGGATGATAATGATATCATCGGCTGAATGTGTGATTGTCTGTGCAGAACAATTTCTCCAATCAGAAGATAGTCAAGTGGAAAGGGATGAGGATTGCAATGGAGCAAGTGATGAATGTAGGGCTGTGGTTCCCTGGGTTCCTTCTCATACACTCCCTTATCGGATGGAGGCGGAGGAAACAGCAATGGACATAGAAGATGACAGTTGTTGCATGGAGCAAGGAGGATCTGTTGATTTAGGTGTAGAAAGTGAAAGTGACAGAATACAGCAGTGGCAACAGCAGCACTGCATGACGCCACAACTTCCCCAAAACAGCTTCACTCCCATTGTGTGGTACCGATAGCAATACTCAGTGAATTTGTGCACCATGTCGGTCTAGTATTGAATTATAATTGATGAAAATATTGTCGTAGAGTTTGCTTAGGATGGTCAATTCATGGACATGAATTTTGTGAAAAGGACAGGCTGCAAAATGTGCTAGTGTGCAAGCAATGTACAAATTTGTATTCCTTGCATTTTAGATTGTAGTTTCATGTGAAATCAGGGTCCATACCATATTCCCCATGTTCTTATATATGAAGATGCAAATCGTTCCTTTGTATATTGCACTTTCCAGACATTGCTGTTTTCATACTCAATACTATTGCTGGAGTGAAATGTTGTAACCCAAAATAGGGGATTTCCCTTTGGTTGATCTGACTTGGGGAACAGGGATATGCTGTCCCCGCCTTGTCTCGTTTTGACTGTTGTGGTTCGTGTAGGGCTGCTCAACAGAAGCGGTATTCATAGTAGGTTTCAAACCGTTCTGGTGGATAAGATCCTCCTTTTATTCACTTGCAAAATATTATGTTTGTCACCTTCAAAACCTTCAACTTGGAGATTGATAAGCATTAGAACAGAGATATCTTTTTTAGCCCGCGACTAGAGTAGACAACCAAAAATTTGATCCAAACCCATTCTCAAAACACATTTCATTTTCCTCTCAAATCGTAAAGGTTAGAAAATTATCAGAAGCTATATCCATCCCTATACTGCAAAACACAGTTACAACAACAAATGATGCGAGTGAGACAAATAGCTCACCCACACTTCTATACTATTACTAGGCTCCTCATCAACCCATAACTAAGGCCTCTATATTTTGAACCATGACAGCCACTTTCCATATACGCGAGCGCACGGCAAGCAAGGATCAGGATCAAGGGGCTGTGCCAAATGTAATGTTGTAGCCTACCCAATGAAAAGTTGTATTCATAAGCTAGTCTCCCGAGACATACTGCTTCTGCGCATAGTAGTTCTTCTCACTCGCTCCCTTCTTCGCATTGCGTTTCTGCATTGGAATAATTAACACATGAATTTAGTGTCATGAGTCATGACCAACATAACCTGATAATAATAATAATTTAACCATCATAGTCAGGGGAACACAAAAAGAAGAATGTAGAGCATACCGTATAAGCTTCATGATTGGTGGTAATATCTTTTGGATTTTCAAGCAACCGAAATATTCCCATGCTCTTGGGAACAGCATATGGATCCGTTTTGTCCTGCAAAATGCAAAGTTGTCAGGAAATATAACCCAAGGGAGCAACTAAAACTAAGGATGGACGATCACGAGCTTACGGTCAATGAAGAGTTGCTTTCAGCAATCGTCCCACGCACAACTAAAGAGATATTGAAACATGAAAACTTAACATTCCTGAGTAGGGTTGTCCATTTTTACCGGACTTAACATTCCTGAGTAGGGTTGTCCATTTTTACCCGAGACCCGACGATCCAACCCGACCCGAACCCGAATAACCCGAGACCGGACAAAACCAACGCATTTGTTGAGTCGGACCGACCCAACCCGATGTGAAGTCGGGTGATTCTCGGGTGACAATGTCTCACTCGCCGAGTAACCCGACTCACCCGAGCCCCCTATAGTAAAAGACCCCAAGTGCTTTTAAAACAAGTCCAGCCTACTCTCAACACATAACAACCCCAGCCCATCTCACAAGTTCTGACTTTAAATCTTGCATAGAAGCTTATAAACATTACAAATGTTTTATACGCTTTCGATGTGGGATTTTGTAGAGTGAAAGAGAGACTGCACGACGTGGCGCATCCTTCACCCTCGATCTCGATCGGTCAACTCTCATCCGAGCCCTCCATTCATTCTATCAATCATACATATACCTAACTCCCACTCATTTTATTGATTTAAGAAAACCCTAGCAGCCTCTCTCTCATCCTCTTCCTCACACCGACAACGCTTTCTCCGTCTCCCACCTCAAGTTCCATATTCAAGAACCAACATCCTCACTCTAACTCTCGCTCAGGTAAGTTTCAATCTCTTCTGTTTGTTTCTCAAAAACCTGATTTGCTTACCTTTTCTTTTGTTGTTTCGGATCGTAATTGTCTGACGTTGTTGACTGTGTGATAGGTGGATTTTGCCTCAGCCTTCTCTTTGGGGCTCATTTATCAGATCATCCAGCTCAAGTACCATTAGGTATGTTCCAATCGTTGTTCAGAGTCATAAATTTATGTGTTGATGAGCTTGTTTTCTGTTTTTTATTGATGATTATCTATGAATTTCGGGGCTGTTTGTATTAGTAAAGTCAAATGTTTTAAATTGTTCATATGGGTATAAACGAAAATATTTAAAATTAAATTTATTAGGATTTGATTCGGTTCGAAATAAATTGTTTATGCTCATTTTCTTTGGCTGATATTTCTACAGTATGATCTGTCATGAAGTGTATTGTATATGATATTGCCATAGAAATGAGAAATATAGTTGTCAAGGAAATAGTCCTTATTATACACTATCAATATTTTACAACATCAATCAAGAAATTGTCTTTGCTAATACTTGGGGTATCCTCTGTAAGTTCATTTTGAAATTTTAAAACTTGTTTAGTTATTAAAATTAGCTTTACAGCTTCATTTTGGTTTTTTTCTTGCTTATATTCTCTGTTAAGCTAAATTTTAAAAAATAATTTAGAGTATGACAAGTTGGTAACCTCTCATTTCTTGTCACATTATTTAAATCTCAAGAATAAAATAGTTTTCATGTATTTATTGCTCTGCACACACTTATATAATTTTGATTTTTCAACACACTATAGTATTCGTAAGTGTTCATATGTTTGAATCAATTCGATATTTTGTCGTTTTCATGATCCTGATAAATTAGCTAGAAGTTGATTAGAGTAGATTGATCTTCACATGCATGCATCTATTGTGGGTGTTCAATTGTACTCATGAACTTTCATTTGGGAGGTTCAGTAGCTGTTTTTGGTGCAGTAAAAGCCTTTTCCTTTTAAAAAATCCGGGATAGATGCAAGGCCTTTTCCTTTTCAGCTTTCCTTTTCTCCTCAAGCTTACGACTTTTGCCAACCCATGCTAAAACCTCTGAGACATCCTCAGACTTTTTCTTTAGTCTTTCACCTTTCATGTCCATGTCCATGATATAACTAGACTCAGAGTTACTTGTATGACCTAACAGAAAATAGCAGAAAACATAAACAAGTGGTCGTGTGTGTACAAGTAAAGATCATAACAAAGACAAATCAAATTTCTGTTTACCAGTGTTGAATACAGAAATCAGCAAGAGGCTGAACTAAAAAGGCCAAAATATTAAACCAGAACCTGGAACCAACAATTTTATCCGAAAACATCCTATAGAAGCAACAAACACTGACTCAACATATTGTGATAGTTGTTTTCCCTCAAATTCGCAGCAACCAAACGGGAATGATCGAGGAATATAGACATAGGATTTACATACGAAGGAGAAAGAGAGGTACCTGGTGGCGTGCATCGGACCTGGAACTTCACCGACGGTCACGGTTGAGCCGAAACCCTAGAGAGTAGGTCTCGTCTTGTGTCTCTGGCAACAAAAAGAAGGAAGATGATAACACAGAAATTACACGAAAAATACCCAGTTTTCTGTTCGAATAGGTTATGCCCTATTCATTAACTCCGATCATTACGAATTTGAAAATTTTGATATTGGGCTGGTCTTTTTAGTGGGCGAAAAAGGCCAAGTTTAGAAGAGGAATTTTTGTCGTTTTGCTATGTGAGCTTTCTTCTTTTCTCCTCTTGAGTTGCGAGGCGAGAGAGAAGTAGGAGGCAATCAATCTGTTCAGTGGCAGAGCTTGAAGAAATTATCAAACCAACCTTACTCGAACAGAAAACTGGGTATTTTTCGTGTAATTTCTGTGTTATCATCTTCCTTCTTTTTGTTGCCAGAGACACAAGACGAGACCTACTCTCTAGGGTTTCGGCTCAACCGTGACCGTCGGTGAAGTTCCAGGTCCGGTGCACGCCACCAGGTACCTCTCTTTCTCCTTCGTATGTAAATCCTATGCCTATATTCTGATGAAATTGCTAATGGTTAGGGTTAGGTTTTTACTCCTCGATCATTCCCGTTTGGTTGCTGCGAATTTGAGGGAAAACAACTATCACAATATGTTGAGTCAGTGTTTGTTGCTTCTATAGGATGTTTTCGGATAAAATTGCTGGTTCCAGGTTCTGGTTTAATATTTTGGCCTTTCAAGTTCAGCCTCTTGCTGATTTCTGTATTCAACACTGGTAAACAGAAATTTGATTTGTCTTTGTTATGATCTTTACTTGTACCCACACGACCACTTGTTTATGTTTTCTGCTATTTTCTGTTAGGTCATACAATTAACTCTGAGTCTGTTATATCATGGACATGGACTTGAGTGAGTCAAGGCGAGAGCCAAGTGTAGACATGGATAGAGACGATGAGATGGAGGAGAATGGAGAGCCAAATAAGCATCGGAACAAGGATAGCAAGAAGAGCAGCCGAAGGGAAGAGAGAGATCACAGAAGTAAAGACCGCGACAAGTTGAAGATTAGCGAGAAGGACACTAAAGATACTGAAAAAGATCGAGTATCTGGTAGGGAAAGGAGGAAGGAGGACAGAAGTGATCGAGACAATGATAGGGCTAGGGACAAAATGAGGGAGAAAGATTATGCACATAAGGACAAATATAAAGATAAGGAGCGTGAACATGAACGAGATAAAGATCGAAAAGACCGAGGAAGGGAAAAGGACCGAGACTTGGACAAGGAGGGTGATCGTGGACGAGATAAAGAAAGGGGAAAGGAGAAAAATAGGGAACGGGAGAAAGAAAGAGAGAAGGAAAGGGATAGAGTGAAGGAAAAGGATAGAGATTATGATAAAGAAAGAGACAGAGACAAGACTAAAGAGAAACTCAAGGAGAGGGATGCAGATCAAGATAAAGAGAAGTCGAGAGAGAGAGATCGTGTGCAGAAGAAAAGGCATGAGGAAGATTATGATAGGAGTAAGGATGGAGGAAATCATGGCCAGTTTAAGTCAGATCAGGAATACAGTAGGGATAGAGATGTTATGAAGGGAGGAAAAAATTTCCATATCAACGAGGATGAAAAAAGTGTTGGTGGTACATCAGGTGGAACAAACTCATCAACCTCTGTTATTGAGGAGCGCATTTCAAAGTAAGTAATTTATAATTGTTCCTATTTTACTTTATTTTATTTCCAAACAAGATGGTAGGATTTTTAATGCTGGTTTCTTATCACCCAAAGTATTCTGCTACTGTGGACTGAGTGGATTTTTCCCATTTGTATGTGTATACGTTACCGCAACTTAAAAGTTGAAGTTGTTATGGAGTGCCCAATTACTATATGAAGCATTCTAAAGCTCCTTTATGATTTCAAAATAGTAAGCTTTCAAATATCCCTGCATTTCCTAAGTTAAAAGGTACATAAAATGGGAAATTTAAGATATTAGTGGGGTAAATTTGAAGAAAGACTTAGAAAGTTGGGATAACATTTTAAAATTCTGATTTAGAGGGCGGGTCTTAAGTATTTGAAATGGCATGTTTCATATCTAATGAACCTGCATGTGTGTCGGTTTTCTGAAATCTGGTAATGTGTTAAGAAAATCATGTACCATCCATGTTCCCAGGGGAATTTTTATGCTCATTTTATTGATTCTCTTGGTCTGCATTTTAATATATTTTCCCCTGTTCCTGATGTAGGAGGTTTTCCTCGTAGATGATAAGTACAAACTGTAGTACAATTCCATAGGAGGGCATTTATTGCATCGTGCTTTGGTTATTGATCTACTAAAATTTTAAGTATCTCTAATGCCATTTTTACATTTCTTTTATTCAGGATGAAAGGTGAAAGACTAAAGAAAAAGTCTGAGGATGTCTCAGAGGTTTTAGCATGGGTTGGCAAAAGTCGTAAGCTTGAGGAGAAAAGGAAAGCTGAAAAGGAAAAGGCCTTGCATCTATCCCGGATTTTTGAGGAGCAAGTATGTTGTCCATTGGTACTTTGTTGCATTTTTTCTTGATAAAGTGCATTCGATTTACATATGTTTAAAGGTCGCGCTGTTATATTTGCCAGGACAATATTGTTCAAGATGAGGATGAAGATGGGGAGTCAGCACAACATACTGCTCGTAAGATTTCTTTCCACTTCTAGACTTTATTTGCTTGTTAATGTTGTTTCTTCTTCTTTGCACAATCTGGTATTGCATGGCAGCATAAAAATAGCTCCAGAATATCTGCACGGATTGTAGATTGCTCTTGCACTAGGCCTATTATATTAGAGAACCTGATAAATAAATTTATTAAGTTCATATAATTTTTATTTTCAACAGAATTGTTGTTTCTGAAGCATTTTAACTTCTAACTAAATGCAAATTTGTATCGTTTAATTAAAACATATAGCTATTTATGCTTTCTGTCCTGCATATATTCAACTTAGAATTTTTACCGTGTTCGAAATTCGGTTATGTGAATATAATATGCTCTTTCCAGCATTTTCCTAATGCCGCATAAATTAGGAAAAAAGAATCTCTAGAAAGGGCGAATTCTTTGAATACTGGTATCCATTGTTATTTGATTTGAGACGTTGTAGCCATTAATATTACATTTGCGAATTTGGCGAAGGTGCGGAAAGAGAGGGATTCGAACCCTTGGTAAATATTGTTTCGGCATGCTCTGATGAAGTTCAGGGATATAGACATTAGATCCTAGCTGTAAACTTCAGCTTAGCGATTAGTTATATTTTTTGGAATTTTTGGTTGTCTTGTAATATCTATCTCATTTTAATTTGATTACTTTGAACAGATAATTTAGCAGGGGTTAAAATTCTTGATGGCCTTGACAAAGTTATTGAAGGTGGAGCAGTTGTTCTGACTCTTAAAGATCAGTTCATACTGGCTGATGGTGATGTTAATGAAGGTAATTTAATTTTGCAGTACTTTTCTATGTACAGGCTTGCAACATAACACTTCATATAAGTGATGAGATTATTTACCTAATTTAACAGAAATTGATATGCTTGAAAATGTGGAACTCGGTCAGCAAAAGCGACGAGATGAAGCTTACAGAGCAGCGAAGAAGAAAACAGGAGTTTACGATGACAAGTGCGAACCACATCATTATTGCTTTTTTATTATTATCATTTCTTTTTTCTTTTAATTGTTGTTCCTGCTGCATTACTATAAACTATTACTCTGTGATGCTCGTATCCAAATGCCCGACGACTCTTACTGGGTGTTGTTTTAGGTTTAATGAAGAACTGGGTTCCGAGAAGAAAATGCTTCCACAATATGATGATCCAGTTGTAGATGAGGTAATGTATTTTGTACTAAATGGCAGTTTCTGAAGTTCTTCTATTAGGTGCTACCTATGACTTCGTAATTGGGAGATTTTGCACTTAATTGGTACTTCTTTTCAGGGCATAACTTTGGATCAAAGGGGGCGCTTCACCGGTGAAGCAGAAAAGAAACTAGAAGAGGTAATTGTATTGTATCAATCACTTATAATGTATTTTGTTACCTGATGGCATACATTTTTTTTCCTGATGAACCTTATTTCCCGCTCTTTTAAATTTGTATTTGCAGCTCCGCAAAAGGATACAGGGTGCATCCACAAACAGTAAATTTGAAGATCTTAATTCATTAGGGAAGACATCAACTGATTATTATACCCATGAAGAAATGCTTCAGTTTAAAAAGCCCAAGAAAAAGAAGTCATTGCGGAAGAAAGACAAGCTGGATATTGATGCTCTTGAAGCAGAAGCAGTATCTGCAGGTTTAGGTGTTGGGGATCTGGGTGCTCGGAATGATGTGAAGAGGCAGACCATGAAAGAGGAACAGGCACGGTCCGAGGCTGAAATGAGAAATAATGCATATCAGTCGGCATATGCTAAAGCAGATGAGGCATCTAAATCACTTCGACTGGGACAAACTCTTCCTGTCAAACTGGATGAAGATGAAAATCAAGGTTTTGCAGATTATGAGGATGATCTTTATAAATCACTAGAAAGAGCACGGAAATTAGCTCTTAAAAAGCAAGAAGTGGGAGCACCATCTGGCCCAGAAGCAATTGCACGCCTTGCCTCCACTACTGTTAGTAAATCTGCAGATGATCAGAACCCTCAGACTGGGGATCCACAAGAAAACAAGGTTGTCTTTACAGAGATGGATGAGTTTGTTTGGGGTCTTCAGCTTGATGAAGGTATTTAAAGCTTCTTTCTCCTTATCATTTGTTTTATTTAGCCGTTTCCTTCTTGATTTATCTTTTCCTCTGTAATTTTCATTATTATTTATTTGTTTTACACCTCCACATACCCTGAATTCGTATTATATTTACTTCTACTTCTTTCAAACACTGACATGCTGCTGTTGCTTTTACGCTAACAGATGCCCGTAAGCCTGACAGTGAAGATGTTTTCATGGACGAAGATGAAGCGCCAAAAGTTGTTGAGCCTGAAAAGAAAGATGAAATTAGTGGGTCGACAGAACTCCAGGATACTGCAAAAGAGGAGCATCCTGTTAAGGAGAATAAGGAGGATATAGTTCCTGATGAAACAATACACGAGGCTGCAGTTGGAAAAGGGTTATCTGGTGCATTAAGGCTACTCAAAGAACGGGGAACACTGAAAGAAAGTATTGACTGGGGAGGTAGAAACATGGACAAGAAGAAGAGCAAACTTGTTGGTATTGCAGATAATGATGGACCGAAGGAGATTCATATTGAGAGGCTAGATGAATTTGGGCGAATAGTAAGTACTTTTTTTATATTGAATTTGTCAGTTAGTAATTTAGTGTCATTGTTGTTATGTTCTTGTCTTCTACCTCAATTTGGACCTCATGGCTTATCCAAATAAAGGAATTGTACCTCATGTTTGATGCTCCAATGGAGGGCAGTTTCTAGTAATTAGTCTACACATAACACATAACACATTTGAGTATAGAAATATTTTCACTTATTTGTGTTATGTGTTATGTCTATAAAGATTGATTAGACATAGGAGTAAGCTGGAGCAGATTCAGGAGTGAAGAATCTATATAATGGGTGACTATGGACTATTACTTTGAATGGTTTATATGGTTAAATTGCCTAAACTTAGTTGGGTCCTTGTTTTATAATTATTAGTTCGTATTAGTGTTACTTGATGATTTTAATTTCTTGGAGTGGACTGGTGGATTGTTCCTTTCAGTAAAATAGTTGCTCTTCAGTGAACAGTCAGCTAGATTTCTATTCTTATTGTCTATATGAACTTTGCCAGATGACTCCAAAGGAAGCCTTCCGCACGATCTCTCATAGGTTCCATGGGAAGGGACCTGGGAAAATGAAGCAAGAAAAGCGACAGAAACAATACTATGAAGAGTTGAAATTGAAGGGAATGAAGAATGCAGATACACCGTCACAGTCAGTAGAGAGGATGAGGGAAGCTCAAGCCCAGATGAAGACACCCTATCTCGTTCTTAGTGGTCACGTCAAACATGGGTATGCTTTTTTGGTATTAATAATGAAAGTTGATATCTTGG
This sequence comes from Geranium rotundifolium, assembly GCA_963920655.1. NCBI lineage: Eukaryota > Viridiplantae > Streptophyta > Magnoliopsida > Geraniales > Geraniaceae > Geranium > Geranium rotundifolium. Next base: position 36,492,220 of record OY987316.1, on the reverse strand, counting down.
TTCTGCTGGAGGAAAAAGAGAATGACAATTCTATTTTTCACGGCATGATCTCAAGCAATTTAAATAGGTTTGCTAGATACTGCTCAAAATCAAGTCATGCTAGGATAGTCTTTACAGGAAAACATCAAGAAATGCTTCTTGCTAGTTCTCATATTATCTTATCATTAGTTCTACTTTGGTGCTTAGTTTATTAGTTCTGAGTATGCCATTTCATGGGAATGTGAATGAGAATGCAATTCCTTAAGAATGGAATCTCATTCCTTTTTTTCTCGCGGGAATGATAATCGTCTTATGCATGGAATGGGATGGGAATAGAATTTGAAAATGCCTGTTCCTAATTTTAGCTCAAAACAGGTGATTATCATCCCTATCAAAGTAATCCAATTGTTTCCCCAAGTAAATTTGGAGCATGTTAATAATGTCTTCCACATATGCTTGTCATATAGTGCCTATCAGAAGATATCTATTTTTTGTGGAATCTAGGTTAATTTAAGGTAATGGTCGAAGTCTGTATTATTTACACACATACACATGCACAAACAAAGATATCTACTCTAACATTTAGAATGGTATGTTACACTGGATGATTATTTTGTTTGCTTGCTAGTACAGCCATTCTTGCATGTTATTCTATGTCCTGTTATACTGACAACTTAATTTCTTATGTCCAGGCAACCTAGTGATCCTAGAAGTGGGTTTGCTACCGTGGAGAAGGAATTTCCAGGGGGGTTGACACCAATGCTCGGTGACAGAAAGGTCAGTCAATTCTATACGCTGTTAACTTTACAGAATTATTTGGTTCAGTTCAGGCCACAAGTTTTAGACTATCGGTTTAACCTTGACAAATACTCCTTCAGTCCCAAAATAATGTCTCATTTGACTATTTGCAAAGATATATAATTCATCTTTTAGTGCTTCTGACTTTTCATATTAATGAGACATTTATTCTTTGAATGGAGTGAATATTAAATCTGTATTTTGCCTCCATCATTTTCAGGTTGAGCATTACTTGGGAATCAAGCGCAAGGGTGACCTTGATAACACAGGCTCGTCAAAGAAGCCAAAAAACTGAAGTCGTCCTCCATAGAACCTACCTTTTTAAAGCTGGTACAGACTCTGTGAAGTCCTTTTCTTGTAAACCCATTATGATTATACTTTGTGCTTGAAGATAAAATAATATAGTTTATAATTGCATTTATTTGAAGTGAAAATCTAGGTGAGGAATATTTTATATATCTCTGAAACATATAATATATTTGCAGTGGCTTATCTCCTTGTTATGCGGAGGGACCACAACCACAGCTACAACTACAGCCACAAATGGTTATAATGTCTCTATTTTCTTTAGTCATGTGCAGTAGATTTGTGGAACACGTTTTGATTGTTACATTTCTTTTCTGAAAATGGGACGGAACTAAACAAATATTAAAATTCCAACGTTGGAATTTATTCTTAGAAAATGTTTTGCATGTACTGTATGGAATGGAAAAGGAGATGGAGTGCACTACTTTGACGCGGAAGGAATCAAAGTGAATAGAATTTCTGAATTTATTATGATATCTTGTCAAAGCCCCAAAATCTATTAGGAATATAATGCTGCATTTAAAGAAGACCTAAATTGGATTCTAAAATTTATACACGGATGTGATTTATGATTTATAAACAGGAAGAAAAGAAGAAGGGGTTGTACAATTAATATTACAACTTATGATATAAATGAAATTTAGAGGTAAACTTATTCTGTTTTACTTCATTTTAATTAATAGTGTTGTCAAAATATAACATTTTTTGTTTTTGTTCGTTCAAAATATCTCTATTTATTAGTTTTCACAATTTTAACAAATTCATAGTTACAAACAATGTGTTCGTCAAGAGTAAACCGATGTGCTAACCGTCGGGGAGAAATATTTATAGAATACAATTTGATGTAAGGCTACTATGAAATTTATAAGAAAATATAAGTCGATAAGCCAATCGAATCAAACTCGATTCAACCACTAACGCCCAGTGTTCAACCTTCCATCTCTTCCATGCACTAGCTTCCTCCAACGGATCTCAAAATCAATATACAATTTAAATAGCCAAAAATGCATTAAACTAATAAGAGTTTCAAAGTCAGCTATGTTATGTATATATATAAAACAACCAAAACGATTGGAATCATGCTGAAAGAAAATTGTAAAAAGTTTTATTATAATTATGTTTTTTATGTTGCAAAAACTCTCCCTTACTCATGTTTATTTTTGCACCGTCTATGTAAATCCGTGAAAATTAATAGAAATGTCACTTAAGTACTAACTCACACGTGCTTAGGATTGAACACTTTGGCAAAAGAATCAGAGAACGAATTCAAACCGAACTAGGAATCGAGACTGGAGAACCGGAAACCATGGGTAACGGTTATGCTTTTAGTTCTTAAAATGAAGAACCGGAGAAATTGGTTTGGTCTGATTCTTGACCGGTTCGGTCCAGTTTAGAACCCATGTCCACCTTTAAATGTGCGAACTCAAACTTCTAATGCTTAATGACACTTCCATTAATTTTTACGAATTTACACAACCGGTGTAAATTTAAACATAAGTGAGGGAGAGCTTTTACAAAAACATAGTAAAATATAATGAAATGACAGCTTGTGAAAAAAAACAATCATTACAAGACATTTTACAATATTTTCTTATATTTAACATACAATAAGATACAAACATTTCACTTTACAGCGTGGTTATTAAAAAAGAGTGAAAACGATGTGTTAAAAAATTAACTACAAATATTAATGTTTTAATTTGTATGTTAACAAAGTCATATCACAAAGTACATCATGCATTTGAATGAATTTGAATTGTGTTCGAGAGGATCACAAGGAAACGAAACACAAAATTCGAAGACTCAAACATTTATTATTACCTCTTCAACTTTTTCCCTACAAATAAATGCATGAATTGATTTCAGATGCTTGAATTAATTTAAATTATAAGATTAAAATAATATAGAAGACATATAAAATCAAGAAAAAATAGAAAAATAAGTGGTATACTATAATAATTTTGTAAGAGGTTTTAATGGCAAGAGTGTGATATTATTTTTTTTAATGTACTTTTGTTTTGGTGAAAAATGTGTATGCATAAAAAAATAAGTAAATTATCTATAAAATTAGTATTATTTTTATTTTTAAAATAAAGATAAATATTTTAAAAAGATTTTATGAAAATATCTCTTAACTAAAATTTGTATAATAAAATTTTTAGTAATTTATTTTTAGTTATAAGATAGTTTATAAAAGAAATATTAATTTCAAGAGAATTTCGTCACTTTTACAAATACATACATTTGTCATTTTCTCTAAAATCAAAATTGACAGTCACTTTTTTTATACTAAAAAATTATAGAATAGCCTCTTGCAAATTTGATATAGTATATCGCACGAGATTTCATCAAAAAATTCGTACCTTATAAAAGTTCCTTAAGTAAAAGGAAAACAGATAAACGGTTACCGGGACGCCTCAGCCGGAGACCAGTGGCGCCACCAAGGACCAAAAAAGAGAGAGGCAAAGAGAGTTTTCTCGAGAGAGAGAGCGCTAAGAAAGAAAAAGAAAAAAACTTTGAGGCTTTATAACAAAAGAATTATTAAATGTTGTCATGAAATATAAACAATCTGACACACACCCGATATTCATAACGGGGCCAATAACTTATCATATGAATTTTGATATTTGAACTACCTACCTACTTATTCTATGCATTTATATATGAGTAGATCTTCACTTTCACTTTCACTTCCATCTCCACTAAATTCAGGTCTCCCATTTTCTGCCCTTTATAAACCCTCATTCTCCACTAGTTTTCCTCAAAAAATAACACCAACAAAACATTATGGCCATTTTTCACAGCCGCACCAAACTCTCCTGCTTCCACCGACTTTTGTTCCTCCTCCGAATCGGCCCGTTTTGGGCTCAACTCTGTTACTTCCTCACCTTCTCCTTGGCTGGTTTCTTGGGCTTGAAGCTATCAATGTCAAATACTAATCAACCCAATGACTTTGATGTGTTCTTCACCTCCGTCTCTTCCATGTCCTCCGTGGAAATGGAAGTTTTCTCCGATAACCAGCTCATCATCATCACCATCCTGATGTTGGTTGGTGGAGAGGTCTTCACTTCCATGCTCGGGCTCTGTTTCTTCAAGTCCAAGTTATCCATGCAGTCTGATTCCAATTCTCATAGTCTGAACCAGATGCAAGAGAAAACAGGCTCGGATCACTACAACAATATTGAAAACGGGGACGATGGAACCTTAACATTACCAAATGAGGGGTTGAGGTACAATTCCATCAGAATCCTGTCCTATGTGGTCATGGGGTACCTCGTGCTAGTCCATGTGCTTGGGTCGTGTTTGGTGTCTCTGTACATGAGCTCTGTCCCCAGCGCTAGGCAAGAATCCACACCTTCTCAGTGTTCACAACAGTCTCTACATTTGCCAACTGCGGGTTTGTGCCCACCAACGAGAACATGGTGGTGTTCAGGGAGCATTCGGGCCTCTTGCTCCTTCTGATCCCGCAAATGCTCATGGGGAACACTCTCTACGGGCCGTGTTTGCGGCTCCTGATATGGGTTTTGGAGAAGAGGAGTGGGAGATTGGAGTTTGGTTACATGTTGAGGAATTGGGGAGAGATGGGGTACGCCCATTTGCTCTCTGCCTCTCGCTCTCGGCTCCTTGCTCTCACCTCTCTGGCTTTTGTTTTCGGTCAGTTTGTGGTGTTTTGCTCCATGGAGTGGAGCTCGGGAGTGATGGACGGTCTAGGCACGTATCGGAAGCTGGTCGGGGCGTTGTTTCAAACGGCCAACTCGAGACATACCGGTGAATCTGTTTTTGATCTCTCTCTGCTCTCTCCGGCCATCTTGGTGCTCTTTACTTTGATGATGTCAGTCTCTTCCCTTGCCCTCTTTTTATGCATGCCCTTCATCTATCAATGCTACTTGTGTTTGTCTTAGCAATAAAATTTGGTTGATCGTACAGCCAATTTTCATGAAATTTTTACATTTTAGGCTGATCTTACTTATTTTCTGTTGGACCAATAATTTTAAACCCAATTGCTAAAGATCGATGATTAAAAATGAGTCATGTATCTAAATAGATCGGTTTTGAATTTTGTTCAATTTTTTATCGGTTCTCATTTTATAAACCGAAACCGAATCAATGAAATTTCGATTTGATTATTAGAGAATTGGATATCGAGATAGATTTGGGCAATTATGCGAGGCATGATTAGGTACCACTTAGGCTGTAATTGGCATCCGATTTATTTTTATTTTTATTTTTATTTTTCTCGGATAAGAACTAAATGAACATTCAACATTTTGAATTTGTTCTGTTATGGGCCAAACTATGTGAATTGAGATCTAATTCTCATTCCAATGGAATAAAATCATCACACACATGACAACGTAGTTGAGGAATATCATTGTTCGATTCCAATAATGTCTAATCAAATGGGTTGTAAATAAATGAATATATGTATACTTGTGTTGCAGGTATCTTCCAGCATATACCACATATTCTTCAAGAAGAGAGGAGGAGCAATGTTCAAGAAAACAAAAGAAATTACCAATTGCGGAGTGGGCAATACTGTCACAACTCTCCTATTTGGTCATCTTCATAATTCTCATTTGCATCACTGAAAGAGAGAACATGAAGGAGGATCCTCTCAACTTCAGTGTTATCAACATAACCTTTGAAGTAATCAGGTAATTAATTGACCTTTACCCATATTTTTCATCATATAATATATATATTTAAGGTCTCTCTCTCTCTGTGTAGTGCATATGGAAATGTAGGATTTTCAAGTGGGTATAGCTGCAAGAGACAGATGAGAGCAGAGAAGGGTTGCAAGGAGTTGAGCATTGGGTTGGTGGGAAAGTGGAGTTGGAAAGCCAAATTAATTCTCATCGTCGTCATGCTTTTTGGAAGGCTCAAGAAATTTAGTATGAGTGGCGGTCGATCTTGGATTTTATCCTAGCCTATTGTTTCCACTTAAATATTATATATATCCACCCCACTTGTACATTTTGTATAATGTGTCATTTGGCACGGAAATTGTATCGTATTCAATCTCTCGTGCCTATGCATATTGTTAGATTATTACATATTAATTAGGAACATGTAACGCCACTATTCTACCAGTGCAGATTTATCAGCGGCAGATTGACGTCGCCCAAACTAGCGAGCGGTTTTGAGTACAGTTAAGATTTAAGTATTGGTTATTTCAGATCAAGATATCGTGTCCCACAAAAATCAACATGCGGGTGTTTTAGCAAGATCAACATATGGTATTTTGTATCTCGCCAAAAGCACAAATAGTCATTACTTATTTGTGCTTCTGGTGAGAGGTAAAATATGGTAATAGAATTGAGACTCAAGTGGTTTATGATGACATTTTTCTATTTGAGTGTGTTTGAGAGTGATTAATTTGTCAGAGAAGAGACAGGGAGGAGAGATGAGAGGGGGCGAGAGAAGGAGAAGGAAGAAAGAAAGGGGAAAACGGCATCGAAAATTCAAATTCTACCGTTCAAATTATAATAATACCTTTGAGATATAAATGTTAATATATTTTTAAAAATTATAAATAAAAAACAAGAAAATATTTATATTTTTAGCAAGTTATTATACGTGAATTATTGTTATAGATAAATAAGTCGAGCTTTTAACAAGCTGCTAAAAACTTGTTGTGCTCGTAGACAGTTGTCCACAGGCACCCGATAACGCGCAAGTGCACGTGGTCGTTACAAGTAATAATTCCTGGTAAGCACAGGGTCGAATCCACAAGGACCAATAAGGGTTAATTCAATTTAACTAATGCTATTAAGTGTAATTTAAAATATGTAATTTATAGAAAGGTTTGATAATGTATAAAATAGAAATGCTAGGGAGAGACTATTCAGTAGAGAAAACCATGGATGCTAGGCCATTGAATCATAATCAAGTCACAATTTCGGAATGAATTCTCGTGCACACTTGAATACTATGCAAACAATTATACTGACACCACCTCTCGGTATTGGTGTCAGCATAGACTCGAGAAGTTCATCATCCCTCTCAGGTAGATAGACACCACGAGTCTGCATTAGCACAACATTAATGGAATCGGGGTTCCGAAGAGTTGAACCCCGACAAATTAAAGCATGTCTATCACCCACCAGCCTTCTCAGACACGACAACGTGACTCAAACAAGCAATCAATATTCGTCAATACCAATCACAAGCATTAAGTACTTTAATTCACCCAAAAGCATGCATAAACAATTCAATCCATAATTATAAAATCATCACAATTCAATTCATGACCTAACATCCATGATCAAGGGTATTTAGCCCATGATCATGGTGCTAGAACAAAAATCCATAAAATTAAATATAGAAATCGAGTTTGAGAACTAAGAACGAAGAACCCTAAAACCCAAAAGGTTGAAGAATATGAATCTTTGAATCCCTCTCGATTGTTGATGTGCAGCTTGCTTGATCTTAGCACTTGAATCGCCCTTGAATCGGATTCGAGCTCCTCTCGAAGTCCCCAATCCTCTCCTTGGTTGATATGGCGTTCTACTCTCTGCTCTCCCAAACCGTGGTGTTCAATTGTCGCGTGAAAACTCAAAATTTCGGCCCCCGAACTCAAAATTCGCGTTTGGTTTATATATTTTTTTTCGCGTCTGGAAGGTGTAACGTGGCGTTACATCATCGTTACAACTTTCTGTCTTCAAATTCCCTTCGAATTGATATATTATGGGCCCAAATCGGAGTTCGGATGAGAACTCTACGCCACCCGAAAGTATCAGACAATTTTCGCCCTCTTCCAGACCTCTAATGAAAAAACTTCCTTCACGAGAATTGTAGCTCTTTTCGTCCTCTGTAATTTAGATGTAAGATTTGATCGATTTGGATTTCGGATGTGGAATTTATAGCACTTTCAAGTCAGCTGGTCTGCAATCCCGATATCTGTTTTAGTGCTGCCTTTTAGTGCTGTTTTGAGCTTCTTCCCCTGAAATTTAGAGAAAACTTCCTTCTAGAGAGTTGTAGATCGCCGAGTTATCTTCGATTTGATCTAATTTTGGGTCATCTCGGATTAAATATGAGAAAGTTGTGCTCTCTGAAAGATTCTGCTGCGATTTTGGCTCGGTTTTGACAATTTTTTCATGTATTCTGCACATTCACACCAAACATACCCGAAGGCGTAAAAGTGGCATAAAGATCAATAATTTAACACACCGAGAGTAAAATAACACCTAGAATATGGGTAATAGATATCATAAACTTACATTTGATGCGACCGCATCACTGCTCAAGTTTATGATACGTTAACAACTCGACATGTGCTAGTTCTAATTTAACTCGAGCCAAGTTTGAGTGTAATGATGAGTCGTTTGATAAACGAGTCAGATTCGAGCCAAACCTATCAGCTAAGTTCGAATCTTGGTACATGTGAGTTTTTCCTTCAGATGCTGACAAAGGGGTTAAAAGATTGATAGCACGGTTCCCTGAAGGTCGGTTCAGAACACAGAGTTTTCTTGATTTGCTGATAAAAAATACATGGAAACAATGTTGTGGAACTTAGATCACGGAGATATATCAACCAACTGACAAAAATGGAGATTCTAAAAACTCGGAGAAATCGCGGCAAAACACATTTTTGTATTAATTAATTAATTAATTGTATATAGAGTCAAAATCAGCTACAAACAAAAAAAACGTCCAAACTGTAGAACATGTAGTGTACGGGATGTCTGGATTACGGGAGTCCGAATTATGAGATTTCCGGCTTACGGGATTCCGAATTACGGGATTTCCGGCTTACGGGAGTCCGAATTACGGGATTTCCGGATTGCTGGATTCCGGCTTACGAGATTCCGGAGTGATGAGTTGATCGGATTTCTTCGTGAGAGAAGTGGGTTTGTGATGCCGAGGTAGCTATGACGAGGACGTGACCGAGGTTGTGTTATGGGCACCGATCAGGGACGCGGTGGCGGTCAAGGAGTGAACAAAAAGCAAGATTGATTTGGATTGGTCGACAACAGTGGTGCTGGAATCAATGATTGCTACGGTTAGTGTTGCTACGATTGAGGTGCTTGTTGATATGATGGAGACTTGGGATTAATGATGTGTTGAAAAGAGATGGGTGGAACTGGAATCACGTGTCACGTATAGGTTTGAAAGTTAGTAGTAGGAAGCTTTTAAGATGGATTGGAGTGTGGTTGATGGTGGTTGATAATTTGTAGCTTCAGCTGAGATTACCGAGTTGATTGTTGATTTGATAGTTTGACAGAACTGTGATGGTGGTGGTATCGTGAGGTTGATGATGATGATTGATGTTGAGTTGCTGATGGTGGAGAGATAGAAGGATGTTCGGCAATTCAATCTCAATACCTATTCCTTCTCTTTTCATTTCTCTCTATATTAGATTATATAAATAGAAGTCTTTTGTCCATCATAATACACACAATCAATAATATCTATCCCTTATTATTTCTATCATGATATCAGATTCATTACCGATCATTGGTTAGATCTCAATGAATCTATCACTTTGTCCACTCGTCGATGATTCGTGATTCTGACGGGTGGGTGAGACAATTCAATCTCAATCTCTAACCTATCGCTTCCGCAAATAACCAATCTCGCAATCTCGTAATCAATCTCATAACCTAATCCCTCTTGCTCCAATCAACTACCCATCAATACCTCCTCTAGCTTCCGCCAAAACCAACACATAATCAACCAATCAACTCTTCTCAATCACCCAACATCCTTTTATCTCTCCACCATCAACAACCCAACATCAATCATCATCATCAACCTCACGTTACCACCTCCATCACAATTCAATCAACCTACCAAATCAACAATCAATATCTACGAATTTTTTGGTTTGCCCACTCGTAAATGATTTGTGACTATGACGGGTGGGCGAAACAATTCAATCAATCTCGGCATCAATCATCAATTCGCTGCAAACATCCACTCCATCAAAATTCAGCAATGCACATCGACTAAATTCAGGCATCAGCCAGCGGGCATCAGGCATCATGCATTATTGGGCATTTGCTATCTCGCCATCAACCATCAGGCATCTGACATCATTGGGCAGCTGCTATCTCGCCATCAGCCATCATGCATCTGACATCTTTGGGCAGCTGCTATCTCGCCATCAGCCATAAGGTACCTGACATTATCGGGCATCTGCTATCTCGCCATCGCCATCAGCCAGCGGCCAGTATCAAGCATCATGCATCAAACATTTGCGTATCTACATTCGCAGTTACTGACGCTTGTTTTTATCAAAACAAATACACTTAATAGACATATGATATTAGAGTACATTCATGTGTATTGTGATCCATACTTGGTGATGTTCATAAATAATATGAACTAATATTTTTATTGGGCAAACTTTAGCACGAGCCGTCTTAGCTCAGCTGGTAGAGCGCGTGACTTTTAATCCCGTGGTCGTGGGTTCGATTCCCACAGACGGCGCCTTTTATCTTTATCCAAAATTATTTTTCGTTTGTATGGCTTCTCGATCCTCTTCCAGTCCTCAACTAACAAGATGCTACCTCACATTTTTCCTTGCTACAAAAAATATTGCCCCATTTTACTGGAGATGGCCTTGTCTTTAGGGCTGCTCAAATTTAAATAATGTGTGTCATCTAAACATATAGCTGACATCCACTCACTTCTCCATTTTCCTCAAACTCGAACCCCTACTCACTTTTTGTTTTTGATATTTTCTTCGAAACAAATTCCTATTAATTTATCATTAACATAATAATATATAAACACAAGCTTATATTAATAGGCCCTTTTATGTGTTTTTATTGTTGCCCAATTTTGTATAAGAAAACGCCCAAATTTTGAGAACCCTCTTGGCTAACCATGCGTCGTTCGGTTCCCAAGCAGTCTTTGGCTCTCTGCCGAACTGAGCTTTAAATTCAAAAATCCAAATTGGACGAGCCGCTATTGTCACGATTATGAATCGAATCCGCATCAGGAATCGAAACTATTCGATGTTTGAAGTAAGTTCTTGTCATTCTAGGTTAATTGGGATGGTTTGTTACTGTTGGTGAAGCCATTGATATAGCAAGGCTGGCTTTTGAAACTCAGTTTGTGCTGTAGCCGTTTATGTTCTTCGGTTTTCATGTGTTTATACTGTGGAGGTAGTTGCATTTTAATATATGTATCGTGTATTGTCTACTTAGGTTAAGGCTAATAATGCCCCCTATTATATTTTTACTAGTTATTGTTGGTGTATTTGTCTGTTCATATGATTCAAAAGACCCCATTTATAATTTTTGCTTTAGGCCTCAGGAATTGTTGAGCCAGCACTGGTTTCTGATTTCTATTTATTTTCAGGTTCAATTCCAGAGATTAAAGCACTCATCCACACAACCACACATGGATCCTGATTTCGCTCCAAATGTTGCTCACCAAGGTTCTCACCAAATTATTCTATTTATTGTACCAGAAAATAAGAATCTAGCCATTATTAACTCGAGACATACAGCCAAAGCCAAATATTACTCGTACCCATATATTTTAAATTGATATGTGATTGGATGGGATTTTGGTTACTGCCAATATTTGTCTTAAAATTGCCTTGACATTAGTTTACTGTTGTTATGGAGACTTCTTATTGCGTGTGATACTTTTGAGAAGCAGCTTTGATGATAATGCAGGCACGGCTGACATGTTTAAATGTAAAAAGATGGATGCACGGCCTCTTGGTGTAACCCGAAAGATGATTCCACCTCCTCCTTGGGCTGTGTTGAACAATCTTCATGCAGGAGGTGATGTTCCGTAGTTTGGTCTCAGATTCTTCATAACCAAGCTATTCTAACATTTATGCCAAGCTAAGCAAAATGTTGTTTCCTATCATGTGTTGGGTACTCTCTGTAATGGGTTACAGACAAGGCTCAAAAAGCTTTCAGAATTAGCTACACCTGTACTACATGTTATAATTGGGTTATTTTCTCTTCTCTTTGGTACACAGGGTTTCAAGTCTACTTAGTGGGTGGTTGTGTTAGAGATTTACTCGTAAATAAAGTACCCAAGGACTTTGATGTCATTACTACAGCTAGTCTCAAAAAGGTTCTGTTACACTCTTATCTGTTCATTTGAGCAATAACAGTACTATGTGCGTCTTCCATTCCATGACATTATGTCAATTTGGTTATTGTCATTGTTTATGACAGGTCAGGAATATATTTTACCGCTGCCAAATTGTTGGAAAGCGATTTCCTGTATGTATGGTGCACATTAAAGGTTCTGTCATTGAGGTTTGTTGGCACATCTTGTAAATATATATATTACTGCAATTTTTTAGGGGCGTATTCGACACAATTAAGGAGGAGCTGTGGTTGACAAGTTTGAATGCCTGCAGTCATGAATTCATGTTTTAATTTTGTTATGCTCTTTTCGTGATTCCCTGTAACAGGTGTCCAGTTTTCAAACTGTGGCACATAATGCAAAGGAGAAAGAGGAAGCCTTTCCCCCTCAAATTCCAAGTGGCTTGGGTGAAGTAGACTTTATTCTTTGGAAAGACACCATGCGCCGGGACTTCACAGTGAACAGGTAAGGTTTCTTTATACTTCTTCTTCTCTTCTTTTCCCCCAGTTTTATGTAACTCAGCGAACATGTTTTTTGAAATATGCCCACACAGTTTATTCTACGACCCATTTGCGAACAAAATCTATGATTATGCTAATGGAATTGCTGACTTAAAGGCTTTGAAGGTGACCATGTCCAATGCCAACCCTACTTTACACAGAGTGCAATTTACATGTCTTCTGTTATTTGAAGTGTACTTGTTTTTATTTGTTGGGTGATATGGGCCAGCTACGGACATTAATCCCTGCTCAAGTGTCATTCAAAGAAGACTGTGGTATTTACTTTTTCTCTTACAGTTGTAACCTTCTTTTTCCATTACAATCTTTCACCCAGTTTGTGTAATTGGTATTGAAATGTACCTTTTGAGTGACCTTGTAATCTATGACATGCAGCAAGAATTTTGCGGGGTATAAGAATAGCAGGTCGCTTAGGGTTATCATTTTCAAAGGACGTTGAGACTGCAATACACAATATTTCCTCATCCATCAAGACATTGGACAAGGTATAGTCAGTGGAGTTAAAATCATGCTTTCTATCTGCGTCTATATTATTGTTGTTCTTGTTGTTGATTTCTTTCATCACACTCTCTACAACATATATCCTTTTTCCTACAGACCAGATTGATGATGGAGTTAAATTATATGTTATCATATGGAGCTTCGGAGTGTTCTCTCCATTTGCTTCAGAAAATTAATCTTCTAGAAACTTTTTTTCCATTTCATGTAAGTGGTTTCTTAGTTGCTGTAAAATTAATCTACTCATTTGTTAACCTTAAAATTAACACGTGTTCTTATTATAGTCAGCATACCTTAATTACCAGGGCACTGAGAAAGTTGCACAAAAGTCCACAATGTTGATGGTAAGATTAGCTTTACAAGCAAATGATACAAATGTTTGGCTGCTTTATTATGACTGGATGTGATATAGATGGCTTTTAAGAAAACTACATAAAAATCAAATTACATAGATTAGAATTTTGGAGAAGAGTTTATTGAAATGCTTAGGTGATGGCTGGATATTGAATTTTGAGGTAGAGAGACGGGGGGATTATGAGAAAGAACAAGGTGTTGTCATTGAAAAACTTAATTATATTCATACTAGAGTTTATCAAGTTATATGACGAATACTCATTATCTGAGGTTCATACATGATTTCTTAGAATACTGATTATATGAATATGCTTAAATTTAATTGCAGGGATGTGTGAGACCGAGATCCCCTATGAATTTTATGTGCTTTTCTGTACTTAACATTGATCTTGGTGAAGGGTAATTCTTGATGTAAAACTTTCTTAAGCATGGTACTAATATACCATTTTCCTTGACAGAAATTATTCTCCAACTTGGATAAATTGGTTACATGCGATCAACCTTCCAATTCTAGTGTCTGGTGAGTTAACAATGTGTTCTTTTCCTGTTCAAATATGACATTGTCATGGTAGGACATGAAACATAGGTAGACAGACACATTGGACAGGCCAATACATTAGGGCAACAAATCTTGAAAAATGAAAATTATGACAATCCCTAGATAAAATAGAATAATATATATTATTTATCTTTGTGATCCATGATCAATCTTGTTTATGATAATTATGTTAACCTAGCTGTATGCCAATTAAAGCCCAGTTTTTCTGAAATATCAATTAGATGCTTGATCTCCCAAGTAATGACATGTTATGTCCATTGTGCAATCTCAACAATTTATTTTTGTTGATAACTGCTACATACATATAATGTGTGGGAATGCACTATAATATCTACCCACTTGTAACAGACAATCAATAGTTGAGATATGTGGAGTTGACATCAATTGGTTGGTGGGTCTGGCAGGATGGGATACAAGTGGAGCCATCCTTGCTGATGGATTAGTTATTACTGGAAATTGCTGGTTACAGTAAACTGTAGCTGAGTGAATGATGCAATTGGCTCATTTTATACATGATGGACCTAATAATGTTAATCTGTGCATGGAACAGGGTTGGTCTGTTGGCATTTCACCTTGCACTAGTAAACAACCCTCAGGATGCTCTTGTAGTTAGGGCGTTTGCTTCTATCCTGTATCAAGGAAAATGGGAGGAAGGTGCTAGATTTGCGAGAGAACATGCTCAAGTGCAACTGAATTTTGTTCCTGAGATTTCAGGATCCTCTGTTTTTGAATCAGATGAAAAACTTGCAGAGGGAGTTACAAAATTAGCATATTCGGTGCTAGAATCTATGGCTGCATTAACTAAGATTGACGATCTTGTCAAAATGATGTCGAGATTTCCAGGTTCTCCATGCTCTCATTTGGTAAAGACTACTGACATATATGTATACTGCTTATTTCATATTTGCGGCAGTTTCATTTTAAATATAATATGTCATCTGAACCTGACATTATATGTATCCCCTCTATGGTAATTGTTGGTTAATATTTGATTCTAGAGCATTAATATGTGCCTTGTAAACTGCAACACATTTTTATTTTCACAGGGAGCCACACAATAATATGGAATTTTATGAATCGATTAACGAAGGGCTGTTAACTGTTGTCTAGATTGCAGTCCATTTTTATAAACATATAAATGGCTAATATAATGCAATAAGACACTCTGGGATGGGATTGTGCAGATTTGACCTTTGGCTATTGTATTATCCCTGTCACAATTTTGAATTATAGTGCAATATACACTATCTGATTACCGGCTTACTAATCTGGAATAGTTGGACCCTTGTCTTCCCTAACATCATTTCAACATGTACACATACTATGCAAGAAAAAAGGATGTTTTCAATTGAAGTAAACGAGGTTCATCTAAACTTGTTTTCACTATTATCGTACTCAAACTGCGGGACATGACTTAGTCGTTTGTAATGCATGCAGACATTCCCCACCTATATGGTTAGTTACGTTTGCCACCTGGCTGATTGTTCCTATATACATTTTTTTGAATGAATTTGCCCACATCTTTGTTGTGGTGAGCATACATCTGTTTCACTTTCAGAGGTTTTTAGGGACTTTTACTTTCAGTTTTGTGCCTGATATGATTGAAAATATGTGGTTTTGTAGGCTTTTCTACCAAAGAAAACGATGAACAATGTTCATGAAATTTTCCATGTATTAGTAGGTGATATTAAATCGTATCAAAAGGGAAGAGAGAACTTCAACATTGATTACCTCGCACTCGGTAAGGGAAGACAGAGTGAGACAAGATTTGTTCTTGGAAAGGTTATTCTGGGAACCGTGAATGATGGAGTTGTCCAAACAAGAGGCGGTATTGACGGGAAGAAGGAAATGCATGAAATTGAGGATGGACTGAAGCCAGCTTTGTTTGAGAAGAACTGTAATTCTAGTTTGACAAAGCAAGATGGAGTGGTCAATAGAAGTGAAAAGCGAAAGCTGTCACACTCTAGTCCTGCAGTAGAGAAAAAGGGCAAGAAGAATTTGTCTGTGAAAAGTAGTTCAATAGTTGAAGAAGAGCAGACGTTTGAGACAAACAAGCGACCTGTCCAGGTGAAGAAGTGTTTGAAGAGAGAAGCAAGGCAAGAGTTGCTTGGCAAGAAGTGCAATGCCCCAAAGGAGTACATAGGTCAGGAGAAGCAAGGACTGTCTAAGATAAAAGAGTGCTCCGAGAAGGACAAAAAACGTTTGCAGTTTGTGAATGGTAACCACAGTAAGTCATTGGTAGATGAAACAATGAAGCAGGAACAAGAGAAGAAAGATTGTTCGGAGAAGGTTAAGAAACAAAATGGAAGTCTGGCTGAGAAGAAAAGCAATCGGCCATCATTGTATAGTTTCTTTAAGTGAAGCAGTAGGTCAAAGAAAAGAAATGTAAATCAGTGCACCATGCAAAAGATGTAGAAGGTAATCAACGGGAATTCAGTGTAGCATCAAACTCGGGCAAAGAGGAAAGGTAATAGACCTTCACAGTGAGAAATTGAGTTCTGTATTTTAAGAGTTTAGTTTATTAAGTGACAAATATGATCCATTTCTGTAAGGAATAGTCAGGGCAGATACTAATGAGATTTAGAAGGATTTTATATGATGGAAATATTCACTCTTGTAGAGAGGTTTTTGCAGGATGGAAATTCCATTATTTTATGAATTGCTCTCTAACATTTAAAAAGGTGTGCATTATCTTAGATTGCATACTTCAGCATCATCTTAAAATGATCTTTAAAGATCTTTGGTTTTGTTTTCAGTGGTAACAAGTTAAACTGATATAGTATAAATAAGATTCTCTGCCCCCGCTCATCCTAAAAAGCCCATAGATTGGAAGATGTCCGTTTTATATTTGCCCCCGCTCGTTTGTTTCGACGTGCATTATGAACCGGCTTGCACGTGAGTGGGGGTGTTAAAATTATACATATGAAATACACGAACTCATTCACCAGCTTATATTACAATCTAGGCTTCCACCTAAACATCTATCAGCTTCAGCTTTTAGGTGAGTTGCGCTTCTGACATGGTATCAGAGGTTGGTTTTATCTTGGGCGTGACTTACATATGCCATCGGGCCTAAAAGTTCATGAATCATGTTATCTGTTTCAGGCCTAAAAAGTCTATGGATCGGAGGGTGTCTATATTATATCTGCCCATGCTCGTTTGTTTCCACATGCATTTCGAACCGGTATCTGAGCCTTTACCTATCAGATTGCGCTTTTAGGTGGGTTGGGTGTTTGACAATAACAAACTTCAAGAAGCGTACAAAACCCGATAATGTTTACACAAAATAAGACTTAACTATAAGTCATTCTCCAAAACTAATTATAACTGAAAAAACTAAACCAATAGAACTAATAACTCAAACAAATTTTTGTAGAAAAACTTAAAACTATCTAAAATATAATATAATTAAGAGTTCTAATGGATATTTTCCACCACAATTTCAATTTTCTTTACCATATCCTTCTCTTCTCCATGGAGAAGGCCAGATCAGCCAGCAGGTTGGAAATCTCCAGTAGTTTCTTGTCATTTTCATACTTACCAAACTCTTCCCTTAACACCCTCTTGAGAAATCAAGGCTTGGAGGGCTTCTTCCCCGTTACAACCGGTCATTCGTTGTCGACCTCTATGTCCTCGGCGTCAACAACCTTTTGGGTCGAAACTTGTCCTTCCTCAACGCTCAATTTCGATTCATTTCCCTAAGATTTTTCAAAATTAGTCAAATCCACAACTAGTTTTTTCGGATTTGGGAAATTTCAACCGGAGTCTCAAAATTAATAGTTTTGCGTTATGAGATTTATTAATTCAAGCAAATTGGAACTAGAATTTCCAATTACTCGAATTCGAGTTCCTGAAAGCCGAGATTAACTACTTCCTGAATAACGAAGGAGAAGGATGATGTCAACCTTTTTATTTTTAATTTTGATTATTTATTTCTTATAAATTTAGTAACACATAAATAATTTATTATAGTTATTATTTATTAAATGTTAATTAATAAATTATTAATTAAGTCATTTTGTTATTTTTTTTAAAAGTTGAGGGGTGATTTTGTCTTTTAGATGTAAAATTAACGATGTTAGTAATAGCGTGACGAAATTTAACACCAGAATACCTAACTGTGCCACTTGCATGATTTTGTAGTGAGGTACTCGTGTTTGAACGCGGGCAGTAACGTGTAACTTTTAGGGGTAATTCTTGTTCACTGTGGTGTATTATGCAGCATTTTCAATCAACAATGATTTTTATTTATAAATGAACTACGACAAATTTTGATTTTGTTTCACTATCCATAACGTTGTTAGTTTTGTACATAATTATTTATTATAATCTTAACACTAAAAATGAAATAAGACTCAATGCAAATAAAATTTTATTATTTTTAAAAAAATTGAAAAATATTTTTTATGAAATAAATAATAAAAACTGACAGTAAATGTTAACTTGTTAGAAACTTTTTAAAAAACATTAAAAATAAAATATGTTGTTTAAAAATCAGTTTTTTATTATTTATTTCATAAAAATATTTTGTTAAAATATGTTAAGAAAGATTTTTTTTATTTTTTATCACACGGTGATACTTTCGACATTTAATACAAATAGAAAGTTCAACAATACTTGTTCTATCCATTTAAACTGACATTAGAGAAAATTCATACATAAAAGAAAGGGATAATGACAGTTTGTTACACCTAACTATGGTGACACTTTCGTACCCTAACTATAAACTTCTTTTTTTTAGTACCCTGACAATGTTTTTGTGACAACCTAGCTCTAAAATGTCTAAAATGCCCAAAATGCCCTTGGTTTAAGAAACCAAAATCAAATTGGTTCAATTTGGTTTAAAACCTAGAATTAAACCGGTTCAACCTCAATTGAACCGGTTCAAACTTAATTTTTTCCGCCTCCTCATCCTCCTCCTCCTCCGCCCCCGCTGCTGCTCGGGTTCAACACGTCCTCGTCGGCCTCCCCTCCCCCCGCCGGCAGCGCCAGGGGCCGGTGGTGTCCCTGCTGCGTCAGGTGCAGGTACCCCGCCGCCGCCACCACCACCACCATTAAACCCATAGTCAAGTTCTCGATTCAGACAACAAAACCCACAATCAATCAGCAGAACCCATATCTATAAACTCAGATCCACAATGTATGACACAAAATCCGAAACCAACTATCAAAATTCAAACACCACACTCATTTCCTCTATTCCGAACCCTAAAACACCAAACAAACTCCCATTTACTCCACACATCCTACAAATTTTTCCGGAATCCAAACGGAAACCGCAAAAAAGGGGAAGGAGGAGAAAAGAAACCTGAAGAGGAGGGATTGAGTTGGTGGACTGTAGATGCTGGAGAGCAGCGGACTGGAGCCACCTCCCATTCGACGACGCCTCCAGGAAGTTGTCGGAGTACTGACGCTGGTGGTGCACCGCCGCCGCACCAGATCTCTGCCCCTGCCTCCCGTTCATTTCTCGATCCAAAGCCCCAAACCCTAGAAACCACCTCCTTCAAGCTCACGATTCGTATCTGTACCCTCCGATCGAAGAATCGCTACACCACAAACCTCAATCTCTCTCTCTCTCTCTCTCTCTCTCTCTCTATCTGTCTCGCTGCAATGCGGCGGTGAATCGGCGGAGGAGAGAAGCGATTTCGCAGAGAAAGCTTCGCCGAGAAGCAACAACCCGAAGAAGCTTCTCCGACAAATTTAGCTGTTGAGTGTTGAGCTCAGAGAGACAAGTTTGAAACGGTTCAATTGAGGTTGAACCGGTTTAATTTTAGGTTTTAAACCAAATTAAACTAATTTGATTTTGGTTTCTTAAACCAAGGGCATTTTGGGCATTTTAGACATTTTGGAGCTAGGTTGTCACAAAAACATTGTCAGGGTACTAAAAAAAGAAGTTTATAGTTAGGGTATGAAAGTGTCATTTCACCATAGTTAGGTGTAACAAACTGTCATTAATCCTAAAAGAAATTTGCCGGAGTGAATTGATATAAAAAAATATTACATCATACTTTATTTAAGAAATCAATCAGTATACCATGTGAACAAGAATTATCCCTTCCTTCTAAAAGTAAAGAAAAATTTCACATATCTCCTCCGTACTATTTCAGATTTTCAACTCTCCCGAAATATCAAAGTGTCTCGTAAACTCCTGAACTTACCTAACATGCCACTCAAGCCGACGACGTTAACTTGGTGATGAAAACACCAAATTTCCCTCATATAATTATGATTAGTTGAACGGAAATCTCACAATGGGATTGACCGTGGCCCTCGTCCCCGGAAGATACATGTCCATCGGGCGCTAGAAGCTCTGCCAATAGGCTTTGTCGGGGTCTCCGACCGTTTCGACGGCTCAGAGAAGGATGTTGTTGTTGTCGTCAAGGGCTGCTATGAAACTGTTAGAGGCGATTGATAAGTTCGTTGTCCATATTTGGGTACCGTTCCCGTCCAGAGCCACAAGGCTATCGTCTTCCCCAATATGCAGGACTCAAGTTTTATCAAGGATCAGACCATCTTGATTTGCGACCCAGACGACGGGATGGTCGAGAATTTCATTATACCAGACGCCGGCGTATCAGACGTTGGAGTTTTGAGGAACTCAAATGTTTGCTGACAAACTAACACATCAAGCCAACAACAATCTTGTCACAAGTTAAAAATTCAAGTAATTTACAAATTGCTAACAAATCTAAACCAACAACAAGCTTGCTGTCATTTTTTTTGGGACAAAATCATGATAAATTGCTAATTTGGAAAACAATTTCTTTTCAATTTCAAAATAATTAAAATTCGTATTCTTCTCTATCTCCATTCTTAGCTTCTCCAATTCTCAGCTCAACCATTATTTTTTTGATTAATTCACCGATCAACGTATAAATATTTTAAGTTAACCTAGGTGGAGATGCCGATGCGACTAAATTTTTAGTTGATGAGTTGTCAAAGATGGGAGATCCAGTTCGGTGACAATGGGTTGATGTTGGTTTGTGGTGTCAATGGGGTTGCTCGAAGTTACAGTTCGGGAAGGTTTTGTCTGGCGACTCACAGATGCGCGGACAAGGCCGAATCTAATCCGAAACAGGTAAATTTTTGTCGTTTTGCGTTGGAGATACTGGAGCCAGTCAGGGTTTCAGATGTGTTGACGAGAAGGTAAATGAGCGCTCGTGGCTTGTCGTTTTGAAAATATAGCACGCACATGATGGACACGTGACACCATTTTCCTCAAATTTATAATGCATCGAGCCTAAGTGAGACGTTATGTAAGTTTAGGGAGTTCCCAAAATACCTTAATCTTTCGAGTGAGTTAAGTGAAAATTCAAGATGATTCAGGAGAGATACGTGGAATTTTACCAAAAACAAATAGGTAATTAATTTTGAGGCCCATGAAATAACCTAAAACATCCAGTCTGGTTTGGGAAAACCCGAGAGTGTCGTATTAGGTTCAAATATAGCCCCGAAACAAAGTGAAAGTATTGAGAAATAAGCGCGCCCACCGCCCAAGCCTAAGCCCACGCCCGCCCGAACCGGAATGTCTCTCATCGTCCTCCACACCGCGGCGGCTTAAGCTTCTTCTTATGGCGTCGCTACTCTCGAGAAGCAACAACAGCTTGTTGTCTCGCCTACAAGCCCTAGCTAACCTACACCTACAAGTTTCTATTTCTTTTCATTGCCATTTAATCTCTTGTTTTTGACAGGGATGTCTCTACTATTAAGTGGAGCCACCACTTAAGGTCTCAAGACAAAATATGTCTCAAACATATACAATTATATAACAAAACTAAATGATGAGTTTTTGAAAAAAAAAAGATTTTTTTCGAATGACTTTTAATAAAAAACTGGATGGCTGTAAAATTTTGAATAAGAATGTCTAGTATGAATTTTCGGCTTCAAGAATTTTAGGGCCGCTCACAAGAACAATCAAAAGTTGGACTACTAGAAACTTATCATGCCATCTCTCACCTTACAGCCTCTAGCGCACTCTCAGTCGCGGCTAGAAACCACCAGACATTCTTCCATTGGTTATGAAGTGCAATGACATAAAAGTTCAAGGAACCCAAATTGTTTCTTGTTCAATGGTGGAAAGAGTGGCATCCTAGATATCCTCTATTATGCTTTTTTGTTTTGTTTTTATTTATGTGTAACACCTTCTTCATTTGTTGGTCTCACTAATAATCATTTTCCCATTGTAGGGGAAGTAAAGTGCCCTTCTTAAAGGGAGATATGAGCCGAGATTATCCTTGGAAATATATTCCCTTATTCCTCAAGCTCAGGGTTTGATGGAAATTATGGATTTTTATGTTTGGACTCCTCAAAGATGCAGTCTACTATTCAGATTACATCGAGATCTGATTTCTGTTGGAACCTTATCCAGCCAGCAAGGGAGTTATCCAGAAACTCTATCCTAGTTCAACTTATATAATTCATGATAGTTATAACTCAAAGTTGCTGATGCGTGAAATCCACCAAGTGCTGCAAAACTGATGTTTTTTAATCATCATCATCATTTTTTGTGGCCTTTGGTAAGCGATATTCTTTCACAGTGCCCTTAATAGCTTGAGAATATTGCGATATACATTAAAGGAGAAGAGGCAAAAGGTGTAGAATAGATGTCAGTTTACTACATTGAAAGAGCACGAGGCAGAGCATTTCTTATATGGCATTTGGGTAGCACTGTGTTTGTAGCTGGACCATTGAGTTATGTTTATGAATAAGTAGTTCCTAAATTATCCATTTTGTTTCTATCTATGTCATGCATTTTTGTTAGGTTCCCGCCTTTTCCCTTTAGAAAATGACTATTTGATGGGTTGTAATTTTTAATCAAGTAAAAGTGTAATGGGTATGTTTGAACTACAATGATTTTGCTCTTACTGATAAGATAATTGCTCTTTTACAGCATCTGGTGCTTGCTACAAGGTCTAGATTCTCTTATTTTGCCAGAGAAGTTGTAGGTTAGCAACTTAATATAGAAACATTTCTCAAATGGATAAATTATTTTCAGCAGTTGCTACTGAATGTTGTTAATTTCAGGGATTGTAAATTATTTATATAATTACCAACGGTTTGTAATTGAAATTCTGATTAATTTAGTCAGATAAGATGTCAAGAACAATGTCGAGATAATATTTTTAACAACTTATCAGCAAACAGATTTGTACAACCACAATATAAAACAATAAATAGCAAACATCGACACACAAGATTGTTTACCCAGTTCGGTGCAATCTCACCTACGTCTGAGGGTCCTCGGCCAATGGAAATGTTTCAATATATGGTAATGAGTTAAAACATACAAGTATACATGATCTTCACACATATCAATACCCTATTCTACTATTACTAGTGCAAGCCTATCTCAGAGACTCCTCCTGAATCCAAGACTCCGTCTTGATTCCACTTTACGAGCACTCGCACTGCCCGGATGCAACAAGTTGATGTTATGCACTTGTACGTGAACATTCAATCACTCATTCACAAGAAACCCTCAATCACTCACACTTGATCTTCCGATTCTGGTAGTGATACACAAACGTTTTTCGTGAAACACACATCATCTCAGCCCGCCAGTCCTTCACGTCTAAGAGCTTTGTGTATTTCACCGAGAAACAACTAGGAGTCGCTCGCTGCTAAGGGTGGAGCCTTAGCTTTTACAGCACCTATAAAACTAATTCCGGACCACATTAGGGTTACCATAATCCTAGTCGATTTAGGTTTCCCAAATCCTTAACGCCGATATTTTTTTAGAGTCTCTATCACGGCAGGAAGCTTTCCAGAATCATGACTCAATCAAAACTTACCAAAAGCCTTGTAGACAGCTGGATCTTTCTAATCACAATATGACTCTTATTTAAGAAAACTTTTCAATGTTGTGATCCACAAATGTCACGAAAAATGTTGAGACTACACGCTTAACATCTTTCGTGACCACATTCTCAACATCTTTCGTATCGCCTAAAAAATAAGCTAATAACAAACGTAACAACAGTAATTATTGAATTTTTTATGTGATTTTCTATTTGTCATCTAGCAATACCATATAGCTGAAACACATATTTACAAACATTTGACTGTAATTGAATCTGATGTTTCAAATTGAGGTCTCGTTGGAGAAGAACAAGTCTTCTGATCCGGGATAAGTTTTGTGTGTCTGAATATAACTTGTGCATGTGTGGGCGTGTAAGGGCTTCCAAGGATGTTGTGGGAGCTGTCTGGTTGGTGTGCGCAGGCTATTCGAATCTGACTAATAATGAGATGGTCGGAACTTGCAAGAGTGTCTAATCCATGTTGGACTTGTCAGAATCATTTCACAAGTAATTAGGTTTTTATACATTATCGTACTTGTATTAAAGGTGCAAGCTAGCAGTGTTATATTTACTTTTCCAATGCATAATTTTATCATACTTACTACAACCTAATGTCATTGCTAATGATATTTTGACATTCTCGATCCGACGAGGTTCGGTTCTTGGAGAGAGTGAACCAAATCAATTCAGAAAAGTTTGGTCCAGTTATCAGTTTGTCTCGACTAGAACTGATTCAAAAATAAAAACAAACCCAACTAAAATTTTCATCATAGTAGAAAAAGTAAACATTTACAAAAACAAATTCCAGAGACACCCACCGAGTGATAAAATGAAATAGAAACAATTTGATTTATGGAGAAAATTGGGTGGAGGCAAGAGCTGGTGGACTATAGATGATAGAGAATACGATTTGTGGCGCCGGTTAAAGTTGAGTTATGGAGAATATGATCCGCGATTTTGCGGCGCCGATTCTAGAGAAGACAATGTAACACCGGCTAGGCTTCTATTCAGCTTTGACATTTTAATTTAGGGACAACATATAATACGAAGCGAGTGAATTGTGAGCGAATTGTGCTGAAGCAAAGTAGCTTGCACTAGTATTGGGCTAGGATTGTTCAATAATTGGGGTTGGGCAGACGGTTTGAGACTTTAAGTAGGGTTGGTTCGGTTCGGTTAACTGACGGTTAAGAAATATTGAATCGCAACCAACTCAGCTCTTTTGTCCGTGTATTTGAGAACCGAACCAACCAAAATTGACAGGTTCAGTTATTTTTCCAAACAGTCTGATTTGGTCTAGTTCGGTTGGTTCCGATTGCACCTTATTGCCTTTTGTTTAATTTGTTTCCCTAATGGGCCAAGAGAATTGGGCCCCAAAACTTGGGCCTTAGCCTCTACGATTCTCCATTCTCTGCCTCTTCCATTATTTGATAAACTTTAAATTTTTTGACGAACTCCAACGCATTGTGCACATCAAAGATATGTAGAACAAACAGGGTGAACCATGATACTATGTTTACCTACACACTCAAAACTGAGGTCAAGCATTCGTGGTTCAAGATACCGGGTTAAGTTTTCACCTCACCCCCAACACCGCACCACAGAGTTGGGCACATCACGAACTAATATGAAGCTCTATGCAATGTACCTATCACCACCTTGGTCAATATGTATGTCGAATTTTAATATGTGTGCACATTCAATAGTGAATTATCACATGCCTCTATAACTTTCCACGCAATATGAATTGTGATATAATATGTTTGGTGCGAGCATGGTGAACCTGATTCTTATCTAAATGTACTCTACTGTGATTGTTACACTGCAAATCCACAATTACAAGCTCAATTCCTAAATCATTTAGAAGACTCCATAACACAGATCATACTTACATATATTAAAGCGTTATTTTCCTTTTAATTTATTTGTGGATGAAAATAGTTTATGTTCACACCATTAACAACTTCAAATAACTTTAGAGTTTTCACAATGATTATAACTGACTTGCATATCCTTCTAAAATGTTAAGTTTTGTAAAATTTGAAGGTTGTTTAGTCCGTTAAAGTTGCCACAAAACTTGGTGTTTAAAAAAAATATGTATTAACCTGCATTTCTTTAGAAAACCTCAAGACCATTTGAAGTGTTAATGGAGGCATGTAAGAAATAACATGATTATCAAATTTTGAAAGTGAAATTAAGACACTTTTGCTCTTTGTAATTGAAAAATATTGAAATTGGATAATGTGAGACAAACTAAAACTTAAGAATAATTATAGCTAGATACACATGATGAAACACATTTTGCGCATAATTTCACATACCATTTTTATTTATTTTGCAAGCTTTTTTAAAATTTATAATTTTTTCACATCAGTACAGTAACGCAATTAACTCCCGAGCTCCCGAAAATTCGCTCTTTCTACACTCCCCGTCGTATAAGATAATCAAAATAAATTGGTGACTTACAAAAATATGAATTTGAAGGCAAATAAAAAAAGGCTAAGTAATTTATTTTAAAGAAAAATGGATAATTTCATAAAATACATCCAAAAATCAGCTAAATCTCACACATCACCCCCTAAAATTATTTTTCCAGCTGCACCCCCCTAATTTGACAATTTGTCTCACTCTCTGTTTTTTGTTAACTTTCGTTAGATTCAGTTAAAATTGATGTTAAAATGACTTAAATACCCCTGAATGTAATTTAAAATTTCAAACCATTCCATTTTGACCCTCCTCTTCTGATTCTCTCTCATCCTCCACCACTTTCTCTCTCTTAGGCCTCTCTCTCTCTCTCTCTCTCTCTCTCTCTCTCTCTCTCTCTCTCTCTCTCTCTCGTTTCCTCCAATACTTTCTGGAATATTTTGGGACTTTTCATGGGAAATATCTTCTCGGGCTTCTTCTCTTACCAGCTGAGGTTCTTCTCAAGTTTGGTGTTTGATGCACACAGCAAAAAGGCTTCATATTTGTGGTGTTTAGATTATTTCGGGAGCTGTGTTGTGTTGATTATAGGTCAATTTTATTTCAGTTTCAATTTTTTCTTGGAAAATTTCATTTGTCGCCCAATTTCAAATTTTTCTCTTTGGGTCCAAAATTGTTCGATTTGGTTATTTACTCAATTTTGTAGAGGTTCTTTGTGGATTTCAGTCGCGGAAGAGCTTTTATCTATGGTGTGGAGTTCGATAAAAAAACTTGCTTTTGCTCTTTAGTGTTCTTGCTCAACAACTTTTTCCCAATTCTTATACTCAAGATTCTGCTACAGCTGCTTAACTGAATCATCAATCTCTTCTAAGTTTATTAAAGTTTAAATCTTTTGTTGAAGTTAGAGAAATTAAATAGTCCAGTAATCCAACTTTGAGGTTTGATTTTGGATTATAGCCTTCGTCTGTTAATGTTAATAATGTGTATATGCTGTAAGAATATGTGAGTGGACCCCACCATGACACATGTTCCAATATGACCACATATGTAATGGTTTGCTCATTTGTGTGGTGTACGGGGGAATGACCATATGACCCCTTCTCTTTTTTCCATAGTAAGAAAACACACTCAAACTTTCATCTGCAGCTCCTCTCTTCTACATTTCATTAAGTGATTCTCATTTTTTATTCTTCTTATGCTCAATTAAATTCTTTGCTTAATAATTAATATTGGTGGTATTTTAAACCCCACAATTAACATATTTTACATAACACGTTATCAGCACAATTAATCTAACTATCATAATTTATTTATTTTTCTTTCTTTCTAACTACTAAATGATTTATGTTTATTTCGTAAATTTATTTATGTTTACTATATTATATTTATAAGTATGCTCTGTAATCGTCAATCCTGAATTTGATCATTCACATCAGAAATTTATTTGTTATTATTATATGTGTTATATATATATATGTATATAATGTTCTGTAACCCGAAGTTTACAAAACTAAAGGCATATTGAACCCAAAATTCTAAAATTGTCAGGAAGGATAGTTGATGAACCTGACGTTCATGTAAACCAGAAGTTTACAATTTCTAAAATTTACGGAACCCGAAGTTTCGAATCAAAGTATAAATCTCAAACTACATTATGAGATATCATGACTAAAACTTGGAGTTTTAAAAATTAGAATCGACAGTTCTAAATATACGCAAAATATGTCATATTTTTGAATAAATATTTTGGACATATTTTTATTGTATTATTGCGGTTAAATTTTTCAAGATTTTGAACCTGGTAAGGTGTCAATATGTTGCCCTCGGTCTCGATGGGAAGAATTACTTTAAATGGGCACTAGAAACAACTCTCCACCTAAGATCTATGAATTTTGGGGAAATGATTGTAGAAGACAACCAAGAGTCTGTGGAGAACAAAGCAAAGGCCATCATCTTTATACGTCATCATATAGATTCTGGTTTACGAGCCGAATACTTGGATTTTCAAGATCCGCTTGATTTGTGGAATAGGTTAAAAGAAAGATTCGAGCATATGAAGGCTATTGTCTTACCTCAGACATTATATGAGTGGTCTAATCTTATACTGCAAGATTTTAAGACCATCAATGAATACAATTCCACTGTGTTAAGAATTGTATCCATGTTCCGTATGTGTGGAGACAAAATAACTGATGACATGATGCTTGAGAAAACATTCTCCACATTTCACCCATCTAATATGCTCATGCAGCAACAATATCGGGAGCGAAAATTTGAAAATTTCACAGACTTGATTGCATGTTTACTGATTACTGAACAAAATAATGAATTATTGATGAAAAATAATCAAACTCGCCCCGTTGGGTCGCGTGCTCTCCGTCTCTGGCAGCCGCGTTGCGAGCAACCTCCGGCGAGGTTGCGGCGACCTCGACCGTTGATGTGGTACATTTGTGCCCCTTTCCGGACCCAAATAACCCTCATCTTAGCACGCTTTTCCCTTCGTTTCGGTCATACTAGATCCATTATTTTGATATTTTTGATCCTTGCTGTGTTTTCGGTATTTTGTAGTAGATGGAGCCAAATTGGAGCATTTTTGGAGCACGGGGGAGTGACACGGTCATGGCGCTGGCAGATCTTGCAAGGGCAATAACGTCTTTATTTGGAGTTCAAATAAAGCAAAATTATACATCACAATGAATATCTTTGAAAACTCTACAACTTTGAAGAAGGAAGCGAGGTCATCGGAGTTATATATTGCAAGATATTAGCCGGTCAAACTGGCTGACCAGCGACCCATCACTCAATTCCAGCACGACCGAGCCGTCTTGAAAGGGCCATATCTTTCACATCAAACCTCCAAATGAAGACTTTCCTGAGCCTAAGTTAAAGAGAAAGAAAAGATATACGACTCTTGTGAAAAAAGTTTTTCCATTTGAGAAACGGAAGATGGCCAAAACGGCGCTGAAACAGTGTCACGATCGTGACACCAATTTTTTTCAGGAACAGAGCGACTGTCACGATCGCTCAGACGATCGTGAAAAATCAACATTTCAAGGGCAAAAATGGGATGTCACGATCGTGACATGATCGTGACAAGAAGAAACAAAAAAGACTGTCACCATGGTGACACCCATCGTCAAGATCGTGACACTAGCAACAAATTCTAGCAGTAGTGAGCCATCTTGCAAGGGACATATCTTTTGCATCCAACCTCCAAATGAAGACTTTCTTTAGCCTAAATTTAATAGGAAAAAAAGACCTACAACTCTCGTGAAGAAAGGTTTTCCACTTGAGTACCGGAAGATGGCCAAAACGGAGCCGGAACAGGGGCTGGTCGCCAAAACAACAGCTGACTCGGAAAGGCATTTTCGTCAATCTAGCAATCCGATTTTCACCATTATTTACCACCAAAATATTTTTTCAGAAACACACATCACCTATTCTTACTCTCTCACCTTCTTCCATATTCTTCCTAGCTTCTATCCTCCATTTTTCCTCCATTAAAGGCCAACCAAGAGTTTGATTAGGCAAGGAGGAGGAGGAGGATTCCATCACCACACCTTGGAAGGTTTTCAAGTAGCCAAGATTCATCAAGAGAATACAAGATTGGAGGGTTTTTGAGCTCCCAACCCATTTTGGGTTTGCTTAATTTCTTGAATCTTGTATTTTTCTTGTGGAATTTTTGTATGAGCACCATGGTTTTGGGCTAAAAACCCAAGACCATGGGTGCTAGACTTTGTAGGAAAATATGACTTTTGAAAGCTTGATATCTA
The DNA here is from genome assembly GCA_963920655.1 of Geranium rotundifolium. Taxonomy (NCBI): domain Eukaryota; kingdom Viridiplantae; phylum Streptophyta; class Magnoliopsida; order Geraniales; family Geraniaceae; genus Geranium; species Geranium rotundifolium. Next base: position 36,462,159 of record OY987316.1, on the reverse strand, counting down.
TACATGTTTGAGTTTATGCATGTGAGTTTGCTTGATTTTAATGTTTGATGAAAACTTGTATTGTTTGTAGGATTAAAATACCCGGAATGACGTGGCACGCAACACCAAGTCCGAAACCTTTGTAGTCGATATCTGAGAAACCTGGGAAGATGAAGAAGAGTTGTGAAGAACCGCACCGTGGTAAGGAGGCCACTGACTTGAAAGCAATTATTTGGAGTGGACCGTGGTGGCAATCAAATCTGGTTGCTTCCGAGGTTTACACGGTTGTCCCTCAGATGTGAGCCCACTCGCACAGCTGAGGCTGGAAAATGCAGACTCTGTCCAGGACGGAAAAATTCTTACCAAAGAAATTCCGGCGATTGAAAAAACAACTGCCTGAGAACAATCAGATTGTGCAATCGGGGGAAGACAAAGGAAGAAGGGAAAAACAAATAATTCGAGAAATATTCAGCAAATGATACTACCTTGAGTAATCTACAAACACTCTTTTAAATGTGTAAGGTGCTGACGCTTTTCAGCCTTTAACTTTGACTTCCCACTGCAACTATGGCAACAGAACTCTGACAACTATCAAACCTTTTGCTCTCACCAGAACTGCAACTAGAACGGAAGGTATGAATTCAAGTCACTCCTTAACTGTTTCACGTGGTTTGGAACAGTAACCTATGTTGAATAAACAATGTCTTCCCTGTATCTCCGTAGACGGTTACTATATTAATCATTTCCTTCATCAAAAAATTATCACCCTTTTGCACCATACCTTCAACCAGAAGCCCTTTGCTTGCCTAAAGGCTTGATAACAAGCAGCTGAGATGCCCCAACACAGCAAGGATTCATGACCCAGTTTTGGTTAAATGAGCTATAAGACATTCACAACTTTTACAGAGATTGACTTATCAATCTGTGCATGATTAAGATTACTATATTTTTCATTGCATCAGTGTCTGCTTCTTTCCATTTTTTCACATGGAACCTTAAATTGTTTCCAGTAGGCACATTTCTTTCAAAGGAAAACCTCCAAGCTTAACCTTCTTGTCATCAGTTAAGTCTTCCAAATCAATCCTTTCGACAATGTTAATGTAAGGAATAAAAAATCTTATGCCTACAAGTACAACCACAGCCGAGTTCAGAGTTTGATGTGATCTCCTAACTCCAGTCGTCCACAACCATCAATGAACTCCGTGAAAATGAAGATAAAATGATTCCTTAAACTCATCATCAAAACCTTAGTCTTTATCTACATGAGTCTTGGAATGTGATTCTACTAACCATTGAGATTGATATCTATGTTTCCTCAACTGTTCGGTAACAGAGGCATCTAAAGGGGAATTAACTGGATGCACTGTAGGTCACTTACCACGTTCTTAATCAACAATTGCATGACCTATAGCTCATCAACTTTTTAACCCAACAAACTGAAAATTGCAATACGACATGAATGGATAATGTGCATGGAACGAGATGGATAATTCACAAAAAGAATTCTCGATATTCTGTATTCAAATATATCTGCCTCTTTATCACTACTACTTTTAGCTTGCACTTTTCTAACCTCGGCACTATAACCACACACACCAACAACAACAAAAAAGATAAGTGATACTTGAAGCTATTTCCCAAATTTTGACCATTTGAATCAAGTAATTGCCGTACTGATTACATAATAAATCAAGTGACTTGATCTAACCAAAAATTAATTAATTGTGCTAATTTTCATTTACAATACATGCATGCAATATCTAAGAGCAAAGAAATCCTAGCTTGAGTCGCATACAGTTTGATTCAATAGGCTAGCAGTAATAGACCAAGTTCAAACAGAAAGATTACCTGAAACCTATGTACACGCAGACTTGATCCCACTACCGGAAAAGAATGTAATATTCCATACTGCTCCTGTTCAAATAAAGCAAAGTACTAAGAAAACAAGAAAAATAAAAATACATTTGTGAAATCTTGCTCCAGAGGAGAAAGAGACCTTGAGCTTTTTCAAATAGCCATCAAGCTGACCACTGATTTCATCTCCTGGTGAAAAAAGTTGATCTTCCCCTGAGACTTCACCAACCAAAGCTTGCTGCACATCAGAGATAGTGTAAAACATCTACTACTCAAAAAGATAAACATGAAGCAATCAATTATGCTCAACTAGTAATAGAATAAAAACAGATATAAGTCAATGGACTGGGCCCATTTGAGCTTTGGTAGTATTCTTAGATAGTTTGTCTGAAGTTATCATTGCTACTGAGTCGCTAAATCATCAATTTGTAAATTGTGAAATAAAGATAATACAACAAGATCACCAACAGGAGTTGTAAACAAGAATACACTTGTACAAATTTTAAACCTGTTAAATACTCAATCGCCGTACCAAGATAATTCACTCTGTTGTAAAAGAACTTGTTAACAAGGTTAAAAGTGAGCATGTGGCCCAACAGTAATACCACTTACTTCGATCTTCAACCCACTTCACATACTGAATAAATGGTCTCAGCCTCATAAGTCTAAGCTCTTTTTTTGCATTTTAATCCTTTTAAGCCCCAGCCACCATGCTTGAAGTAAGAAAGTCATCGCACTCTATATCATGCTACGGATGGCACTGGGGCGGGTTCGGGCGAGTTTGGTGATCCCAGCCTTGCCCTGAATTTAGACCCTCTACCCCATCCCTCCCTGCTCCCCGCTTTTTCCCCGGCCCGAAACCTGCCTCGAAGGGGACGAGGATTCCTCAAATATACCCCGTTTTGTTGAATTTATTTTTTATCAACTAACAATTATAGCTTTTTGTAGACTCGTCGCCGATCTATGCAACATTCGTCAAAACTGAAATTGGCGAGGCAACGCCAACTTATATCATGAATGGAGGATCTCCAACTTATTCCAAACTTTTTGTGCTACTCACAAATAATATGATCAACTCATCGGCACTAATACCAAAGTTACAATAAAATCATCGTGATAAAGTAAAAATTCATCTTGTAAGAGAAAAGAAGAAACCACTAAGAACCACAACAACATACCAACAACAACTTCTTATGCTGTTTGCGTTGAGGGAGAATGCCAAGTGAATCTAGCATTGACTCGTCCAACTCTACAAAAGCAAAGATTTAATAAGTGTGTGGTTAAGGAAACATTAGAGGTAAAGTCAAGTAAGATACACTATTGACTGGCCTTTTGTTTGTAATAATGTAGCAAGAACACTTATTGAACCCAGAACATGCATGTCATCGCCACTGGTAATATAAAAAAGCAGCAGTTCCCTGCACATATTGCATGTTTTAAGGAAACTTTAATATTGAACAGCGTAATAATATCATCACTCAAATCAATATAAAAAAGCAGCAGTTCCCTGCACATATTACATGTTTTAAGGCAACTTTAATATTGAACAGCGTAATAATATCATCACTCAAATCAATAGGACTAGCTTGTTAGAACATATAGATATATGTGGCTTCATGAAACAAGATAAACAAGCTTGTTAGAAAATATAGATATAAGTAGCCCAACAGTCCAATAGTATGTAATCAAACTTAAGACCATATGTCCAGACCAGACATAACGTTCCTTTTAGAAAACAAAGGAAACTAAGGTAATTGTCGGAACTTTTGGTAAATAAGGCATCTATTTCAGAATTTCTCATCAATAACCTTGGAAAATTTATATATAAATTATCGCTTACTGTCACTAATTGTAATGTTGTATAATGATTCTCCTTCCTCGCAGAAGCACTAAAGATAGAAGATTTTTAGGATTTATTTTCTCTTTAGCAAGAATTGGGGAGAGTTCAGAAAAAGACACTTGAGTAAAAGTATTACTCAATAACAACTTATGTTAACCATTTCTTCACGCAATGCCTCCCACTTAGCATTACTGGGAGAAAGTACAAGTCAAATGTCCTTAAACAGAAAAGGCCTAATTGCACTATCTGTATCAGCACTTTTTATGGACAATGGGATAACTAAATGAAGAGGCATTACTTGAAGTTCAAAATTGTCATATTCCAGTTTAAAGGCAGATGAATAATTAATCAGAAACTGAAGAAACTAATTTTTCCTTTCTACTTCTATCCACTCATTATAGGTTACAATTGCAAGAGGTATTATGTGCGTACAACTTTTATGAATAACTCTAAACAAAAATATTCAGTTCAACCGATTCAGTAAGAGTAATAGCAGACAGAAAATATAGCTGGCATAAAGTTACCTAAAACCCATTGAACTGCAACAAGCATGTTCTGTTAGTACATCTTCTGGCACGATGACTCTTAAATGTCCAGAATCCACCTCAGTAATATTATTACCATCTGGCTGCTGGTTTTCATGAATGAAGTCATGACCATTAAGTCTAGCATCAGATTTTAGCACAAAGGCGTCTGGTGAACAGAAAAGAGCAGCGGCAATAGCATTTGCCAGATCTTTGATCTTAACTATGCGCAAGATGCAACAAAGCAAATATAGAGAAGTAATGGCACAAATCTGCATTTCCTGGATTTAAAAACAACAAAAGGTAATACAAGAGAAAGTTGAGTATATGTGATAATTATTACTTTTGAAAGCCCATACTTTCAGCAATTTAGCAAATCAACTACAACAATAGAATAAATGAACAAAAAGAGAAGAGAAACATACATCAACAGCTTCCATCCTCAGAGAGGGGAGAAGCAATGGAAATACCAAAATCCGCAATATGTTGTCTGTTATAAACCTCCCAACATCAGGGATACCAGCAGAAATAACATCACTAATATAGTAGAGATTGTCCTCAATTTCATCCACAGCAGCACGAATGACAGGAAATGAGTCTACACCAGGATTCCTGTCTCAGTAATAAAATGCACCTTTTAGAAAATACACATCGTGCTCACTTCTATGAGATAATAGACTAATCTTACTCTTGCTTTAGAAAGTCAGAGACCAATCCATTTAGATGAATGCACTGCTTCCGAAAAAATGAAACCAAGTTTGAAAAATAATCTGCATGAGGGGCACTGGCAATGTATCTATTCACAGAATCATCTCCGACTGAAACTCAGAAGAAGAAAAAGGGAACTGAGATTGTTGGCCAAAATTGCATCGACTTGGGGGAGGGGGAAGTAAATGAACGGAAACATAACTAGGACAAATATTTAACGTCAAAGCACGCACAGCAGTGCGAATCATACTCTCTTCATGGAAAGCGAACTGTATTGCTTCCATGTATAGAGGAAAAGAGGCTACTTCATCCTATGTGCACACAAAAAGAAATATCAATACTCATAAAAATAAAACTTGACCAACATAGCTATAGCATTGTCTAGGTAGGTATAGATCGCTTTCCTTGATAAAGATCAAGTCGCATTAGAATCACATTCGGACATTCCTGTGTACATAAAGGATAAAGACTATGGATTACTAGTTTTAATTGAGCACTGTACCAGTACATACCATAGTTGAGCTTTTTAAACTCCTCATATTTTCGTATATTACTTAGCATCACAATCTTTACTAGTTACAATTAGAACTTGAGACTTCTTTTACAGGTCTTGGAACCAAGCCCAAATGGGTGGGTCAAGGAAGGTTTATGGGAAAGAAGAAGAATACCTCAGGTTTGTGTAGACATTAGGCCATTCGGCTCTCTTTTAAACCATAAAGAAGCCTAAAAATAGTTATTATTTGTACATAACAATATTTACTCCATTCTATCACAAAGAACAAAGGTCATATATTGCTCCTTAAATTCATAGATATTGTCATGATCTTCTCAGATATAAGAAAATTTTTAATATGTTAATAACATAGAGTAGTTCATGCATTAAATTCTAAGTATGAAACCTAGCATATACAATTATTAAAATATGCCTTATTTTTAAGAATAAAAATAGAGCATTTCATAAATTGAATTGAATTGAATTGGGGGCGGGCCATGATTAATATTATGGGGTCTCCTTGTCCCCAATTGGGGATATTATTTTCCCCATCCGCTTTTATCAGATCAGAAATTTTAGGCCCTTGTGGATCAGGTATTAAACTGAGCGGGGAATGCATGTTGTTGAAGCAATCATATCAATTATTTGGCAAGGAAGAAAGAATATGGAAATGTTTGGTATAACAAAAGACTGCCGAAGAAAACTTTTACCTTTTCCGTTTTCACAAGCAAGGAAATTATGTTCTTGTTCAGCTTTCCACTAATTGCTCTTCAAATGAGAATTAGTCATAACACAGTGGTAAGCATGATATTTTGAGTAAATTATGGAGGGGGATGAGTCATAGGATAACAAAAAAAACTATTACAAACCTTAAGAAAGAAATGTAGTAAGATAGTAGTTCTTCATTGCGGAAGTCAAAAGAATAAGTTATTAGGTAGTTAATATGTTCATTGCTGAACATATAATCTGCAACAACATATATGTTCATGGATGTTAATGTCATTCACTATTGCTTGACTAAAAAACAAAATAATAGAACTGCCTTACATATAGCATGTTCACTTTTGAGATTTTGAATCATGATGCTCATAGTCTGCAACAACTGAAGTGAAACAGTCGCTGTCCTACTAATCTTTAGTATACGTATAAACTCTGCCATGACCTGCCTATCCATGAAAAACCTGCAGAATGTGCAAATAACATATAATGCAAGATTATAACGGTAAATAAAGGGGCACCAAGCATTTAGATGAAGTCTCACTCAAAAAAGGTCGGGTCATGTTGGTCACCATATATAATCAACTCTGCAATTGATCTCAGTGCCTCGATAACAAAATCCTTCAAAGCCCAAGCAGGAAATAAAAGCATCAAATGCAGGAAAAAACCAAGTGATCGGCATAGAAAGCATTTGGCTGAAGCAGGATGAACAAAGTAAATTCCAATTACCTTGTTAACCTCATTAACAATCTGAACATTTTGTAATTGATCGATTAAATATCTGCATCCAGCAAATCAATAATTAATGCAACAAACTGAGGTATATATGGAAAGTCTGACCCATAATATATTATATATGTATAAAAATAGTCCCATGTCATCCTAAACCTATAGACAAGTAATTAAGCTACAGTCTTGAAAAGTTAAAAGCACTATATAGTACGTGATACAAATTTCCTCTGGAGAAAGAGTGGCCTTCTATTTGATGTATCAGGGATATGAGGGGATGAAAAGGAAATAGATAATAAGTGGGAAGTATGTAAGAAAAGAAGTCATGCTTAATTGTTTTCCTTTGCTTTCATTTGGGCATTGTTTTCCAAAACCAAATAGACATTCAGTCTACATTATGTAAGAAACGGAAATTCTTTAAACAGTAAGTGTAATGGCTCCAGGTTGTTTAACCATGCAAGCACTACCTTTTGTTAATATTAAATAGTTTCTTTTTTTTCAACAGGCAGTGCCAAACCAAACCTTTGTGTTCAAATTCATTGATTTCCTGCTCTCCTCTTATATCATCATTATTAGCTCAAAAACAAAACCAGCCATCAGTGTCAGTGGTGCAAACTAGCACCAGAACAATCCACAACCTGACTTTCTTCTCAAAATCCTAATTCAACTTAAACAAGCAATTGAACAAATCCAATTGCAACACACAAAATTAACGGGAATGAAGGAGAAGATACCTGAGTTCATCTAAGGAGAAACGATCCCTGGATCTCCAGAAGGAAAGCCACATGGTTGGAGAGGAGTGAAATCAAGCAATAATGGAGCTGAGTTAGAGCATCGGCGTAGATTGAATGTGGAAGTTGAGTGATCGAGCATGTGGAGGTTAGGGTTTTGCGATCCAAGGTTGTGGCAATTTGAGAGTGCTGATTCTGAAATATCAAATATGGACGACACTTGTTTTATATTCTGGGGAAGAGAAGTGTGGACGAGCCTGGTAAGGTAATGGACAATAATACTCAAGAAATAATAAATTAAAGGGATAATCACATTTTGTTACACCTAACTATGGTGAAATGACACTTTAATACCTTAACTATAAACTTCTTTTTTTTAGTACCCTGACAATGTTTTTGTGACAACCTACCCCCAAAATGCCCTTGGTTTAAGAAACCAAAATCAAATTGGTTCAATTTGGTTTAAAAACCAGAATTGAACCGGTTCTTAATAATAATAACAATTATTATATATATTATCATTAATTAATTGATTATATTATTAATTATATTATCATTAATCATTAACTAATTGATAATTATATTAATCAAACCCTAAATCTACTTCAAACCCTAAATCTACACTGGCCGCCACTCCACTCTCCGCCGCCGCGACTCCGACCGGCCACTCCGCGACTCCGACCGGCGACTCCGTGACCTCCCGGCGACTCCAACCAGCGACTTCAACCTCCCCGTCAACTTCTTCCTCTTCGATCTGGAGCTTGAGGTCGGAGATCTCGCGGACGAGCGAGTCGCGGTCGCGAAACCACCGCTGCTCCTCGCGGAGCCACCGCTGCTCTTCCCGGAGCCACCGCTGCTCCTCCCGGAGCCACCGCTGCTCTTCCCGGAGCCACCGCTGCTCCTCCCGGAGCCACCGGGACTCCTCGCGCTGGAGCTCCAGGTTTCGACCTCAAGCTCCAGATCTAGGCGCTGGAGCTCCAGGTTTCGAGTTTAGGTCAGGGAGGAGCCTCTGCGTCGGAGACTGTGGCCAAGGTCGCGGCTCTGCTTCAGGCATTGAAGGACAAGAATCGGATCGCGAAGAGCGGGACCGGCGCGAGCCCGCTGGTGCTGGAGGAGATCAAGGATAAGGAAGTGGTGGTGGAGGAGGAGGTGGTTAGGGTTTCGGAGGTGGAGGCGCATCAGAAGGTGAAGACGAAGAGGAAGGAGTTGAACCAAATTGAGAACCAAATTATTATTATTATTAAGAACCGGTTCAATTCTGGTTTTTAAACCAAATTGAACCAATTTGATTTTGGTTTCTTAAATCAAGGGCATTTTGGGTATTTTGGACATTTTAGGGGTAGGTTGTCACAAAAACATTGTCAGGGTACTAAAAAAAGAAGTTTATAGTTAGGGTATTAAAGTGTCATTTCATCATAGTTAGGTGTAACAAACTGTCATTATCCCTTTAATGTTATGTGATGACCCAAGACCACAAACTTGGTATAAAAAGTCTCATTTCCTTAAATGTGATCAATGTGACACTCTAAATTACACACGATTTTCAACTAATGTGTTATACACTTGTCTCATCTTTATTTGTCAATATCACATTCAATACTTGACTGATTTTCATAAGTGTATAGTCTAAGTTTTAGTTCTTGGCGAGACGAACACAATGTACTTATACACTGCCCAAATTAATTATTATAATAATCGAAATAGTCACCAAGAAAACCTTATGTTAATGTTTTCCAACAAATATTATAGTCGTAAGTTGATTTATCTTTTTACGTATCGAACTTTACATGAATTTCACTGGTTTTTCTTTTATTACTTAAATTTTCACGGGTCTCATCTTCCCTTCCAAAAAAGCCTATATAAACAATTTGACATAACTGAAAAATAAAGTTCCTTTTTCTTCTTCATTTTATTTAATGAATTAGAATAATAACAATATGTTGAAAACCATTGAATAATCAAATAATCCTATCATCATGTATGGTCGCATTCCTAAGAACAACAACTATCCCATCACTGATTATGTAGCCGTTAGCTTCTCTGTTGGCTTCTTGGACACTGTCTTTATTCACAATCTGCACAACACATTCATATAATAATTTAAGAAACTTAAACTAAAATAAAACCTATGTTTATTGTTAAAGTGTAACAACATTGTTGTTGTTGTTGTTGTGTGTCTCTTACCATTACATTCCTGCCAATCCTCGCATTTTTGTCAATTATGGCTCTCCTGATTCGAGCATTTTCTCCGATTCCTATAGGGATCGTCGCTCTGTTCGCGCCCATTCTGTTGCAAAATCTTTTGACGCCTTCCGTCTACAAAATGGACATACAATTGTGTTACGGGAAATTGTAAGATGATAATTGCAGAATTTGACGGAATATTATTCTCTTTTGTAACAACAAATCTTATTTTCTTTTTATTTATTTTGTGTTATCGAGCTGCAAGTCGAGGATGGTCGGGTGGAGAAAATTCGACAAGTTCGAGCTGGGAAAAAGTAAATCTGATTATTTAAAATAAATAACGATTTCGTCATTTTATAAGAAATGCTCGCGTTTTGCAAAACATAATAATTTGAAGGCTACAATTGTAAACATAGAATAATACACATCCACCTTTTGTCATTAACTCTTTTGTAATCATCTCAATCAATCATAAAACATTCACTATGCTAAAATATCAGTTTGAACGTGGCATGGTATTTAGCACTGCTCATTCCTTAGTTTCAGACTAGAGTTCGAGGTTTAGCACGATATTAGGCGGGGTAGGTTTAAAGGGTAGTTAATTTTTGATCGGGTCGGTTCTGGTCGGTTTTGTTCATGGTCGGTTCGGTTTCGGTTCAATTAACCAAAACAATCAAAAACTAAAACGACCGACTCCGGTTCAAATTATGATAAATCCTCCGGTTTATGCTTCAATTTAGGGTATTTTCAATTTCTTTATGGTCTTTATTAACGTTTTATTTTAATTAATGTAAAATTATTATATATAATTCCTAAATCGACTGAAATCTACATTTTTTTGCTTGATTTATGAAACTTTTGGTTTTGTGGCTGATTTTTAGTTCAGTTCGGTTCAAACCGAAAACCGACTGAATTTTTTCGGTTGGATTTCTGTTTGATTTCTTCGGTTCGGTTTTGGTCGGTTCGGTTCAAAAACCGAACCGTGAACACCCCTAGTAGTTAGTGAAACCGACGTAATATTTTAAAAAAAATCCTATATACTAAAATGACATATTCTAAAATTGGAAGGTGAAAATTGTTGAATGATATGGTTACTTACTTGATATGTATCAGAGCCCATAATCACTGAATCTTCAATTATGGCTCTTTCTGCTACTTTTGTTCTCATTCCAAGAACTGAACCTTTGATGTTGCACCCCTACTCTTATGAACATCAATCAAATTACCCCAAAAATCAAAAAGGGTATTCAGAAAAAAAGCAAAAAGATCGAATCTTTGTAAGTGTAAAATCTCGAAACAGTTGTTTTTTTTCTTACATTGAGAATGCAACCATCTCCGATGACACTGTCCTTGATCAGTGCTTCGGATATGAGAGTCGGCGGCAGGTGACGTGGCATGGTGTAGATCGGTGAGTCTCTATCGTAGAAGCTGATAAAACACAATGGAGCAACGTTTTTGATTCAGTTGATGAGACCTCATTACATGGGTGTTGAAGTTTAAAATCATGTTTTAAGAAACGTTAAGCGCTAATCGGATCGGTGGTAAGAGCCGGCATTTTGGGCATTTTAAATCCAAAATCCAAACCTGAATAAAAACCAAATTAAAAACTAAACCAACCTCTTATAAAATAATTAAAAACCGATATGTTAGATTTGGTACGATCCTTAACTGGTTCGATCCGATTTTAAAACCCATGCTAGTTGGTAGGCCTCTGGACATTAATTAGGACCAAATTAATATAAGAATTAGAATATTATTTTAAAATAATATTTATTGCATTTGGATTGAATTACTTTAAAAAAATATTGTTGAGTAATATTAATATCTGGAAAGTGATTAGTACAATTTTCCTCTCTCCTTAGTATCTGTTTTAGTAATTTATTTTTTGTAAAGTGAGAACATACAGAGTAATAGATGCTTGTTTGATTAATTAGTTAAATATTTGAATTTGCATTTAAAAAATGTGAGTTTGAGCCACGTTGTAACATCTTAATCACAAGTTTGATCAATCTCGATACACAACTTGTCAATAAAAAAGAGAGCATGTAAAAAACTCGATAAAATTGGACCGCATGAAACCATATTTGAACTGATTCAATTCGGTTCAATTATCGTAAAAATCAAAACTGATCCAGTTCGGTTTCAGTAGACTGTTGATCTTCATTGACAAAAAAAATATTACGCCAGCAAAAAATAATTCAAAAACATGTCTAAAAATAAAATAATTTGTTCAAATATAATTGACTGAACATAATAGAAAATTAACTGGTTCAAAACCAAATCACGCCAGTTTAACTTTGGTTTTTAATTTTAGCCACTCAATTCAGAATAAAACCAAACCATGAACAACCTAACTAGTACTAACCCGACCATTTTTTTGACCCGTCTAGTCCCTAACAAATCACTCTATCAATTTAAATAGTCCAATTGCGTAAATTATAATCAGTGTTCTAAAAGTCCGCATTAATCGAGTTAAAAGAACTCACTTGAATGCCATGTTAGTCCTTTTAGTGCTCTCCATGTTAGCTTCATAGAATGCTTCAATGCTCCTCATGTCCTCCCAATACCCATCAAACACAAAAGCTTGGACCTGATCCTTCCACAACACCAACAACCTTAAAATTTTCAGGATTTGATAATTCAAGAAACAATGTGACATGACAGAACCATTTTGTTTTGTACTTTAGTTGTCTGATTCTCACCTTCATTCCTATGGATAATGCACCTGGTATCACTTCACTCTTGAAATCATTGGCTCTTGGCAAATATTCTCTCAAAAGCTCCACCATTTTATCTCTATTAATTACATAAATGCCCGTGCTCGAGTAGTCACCACAATCGATCAAATCATCGGATTTTCTGGAGATTTCTTCCTGAACAAGTAGTGCAACATAACTAATTATAAATTTTAATAAATGGATAATTACAAAAAATTGCTTCCTAATATCATATATTTTGCGAGAATGTCCATGTAATAATGCATTTATTACAAAAACCTATCCTAAACTTGTTATTTTGTTTTATACGGTTTTAGATAGAAAAAATAATGAAAACACTCTTCAAACTGAAAAAGGGTATTTTTTATATCTAATTTGAAAAAATGACAAAAACAAGTTGTTATATACCAATACATTTTTGTAAGAGAATAGCGGGTAATTTGTTAATGGTAAAAGAATATTGTGAACTTTGAATTTTTTTTTGTTTTGCAAAATGTTGTATTTATACAAAAATAACGAAATTGCCCTTAAAATTAAAAAATTCAAATTTTATATTTATTTGAGTTAAAATTATTTTCAGAAATTTTTTTTTTTTGAAAAATAATTCTTAATTTCAAGGACATTTTTGTTATTCTTATACAATTACATATATTTTGCACCAAAAAATCAAAATTCAGAACACATTTTTATTATCAACCAAATATGACAGTACTACGCATAATTTTGCCATTCTTTAATATTTAACTCATTTTCTGTCGGTTTTGACTGAGTTTGACAAACCATGTAAAAAATTTGCAATAAGCATTATGACATTTTTTTTGCTATTTCCTCTTTAATGTCCCATTTGATAGATGAAGAAAACTTACTGGCTCGGACTTTTGTCTGAACTCAAGAACTTGATTTTCAGAATTCACTTTCAAGAACCCGAAACCAGGATCTTGATCCCTCGAATCGTTCAAAGCAACGATGGTTATATCGGCATTGGTGTTCCTGTGAGCCTCGACGAGCCTCTGGTAGTCCATTTTGTAGAGATGGTGACCAGGAAGGACCAGAAACTCTGTCATAGGGTACTCATCAAGCACCCACAAGCATTTCCTTACCGCATCTGCTGTTCCCTAATAATATAGAAACAAAAAAGAATTCATATGCACACATATTGATCGAGGGATCGATAATCGTAAAAATTGACCGTGTAATATCTCATTTATTCGTAACGAGTTATCATATATTTCGTTAGTCGCAAAACCTTATTGTGTGCAATTGCACCATTAATAAAGGAAAAAAAACCCTATTGAGATTATTCTGAATAGAGGAAAAAATACCCTTTAGATTTTGTTTTATATGTAGGTACAATTTTTCAAAAATTTAATTTATCATCGAAAACTATTTGTAATTCTTTTAGAATGTAGATAAATATTATTATTGTTGTTTATTTTAAGAAAATAATGTCATTTCTAAAAATTGGATGTCACATTACTTTACTTGTCTGTGACTTATTTTCGGCATGTTTTGACATATTTTGACGAACACTGTAAAATCGTAAGACGGTTCCCGACAATATTTTATATACAACTTCTTGCAAAAGTGGGAGGTCACGTGACCAGCACGTACCCATTGTTAGCATGTTTCGGCCAATTTTGGCAAATGGCGTAAAATTTTAGATGGTTCCCGAAAATGCTTTCGTAAATAATGAAACATACGACAACTTGCAAAAGCGGGAGGTCACATGATCTGCACGTGACACATTTTCCTTATGTTCTGACGGATTTTAACAAATGGTGCAAAATCTTAGATATGCCACGACAAGATTTTGCTGTTAACAAAATATACGACATTTCTTTTACAGAATTGTGATACTACGCCGCTAGTTTTTGCAATTATTCAGAGGACCAAAATGTTAAGAACCATGAACATGTAGGGTTATTTATACCTGAAACCAGTCCTGGTCTTCAGGGCTCTGATAAGCAGCAATGACTTCAACAAAGCCTTCTTTGCCAAGACCCACCCCAGAGTAGGCTCTGGAGAGGTGAGAGTTGAGAGAGGTTGAGTTGAACTGTGTGAGAGCATATATCTTGTTGATGTTACTGTTTATGCAGTTGCTCACTACACAATCCACAAGCCTGTAATTTGCTGCTATTGGTATTGCACCTTCTGATCTTCTCTTTGTTAGTGGGTATAGCTTTGATTCTGACCCATCTCCAAATATTATTGCAGCCACACTCTGTTCACATGTATACACATACCCATCATCAAGATGTTGATGATACTATAGTACTGGTAACACGGGTTGTTGGATATGTCTTGAATCGATTATGATCTCGGTGAGAATAGTTAGTGTGACGATCTTGCCAGGGGCTTGGGGTGTGAAGAAGCCCCCGACCCATGATTTGATATGTTCGGAATTTGGTATTCTGGTCAGGGTCGCCTATTGAATTTGGGAGGCCCACGACCCACGATATGATATGTTCAGGTTTTGGTATTCTGGTTTGGGCCGCTTATTGGATTATACTTTATAGCTCCTATTGGGATAGGATTATAGCGGTATAAGTATTATATTATGTAATATAGTTGAATTACTTGGTGATTGTATTCGTTCTCTGCTTGTGGACGTAGTCGCCACATTGCATGTGAACCACGTTGTTATAAGCCTGATCCGCCTAAAAGCTCAAACACACCGGTGACAGCCTAAACTTGTTATTTGAGCTAGTGAATGGATCCACATCTATCTGATATGATACTAATCAAGTAACCCAGAGGTTTGATATGTGATCATGGTATGTCGAGAAGGGTACGTTCAGATCTAACGCCAAAGTCTAATACTATGTTAAATCTCGACCTACCTAAAAATTCAAAGTTTTTTTGGTGTGAGATTTAACACACTTATATATTCCTGTTCATGTGATTGTTGATTGCTTATTTCACATTACATCTTATTTCTTGACTCCAATCCTAGTGACCTCAAGAACCCATATTGAAAATCTTCTTGTTAGAATAAATAAGGCACATTACCTTATTCAAGGGAGGGAAGTGGAAAACAGGATGCTGGTACTGCACTGATCTTGATGTCAACAATCCTGCACCAATACTTGGAGGAGTCACTGAAGGAGGAGGCTTCAATGGGTGTTTCTGATTCTGACTGCTGGAGGATCCTCTAGCCCTCAAAACATGATATTTTCCAGGGAAAGTGACAGAATGTGGAAGAGAAAGTTGATAGCTCACCATGACAGAAAGAGCAGAGATGTGGTGCTTCTAGGCTTGTAGTAGCTATTTTCTGCAAATTATCTTGTCAATGGCTTTTGGGATTTAATAGATAGGTTTAGAGGAGAATATTTAGATTTCTTCTTCCTCATGGCTTGGGAGAGAAGTGATGGAGCTTGCAATGACTGCTTGGTGCTCTTTAATATTAGTACATCACAATTCATGTGTCTGACAAAATCTTTGTCTGTGTTCTTATGTTTTGTGTTTAACTTTGATTCTAAGCTTCCTACTTCCCTTTTTCTCTTTATTCTTTGATTAATTTCATGCATTTTGTTTCCCATATTGTTCATTATTAAAATTAAAGAAAAGCCACCACTGCATTACACCATGGCCTACCCTCAGATTTCACTCTTCTGAGGAATCAAATATAGAAAATGATGTTTTTGATGGTATATTCAGATTGCCTTCTCCTTCCAATCGTCAATGTCCATAATAAGTATTGGGTTTTGATAAATCTTGGTAAGGAAAGCAAATAGATGTCAGGGGCAATATGGTCATTTCATGTGGGAGAAAATGGAGCTTGAATGGCTTTTCCCCAATGTGGGGGCAGTTTGGAATGAAGTGGTTCTGAAGGTAGGGATTTTTGGAGCCTTTATTACAAGAAAATACTATGATATGATTATGAATGAACACATGCTAATATACATTTAAGGTTGGATGTCTCATATTAGGGTTCTATCATCGATAAGTCCCGACTATATATATGTTCAACTAGCGTCTATCATTTTCTAAAACACTGCTTGTTCAAATACTTGAATTCTGAGTATGATAATTAGGGTTTAAGTCACAACGCCGTTAGACAATGTTCTCGATAAATTGGCAGAGTTTTAGGACAAGGATTAGCAATTTCGACTAAAAATGTCCCTAAAAAGTACAAATGATGTATCCAAAGGTGTAAGTAACAATTCATGTTGAGTGTAGGTAGCAGAAACTTTAGAGCCCTCAGTACCATGAATCCATCAATCAAATGCAGAGATCTCACAGACAAGCTTTTGTTCAGTTTCTCACTTGCCAATAAAAGAATAAGCTGAAAACCTAAATGGAGAGAAAAGTCTGCAATCTTTTTCATCAAGCATTTGTCATGCTATCTACAAACTGAATAATATTAAAAAAACAATAAAAGAAGAAGCTGAATGATAAACGACTGAGAATCAAATTCTTTACACACAGAAAAAACACAAACTGAAATATCATGAATATGTTTATCCACAGGAATGCGTATAAAACCGCCTTAAATGAGTCATGCTGCAATCCAGGCTTTGCCGGAATTATTAAATAAAAAGGAACTCACAAATTGTATTATCAAAAGGCATATCCAGTAATAATACCAAAGCAATCAACAGAAACATTAACGGTAGCTTCATTATGGAGCTAACCTTTAGAAGCTCCATTGAACTCTCAATGAAAAGACTATTCCTCCACTATCCAATGCGAAAACTACAACAGGTTTTTCTTGTGAAAAAATAGTTTTGGGTAATGGGGATCGGATCTAGCTCTGTTTGATTGAGGCGTTACTGCAGATGGTGCTCGAACAAAGACGCCATCTCAATCTGCAAAAGAAGCCGAGCTGGACATCAAGCAATACAATCATCTAAAAATATTAACTAGCCCGGAATTTCTCAAGTCAATGCATTGCATTAATTTTACCCATGGAAAGAGTATTTCATGGCTATATGCAATACCGTCTTTAGTTACTATCACTTAATGAACTGAAAAGTGTCTGAAAAATTCTTGAAGCATAATTCAATTGTGGCTTGTTCATAAAGCTTTATTATTGAGCATGACCTCATCATCAACAGATGCAGAAGTAAGTGAAGTGTCCAATTTCCCGATGCCTAAGGATAAGTTAAGATTGTAGTTATCAATCTACTTACCGCGGTTAAAGCAGCTTCAGCACCCTTATTACCGGCTTTACCGCCAGCTCGATTTAAAGCCTGCAATTATCACAACGAGCAGCAATTGCATATCAAATTTGATTTAGTAATATGAAAAGAAACATGTCCGGTTTGTTACTAATTATATTCTATTCAGTTGGCAAATCAAGGAAAAACAAACAAATGGCATATGCATAATGATATAGGGGAACAAGTAGAAAGTGATAATCATGACAGATACAACATTTTTTTTTTTGACGGAAGATACAACACATTAAACAAATATAGTAGATAAATGAATAAAACAACATTTATTTATCAGAGCCTGACTGCAATGGACTGCAAATGGATATTACAACTTACCTGGTCCATGTCATCACACGTCAAGACGCCAAATATGCAGGGAACTCCTACAAATTATAAGGCAATTGCATCACCTTTCATTAATTAACCAAACATAAGACAAAAGGCACAAATAATAGAATGAAGAAATGACAAATATACAGAGATTTTTTTTGTCCAGAATCATGTAAAAAATAGCATGTGATATTTCTATTTCACCAGCACATATTCAAGAGCGGGCCACTCTGCCAACGCAGTACACGTTTTACAAAAATGGTTTGACGTATATCGTACATCCCTTCACTTGTTTAATGCGTTCAGTTAATAGACCAACCAGTTAAATTAAAAGAACAAACATTCTGGTTCATGGTCATTTTTAGACCATATATATGTTACCTATTAAATGAGGTACGCATTAAACAAGTACAATATGAGAACATGTATACATCTAAGGGCGAGCAGCTTCAACATGGCAACAAATTACTGAATATACAATTCAACACAATCATCCACTCTCTACGGGAATCAGTTCAATTATGTTTTACTATTTATAAACAGCAAGACGGCATTTACTGTCATAACTCTCCAGGAAAGTTCAATGAGTGAACACTATGATAGGCCGAAAGAGTGCAAGCTCAAAGCAAGAGTGAGTAGCAGGCAGTATGAGATGTGAGAATGGCTTTTAGTACCTTTACTTTATAATGTTGCTTTTGAATAAGAGTTTTTAAACTTGCATGTAGTCACCAAACATATAGGACTACAACAACAAACAAATGCACCCAGTGCATCAGAAAATAATGTAAGTACCCTTCAAGAATGACACCAAAACTAAGATGTATTAGCTGTGATGTGAACAAGTAAAGCTACGACTTTATTGCAATTGAAGTGTGACTAAAGCCATTATGTAGGGAAAACCGTAGAAAACAGAAATATAAATCAGAAGAAACTAAACACCAACCTGAGTTTAAACCAGCTGAAAGTACTCCGGATGCCGCTGAATTGGCAACAGCATCATAATGGGTAGTGTCACCTCTTACCTACTTGTACAAAAGTTTCTTCTTAGATAACGTATTGAGTAACAACCGTGCATTTACCAGGGTAAAGTGTAGAGAAACCCCCTTTGGCCAAAGTACATAAATCAGAAGGTAAGGTAACAGGAAATCATACCACAGCTCCAATACATATAACCGCATCATATTTTTTCGACTTCCCAAGCCTCTCCGCAACAACAGGAATCTCAAAGCTACCAGGTACCCACACAACCTGAAAAGACAACACACCAAACATTTCCACCTCGTTCAAAATTCCAACCTTACAATCTACAGCATGTATGTATGTGTCATAATTAACAAACCAAACAATATTCATAGAGCAGGATTTGGGGGTGTCTACATACATCAACATCTTCGTCTTTAACCGAATACTTCCTAAAAGTATCCAACGCCCCCTCGAGCAGCAGCTTGGTGACAACCTCATTAAATCGAGCAACAACCTTCAGAATGGAAGATTGTAGAACATCAACAATAAGAACCAGTAAGTCAAACAATAATCAACACAACAAATTGAATCCACCTGAGTGGTTATAGTTCCCGATTCGAATTCCGAATCTTAAAATTTATTTTCCACTCATAACATTTTCAAGAATTAGCAAGAAAACTGGTCTCGATTCAATTAATCAAGAAATCCGAAAGATTCTGATCGGATAAACTGACCACAGCAAAACGGAGACCCTCCGTTTTGGTAACGGAGCCCTCCAATCGCCGAACAGCAAATGTGCGAGATCGAGACTTGCTCTCAGCTGCAGTTACCGATCGAAACCCTGCAATTATAGAAATGTATCGAGTAAATTTTCCGAAAAGCCAAACGGAACCTACAGATTAGGAAAAATTCGAGTGAGGAACAAGAAATCGACCTTGGACCGATGCACCGATGCAATGGGGAGTAGCTTTGCTACAGCTGAACGATTGGCGACGGTGTGGTTGTGGGTATGGATGATTGGGCGATGCGACGAGAGAGTGTTGGTGGGTGGAGATGAAGGTCTTGGTTGAAGCAAGTGACGCCATTTTCGTACGGATCTTCTGAGAATCGAGAAGATAGAGACTAGTACAGTGGTTGTCGCTCAGTAGGTTTTATCTAAGGGTCTGTTTGTTTGGGCATCGACGTAAATAGAGAGATTTGTTTGACAGAAGTTAGCTTACAGTAAAATCTCCGGTAAAAAATGTACAAATATATGGTATAAATACAAAAGGGGAGAAATGTTCAAAACTATCTGAACCAGTGAAATTTTTGAGACACGTGTCGCTCGTTGGGACAACAGGCACACATATCAACGCCTGAAATTAGTTATGTCGGTTCGAACGTTTAACCTGGTTTGTTTTGGAGTGCATCCAGTGGCGGATCTAGAAAACTTTTCAAGGGAGCAAGATTTTTATACTAAAAATTTAATTAATTATTATTTATTTATGAATAAAATAATTACTAAATGCATATAAAAAAATTAATTCGAGCTTAATTATTTCTTTTTTAGTTGAGTTTGAATTTAACTTGTATATATATATAAAGTGAGTCGGTTCGCGAGCGTTACAAATTCTAATAGCTTGGGCACGAATTTGATTTGTTTATTAAACAACCTACCATTGGACTTAATTTTTGCATAAATTTGTTTAGAAAATTCACAAAATTTTAATAATTAACAAATAATTTAATTCATAAATAATAGGGATAATTACATTTTGCCCATGCTAAAATGACCGATTTTACATTTTATTACGGCTAAAAAAAAAAGTTTACACTTTACAACAACTAATTGCGTACTTTTTACACTTTACACTAATGGTGTTAGATTTTGGATGGAAAATTTTCATGTTTAATGAAAAGTCGAAATTGCCCTCAATTATTCATCAAATTTTCAAATTGATGCCATTATTCATCAAATTATAATATTTATTAATAATATATAATATTTAATAATAAAAAATAATTTATTATCATTATTTAATTTATTATTATTAATTATAATTATTTAATAAAAATAAAAGTAAATCATTTTTTCAATTATAAATTATTAATAATAAAAATTAAAAGTAAATTAATTATTAATAATTAAAATAATATCAACTAATAGTAATAATAATATTAATTATAAATAATAATAATAATTAATAATATATTGAAACTTTCAAATAACATAACTCTCTCATACGAGTTTTGTTTCGGGCTCATATATTATATCAAATCAAAGAGAATTGGAAGTCAACAAATTTGAAGAAAAAAGTATTTGTCTATATATTATTAATAATTGATTTAATTTTACGTGATAAATAATTATTACCAAAAATATAAATAATTAATTATTAATAACTTTTTTAACATTTTGCTCTAACACTGATAAATGTTGAACGAATTTTTTTTAAAGATTAAAAAATATGTTGTCGTTGGATAGAATTTTAGACAAAAACTTATTTCTTTGAAATTGTTGAACTTATGATTCTATTCGATGTGATATATTATGAGCCCGAAATAGAGCTCGTATGAGTGAGTTATGTCATTCGAAAGTTTCACCATATTATTAATAATTAAATATATTATTAATAATTTTTAATTTTTAATTACTAAATATCAAAATAATATTAAGTATGAATAAATAAATTTTTCATTAAAGCTGTTGATCTTTCGATTCTCTTCGATTTGATACACTATGATCCTGAAATGGAGTTCGTATGAGAGAGTCATGTAATTCAAAAGTTTCAATATATTATTAATAAATAATATTATTTTCATTATTAATTATTAATTATTATTATTTTAATTATTAATAATTAAACCGGGTCTGACCGGATTTGAGTGGAGGTTGATCTTAGTTAGGGAAGAAAACTCTAAGGGTATTTTGGTCTTTTTGTTATAAAATGAAAATTTGCATCCAAAATCTAACACTGTTAGGGCAAAGTGTAAAAAAACGCAATTAGCGATGGTAAAATGTAAACTTTTTTTTTAGTTGTAGTAAAATGTAAAAGTGATCATTTTAGCTGGGGCAAAGTGTAATTATCCCTAAATAATAATAGACAAACCAAAAAATTTAATGAGAAATGAAAAAATAATTTAACTAATACAATAAGTAGTAAAAAAAGAATTATAACTATGAAAAAAAATTAAAGAGAGAATGAAATATGCTATATTTTAAAAGCTCACATCTATTAAAGTAAGTTTAGGCCTAATAGTCATTAAAAAGAACACAATTATTAAAAAGATGGGGTAATTTCACTTAGGTTACCATAAAAATTTGTAGTCTCACCTAGGTCACCAAAAATATAATTTACTTTATGAGGTCACCAAAAATAAATGTAGTCTCACTTAGGTGAAAAAGATCTAATTTACTTTGGGAGGTCACTAAAATGAACTTTTGTCTCACTTTGGTCTATTTTTATTTTTAAAAGACCAAAATGCCCCTCATTTGTTTTCAAATTTTCAAGTCGCACTACGTGTTGTGCTCGTCGGAGTCCGACAGCGGTGATACGCTGTTCCGGCCGTCGTGGAACGGCCAAAAGGAGGCAGCGCCTCCGTGGTGGTGCATGGGGCCCACGGCCATGCCCAGGCTGCTGCCGACCATCCCGAGGTGATCTTGGCCGTAGTATTGCGGCGGCGGCGGCTGGGCGGTTTTCTGACGGTGGATTTGCAAAGCAAGTGCTTCTCTCCCTTCTTGAAGAACTCGTTCGCAAACTCTCACCGGTCAGGCAAAATTTTCCTAAAACCCTACAAACCCATAAAATTAAATAATAACACAAAATTAAATAAATAAATAAAAAATAACCATATATATATACATGAACCATGAAAGAAAGAGGAAAATTACAAGATTAATGTGAGAGTCTTGAAAAAAACGTTAAAAGGATTAATCAAATACAAACACATAAAATAATTATTACATATTCAAAAAATTATATGTGAGGGCCATTTTGGTCTTTTAAAAATAAAAATAGACCAAAGTGAGACAAAAGTTCATTTTGGTGACCTCACAAAGTAAATTAGATTTTGTTTTACCTAAGTGAGATTACATTTGTTTTTGGTGATCTCAGAAAGTAAATTAGATTTTTGGTGACCTAAGTGATACTACAAACTTTTGTGGTGACCTAAGTAGAATTACCCCTAAAAAGATTGTCAATTCCAAGATTTAAACCTAGAAACTTATGAATAAAATACAACGCACTTACAACTTAACCAAACAACTTTTATTGTCAAGCTGCACAGTTTTTTGTATACATATCATAATTTGAGAGGGGCATATCCGGATTTTTCGGATTTTTTAATGATTTTTTTGGAAATTTCCGGGCCAACCCGCCTCTGAGTACATCACTACCGTGTATAGTATGATTTTTTTCAGTTCACCACTATATTTTTTTTCCAATATTTTGGGACAAACTTTTTTTTGTTTCACCTTCAATAATATTTGTCAGCTTTGTGTATAAATGTCTATGACACCATTAACGCAAAAACAAATAAAACTCAATTAAATAACAATATATGTTACTTTCAACATTTAAAAAAATATTTTTAATGAAATAAACAATAAAAACTGATCTTAACATTAAATTAAAACGATTTTTAAACTTTTTGAAATAATAATATCAAAAATATAAAAAGTATTTTTGAAAAAAAACCTTTAAGTGAATTTAATAATATTAAAATCAGTTTTGATTATATATAGCATGACAAATATTTTTATTAATTTTTTAAAAAATTTTAAAAAAAAATTAAAATATTTTTTAATATATGAGTATTTTTAGTATTTAATAAAAATTGAAACATGACTTTTTTTATCTATTTTATTAACGTTAGTGTAAAGTGATAACAATAGAAAAATAGTCCTACTGAACCTGGAACTGGAAACAAATTCAATATAGTTAATTGTAAAACTCACATAACACACCACAGTCAACTAGAACTAACCTTTATTTTACATTAAATAATTGTACAAATTATAATAATATAACAGCTAACTTATTTTTTTACCGTCGTTTGTAAGTTAATTAGAAAGTCACTGTTTATTTTATTTTTTTAAGAAAAAACGAACTTTATTAATTAAATAACAGCTAACTCGGCATCAAGCCGGACATCTGAAACTACATATGGTGGGACAGATCCCTTATCATAATCTCTCAGCTACTATTAGTTAAAACAAATATGTCAATTTCGTAAGTCATTTGATTACGAGCAAAACAAAACACAGAATTTTCGATAATGTATAGTACGCAACACTGTTCGTTAATGATTACTCCAAAGGTAAATGACATTTGATTATTTTTCTTAAATAACAAAAATGAGTAATAACAGTTGGCTACATCTAATTATGTCACGTTTCAAATTTTTATTTTGAATACCAAAGATTGAATAAACAACACTTAACCCAACTTCTGTTAAATCTAACTGAATTAGTTTGTTAAAAAATCTAAAATACTCTCAATAATTATGTTTTGAAATTATACTGGTTTGATCGATTTAAAATCAATATGATCGGTTCAAATTAATTTAATTCGACAAAACAGAAAACATGGAAAAAGTCGCACCTTTCATTTAAAATAATTTTTTTATTTTATACTGTTAATCTTAATTTTAATTTTTAAATAGAAAAAGTAAATTAACTGTAACTTTTTTACAATTTTCCCATCAACAATTAACAAACACTCTCAGTTACTCCATTTAGCTGCACTTCGTTAACAACACAGTGCTTTTGCAATCCAAACACACACAGAACCTCTCTAAAACCCTAACCCGAAGAAGATAGGAGAAATTTTGATGGCGTCGATGCTCGTCGAAGTCTCTTCGAAGCTGCGAGTGCCAGAGAAACTCGTATCGCTTCCCGGAGGAGGAAGAAGAAGACAGAGCAACACAGCTCCTGGCTCCGTCTCCACCATTTCTCGGAAGCGAACCTCTGTAATGCCGATAATGTCAATGTCAACGTCCTCTGCGGCTCTTCAACATCTCGAGAAAGAAGAATATTCTCCTGTTTTTGGCCTTCCAGTCATGGTACTCAATCGTGAGCTTTCCATTTCTAAAGGATTTGATGAGCTATAACTGTTCTCTGATTATTGTAGTGTTTGATATTTCCCATTTCAGTGTAAGATTGAGTTTTGGGCTATCTCTGAATTACTTGTATTTAAGAGGTTTTAAGGGGTTTGTGTTTATTGCTCTGTGTGTTTGGAGAATGATATGATATTGGGTTATTGGAGAGTTTTGCATATTTGAGTTTTTTAACTGCAAGAATTTGGAGGAATGATATGTGATATGTAAATTAGAATTATTGTCTGTGCAAACCCGTGATATGAACCCTGTTATAAGTGAATTGATTTTCTGGAAATATGGGTCTCTATGGTTATTTGCAGGTAAATGGTTGTTCTGGAAAAATGGGGAAGGCGGTTATCACAGCGGCTGATAATGCGGGACTTTATATCGTTCCTGTGTCATTTGGCAGTGAAGAAGAGGCCGGGAAAATCGTTGAAGTTTGTGGCAATGAGATTCATGTTCATGGCCCTTCCGAAAGAGAAAGCTTTCTTGCTTCTGTCTATGCAAAATATCCAGATTTGATTGTGGTGGACTACACGGTGCCATCTGCAGTTAATGGTAAGCCTTTTATGCAACTAGTCCCTTTAACAGAGAGAAATTTATGTGAAAATTGGGGATTTTAGAGCACGTGTGCTGAAATGGAGTTTGGACTCACCTTTTGAGTTATTACAAAAACAAGGATGTTCTGGTGGCAGACATGGAAGTGAGCTACCGTGAGAATACTGCAATTTATCAGTAGTCTAAGTTGTTATTTATATGAACGGAACATCATGATTTGTGTGAAATATACCTAGACAATCTGGCATAAGTTCATAATGAAATACGCCATGATTGCCAATTTACTTGCAAATTATATTTATTATACTTACGACTTCTGATTTATTGTGTTTTGGTTTGTGTAATGCAGATAATGCTGAACTTTATTGCAAAGTTGGCGTGCCTTTTGTTATGGGAACCACAGGTGGGAACAGGGATCGATTGTATAGGGTTGTAGAGGAGTCAAAGGTTTATGCAGTGATCTCCCCACAAATGGGGAAGCAAGTAAGCAAATCAAGCAGCCATAGTTGGTATATAAAATTTTCATGACCTTGACCTCCATATCCTAATGTTTTTTTATATGGCCAGGTTGTAGCATTTCTTGCGGCCATGGACATTATGGCTGAACAGTTTCCTGGAGCCTTCTCCGGATATTCTCTATCAGTACTGTTTCTCATTTTTATGTTCTGTATTTCCATTTCATTTTATTGGTTGTTCAATTTGTTTGCGGATTTTCCATAAGAACTGGTTTCAAATTTTTTGTCAGTGCTGCTAGTATATGGCCTCAATGTTTATACAGGTTTTTGAACAAGGCATAATTTAGAATGTTAGTATCTTGTTATGACTTATGAGTTAGAAGAGAAACAAAGACGAGATTTTTATTTATATAAGCAGAACCTGTCTGAAGTTAGGTGGCAACTAGCTTAAACCGTGGGAGCTTTGTGGC
Organism: Geranium rotundifolium; assembly: GCA_963920655.1. NCBI lineage: Eukaryota > Viridiplantae > Streptophyta > Magnoliopsida > Geraniales > Geraniaceae > Geranium > Geranium rotundifolium. The sequence goes on along the minus strand of OY987316.1, from coordinate 36,435,670 downwards.
AACACTGTGCAAGGAAACTATGGAAAATTACAAAGCATGGACTGCTTTTTCTTAAAGGGAAAATGTGTTCCAGGAGAACATTGTCCCCAATTTTCTTATCTTGAAATAGTGAAAATAATAGGTCGACATAATCTTTTTCCGAGCCAACAAAAAAACAGAATAGTTGTTTGCATAAAGCAAAAAGATGAAGTCTTTTTTTTTTTTTCCAGATAGAGCCTGTGCCATCTACTTAAACTATTGTCCTTCCTTTTGCCAAGGTTTCATTTGACTACGCGAGCATCAAGCCTAATGCCACTCTTTTTCAAGATCTCATTCAACCACCTTGGCCAAGCCAGTATAATGTTGATGTCAAAAACCTGTTTCTATCTTCCCCCTTTCTCAACCCTGATATTCTAACATGTAAACTCAACGATCCCTCACCTGCCAGCAATTTTTCTCAGGGCTAGAAATGATTTTGTAGAAACAATGCCCGAGGGTTAATTTCAAATGGGTTGCGTGTGTGATTTGGGAACTTTGAATCTTTGTTACATGGTACATATGTGAAGAATCATTGAAGTCAACTTCACTTAAGTATTATTGTTGTAGTGACTAGCTTGGCATCCAAGTCATACTTATGATGATACTTGGCATGATATAGTATAATATATTGACTGATCCATATTTTGATATTGTATGCTCGCTCTTTGTTATTGAAATTATATTGATGCACCCTTGGCTATACTGGTACCAATAGTGTTTATCAATCCTCAACGTTTGTACCTCATACATACCACACCATATGAACTGATTACTCCAGATTCTGCAAGGTTTAGCTCAAATGACTGTCTGGAATCATTTGAAGGGTTTACCAAAGGGGCCATGTTCCATGCTGATTTTAATGTATTAATTGTAATTCTGATGCGTTTTTATAAACTTAGGTGATGGAATCCCATCAATCAAGCAAATTGGACACATCTGGAACTGCGAAGGCTGTCATTTCTAGCTTTCAGAAATTGGGGGTTGATATTGATGAAAATCAGGTACACTTATAGAAATTCATAATTCCTCTTCTATTAGGAACAGAGTAGGAAATGTGGAAATCCCCATATCTACTCAAGATATACTAAAAATAAATTCTTTGTTGCTGTGGTGCCATTTGTTAATTCAAGAGTTCTTTTAATACTCATTTGTTAAACAAGAATGTAAAGCTTAAGAGCGCCACTCTCTGAGCAGACTTAACTCACATGCTTCCACATCTTGAAGAACTATTCAGAAAATATGATTTAGGTGATATTTGAGTTGGGAAATAGATACTCTTATCATTCTTTTGCTGAAGCTGAAGATAAAATGGGTGCTGCTTTACCATACCTCTAATTTTATTGTTCAGATAGATCATTCATCTTTTCTGGCATGTCAGAACACATAACTTGCCATATCGTTTTCCCCCATCAGTTCTCTAAATGTTTGCTGAATAAAGAATGTGTCGTGGACATGCGCTGATGCATCACATCATACTTTTGAGTGTACAATTAACTCTGATGGTGGTTTTGTTTGTGCCTTAAATAGTTCTCTTTCATTAGATACAAATGGTGGTTTTGTTTTTACCTTAAATCTTAATTAGTTCTCTTTTATTAGATACAAATGGTTCGCGACCCCAAGCATCAGATGGAGATGGTAGGAGTTCCAGAAGAACATCTCAATGGTCATGCATTCCATTTGTACCATCTGACATCACCTGACGAGACGTAATTCTTTCACCCTCATCAGTGTCAGATCTTTTGTATCGCATCCCTCGGATTACGCCACTCATTCCCGTGCCTTACCCCTTCCATGCAGGGTTTCTTTCGAGTTTCAGCATAACGTCTGCGGCAGATCTATTTATGCAGAAGGCACGGTTGATGCTCTCCTTTTCCTCGCTAAGAAGGTACTACTTCTTCCACACCTCTCCTAGTCTTGCTTAAGTTTATTCTAGGTTGCCCTAATTTTACCATGACACGATTAGGGGGTGTAAACGAGCCGAATAAAAGCCTAATTTTGCTGAAGCTCGGATTGGAAAAGAATAGTCAAGCTCAAAGCAAGATTGATTAGTTTATTTTTCACTGTACATGTTTATTACAAATAAAAACCAATATAATATAATTTTAATTATTTAAATACCAAACGAGATGCCTCACGAGCCTTGATAGGATTTGCTCGAGCTCGTTATATATTTAACAAATTGAGTTCGAGCGTCTCGTTTACACCCCCGACAAATTGCAATAGGGTAAATTGCAAAAAGTGGCTACAAATTTCTCACTTTTTTGCAGAATGTGTAATTTTGTCCAAAAATGACCCTGGAATTAAAAATAATAATATTAGAAACAATTTTTTCCAACTCGAGCTTGCCTATTTTTCTCCTCCACACACCAAGTTTATCCGACTCCCCGTTTTCGTCATCGTGTTATCAAGCCGTGGGCTGGTGATATTCGGTCGAAAAAGAGGAAAACAGACGAGCTCAAGTTGGAATTTTTTTTTAATTCCAGAGGTATTTTTGTCATTTTTGGACAAATTTACACATTTAGCAAAAGAATTCGTAAGTTCACAACTTTTTTTTGCAATAAAAAAGTTCATAGCCACTTTTTCCAGAAATGAATAGTTCTATTTTTGCAATTTTCTCAGCAATATTGTCTCCTACGTTCCAAGTATACTGAAATCATTCCCTGTAAAAGGGCATGAGTTTAGTTTGTGGTCATGAATCACACCCATTCTTTGACCTTTTTATGGAGTTTATTTTTGTTTCCTCAAGCCATGTTACTTTAATTTCAGATGCTTTGTGTACATGCAGATAAAATCAAAAGCTGACAAGCGGATCTATGATATGATCGATGTGTTGCGGGAGGGCAACATGCGATGATGGTTTGTATTGGGAGGAGATCATTTTGGACCATTTGTTCTGAAATCTTTGGGTATTTTGAGGATTTTGGTGTAATAGATTAGTCTTTGGTGCTTTCTTCGGATATGGCGTGTGTTTGAATATAAGATTATAAGATTATAAGGTTATGTGTCCGTATTTATCCGGACTCGTCTTGTTTTGAAAAAATATTGTTTGTTTTCAGTTTGGCTCTTTTCGAACGAATTATATTAATTTAAAAATAATTAAATTCAAATTTAGCCACATTCATTTTGGTTTAAATGATCATTCTAATTTAAAAAATAATTTTATTGGATGAAATGTATATTTAGGGGGTGTATTCAATTAGGATTTTAATGGATTTTGAATGACTTTTAAAAGTTCATGGATTCTCAAAGTTTATAAGACTCTTTCAAGTCTTGAAAGAGTCTTGATGATTTTAATGGAATGATTTTGTAAATCTCATGATTTGTGATGATACTTTTAAGGACTTTTTTATGCCTATAAAGACTTTCAAAATCATTTATAGTCATCTATTTTTCAAAATCATTTAAAGTCATTGACATTTATAATACCTTTAGATTTTACAAGTATTTTTAAAGTCATGATTGAATACCACATGACTTTAAAAGTATTTTTAAAATCATGATTGAATACACAAGACTTTAAAAGACTTCTTAAATCCATTAAAATCATGATTGAATATACCCCCTTAATTAAATACTAAATGAGCTGCTTGTAAATTTGTTGAGTTCTAAATAATTGAAATTAAACTCAACTTGTTTGTTAAATGAATTCAGCCTTAAAGTTTGAATAATTCGAATTTGGTTTGAGTTCAAATCAAATTGTGTTGTTACAGTTTGGTTGATAATTTGACTCAATTAGTGTCTTATGTATACAAACATAAGCTCTCAAACTAGATAGGTACTTGATAATGAGGTTGCAAAATAGCTGTTTGTAGGCAAAATATCTCAAATCTATGGAGGAGCTGAATTTCCCAAATTGGGATCAAAATTAGATAATGAAATATGTATTTAATGTAACAATTCTGAATGTTAATGAAAATCTCAAACAAGAAAATGTATTGATTCAAAAACGATTGATAATAAAAAAACTACAACTCAACTCTAGCGGAAGAGAAGTCCTCAAGAGGCACTACAATGCAATTCAGATAATCAATACCCTCTCAAAATACTAAAGATTACTACTTATATGTTGACGAATCGAAACCCTAATTTTCTTGCACCTCTCAACCTTGTCGTGGCGTGGTGGTGTCAGTCCTTTTCTCCTGCTGTGTTTTTGGGACTGTTGACGAGCTAGACGATGAAAAGGGCTCTGCAACGACTAGTTCCACCTCAGCACTGCTAGCCTCTCCCGTTGCACCACATGTACCAATCAGCTCTTCAATAACCCTCTTGTCGAAACGACGTCGTTGCTTGCTTTCAACAGTCTCATGTTCTTCGACGACACCGTTTAATACTTTCTTCTCCAAATTGTAAGTATGATCATGATATTTAATATGTCTCGTTGTCACATGTACGCCAAAAAGAGGAAAACAAGAACTATACATGTGTGGGGTAGCAAAATGTCCTATTCCATATAGGACCCAATGCCCTATCCGTTCAAGTTGAGGACGGGACGGGAAATTTTTGTATCCCACCTAGATTGGGGTGAGGCATCTCGTCGGTCCCTTCCCCAATATAATTAAAACATATTTAATATAGGTTTTTATTAAAATAATAATTTATAATACAAGTTTTATTTTAAAAATTATATTTTTAACTCTATTTTAGATCGGGGATGAAGAACGGGAAATCTCCGTCCACGTCAGGAACGAGGTGGAGAAAATCCGTCCCGAACCCACCCCGCTACCATCTACGCACGTGAATATCACGTGACTCGAGAAAAAAAAAGTGGGAAAAACCAGAGAAGAAGCGATTCTGTTTGTGAATTGAGCTGCAAGAGCAGAGAGCTGAGCAGGAAGCGAGAGATTCGAGAATGGAGGATTTAGAGTCAATTCTTGAGTTCTTGCCACCATTGGCGAGGTCTTCGAGCTCGTTGTCTTGGCCATCGCAGGCCGTGGAGGCGCTTCAAGCCATATCCAGAGGTCCAGCTCACAGCCGAGTTGACTCTGGCGAGGTCCTCTTCGTCGCCATTTCCGATCTCCGAAGCTCTCTTTCTCTCTCCTCCGAACCCTTGGCTCCTTACGCTCCCGATGGCTACGCTCTCTTCTTCGACGATGTAGGTCATTTCATCGCTTTCGATTTGTTTGCTTAATTGCTGATTTTGATGCGATTCTGTGAATTTGGATTAGAACATTTGAATTCGTATCCCTTTTAGTAGTTCATGCTCAATCTGAATTAAGTTTAAAAATATATGTGGTGCTTGTCTTGCTGACTTAGTTTTGATGTGAATCCCAATTTGATAGTGTTGGTTTTGCTTTTGTTGATGATAATGTAGGTTCATGGAATTGGAAACACCAGCAGGTGTTCAATCTGAATCAAATTAAAAATATAGGGAAAAAAAAGTTCTACACTATGACACTTTTGTGTACTTTGTTACTGGCAAGAATGTGGTGTGAACTTTGATTTTTCATACAAAATGTAAGTATTTTTTTTAAAAATGACGAAATTACACTTAAAACTAGGAGGTTAATATTTTTAAAAAATAATCTGTGAGTTTTTCCACTTTATCTTCTAACTAAAATTTGTAATTTAATTTTTTGTTGAATTATTTTTTAAAATTCTTAATTTTCGGGGGCAATTTCATCATATTTGTAGAAATACATACATTTTGCATGAAAAACAAAGTTCCCATAATCTTTTCTCCATTAGCAAAGTACACAACATCCTCTTGCAATAGTGGCATATAGCAATTTTTTGCCATTTTCCCTAAAATGTATGTCTGGCTGACTTAGTTTTGAAGTAAATCACAATTTGATAGTTTTGGTAATGATAATGTAGGTTTCACTGCATTGGAAGCACCAGCAAGTGAATTTCTCTTTTTATTTTTAGTTGAAAGGATAAACATTGTGACCCTTGTCTGTTAGGATCATAGCCACCCCCATGAAATTTGTGCAGGCCAACATTGTATGTTGTGATTAAAGTTGTGGAGGTTATGTGCAGTTGATGTCGCGTGTAGAATCAGGGAAGTGGTTTGGGCAGGTGCTTCCAGCATTAGCAAGTTTGCTATTGCGGTTGCCGTCTTTGTTGGAAACCCACTATCAGAATGCAGATGGCTTTCTGAATGATGGAAAATATGGAGTCAAAATGGGTCTTCGTTTATTAGGTCCACAAGAAGCAGGCATAGTGATCCTTAGTCAGGTATGCAGTATGGTTCAAGTACTTGAGTCCTTGTCAATTCTTAACTACTATTGTCATTATATCCACAATTTGAAGAACTATGGTCTGTTCATTTAGAAGTTCAGTGGACAACAACAAGCCATAAAGTGGTCTAATACTGTATGAGTTACTCGATGTTGACAAAGACAAATGTTTCCCTGTAATACTCGAGTCCACAATCTTTTGTCTCTGGGTTGACTTATTCCATTAGCAAGAATGTTATATGTCCTGTTTTACGCATGCATGGATGAAGCAACGATCCTATTTCTATTTATGCACTGCAGTTGTTGCTTAATGAAATACTATGGATGGCTAATGACAAAGCTGCTTTCAGGAGTTGATTGGTGCTCTTCTAGCATGCTCTTTCTTATGTTTGGTCCCGATTAATAACAGAGGTGCCAAACATCTTCGAACAGTAAACTTCGACCATTTATTTGAGTATGTAATTTTTTTCCCTTCTTTGACAAACTCAGGAATAGGCTCAGGGATTATTGCTAATGGTGAAATTTGTGGACTAAAAAGTAACTGAAATTTGTGTTTCAGGAACCTGTATGATAGCTATAGTGAGAAGCAGGAACACAAGATAAAGTGCATCATACACTACTTTGAAAGGATATGCTCATTTATGCCAGTGGGATTCGTGTCATTTGAGCGTAAAGTTCTTCATTTGAAACATGATCCTTCACACCTTTCTTACCCCAAGACTGATCTTTGGAGCAATTCTTTTTTTCCTCTATGCCATTTTCAGGTAATAGATGAAGCTAAATGTCCAATAAAGATTATTTGTAATAGCTGCACCATCTGCTTATTCCATAGTTGTTGCTTTCTAGGAAATGTTGGAGAACTAGCTAAACTAAAAGCTTCAGCTGATAATTGATGTCCAATAATTGGTTTGTGCTCTTAATACACCTCCTCACATGCAAAACCTACTCACTTAGTGCTAGGCTTCAGAACTAGCTCCTCTCTTACCTTTGTGCTAGAATAGTCTAATTGTGAAAAAGGTGGTTTCCCGGATTCAACGTCCAGAATGTTAGGTCGACCATGATCTACTATATTTGAGAACCAATTAAACTAAAAGCTTTAGCTGATACTTGAGGCCCAATAACTTGATTTACACTGTTAACACTTGCAATTATATCTATATTTTTAGGTGCACAGTTCAGGTTTTATAGAGGATCATACCAGTGAAGCGCTTGAAGTGGATTTTGCAAACAGATATCTTGGGGGTGGTGCTCTTCACAGGGGATGCGTACAGGTTTAGTTTACAAACTCTGAAATAGATAGGTCCATGATTTATTTTATTTTTTTGCAATTATTTGGTAAAGGTAAACTTCAGTATTTCCTGTACCGTCATCTGATAGTTGATAGTCAATTGGCTCAACTGGGAACACATGGTGTTATCTGCATGTTTACTAGAAAAGTCATCGATGAAACTTGAAGTAAAATACAAATTTATTCACTGTGCTAAAGTGTTTATTCATGGTATATGTTCCCCATTTCTATTTTGCTATACACTTTTACTGTCTCTTTCACTGTGCCGAAGTGTTTATTCATGGTATATGTCCCCCTCATAATATTGTCATTATTGCACCTTCTTATGAATCTATTAAGCTATCATCGCCTTGAAGGCTTACTTGGATTTTTCAAAAGCTGATTATGTATGTCATTATGTAGGAAGAGATTCGTTTCATGATTAATCCTGAATTAATTGCTGGCATGATTTTTTTGCCTGCCATGGAAGACAATGAATCAATTGAAATTGTTGGAGTAGAAAGGTTCTCAAATTATGAAGGGTGAGTATGATTTCATTATGAAACCTCACTTTTAAGGGTACTGGTCTGTGAACTGCTATGTCACTTCAGTCAATTTTTTTCTTCAATTGATGTAGGTATGCCTCTACATTCCGTTTTTCAGGAGAGTATGTGGACAAAAAGGATGTAGACTTTATCGGGAGGCGTAAAACCAGAATCATTGCAATAGATGCATTGTGTAGCCCAGGGATGAGACAATACAAGTTGAAAAGCATACTCCGGTATATAAAATATCAGTTTCTAGCACCATCCATGCATATAGCCCCAGAAATACACATGCTTATGAATTAGGCCGTCTAAAACATGTCATTTTGGATGAACCATCGAAGTATCGAAGGCAAATATTTCACCGACTGAGCATTCTAGTGTGCATTTGAAATGGAATGAAATATTTTTGTCTGAATACGAGGCTTTTCCAAAATTTTGTATCCCTTTTCCCCTATAGAAGTATCTTTTTGGCTAGAGTGATAGCATGGCTCTGGCAATTAATAGCACGGTTAGGATTTTCATTGAGGCAAATTGGACGGTTAAGAGTAAAATTGATTCCATTTTGTTTCTTCATCTCTTCCTTGAATAAGAAATGTGTAGGGTGAATAAGAAACTGCACTGCCCTATTAATTTTGTGAGAGACATGGAGAATTAAGAAATGATATTTAAATGTTCACCCCCTTAACTAGTGAGTTCCTTGCAGGGAGGTTAATAAAGCATTCTGTGGCTTTCTCGATCATCAATCTAAATATTGTCTGCACAAGAAAATGTTTCAAGGGAGTGAACTTTATCGAGCTCAGCTTGATCATGATGTCAAAGACTGTAACGACATAACCATGATTGATGCTTCGGTAGGAGTTCTGTAAATATATTTACATGGAAGAGATATTAACATGAATCTTTCATTGTTCATCTATCACAACCTGTCTTTTTCACTGATCCAGCGTGTTTTCAATTTGATTTGCTCCATAGTCTCAAGAAGCTCCCTCAACGTCAGAGCAAACCAATGAAAGAAGATTTGAGGAAAACATGGATTGTAGTCCTGGTTGCATCGAGTCTCTCGACCATGACAATATCGGTATTGCCACAGGAAATTGGGGGTGTGGTGCTTTTGGAGGAGATCCTGAAGTGAAGTGTATGATTCAGTGGCTTGCTGCCTCTCAGGTAATTTGATCTCTGGAAAAACACATACATGGTCAGATGTCAGAATATTATGGATGACGAGCTGATAGTTGAGCGGCTCAGGCTGTCCCCCATTCTTTGCACCTGAACCTCTCATATTGTTGTCTTAAAATCGAGCTGTAGTCTGTGTAGGATGGTCTTTAACTTTCTTACATGCAAGATTCTAAAGTCTACTTCATCCAGTTCATCCTAGTTTCCTTTTCGTTTTGTGATCTTTCCTTATACGGCTAAATGTCTTTCAGGCATCGAGACCTTTCATTTCATACTACACGTTTAATGAAGAGTCGTTGAAGAACCTTGAACAGGTACAATTGTCTTTCCCTTTTCAAGTTGTTATGTTCTCATTACCACATTATCAATCCATGTAACTCGTTGGTAAAACTTACTACGTAGCAATCTCTGGAATTTACTTTGTATTCAATGAATAATTCTCATACAAGACCCTATATTTATATTACTAGGATTACACTAAATAGGAAAAGAGCCTATTAACAAAATAGGAAAGGGGAATAGGAAACAAGAATAAGAAACCCTGATCGACAGCCCCACAAATTGACGTGGGTTGATGTTGATCAACCAACATTAATTTGTCTGCAAGAAACTGATGACGTTGACAAGGGAGAGCTTTGGTGAAGATATTGGCTACCTGGAGAGTCGATGATGCATGATGGAGAGAAAGTACTTGAGAGTCATATGCCTCACGGATGAAGTGACAATCCACCTCAATATGTTTGGTGAGCGCTCAAGATAGACATGAATAGCCGTAATATATATAGCACTGTTATTGTCAAATGTAGATGAGTAGTCCCAGGAGGGGGAATCCTAATTCATATAGTAGTCCACACAACCAGATAATCTCTAAACAAGCCTGAGACGTAGCACAATACTCTGCCTCGGTGGTTTTGCATTTCCAAGAAATATGAGTAGGACCAACAAACATACACCAATCAGTCGTAAAGCGCCTCGAATCCACACAACCTACCAAATCTGCATGGTTGTGTGCTGAAAGATGAATGGGAGTATTTGAGGGAAAGTAAATTCCCCTTGTAACCTTAACCGTACCCAACAGATAGCGTGAAATGCAACAAACCGTAGTCATATGCAAATGTAATGGAGACTGAAGGAACTGACTAACGTACTAGACATCAAAAGAAAAATCTGAGCGACTAGTAGTAAGATATATCAAACTCCCAATCAACTGATGATACAATGTTGGATTATACAGGAGATCATATTTCTCTTTACGTAACTTGACATTGAGCTCTATGAGAGTGTCAGCTAAGGAAGTACCACGAATACCGGAGTCGAGCTGGTCAATAGCATACTAAACCTGATTAAGAAAAATACTTGTTGAGCCTGTGTAGACCTCAAGGCCCAAAAAATGCAAAAACATTCCCATCTTAAGCCCCTTTGCTATCAGCTCTCCTAATTCCTGATCATGCACAACACAACCATTGGAGGAGAATTTAACATCATAGTTATCTTCAATAAGTTGTCCAATAGAGAGCAAATTAGCTGACAATTTAGGATAAAGGAAAACATCTTTAATCTTTGAGGAGACATCCCCAACAACTAACAACTGTAATCGACAATTGGTTGTCATCATCAGTCTCTAGCAGAGAAGATCCCTTATATTGACGAACATTATGCATCCATGAATATTAGAAGATATATGAAAGGTTGTCTTTGAGTCCATAAACTACATAGTGGCAGAATGTAAAGATTTACCTTGTAATCCAAGAGCAAAGAATGCGGACGCAATCATTTCTTGTACCATTTCGGGAGTGACAGTCGTGCTTGGATGAGCTCTGGGAGACATCACAGGAGTAGTAGGAGACCCTGCAGCATGATTTGCGACATTCTGGCGGCGAGGTGGGCGTATGCGGCATGTCTCGATAGAATGACCTGGCTTCTTGCAATATCTGCAGATGTTGCACTGACTGGCGATATGGCCAAACCTATGACACGTGAAGCATTCAACGTTGCTCATATTTCGGGGTCTGGATGGATGCTTGGCAGCAGTAGTCCGATCAGCATGAGTGATGGACGAAGACCCTTGTTGGAAGTTGGATATATCCAACTCTAATTGATGATAAACCCGTCGCAAATACTCCCACATGTCTTTAGCGGTACGATAAGGGCGAAGGCTAAGGACTAAGTGTGGATCCATAGAACCCAAAATCCAACTCCGAATCTGAGCATCCTTGATCCCCCAATCTGCGGGACGTAAAATAACGGGTGGGTCCACAGCATCTGGCTCAACGACAGTACTCGAATCACTCGGGGTGACCAATGCCTCGTCTGAATCAGAGATGTAATCCCACAAACCCTTACTTTTCACAAAGGTCTCAAACTGAAAGGACCATAAAGAATAATTTTTACCCGTAAATCGGGTAAAACTACCATCGATATTCTCCATAGTAATCGACAATGAATCACAGATCGCGAGGTATCTCGGGACACTCTGGACTACGTTGGGACTTCGGGGTCTGAACCGGAACTCAGATGACAGAGAGTTCAAGAACTAGATCTTGACAGAAAAACAAAAGAGAGCTTCTGGTACCATGTCAATTTCTGCAATTTACTCTGTATTAATAATCCATGTGCAAGACCCTATATTTATTTATACTAATAGGATTACACTAAATAGGAAAGGGTGAATAGGAAAGGGAAATAAACTATGTGCTTCTGATTTCTGATTGACTGTTCCCGGAAAGCAAGTAGTAATAAGATTACACTAAATAGGAAGAGAGCCTGTTAACATGATAGGAAAGGTGAATAGGAAACAAGAATAGGGGAATAAATTATGTGCTTCTGATTTCTGATTGACTGTGCTGGATTGACTGTTCCGGAAAACAAGTGGTTTCTCTGACAAACTGGATTTCCAAATTTGAGTTATTCTGGTTTACAATCAAGGCAATCCCTTACCAGAGGGAAATTCACATTGCTTTTGCAAATACTATTATTGTGCTGTATGCGGCTATTTATTTCCTTTGGTCTAGATGAAAACCAGGTTACCTAGGGTTATTCATGTTTCGGTTCGGTTTCGGACATGTTGGTTTTTGGTTTAGTTTGGTTTTTTATGAACCGAATTTTACGAAATTCTCATATTTTAGACCGTTTTGACTCACCGGTGTTCAGTTGGATTTTGTTTGAACCGATTTTCATGAAATTATCACATTTTTGGCCGGTCTTGACTTATTTATTTTTAGACCAATATTTGTAGGCCCGATTAATAAAGACCGATGACTTAAAATGAGCCATATGTCCAAATCGATCGGTTTTCTGTTTAATTCGGGTTTTTTCGGGCGATTTTGAACTGAATCAAGTTAGTTCTATTCGGTTTGGTTATTTTTGGGTCGGTTCGGTTATTTTTGGGCAGCCCTATGGTTACCTCTTTGCCTTGGGAGTGATCGACACTGTTCTTTTGAATTCATGGTGTTGTTATTTATCATGTAGGTTACTCAGTGGATCTTGTCACATGGCTGGACAGTCGGAGACCTGTGGAGCATGTTGACGGAATACTCATCCCAGAGACTGGACGGCAAAACTAAATCCGGCTTCCTTACTTGGCTCCTTCCGTCAATATCTAAACACGACGAGTGACTAGACTCGCCAAATTCACTGTAAGAATGAATAGCTTCAACATTCTTATTTATGCGACATTTTTATGATACAGCTTTATACTGTCTGTGGAGAATGACTGGTCCTAGCTCCATTGATATTAGAAGTAAGGTCAAGATTCACATGTGCAATAGGCTAGAAATTATATGAATAGATTTCTGTAACTTGGAAGTACGTAACCTTCTGCAACAGTTTACATTTAATAGGGCCGTTAAGAAAATGCCCGAACTGATCAAACCGACCCGACACGGTTATAATAAAACTAAAATTAAATCTGTTTGGTTCCAGTTTGTAGAAGTGAACTGATTAAAAATCGAACCCAACCGAAAACCGATTGGAAGTTGAACTTTTGGGCTTATTGCAGCTGAGCCTCTCTCTAAAATCTCATATATGATATGAACACTCCTCTTGTGGAGTTGTTTGGAAAGCACAAGAAAAAAATTCGGAGTCTAAGCGTTTGAGGAATCATGTATCTCATCCCTCTGCCGTTTTTCTGGATCGACGTCGCCCCTATCTTCTATCCAAAATTCGAAAGAAGCGTTCTAAGGCCTTCCATCGTCCCGGGTCTCCTCCCGGACCCCCAAATCGATTTCCCTCCATTGAGAGCTGCAACAATCTTCCAATTACCGCTGACTCTGTTGCAAGTGCCAGAAGAACTTGAGGGTTTTGGAAAGTCTTGGGATTTACATCTAGGAGCATCGATGAGGAAATGATTTGATTCTTTTAACAATTCGAGCTGGATAATGCTGCCTCTTCTCAATGAGGAAATGATTCGATTCTTTTTTTCATTCTATTTTCTTCCTTTCGATTGCATTATATTGTCCTTATAATTTTCTTTTTCCGACTTGAGAATTGACCCTTTCTTTTTTAATATATTCGTTTTATTGCTGATAAAAAAAGTTATTTATCTTCATTAACGGGCTTTAAAATATTAGATCAACAAAAAATAAGTGAAAAGACCCAAAAAAGTGAATAATACATAAAAACGATACAAATAAAACCGATCGGATCGAATCGAATCAAAAACCGACGGATTCAGAATCGAACCAAATTTCACCGGTTCAATTAATTTGATTTTATTGAAACCGAGTTGGTCGATTTGGTTCTGTTCAAAACTGAACCATGAACACTTTATCAATCAATGAATTTGTAAGTCTATAAATTACTGACATGCAGGCTCAATTAACAATTCTGAGGTGGAGCCATGTGCATGAAGTGGAGTCCAATCAGAGTCAGTGACTTCAAATCCTAGATTGAAGTGAAGTCATGTGTTTCTGGGAACAATTTTAACAATTATGAGTCACTTTCTTGAGAGCTTTCTCTATTACTTGCGCTGACTTGTGAACTCCAACTATCGTTCACAGTCAAACCAACCAGCAAGAGAAGCTTGCTTGCAAGGAAGAGTGACCAATGGAAGGTTTATTCTCTAAGTATATGCTTTACTGGAAGAATCATTCCATAGCATATACTCATTTTCATTTCTATGTCCAGATTTACTGTTCCTAATCTTGCTTATAATTAACCTCAAAAAAGCATAAACTCATGTTAATGTTGTCTTCTTCTACTTTTTCTGAAGCTCAAATCTGGATATTGGTTACATGCTGCCATGGATGTGTTTGTTGCTTGTCATCTACTCATTTCTGTCTCCTTGTTCTTGTCTGTGTAGTCACAAACTCTGGCATTATATGGTTAGATGACCATCAACAAATACATGCATTGTTATTGCATCCCTCCCTCCCCCTCGATTCGTTCGTCTTAATTGCTTTTCGGGTTCTCGGGTTTTATTTGTTTTTCTTTTGTACAATATAGCAGCGTGTGTGTTTTTATGTGGAACACATTTCTCCTTGTGTTCTTGCAGGTTTGGGACTGGTCAAGCACATATGTATGGTTTATCCAGATGTAATGTTGATCTGAATGACAGTATTGTAAGCAGTGTTCTAAATAACGCTAGGCCTGAAGATTAATCGGTGACTGATCAGATTGTCGGATCATTAAGGGCAATTTTGTTATTGTGCATTTGGAACTGCAATACAATTTATCTGTTGGATGATCTGAATGTTCCATGGGCTGAGATCTCGTGCTCGCTTACCTCATTGAGGCCGCCTGTTACCGGTTTAACGTTCTGCGCCCACAAGCGAAAAAGGTCCAATCGCACTGAGCCCCAACACCAAATCGAGTCTCCCTTGCCAATTTTGGAATGTTTGGATTCCAATTCCGCTCCATATCTCCCTGAGCCAACGATACGGGAGTCACCACTTGGGAAACGAGGAAGACCATATCCTTAAGTTTCAGCGTATGAAAGGAAAATATTCCGTTCAACAGTATCTTTAGCACATATATTGAAACTAGTGATCTCATATTTATTATACAGTAAACTCACAACTTGAGAACCCCATTTCGGTTCTCTCAAGTTCTCAATCCAATAACATAAAATAACATATTTACACAAAATAACAACATTTCCAACTCTCCCAATCTCAAGTAGTGTAGATCATAACAACCTTAAACTTCCCAAACCAAGACAACAAAAAATGTGCACATCATAGGACCTCTTATAAGGTACAAGGCAGTGCTCGTCTGGACCAACCAAGATACCCTACTGAGTGTATGCCCCAGACATTATTACCAATATCAAAGAAAATCATACAGTGAGATACGGGCCTTACCAAGAAGCAACATCAAAAGTGTGATGTCGAACATACACATCACGGGCTACTTGATACAGGCCCGGTTCTCCTCAACAAGAAATGCCAGCGCCGAGGCCTGGCCTGGCCTAAGCGCCGGTGACACAAAAGAACAGCTTATGGCTCCTAAACCTCACAAGTTGCTTTCCCCGTGGAGGCGCGCCGCCGCCTATTCTCTTGTCCTGCCGCCAGAAACCATCAAATCTCGAGACCTTCCCAGGTCGAGGCTTCACAAAAGCATCGTCGCCGGAAGCGTAGAAACCTGCAATGCTGGAAGATAGACGACGGTATTGGCTTCGGGTTCTGCTCCTCTTGATTGCCTTGTAAGCCATTGGGATCAGACCCTCCATCGAATCAAGAATTGAAGAAATTACAGGGACAAGGAAGAAGATGATGATGATGAAGAAGAAGAAAGAAGAATTTGGGTTTGGTGGTGGTTTTGTCAATATGTATGTGTATGTATATGCTTCCTCAACCTCTCTTGTTGTGTAGTGTAGCTATACATGAGCTTGCATGTCTTGGCACGTTTTGAGACATGAATCATGAAGGAATCGACCAAAATGGTCGCAACCATTATAAAATTAATTGAGTATCATTTCATGTCTATCCATTATTGAATGTTCATTTTCTTCAATATTCTCAACTTTAGGAATAAACAAAAAGAAGCATTATCGTTAGGAGTAGGCAGCATGACCGAACCGGACAGAATTAGACCTTCTGGTTCTTACAAGTTAAGAACCGGAACCATTACATAAAGGGACGGTTCTCCGGTGATATTTGTTAGAACCGGTCTATTCTAAATTTTTGTTAATTATGCGGTTTATAGTTTGAATTAGACTATTTTGATCCCGATTTTTAGACAAAAACTTAGAACATGTAATTATTAAAAGATAACGAAAATCAAACGTTAACACTTAATTATTACAACTCAATCGAATCATAAAGTTTACAAACAAAATACTAATAAAAGTTTAGCGAACTGGTTCGGATCTGGACGAGTACCCGATGGTTATGTGTTTTAAGAACCGGAACCAACCCAGAGTTATATAAATATTTTAATTTTAAAAACAGAATTGGAACCGTTACCTACAGTTCCCTGCTTCTCTGATTCCAGTTTCGATTTGATCTCCGAGCCTAAAATGTCCATCCTTAATCATCATCGGTATTTTAGTTAATCCCCACGTTTCAGAAAGATATCAATGTGTTTACTAGTTTACATAACAAGTATGAATTTTGGTCAATCAAGTTGAGTTTTTAAGCGAGTCAAAGTTTTAAACAACAAGAGTTCAGTTCCCACGCCCATAAAACAAGTGAAACTACCTTATTCTTGCCAAAGTTATTAGCGCAGAGCAAAGAGTTCTAAGAGGAGACAACAGTTCTCAATTAAATGTCATTTTCTTTCGGATAAATCTAATTAAATTTTGGGTAAACTAACTATACTGAACTTCTATTTTCTCATAGCGTTTAAAAAAAATCTATGAAGTTAAAAGTGAAATGTCTACAGTTCCCCTGACCTCGATCACTTAATCTTCAAAACATGCATTCGACGATGTTGAATGGTTCAGTGTTGTTAGAGAAAGAAGGTAATCTGAGTGTGAAGCGTGATAGAGAATAATACATAACCTATCAAAACGACACATATAAAATCGAGATTTCACAACGACAAATAAATAACATTCTAAACATTTCACATTCAACTTAACTGATTTTATCATTTTTTTTCCAACCCTACAAGAAAAAAATAAGTTGAGTGCTATTGGTTGGACCAAAATGTTGATGACATTTAGTTATGATAGTTACATATTTTTTTCCAAAAATTAAATCACATGTACAAATGAAGTGCAAGAATGGTTCTAACCTTTTTAGGACCAACATTTAGTTATGATAGTTACATACTATTTTTCCAAAAATTAAATCACATGAACAATTGAAGTACAAAAATGGTTCTAACCCTTTTAGTAGCAAATTCTCAGTTGCCTCCAAAGCTTCCTCAGACTGAACAAGAAACCTATCTTCCTCTTTCTCATCAACATGATCAAGATTGAGCTCAAAATGGGGTTTTAACTGATTCATCAACACACCCATTTCTGTATTCTTCTTCATCATCATCATCAGAAAAGCTTCTGCAACAATTTCGAAATCTGATCAGCGAGATCTGAATGGCCAATTTCTCTCTGTGCCCCTGTCTCCGTCCTTTAATTTCGAAAATGCCATCGCCTTGAAGACAAAGTTTCGAGTTCCGTGGGGCTCGAATCATGGGCGTTTCCGGA
The DNA here is from genome assembly GCA_963920655.1 of Geranium rotundifolium. Lineage (NCBI taxonomy): Eukaryota > Viridiplantae > Streptophyta > Magnoliopsida > Geraniales > Geraniaceae > Geranium > Geranium rotundifolium. Next base: position 36,417,901 of record OY987316.1, on the reverse strand, counting down.
ATACGAATAATCTGATCTTTATTGTTATTTTTGTCTCTTTTCGCTGGTTCATCGCAACATGTTACATGTGCAGATAGAGCTCGATAATAAAAAGATCATTTTTTTCGATTCTGTTCCCGATTCTCGATTTGTGTCTCGATATTGTAGCTCTAATTTGCATTCCCAGTTCGAACTAATCGATGGCGTTCGAACCCAGAAAGATCATCATCGACACCGATCCTGGAATCGGTAAGCTTTTTTTCACTGTTTTTTTCCTCTCAAATCTGGTTCCCCTAGAAATGATCTTCGGAAACAAACCCAGGATCTGTATGTTAATTTGTTTGACGATCCTTGGAAAATCATGGGTTCTATTGCTTTTTCATCGCTCGATTGTTCAATTTCAGATTCTGCACATCAAGTTCATTGATCCCGTTTACTTTCAATTCAATCTGTTGATGAAAAGGGCATGAACAGATCTGGGAATGCTACACTGCAATTACTCTAATTTGGATTTGGGTGTCATTTTCATATGAAATGTTTGATTCTCTCTTGTTTTGAGTCTTGTAGATGATGCCATGGCTATATTTCTGGCGCTGCGGTCGCCGGAAGTGGAAGTGATTGGTCTCACTACAATATTTGGGAATGTGTATACTACTCTAGCCACCAGAAATGCCTTGCATTTGGTGAGAGTTTATGGAGCTTATTGTATTTGTGGTTGAACTTCTGATGATTTTCTTGTGCAAATCTTAATAACATGTTTGTGGTTTAGTTGGAGATTGCTGGGAGGACTGATATTCCTGTGGCCGAAGGGTCTCATGTCACCATCACTGTATGTACCATTCGTATACTCTTTGTTGATCTTACATGCTGATGGCTCTTTTTGCTTACCATTTCTCTTATCTTATACTTGTTGGCTTGTTGCAAAAACTACATTTATTGATTGTACTTGACGTTGATAGAAACCTTGTAGGCCTTATGGTTTCAAATTGAAGATAATGATCTGCAGTAGTTATGAGACCGGTTTATCTGTGCATGTATGACTGAAGTGAGATTATCTTGGAAAGGAATATTTGCCTGTATACGTCAAAGTTTTGATATTTGTATATACAAGGGAAAATAGCAAAATGGTGCGGTATACTATCACATTTTTGCAAGAGGGTGTTGTTTACTTTGATAATGTCAAAAAATGTACTGTGAATTTTGATTTTTTGTGCAAAATGTGTGTATTTGTGAAAAAATGACAAAATTGCCCTTAATATGTTCTAGTCATTTTTGTACAAATACACACATTTTGCACAAAAAAGTCAAAGTTCACATCACCTTTTTGCTATTAATAAAGTACATGGCACCCTCTCGCAGAAGTGTGATAGTATACAACAGGTTTTTGCCTTTTTTCCCTTGTATATATTATGAACATGAATTTATTCTGTTCTAGTTATACTGTTATGTTCAAGCATCACAGTATATAAGACAAAATGTCCTACTGTATGTAAGTTTCAATGCATTTAAATTCTTGTTTCATGTTAAAAACCTTTTCATTCCAAGTGTAAATATTTGCATGTAAGGCAAATAATTTTAGGTAGATGCCAGAGTGAATTGGTTATATAGGGTACTGCTGCTTCTCAGTTGTTTGTTCTTTTGGTGTTACATAATTGGATAGTGGCATGTTTGCTTTTTGCTATATAGTACGTATTTTTAGTTTTACTTACTGTCATTGTTCTAACTGCTAAGTTTGCACATACAAGCTCTTCATGTTGTCTCGTCATGTTTTGTTCTTCATCAATTCATTGCATACTTCTTTTGTGTAAAGAAAGGTACAAAACTCCGCATTGCTGATTTTGTCCACGGTACGGATGGACTTGGCAACCAAAATTTCCCACCACCAAAAGGAAAGGCAATTGAACAGTCAGCGGCTGATTTTCTTGTTGAGCAGGCTAATTTGTACCCGGGAAAAATAACGGTGGTAGCATTGGGCCCACTTACAAATATTGCACTGGTTAGGTTCTTGATCAATTACATGGGTTTTCTTAAAATTTTGATAAGAGCTATATATATTTTAATAACGCAGAATTTGGATTCTCTGGGATTGGTTATGAAAATCATAATTTCGCATATAACAGTTTAATGTTTTGGAACTATGATATTCAAATAAAAGGACCATAGTTGTCATTTGAAATGCTTTATTTCAGTCATGTTTTATAGTACCTTGAACGTTGTGATGTGACGAAAATCTAAATACAAATTCTTTACTATCCAAATGAACCAAAGAATTTCAAATCCAAAATTTCAAATGAAATACTTGGATCCAAACAGACCGTAAGCTAGTTTCATTCTTTGGCTAAAAGGATACTTTATTGACACAGGCTGTTGAACTTGATCCTGCATTTGCAAAAAACGTTGGACAAATTGTTCTTCTTGGTGGTGCTTTTTCGGTGAATGGTAATGCCAACCCAGCAGCAGAGGCCAATGTAAGTTAATATATTTATGTATTGAGCTCTAAATCCTGATGTGTTAATCAAACATTTCCATAGTTGTTTACCATTCATTCATTCTCTATCTGACTTGTGAACCCTCCCCGGCTTGTAAATGGATTAATATATGCTTGGCTTAAAATTCTTTCGGGTCAATCCAGAATCTTCTATTATTGAATTGTACTAGCTTTGGGTTGATTTGCATGATAATATGTGCAGATGCAAGGGTGATCTTTAAATTTCCTAAATTATTGCTTGTTTTTTCTCGCACCTACATACAGCTTTAACCCTGGATTAAATGAACAGATACTAGGCGATCCAGAGGCTGCAGATATTGTATTTACTTGTGGAGCAGATGTTTTAGCGGTGGGGTTAAATGTTACTCACCAAACTATTCTAACAGGTACTTCTTTGCTATATCACTATGATTGAGGTCACTGTTATGGGTCTATATTTGTATTTGATGAAAGGACCTCCAGTTAATGTAAAACTCTTATTTGAAAGTTCTAGAGAGGGTTCAGGTGAAAACTCCTCCTTAGAATGCAAACTAGGAACCAATATGAACCTTTCTATTGAACTTTTTTATGCCAGATTAATTCTTATGTGTTTAAATATTGAGTTTACAACAGTTGAGATTCACATATATGTGATTACATCACTTATATCATTTGCTTACATCAGTTTTTAGTTTGCATTCTAAGAATGGTTTTCACCTCAACCTAAAATTCTAATGATGTGCTATTTGTGTATGATAATCATGTTGTCTTCTTCAATATAAATTTTATTTTGACATATTGCAGACGTTGATCGAGACACGTTGGCACAGTCAAATGGAAAATTTGCTCAATACTTGTGCAAAATCTTAGATGTGTACTTCTCTTATCATAGCGATGCGTACAGCACAAAAGGTTTTGTTTCTGAATTTGAATTGACAAGGCATTGGGGTTTGGTAGAACAATAATTATTCAGTTGATTGACGGTATATTTAATCTTGATGTAGGAGTATACCTTCATGATCCAACGACCCTTATTGCGGCTATTGACCCTTCACTTTTTACGTGGGTGGAAGGTGTGGTTAGAGTCCAGACCAGCGGGATCACAAGGGGACTCACACTGTTATATAACAAACAGAAGAGGTATGATTGTTTGCTCCCTTCAATTTAGCACTTTTGATATTGTTTCCTTAGTGATGCTCGTGAAATAAAAACAACTATAGCTTGATTTCCGTCACTTTAATGTTCAATATCACAACATGGAGTAATGTAGCAAAATAATGGTTAAGTTTTGAAACAGTGCAGCATTTAGATATTTTTGTTAAACCTTAGAATAATCTTAGAAGAGGCGCATGACTATAAAACCTTAGAATAATCTTAGAAGAGGCGCATGACAATAAAAATACGATGGAAAGAAGAAACAAAAAGAGCTGTTATGGCACAGTGTGAACAGATGAGATTCTCATGTGCTTTTGAACCAGTAAATGACTTATTTCACTCTTGCCCTACGTTAGCTTACACGTAGGGCAAGAGTGTTCTAAAAATCTCCGACTAGTTTGATTAGTCTCCGATTAATCCCCCTGTCAGTCCCCAGAGGCCCTATCCGCAGCGCCTAACGTTCTTAAGCACACTGTAGAAAAGCTTAAAATGCTCGACATTTTGATAAGACCAATGCCCTGTTTACACTGCTCTAAAAAATCCCCTTTATAATACCCCGATTAATCTTCTGTTAATTTCCGATTAATCCATGAATCCAATTATTTTCGGCTAATCCCCGACTAATTCTCAATCAGTCCCCAGAAGATCATCTCCGTCCGACTAGCGCCTATTGTTTTTTAACACACCGCATATAGATAGTACTCCCTCCATCCCAAGACATGTATCCTACATTTCTAAAATTGTTGTCCTAAAAGAAATGCATGTAATCTATTTTATTTCATTTAGCTGATGAAGCATGAATTATCTCTCGGGGAATTATTGTTTTCCCGCTAAAAGACTCACATTTTCAAAATCCAGGTTTGGTGAAGTGACCGAGTGGTCGGATAAACCATCGGTGAAGGTGGCGGTCACGGTTGATGGTCCCGCTGTTGTCAAATTGGTCATGGATCGTCTCATGGTCTGAATTGTAATTCTCGACGCCAGAGGCTCCATCTCGTGGCCTAACTTTGTAGCAGCTATGTTGATCACTTGTGTGTATTGTGTTTGCTTGCATTCCATTTCAACTGAGAAACTACAACATCAGTACTGTGTCATCTTTGAACTGTGTATCATTATTGTGTCTGGTCTCTTTGGATCCAGATACTATTAGCAACAACCTAGTTCCTGCTTTCATTCCATGATAGTCAAGTTACATTTTGCAGGGAACTTGGTGCTGATGGTTCAGATTCGACTTTGATTAAACGAGCTGGCCTCGAATCTAACCTATCAAAGCTCCATATAGGTTTGCTCGTTTAATGTCTAATTAACTATAAAATATAATCAATATAATTTAAAATATTATTTCTAATTATTAATATATACAGAGAGAACAAAATGAAATCAAGCTTAACTATATGAACTCGTTCCACTTCAACCTTTAGTTAAACACCTTATTTTCCCAGTCTCGATAAAATTATGATTATTTTGATTCATTTTATAACAAAATAGTAAAAATTGGAATGACAAAATGCAAAATACTTCGAATTAGACAAGGTTCAATATTTATGAACTAGCAGAATAACAAAATAGGCCGCTAAATGGTACGTCTACTAAAAAATAACGAACCTATCCAACTTAGAAGTAATCAAATAAAAAATAATCGTATTGGTTCGATTCAGTTACGAATAAAACCGAAACTTTATTAGCTCGATTTATAAAATTTAAATTGATAATAAATCAAAGTTAGTTGAAAATTGATTGATTTGAACATGTAGCTCATTTTAGGTCATCGATATTTATTAAGTATAGCTATAAACACTTGTCAACAATAAAAAAATCAATTAATAAGTCAAGTGCAGCCCAAAATATAAAAATTTCATGAAATTCAAAATCGATAAATTAAATAATAAATCAAAAGGCTAGGCTATAAAAATTTCACGAAACTCGATTTATAAAACACGAATTGAAAATCAATCGATTCAAAATTAACCGGACCAAATTCTATAGGTTAGATTTCAGTTTTTTTTTATGAAGCAAGAGAAATGAAATGTATGTGCAACGTCGCGGAGGTTGTGTGTCGGCGCGTACATGATAACACACGTAGACCCCACAAGATTGGCCAATCCAATGAACCCAAGCAGATCATGATCGAACTCATCATCTATAAATACTCCACCATCTCTCCTCCCCCAAACCGAGAAATCTTCTCCACTGTACCTTCTCCACGCGACGACGACGACGACGACCCTGGTCTCGATCTCACCGACCTTGACCTTCACTTCACTGGTCACTCTCGCAAACCCTAGATCCTCTCCAAGCCCTAACCGGAGATGGTCCAGGAGCAATCGGAGACCGCACGGGACTCGCTCCCCGAAACCCTAGACCCGTCGGCCGGTCCGTCGCTGTCCCGGAACGCCTCCCTGAGCCGCCTCAACGCCCAGGCGCCCGAGTTCGTCCCGACCCGGCCCGATCTGCACCAGCCGGCCCGGATCGCCGTCGCGCCGCCGCCTCCGGTGATGGTCCACCGCGTGTACCCGGCGGCGTCGCCGTTTCACGCGCCGATCCAGGGTCCGGTGCCGGTGGTGGTGCCTCCTCCGGCGGCGCATCACCACTCTCAGTCCCACTCGCATCACCATCATCATCATGTTCAGTATCGATCCAAGCAGCAGTACTATGGCGGTGGCGGCGGTGGGGGAGGGGGTGGTTTTAGGGAGCAGGAGGGTGTGGGTCTGAACCGCAAGTCTCAGGTGGCTGGGATTGATTCGGAAAATGGGCTTTCCGATGAAGCTACCCAGAAGGTTTTGAACCAGGTATGGATTTGAATCTACTTTGTCTGTTCTGGGTTTGTGTAGAATTGTTTTGTAATCAGTTCCCGCATTAATATGTTCACTCTGGATCTTAACACTCACTGTAATTCATTGCTCTGTATGCAAATCATCATAAGTATTTGTAATGGATTTGGATTTGTGCATATACTATAAATTACTGGAGCAGTGTTGGCTGGTTGAATAGTTGGGGGAGCTTGTTACAATTACTCATATATAATTATCCTAGTGTGGAATAGATGGGTACTAAGAAGGGGACTGTTTGCTAGAAAATTAGAAATCTGTTTTTGTTGTCTGCCAATCTTATTAAGATTTATGGTCCCTCTACGGGACTTAAAAGTTTGAGTGATGGCGTGTAGCTGGTAGCAAGTAACATGTCTCGATACAGATTGTTTATTTTTTGGGTTTGAATGCATGACCCCGTGAATATCAGGATGTGTTTTCTTGGGTTGCATTATACATTTCTGTGAATTACTTTGTGTATCCAGGGTGACATAATGTTGGATCTCTTGCTGTGTGCACATGTGGAGTATGATTGAAGTGTTGGCATGGTTAAGTGTTCCATGGTAGAAACATGTCATAGGGTCTGACACTGAATCTATTTGATATAGAAGGAATGTTATATAAGTTTTGGGTGTACGGAAGGCAGATATCTAAACGGTAAAGAGAGAGAAAAGGGTTTTTTATTCAAGTTTCTGGGTGTGGCGGTGGTGAATGAATGGGTTTACATCAGATGTTGTGATGTTTCTCATTCTCTCTCTTTTGAATAACATTTTGCTTGGGAGGACTGACATCAACTCCTGTGATGTTTTGTGTCCAGAAATGGTCTAAAGTTTCTTTGGCACTTCCATTTGGATTGAATATTGTTATATGGTTGCTTTACTGATCTGTGGTTTGACGCAACACATGTAGGTGGAGTACTACTTCAGTGATTTAAATTTGGCTACTACCGATCATCTGATAAAGTATATCAGCAAGGATCCTGATGGATATGGTAAGTAATTTGTTTTCTGCTAATAAGCCTGTGTAGTTATTACCAAAGAATTGTTCACAACATCATAGTATTCAAAAAGGACAGGATCCAATTTTTATTATTTGTAAGTACAGCTTGACTTGGTTGCTATACATGCCAGTGATGACACACACAGTTATGATTTGGTTTACTGTCATTGATTGTTTTTTGTCTTAAGAATCACTGATTACTTTGTGGAAGCCGATTGTTTAATCCTTGTTATTATTCTATTGTTCTTTTATCTTTCTAATTTGGGTTCAATTTCTTTCTTGAAGTGCCAATGTCTGTTGTTGCGGCATTCAAAAAGATTAAGGCTTCCATAACTGGCCAAGCCCATCTTGCTTCTATTTTGCAAAAGTCTTCTAAGCTAGTAAGTTTATTTACTTTGTTGATATTCTAGTTTCTTCTGTAGTTTTACAACCATGTAATTCTTTATTGGATACATTTTCCCTCTTTGCGCATTTCTGTAGGTTGTTAGTGAAGATGGAAAGAAGGTTAAGCGCCAACTTCCCTTCACCGAGTCAGATATGGAAGAGTTGCAAGTAGGTTTCACCTATCATCTATCATTTTCTGCTCTAATCTATATCATGGTTGTCAGTAGGAGACTTCATCCAAGTTATTTCTCTGTTTTAGTGTATCCCGCGTATGTAAACCGTTATCATAAAATTTTGTATGTTTGTATTTGTTCGGGTCTTATCAACTATTTTTTTCCTAGTCAATCTTTTCTGCTGTCTATTCGCTAGTTTTTTGTCTGAAATGCATGATTTAGAGTATTTTGATAACTTTCAAGTTTCATCAACCCCTGCTTTATTGGAAGTGCTATTTTTTTATTTGTAGTCTCGCATAGTTGTTGCTGAGAACTTACCCGAGGATCATTGCCACCAAAACCTCATGAGGATTTTCTCGTCTGTTGGAAGGTATCTAAATCCAGCTTAATGCATATGATATAGCCTTACGTTTCCCTGAGATAGATTTAATCATTTTCTTTGTTTTTTGTCAGTGTCAAAACAATTCGTACTTGTCAACCTCAAAATTTAAATGGTAACGGTTCCTCGGCATCTAGGCAAGCTAAAGCTGATGGCATGTTTTTGAGCAACAAGGTATAATGTGAACTTCTACTCTTTGACTTATCCATCATCACGAGATTCTGTTAGTGTCATCTTCTAGTGAATCCTATTTGTATGTGATGCACATTAGTTATGGTTATCCTCTCTTTTTTTGCATATGTTACATTATCCTTTTGAATTGATTGTGTTTGTATGTTTGGTTTTAGTTTCTAGCCACCGTTTGACATAACCTTTTTGTACTTTTTTCATATGAGGAACAATTTTAAAGGAGCTGTTCTCCTGTAATGCATTCAGATGGCAGATGAATGCCTGATGCGTCAATACTATTATTTTGTACTGTGCAACAACTTCTGCTTAACTTTGTATCTGAAATCTGATAGCAGACTAATTGTTTTTGTGTAGTTGCATGCATTTGTGGAATATGAATCTGTTGATCTAGCTGAGAAAGCAGTGAGTATACCTTTCCCAAGATGACAGTTCTATTTATTGTATTTCTTTAATTTTTTTGCTTATTATAACTAATGAAAATGGCCATTATACTTTGTAGGTTGCTGAGTTAACTGATGAGAGGAACTGGAGGAGTGGTCTCAGGGTTCGTTTAATGCTTGTTAGACGTGGGGTATGTACCTGCAACTCTCTCATCTTCATAACTCTATACTATAAAATACAGACTTGGAAGCTCAAGTACTAAATATCAACAATTTGTGTGATGGTATTATAATTTTTGAAATAGATCAGATAATTAAGATATTTGATTTGCTTATTTCTGTTAATTTCTACTTGTTTAGAGTTAATTTATTGAGCGAGACAACCACTAGACTAATGGTTTATTTTGTATCCTCAGTCAAAACCAACCCAATTGCGGGGTAAAAGGGGCAATGATGGAGAAGGCCAGGTTGAGGAAGATGATGCCTCTACATCCGAACATCATCCAAATGAGAAACAGTCTGAGGACGTTTCACAACATAATGACTCCCTCTCCTATGAGAATGCTGTAAGTAACACCGTTCTTTTAGCCATTTTTAAAACTAATGCTGGAAAAACCAAGCTTTTCTGATGAACTCGCTGAGGATGCAAAAAATTACGAGCTCTTTTTTGACAAGAACATTGCATGGACAGGGAGAGTGGCACGCGCATGAGGAAGTTCAGCAGAGAAAAGGACTGAACAGAGGTAGGGGAAAGGGACGTGGGCGAGGCCGGGGCCAATACCATCAAAACAACCGTGGGAATCACCACGCGGGTACCCTGCCAAATAACTCGATGATGTATGAGCAGCAGCAACCAACTGTAGCCAAGCAGCCTCCCGGGCCACGAATGCCGGATGGCACTAGAGGATTCGCCATGGGTCGGGGAAAGCCCATATTGGGATAAAAATTGAGGAGCCTTTGGTTTCACAGAGCAAATTTGGGGGATGTGAAGTACTGGTATGTTTTGAGTTGAGGGGAGGACGATGAGAGAACACAGTAACTGTTAATTTCTTTGATCTATATTAGGTGGGACAAAAATACCTATAGTTAAATTTGAGTGGAGAATTGGTAAAGATGTGAATGAGCCTTATATTTGATAAATGATTTATAATCGCTTGGAACTCAAATGTGAATTTGGATGTTATGAACAATGAGTGCTCACTATTTTTGACAAATCATCTATTTTAGGGCAAACAGATGCTCACTATTCAATTGGTATATACCTAGGGTTGTTTTGTTTAGGGCAAAATGAGCAACTCAAATAGTGTCTCATGTATACTGCAACAGTGGGGGTGTAAACGAGCCAGACTTTTAACGGGTAGTTTGAACTCTGTTTGTTAAATATCCAGTCTAGTTCAGGATTGTCTAATCAATGAACTCAGAACTTGGCCTTTAAAGGCTTGCTAAGTTAATATTTAATTTACTATATATTTTTGAAGTATTTATAAATATTTATAATGAACTAACTTTTAATAAATACAAATATTGAATATTAAGTGAGCTTAATTGAAATTGAGTTCAAGTTCAAGCTAAATATTATTTTCGCGAGTCGAGTCCAGTCAAATTGAAGTTCGATCTGTCTCGTTTAAACCACCCGTGCAATAGCATTGAAGTTAATTAGTTGATTTCAAAGTGTACTCACAGAGTACTAGATGATGATAACATGACAAGTTTAAAGTCATTTGTAATAATCAATATTTTCTGTTCTGTGTTGCATGGTATCGAAAATATTAAATTTCTATCTATTTTAAAGATTTTTGCCTCTCCTAAGCATGGAAAGAGAGCGGATTCAGTAATTCATTTAAGTGTATTTATGTCCTTGATTATAATTTAAAAATATTTTGTTTCAAAAAAACCCATTGAAAATTTGGTGGGCGGAAACACCAAGACCAAGACCAACCCGAACGGTCAAATAGCAAAAATAATATTTCACATTGACAGTTTCACCCATTTTCAGTCTCAGTCACATAGTGATAGTAGCAAAGTAGATTATCTCTATTTCCGCCTTAAAATCACAAACCGCTCATTTCTCTCTCACCGAACACAATCACCAAAGCAATCGATACCAGAGAAATGGTCGAGTCCGTACCTCCAAAACCTAACCACCTCGTCCCTCCCTCATCCTCCGCCGACCCTCCGCCGCCACTTCCTCCACCGCCGTCGCAGCCGCAGCCGCAGCCGCAACCGCCGCCGCCGGCTCATAGCTCCCGCCCGGTCTTCACCTTCCCGAAGAGGCCCTCCGTTCGCGTGACGTCCGAGTTCGACAGCGACTCCACCAATTTCACCAACAGGATCTCCTGCAAGCTCTTCGACGGCCTCGCCAAGCTCAAGCTCTCCTTCCAGAACGACAAGACCGGCCGGGTCTCGAGTCCTCTTGTCGCGCTCGTCTCCAAGAACCTCTCCGTTCACTACGATCCGGAGGAGAGGAACGCTGTTCTCAAGGGCTCGTTCGATGTCGGCCCCAATCTGCACTTCAATGCTCTCCACGATGTCAAGGTCATCTGCACTGGTTTATCGATTTCGAAGCTGTGTTTTGTGGCTTTCGTCTTTGGTTCTGTGAATTAGGTTAATCTGAAGTGGTTAATTTGTGCTAGAAATGTTGGGGATTTGCATGCTAATTGTTTTTTTTGTTCTGATAGAAGAATTCATCTGCAAATGCTGTGTATTCCGTCATGATGCTTGATATTTTAGTTTCATAGCCTTTTTGTACTGTGTTACAGTGTTCTAAAAATCCCGACTTGTCTGATTAGGCTCTGATGAGTCCCCACCTTGTGCTTGATTAATCCTCTGTTAATTTCCTATTAATCCTTGAACCTGATTTATTTTCCTATTAGTTCCCAGAAGGCCCTGTCCGCCTGACTAGTTCCTAGCGTTATTTAAGACATTGACTGTGTATGTGAATGGGTCAGGAAATCTGAAACTAGGTCTGGAATCTCATTGATTTTGTTGTGGAACTTATAGTCATTTGTGAATCTGCTGAGTGTTCTGACATGAACTTGTGTCCTGTATTTTAAGGCACAAGAAGGACAAGTGGCAATGATTGCTAAGCTCACTGATCCTGGCTATGCATTGGAGCTGTCATCTCCGGTTCCATCTGTTGGTCTGGTGAGTATATCACCTCAAAGTATAATTTTTGATGCCGTATCTGCACATCTGTGATGAATCTTCAGTATAATTGGTGATCCGTGATCATGTTGATCTTAGCATGTAATTTTGGAACGTGATTTCTTGTATTTTACAACTCATTAAGGTTAGAAGTGTTTGAACTGTTGGACACTACTAGTGTGTCAACTTAGCTTATTGTCTTGCTTTTTAAGCACTCATCTTCCTTCAAAATATCCTCATTTTTTGATGTTTCAACCACTGATTGATGATGGTGGTTTGCTATATTACTGTAAGCATTATGTGTAGTAATGTGTATGCTTCTATATGCACAAATTCATAGTTGTTTTTAGGAAATATGGCAAAAAGGTGTCGTGAACTTTGATTTTGTGTGCAAAATGCGTGTATTTGTACAAAAAATAACGAAATTAACCATAAAATTAAGAATTATTTTTAAAAAAAATAAATATTTGTAAAAAAATTTCTGAAAATATCTTTAAACTAAAAATTTTATAATCAAAATTTTTAGTTAAAAATTATTATATAAGAATCTTAATTCTTAATTTTATGGGCAATTCTATCATTTTTTACAAATACATACATTTTACACAAAAAGTCAAAGTTCACTGCATTTTTTTACATTATCAAAGTATATAGCACCCTCTTACAAAAGTGTGATAGTATACAACAACCCTTTTCCATTTTCTCTTGTTTTTATATTCATTCCAACTGCCTATCTGGTTCTGCAGCCAAGGGCATCCCTTACATTCCCTTATGGTCAAGTTTCATTGGAGGAGAGAGAAGATGAGGAAGCAAAGAAATTAGTGTCGGTAAATGGGATTCTTAAAGGCCACATTTTGAATGGTATCTGCAACGCTCAGTACTCGGAGGAAGAACTGAAACTAAGATATGCCTATAAGGTGGCTCTTGGCATTTGTGTTTTTTCTTTCCCTTCAAACGTGTTTTCTTGTTACTCTGTAAATTATTAACTTTTGAAGGTATCATTTGAATGTTGATGCAATTTCAGGATGAGGAAATGTCATTCATTCCTACCATTTCTCTGCCTTCCAATGCATTATCATTTGCATTCAAGCGGCGATTTAGTCCTTCAGATAAATTGAGGTTCTCTCTCTCCTTCTCTCTAGTTATCTCTTGTGGTTAAATCACTTCTACAGGAGTTGCACCTACATCCTATTACTTTTTACGTGCAATACAGCTTATAGTAAGATAGGTAAGCTGTGCTTGTACGTGAAGCTGTGCGAATGAAGTTTTGCAATAAAGCATCTAAGAGCATTGCTTTATCCCGGGGCTCTCCCGCCTTTGTACCTCTGTAGCAAGTTTCAGCTTCATATGGTGTAAAAGGATCAAAATTTGGATATTTCGTGATGTTATGTATTTTTAGTTCAATTGCCATTGCATGGCAATCATTGTGCGGCAAGGGGTTCAGCATGATTTACTCACATGTCAACTTATATCACACGCTGTTATATATATAGGGAATACTGAAAAACATTATTCTCCTCTGTGAGAGTATCTCGAGCATACCAAATGCAATTAATTTGTCATGATGTCACCATTTTTTCAGCTTAAATTCTTTTTTTCCTCTGTTGTCTTTTTGTTTGCTGAGACATTAATATTTTTTCAACTTGCTGAATAATTCTGTGAGCAGCTACTGGTACAATTTTGAGTCTAACAATTGGAGTACGGTCTACAAGCGCACTGTTACTGGAGACTATAAATTTAAAGCTGGTTATGATTCGGATGCACGTCTTGGCTGGGCATCTATTTGGGTAAGTTGTAATCACGTGGTTAAGTGCCAATATCCCCCCCATCATTTCCCAACTGTTGTGTGAACTGTATTGTAGTTCTACGCTACTGCTACTTTAAATTGTTTTTTTTCTTTTCTAAAACCAGAACTATTCGTGATTTTCTTCTATGGTAACATCTACTTATATCTTCCCTCGTAAATTATTATGTCGAACTTCTGTACACCCTCAAATTTGTTGCTTTCTTTTTTGAAAGTCTGGTTCAATATTGAAATTTGGCTACCCTATCTCATTATGTATGTATATGTTGTATGGAACCAAGGTTCTCTGAAATGTCTTCTATAGTGTAGATGATTTGGTGCCAGAACTATTTGTGATTTTCTTCTATGGTAACATATACTAAATTTACGCAATGGTACTCTATCTCTGTGTATGTACTTGTTGTATGGAACCGAGATTCACTGAAATGGCATCTACAGTCTTGATGATTTATGTATCTTCTAATGGTCTTTTCCTTAATTTTTTGTATAGCTGTGAATATACATATTCTAATAGATTTTGATAAAGGTGATTCACTGATATGACGTATTCTCATTGTTCCAGGTTGGAAATGAACTCGCTGGTGCAAAGACAGCCCCAATGAAGACGAAAGTCCAATTCATGCTCCAAGTGCCACAAGACGACGTCAAGTCATCGCTCCTGATGTTTCGTGTTAAAAAGAGGTGGGACTTTTAACAGCCTCTGGGGCTATGTAACACTTCTCATCTCTCCTTTCTATACATGAACGCACACTCTAAACGTTAGCTAGTTATTGGATTTTTAAAATGATACACACCTCTATGTAATGAGATGAGATGGTTTATTTGTTACTAAGGTCAATTCTTTTAGCACCCAAAAGAACACTGGAAAATTTGGCTACCCTAATAGAACACTGGATAAGTTTTATGATTGAAACAAACTATTTGTTTTTAGGGTTAATTTTATAGCTTGCACGGTCTTGTCAATGTTTTATCACTGTACTGAGCTAGTCCTCAAACAAAAGCTCTCTGCTTCACTCAATATTTTGATTTTAGGGTTTAAGGTCTGCAATACCTGAAATCACCTCTCTTTTTTTACCGAACATGACACCCTTTATGATTATAGTTGTTTATGAAAGCTACGAGATAAAGGGGGATAAGAGAGTTAATTTTAAAATATGATAAATAATAATTTAATTGTGGAGAAAATTGTATAAAGTCACAATAAATTTTATATGTTTTGTATAAGACTACGGTTAACTTTATTTTTCGACCACCAAAAGTACAATAGTTAGATTTTCGTTAGTTTTATTTGCAATTAAGTATGAAATGGCTGAAATGTCCCCTAAAATTCAAAATATACCATTAGTCTCATTTCTCTCCTTTTTTGTTATAAAGATACATACATTTTACGCAATAAAAATAAAATTTCACAACATTTTTATCAATAACAAAGTACACAACACTCTTGAAAAAATGTGATTATTTAATTTAATTAACATACGTTTGTTTTTATAAAAAAACATAATTTTCTTAATCTACCCAAAGTCTCTCCCCATTATATACGCCCTCGAACAAGTTTTGAACTCACAACCTCTCTCTTAAAAAAATGTGTACCTCAAACTGTCAAGGTATCCTCTCGATGACTAATTAACATAAGCTAAGCTGGAAAGTAACATAAATTATCATTTTTTTTTATAAAAAAATTCAATAACATAGATGATAACAAGGAAATTTAGAGAAAAGATCAGAATATGGAATTTACATTGGGTTAATAGGAGAAAATTTTGTCATTCCAAACTAATAGGAATACCCAACACCAACACTTGCTGTCAATTTTTATACCTATCTTAATATGTTTTTTGTTCTTATATTTAGCTAACATGTGTCATGTGTCTTTCTTTCTGTCTGTATCTAAGTTTTTTTTGAAGGTTCTGTCTGTGTCTAAGTTGGTGAGCTGGATTGGAACTGTATGGATTCTGTGGCACTCAATTCACCCGAATAAAAATATTTTTATTTTCAACAATTCTAAAATAGAAAAAATATAACTTTTTTTCCCAAATTCCAATCACTCACAAACTAACTTTACTATATTTATATGGGATAATGACAGTTGGCTGTAGCCAACTGTCATTATTCCTATTTATATTTCACACACATTTGAAATAATAAATTTATAATTCCTCTTAACAAATTGTAATAACTCAAACAAATTAAATTTGAAATTATTTCTATTTCTATTTCATTCAAATGGGTTATTTATTTACCTCACCTAAATAATTTCATATATTTATATTTGCTTTTATAGACACAACAAGTCCATCTTCCCAACAAAAAGGGTGTTTGGATTCTGGGAAAGGAAGGAGAAAGAGAAGCTTTTTATTTTTTTTCCCGAGAAAGTCACGAAAGAAAGGAAAATAAAAGTAGGGAAATGAGTAGCCCCTTGCCTCTGAGGCTGCTCTTGCCTCTTACTGCCCTTTCTCCTTCCTCTGATTTTCCTTGTAAATCCCTAAAATCTTTTTCCACTCAAACTACTAAGTATGGTTTCGCTGGTTATGGTTCCCAATTTCATCATATACCCGGAAGGAGATCCAATCACTGTAACCCAAAAGTACTTCCCTCTTCTCCTTATCTTTATAACTTCATCTCAAGTTTGTTTATAATTGAAAAATGTGGATTTTACTACTGTTTTGGTGGTGTTTGGAGTGTGAGTGTTGAAGATGTAGTGATATGTTAAATGGGTTTTGATGGGTTGGGGAGGTTTAAGCCATTTTTGCTGTGATTGTGCTTGTGATATGTTCAATGGGTTTTGATGGGTTGGGGAGGTTTAAGTCATTTTGCTGTGATTGTGCTTAATATGTTGGAGTGAAGATTATCCTCAAAATGGAGGAGCTTGCTGATTTTGTGTTTGAGCTCACATGAAGAAATGTGTAGCAATTGGGTTTCTATTATGTCACAGTGTCTTCTTTATATATTACTTTCCTCTTGCATTGCTGAATGGTGGGTGTGCTTCTTTTGTTAGGTGAGTGTGTTAAGACTCCATTAAAGATGGCTATTTTTGCTTAGCTAAATTTAATTGACATCACCGTTGTGTTAGTGAAGTTGTAGGGCAGTGGACTTAAATAGGGAAGCTCCTAAATTGGTATATTAAGCTTTGGTTTGAAGTTGTGGAGCCTATCTATGGCAAGTTTGGGTTTTGTGAGGTTCCGAAACCACATGTTCCCTTTTGGAAATGGGATTTGTAAGTGGAAATGGGAGTTGACGTTTTGTATTAAGTGATTTCTTCCTCACTGTTTGTTTCAATGCTTGTCTTGTTTACTCAAATGCCATCATTTTGATTCAATTTTTTTACTTGCCGAAATCTGATCTGTGATCGGTTTCAAATATGTAGTATCCAAATTTGAAGCATGTGTTATGCTTTAGGTTATGTATGCAACCAATCTCAAGTTACTCGAATACACCCTTTTCCAGAGTAGATCTGATTGGTTGAAATTAGTTGTTTTTAACCACAAATTTAAGTTTTCAGACTACCCTGTAAACATCTCAATGCTTATGCGAGATTCAACTGCTTGCTTGCCAGTTCACCGACTATTTGTGGGCATTTGGTTTTCGCTTATGCATTACTAACAGGGGTTCTGTTTTTATGTCAGTATAGTTTCTTTGCGGGCATACAAAAAGAGACGAAGACTTGGAAGGTTGTAAGAATGAAGATGAGAATGCATTTTCCATGTTTGGTTCTGATGAAGAGTTCAGGACTCAAATTCCGAGCCAGGTTCAGACTATCGCGGAAGGATCTGGGAGTGTTACGATAACAGAGAGCGTTAAGCCATCAGAGTTCAGACCTGCTCCTGACGTGGATTATCTACAGGTACGTAATCGTCTTGTTGCATAATTATTAATTTCATAGTAAATTGCGACTTTATCTTTTTCCTTTTTATTGACAAAATCACCATGATGATTATATAATGGCTTTGATGGATGAGTAATTTTATCTGTATTTTTGGGCACACGGTGTTGAACACAAAATATTTGCACTGTGATGATGATGACCTTAGGAAGAGTTTATCTGATTGTGATGATGCTTGCCTTTTACGGTTCAGTAGATAAACCTGTTATTTGGTACTGTTGTTGATTTAATTTGTTTTTAAGCATTTATTAGTCCATTGCTTTATGTAGTGTCATTTCCACTCTCAGCTTGTACTTGCTAGCATGCCCTCACACCTTTCCTTTGCCTTGGTTGGTTGCGACTTACGCTGCATTTATATCCTTTGCAGGAGTTGTTGGCTATTCAACAACAAGGGCCTAGAGCTATTGGGTTTTTCGGGACACGGAATATGGGATTCATGCATCAAGAACTTATTGAGATTCTAAGCTATGCTATGGTTATAACCGTACGATTCTCTAACTTCACTCTAGCACATAAAATGACACTTTAGTATCATTGTATTTTGATTATATAAAATATTGACTTGGTTTGAGGCCTCACCACGCTCACATATACATGTTAATGTTAATAAATGCATGTATTGAAACATTTGTTCGTGAAAAGTTAATAATCGATAATTTTTGCTTCCAGAAAAACCATATATACACATCGGGGGCATCGGGGACTAATGCAGCAGTCATCAGAGGTGCTTTGAGAGCAGAAACACCAGAGCTTCTCACTGTTATCTTGCCGCAAAGCTTGAAAATGCAATCTCCTGAAAGTCAAGAATTGTTGTCAAAAGTAAGAGTTTGCTTAACACAATATTTCAGTTTGTGTTTCATGTACTCCAATGTTATGAAACTCCTGAGTTCTCCCCGATTTCTCCCCAAGAACTCGGTAAAATTGAGTTGACCGAGTTTTGGACTGAGTTTTAAAACTCGTTCTCGGTAGTTCAATTTTATCGGTTCTTACTTGATCAAAGTTGATCAAATTTTATTTTTATATTTTACACATCTTTGAGTCTGTTCAACCAAATGTTGTTTGAAAGTATCTTATTTATTAAAATATTGTAACTTTTGTCTTTCATGTGAATTATATATGAATATATGTATATCATATTTAATTAATACAAAATAAGTTTTGCCGATTTCTCCCCGAGTTTTCAAAATTCCTTATTTTTTGTCTCTCCAAGTTCTCCTCAATTCCGAGTTTTAGAACCTTGATGTATTCAAGTCTTGCTATCATTACCATTACCTTTCTCATGTTTTTTGTACTATTGAGGTATCAAATGCCTCATAACTTCATTTTTTGGTTTACGGGGATTGGGGAAGCAGGAGAGTCTATGCAAAACCAATAATTCAACAATAAGTTTCCATATGGAAGGTTATTCTTCCTGTTAGCATATGTGATTATTTTTTGACTGCTATTTATTTTGACCTTACAGGTGAAGAATGTGATTGAGAAGCCTCATAACGATCATTTACCTCTCATAGAAGCAAGCAGGTTAGTTGGATCCATCTAATTCCCTACCTTGAGGAGTGTGTTTCTGTGTGCTCATTAGCGAGCCTGAATATGTTAATGCCTTAAAAAGGGCGCTACAAATTAGGGTCTGAACTTCATTGCAATTAATTTGCTTTGAATCTTGTAGTGTTGAAGACAAACTGAAAATGTTAATTCTCTTTTTTCTCTTGGCTCTATCAAAGCCGCCTTATAAAACTCGGGCTCATTCCATCCCATCTGTAATACATTCAAAATTTCTGTCTTTTCTTGTTGTAATGGTTTGTTCTTGTATACAGAGGGGGCTCAACTGAAGCCATATATATGATTTGTAAAGAATAATGATTCATTTCAAATGTGAAACTCTTGGTTATTACCGTATCTTGACTTATATATATATGATTCTTGTATTAGGAATGAAAATTATTGTTGGTATTTGAGTAAAATAGATTGCTCCTTGTTCCAAGAAACGACGTTATGAGAAGAACTCACCTCCTTCGTATATCTACAAGTTATATTTTCATTAAAACTTCAAAGGGTGGCGGGATTGGGTTTAATTTCAGGCTAGAATGGGTGAGAAGATGGCACATATATAGGAAAAGGAAGAGTGTGATATCGATTATACTCGAGGATAGATTTTGTCAAGTAATTATTGAGAAATGTATAGTAATTGATTCATATTACGTTCTGTATTAAGTCCTCTACCGGTAGGTTGCATAATCTAAACGCACAAAATTAGCGGTAACTACTACTTTTAACAAGTGTGTGTGTGGTGAATATAAATTAGATGTATCTAGCTGCAAAATTGGTTTTGGCTGGTGTACCACTGTACCTAGCTGCAATTATCCCAAATTTAAATGTATCTTTCTGCATTTGCTAAAACATACCTGTAATTGTGACTCCTGCGACGGCCATAACATCGATCTGATCTGATCTGTTATCGTTTACGTTGTTTGATATGCACAGGCTGTGTAATATGGACATAATATCACACGTTCAGCAAGTGATATGCTTCGCCTTCCACGACAGCAGGTTGCTGATGGAAACATGCCAAGAAGCTAAGAACCTCCGAAAGATTGTCACTCTCTTCTACTTGGACTAGGATTCTGAGTTTGTCTTAAATTGATTCTCTCTGTAAATTACTATAAGCAATTGAGACAGTTGCTTGTCTTCTCTTGGAAGATGTAAAATTGCCAATTTGGTGCTCTTTCAATTTGAGACAAAACAGGTGTTATTGGTTTACTCATAAACCAAAAAATGTAGAATTGTAGAAACTCAGATACCATTATTTGAAAGATCAACCAATTATGGAGCCAAATCTTAACTTCTGTTCATATGAAGAAAAAAAAACAATAAGATTCAAATTAGTTTTGATTGTTTGGTTTCTGTAATAAATAGTTAAAAATAAGATGAGTCTCATTTAACTATACTCAACTTGTATTTTTTTTGGATTTTTAACCTCTTGCTGGAAAATGAGTCATTGGATACATTTTTGACATTTTAAGTTGGTTCTAACAAAATAAAAATTAGGTGGGTTGGCCTTCGATCCTTGCAAGGCTAGCTAGGAAATTTAAAATGAAAATATAAAAAATAAAATAAAATTCACGTATAAATTAATAAATTTACATGTTTAACTACAATGAGATTGAATTGAACCGAATATTCGAAAATCAATTCAAATTACTTATTAGTGAGATATTGTTCATTTATATTTTTCGGACCATTGTTGTTTTAAGTTATTTGAGTGAGCCAAGTCATTTGTCATTTGAGTGAGTCAATGTTAGGTCAATATTATAATTTCAAATGCAAGAGTCACCAGCCCGTCTAGCTCAGTTGGTAGAGCGCAAGGCTCTTAACCTTGTGGTCGAGGGTTCGAGCCCCTCGGTGGGCGTTTTATTTTTTTACCTTTGCAAAGAAGATTTTCAAACAAGATTAGAAATATATGTCCTTTGTATTCAACATTTCCAATTCCTTGCATCGGACTATTGGAGGTATTTTTATAGGCAATTGATAAATATTTATGTACTCTCATTAATTAACAAATGTTAGGACAATTTCTGATCAATTTATCACCAAGAAATGCAAGTTTTTTGATGTGATTTTGTAGTTACGTTTTATTATCGAACTTGTGGTCACAAGATCCGAATTCATTCCAATCATAAGTGATTCACTTTTAGTAAAATTTAACAATGTCTCTTTGTCTTTCTTTTGAGAAAATCTATTGGTTTTAGTACTCTTGAACTAGTTTATTCAATATGAGGGATTAGTAACATTTGTCGTGTCACTTAAAGTCATCTTCTTTGTAATTTTCGACCTGTATAGGAAGGGAGAGCTGAATTGAGAGAGAGAAGCGAGCTAGGAAATGTGCTTGTGAATGTGAATGAATATGCTTGAATATGTTCGTTCTTACCATGAGTAGCTAATACTTTGATTGGGGTATGGGTTGAATGAAGCAGCATAGGGGTAATTTGATTACCATTATGCATATAGCGCCAAGTACGAAGTTTTCATTCTTAATGCTTTTTCTTCTTAATTGCTTTGATAATTGAATTAGTTCATAAGTCGAGGTTGTGAAATAATAATTGTGGATGGAATTAGGTTGATTGAAACTCGAGTTTAAATTCTCAATATGAATGTTGGAATCAACACAAGTACAATAACTATACGTTATAAGAACTAAATGTTAGAAAAATTCACTTGATTGAATCTGCCCATTTATTGTCTGAGAGGGAGTTTTAGATAGATTATGAATTTTCGTTGTCTCCGTGTATTTTGAAATACCAATAATGCACGATAATCAATCTCTTTATCTTGAAACTGCTTTATGATCTTATTGTCTTAATCACCTTTTTCTGATTTGATTTTATCTGTTGATATGAGCTGGATAACTTAATTTGATTGTTCACTTTTGTGTTTTTCTTTAAATTCGATAACTTTGAGTTTTAATTTATATATGCCTTGAAAATCAGCTCAAATTATTAGGGAACACCTCATATGACTACACGTGAAATTAAATGTTTCTCACATAACTATCTCTAAAAATAATTTCTAGTGCCCCCTTAAAATTACAATTTTCTCACATATCCCATTTCCATTAACTTTCGTCAAAATATGTTAAAACTTGATGTTAAAAATACTAAAATGTCCTTAAATGTGTTATAAATTTTTACACTACCATTTTAACTCTCTATCTCCTCATCATCTCTCATTCCTTCACTACATTCTCTCTTATGGGCCTCATGTTCGACTCCTACACATTCATCATCTACTCTAACAAGGTCGTTGACGACTCTGTCGACCAGCTACACCTCACCCGCAACTAGGAATCGAGCCTCTGGACTTTTCCTTATCCTCGCTTTTTTAAGTTATCGATCTTCTTACCCCTTTTCTGTCTTATGGTTTTTAATTTCTTGTCTCGATAGTACGTCACCAATATCAGCTAATTACGGTTTCAAACTTTATAGCTAGCTATTAATTGGGGGAAATTAAGAAAAAATATACTTCATTAATGCCCCTAACCTAAATATGGATAATTGGGCACTACTTGTGTACTATCACAAATCACACTTTGAATTAGGAGATGCAGTGATTTAGGTTCCTGGTCAAACCGACAGTATTTGAAAATTTAAAACACATGTAAAAGTATTTTTTTTAGGGACAAACGCGACATATTATTAAATTATTAAGAAAAGTAACCCGACATTACACCGAACAACCAAAACAACAAATGATGAGACAAACCTCGCATCATGATTTCATCAATTGTTAGTTAAAACATACATGACTAATTCACGAGCCATGGAATTACAAGAACGACGAGTAAAATAAATGATAGCGCAACGAAATGCCTCTTGCAAACTCGCGGCCTACACTTCGAATGAGTTGAGACTCCCTGCAAATCCGATATATGAACCACCCCGAAAACACTTAGAGCAAGCCCCTAGTACAACACCCCAAATAAACATGAGAAACAAATCGACCCCCTCCAATCCTCTTCTCTGATCAAGAGGCTCGTGCCATCTGGACCCCAAAATGACTCATTGGTAGGGATGGTAACGGGGCGGGTTTGGCAATCCCCATCCCAGTTAGAATTGGATCGAAAATTCTCTGATCTAACGCGGTCGAGCATTCCTCGTCAGTTTTGGGGATTTCCTGTTTTCCAATTCTAACTCAAAAAAATGTTAAAATATATTTATTTTTTTAATAAATACAAATTATTATTTTAATAAAATTATATAGTTAAAATATTATTATTATTCATTAAACATGTATTATAAAATTATTTTAATAAAAAAAATATTATTTTTCATTAAGTATGCATTTTAAAATATAATTTTAAATTTTAAAAAATATTTTTTAATATATAGGGTGGAGCGGGATGGAGATATCCCGTCTCGTTTCCATACGGATTCGAAGATTTTTCGCTTCGATTTCGTTTAGATTCAGAGATCTCTGTCAAGGTTGGAACACCACAAGGACATACTGAAATTTGAGAAAACCAAAACCTCATAATTCGATATGCTTACGTATAAAATTATTTTAGTCTTTTCAATATCAAATTTTAACGCGTGATAAAAAGTTAATTCTAGCTATAGATTTTTCCAAAATATTATTATTACTGGAAAATATAAATAGTTCTTCTTCTTCCTCCTGTGGGGGTCTTCGTTCCCGCGACAACTCAAGAGCAGAGCGACATGGGAGTGATAAAAGACGGCACAGTCTCCGGTAAGTTTCCGGCGACGGAGGCTTTCTCCGTTCACTTTCCGGGCTACCCATCTTCCACGACTCGAGCCATCGAGGTTCTGGGCGGCACCGAATCGATCCTCGCCGCTCGTTCCAGCAGGCCTCACGGCAAGCTCGAGCTCCGGTTCCGACCCGAGGACCCCTACTCCCACCCCGCACTCGGGAGGCTCCGCTCCTCCACCGCCTTGCTCCTCAAGATCTCGAAAACTCACGGCGATGCTCCATCTCAAACCCAGCAAGAGGAAAATTCTGAGCTTTGTGCTGATATCGTTGCTAGGGTTGAGGAGTCTTATCACTTTGAGGGTTTGGAGATTTCTGCTTAATCAGCAATTTTGGATTTGGGTTTGGGTTTGGGTTTGCAATTGCTTTTGTCTTGATTTGTCCTGAATTGAAATGGTGGATTGATGATGATATAGGAATGGTGGATTATCAGCATGTTCTCCCGGTTCAGGCGGAGGCTGCGAGGAGGAAGAAGAGAAGCTGGGCAGAAGTGGAGGAGCCGAATTATGGTGAAAATTCAAACCTTTTTGTTCTTTTGTTATAGCTAGAATTTAACTTTTTTTTATATGTTTAATTGGTTTGTTGATTGTGTGGGTGCTGTGTGTAGAGAAGAGTGGTCTCATGGACATGGATCAGGATGATTTGTTGATGATAGTGCCTCCGTTTTTCTCACCCAAGGATAAACCCGAGGAATTAGTTCTGTAAGATACTCGCTTGAATCTTTGATGAACTGTTTGTGTAACCAAGAGTAGTGTAGTTTTCGAATACTGAAAAATTGGAAATGCCTAAACACTTTGATGCCATAGGAATAGACAAATGTAGATGTTCCCTTTCATGGTAGATGGGAGTGCTCAATTCATATTCGAGTTTACGGAATTAAGTATATTGAAATGGGTGCGGAATAGGAGCTTTGTTGGATATTAAAATCTGGGATTGAGTTGTATACACTTGGTGATTACTGTAAAATTTATAATAGAAGAACTCAGAGGCTGAGTTATTCACTGTAAAAATGAACACTTTTATGTCAGACTCAGATTTATTATCTGCCTCTAGTTGTATGAGCTAATGAACTATGTTCCATTTACTTTAAATTTTCTATGATTTCTGTTGCTTCATTATTGAAAAAACCCGAGTTGGAATTTCATTTTCTTAATCTTGACTGATTATGCTCCTTTATTATTTTAATTTCTAAGATCAAAACCATCAATGGCACCAACTTTGAAAAAGAAACAAGAGGAAGCCCCACAGCAGCCAGGGGAGGTAAATTATTGTGGCAAAAAATATTATTGTTTGTTCAATATTAACCTCTTACACCTGTTATTTTTTCCTGATATGCAAGCAAGTGAAGTTAGAGTACTCGTCTAAATGATTATTCTGATGTTACTTTGGTCCCATGGAAATGCCAACCTGACAAGCACTTACTGAGCTGTAGCAGTTCAATATGCTAACTGGCAAGGAAGTGTATTTTCTTGTAGTTTCCAGTTGGGTCAAGAGGGTCTGTGTTTTGGAATTTGATTTTGTTTGCGTTAGCTTTGCCGGCTTGTAGTACTATTTTTTGGGAAGGAAGCCTCTAGCTTTTGTGTTTATAGGATAATAGAACAATAAGGTTAATGAGTTTTTGGAACATTTACGTGAAGAGATAATAACATGTTAAAACCTTTGCGGAGTTTTAGATGGTACGTATCTGATCCACTATTGAAATGGTAGTTCCTCAGTCTGTTCCATGAACTGGCAATTCAATGCACTTTTTTTGTTGTCCTTGCACCGAATTTGGACCCAACAATATACAAATCCGTTCTGTTTTCAGTATTGAAATTTGTATTTTAGATCTTTTGCGGGTTATCCAAAGAGGTCGTAGCTGATCTTTTTTTTGTGGATCAGCCCAAGGTAATCCTTATTCCTTAATAAACTTGATGTCAACCCATTGGTGTCTGCACCTTTGCATATTGTTACCATTCTGTGTTTGGTTATATATTCCCTTTATTGGTCATGAGGTGTTCAGATAACATATTATTTTGTTTCATATTGATCCTACAGATTAGCAAATTGTGACTTTATACTGGGTAGTGTTTTAGTAATCCTTGGCTCCTTGCTAGACTTAAATGCCTGAAATGTTCCTTTCATTATGAAACACGTCAAGAAATTCGACTGCACACAACAATTGAACTGACTCTTTTGGTTTTTGCTGTGGCAGATGGATATAGAGTCGGGTCTTGCAATTGATTATTATGTTAAAGATATCCTTTTGTTGGTAAATAAAGTAAAGTATTGACATGAAACATGTCAACCTAGGAAGACCAATGTTTTCTTGTGTACTTAACATTCACACAGATACCTAAGCCAGCAAATTTGGAGGAATGCATCTGTGCAGATGAATGGGAGTTGCACACCGAATTATCTAAATTGTTTGATGAGCGACCTATATGGCCCAAGATTTCTCTGATGCAACGCTTGCACGATAAAGGTTTAAAATTTGGATATCGTTTGTTCCAAAGGTGGTGTGCCTAAACTTGTCTACTAAAACTCAAATGTTTGCCTAGTTGGTTGAGGTCTCACAAGTGTTTTTTTTCTACTTGGGTAAAAGTGGTATTTTACAATGTCTTCCGTTCATCTATTTTGCAGACTTCTCTTTATAAATGCATACTACTTTTCAAATGGACCGTATCTCAGGCTTTGGATCAAAAGAGGATACGATCCACGAATAGATCCTGAATCCCGCATGTGAGAATTCTGGCAATAATTTCTCTCTACTTTAATTTTGTATCGATGCAATATTCTCTTTGTGCCCTTTTACATAATTATACTTGAAAGAGATTATGGAAGGAAGCTATAGGTCAAAAAACAAGCTAAGTTTTTTTAATAGTTATTAAGCATCCTCTTTATGCTGCGGAGGAAAGCATAGGGAAATACCTCATTTCATGATTTCAATGTCCAAAAGGTTTCAAGTATTTAATACCAGCTCAAAGGGGGAAAAGTAACTAAATTTGAAAAGTGAATTCTTGTAGCTCTTAGAATAGCTGTTCAATTTTTATGAAATCTTTTAATGCATGATCCATAATAGTGACAAGGCGAGGAAGGGAACTGCCAATGGTTGCTTCAGATTTTAGACTTTATGCTGTCATTGAGAAATAAGCTATGCTAACTGCGGATATGAATTCTTAATTTTTAATAGGCTGTGCTAACTGCTGCTAATAACTTGCACACACATTTCATTGTGAAATGAGATAAAGTGGGCATTGGAGATGATTATTCTTTTCCTCATACTGTGCTTGTTAAAGTGCTTATTTAAGCTACACCATTTCAGCCTTCATCAAACTGATTCTCACTTTCCCAATATTGACGTATCAGATATCAAAGAATTGATTTTCGACTGCCGCAATCAATATGTGATGCCAATCTAGCTAATGAGTAAGTTCTGTTCGAGACTCATTTTTCTCTATACGTACAGCTGTTCGTTATATAATGTTAATCAACTGGCTGGAATATGACTAACACTGTCAGGATATGAAACAATCTATTAACCCATTTCTCAAGGGATTTAATTCTATCCGTGTTCATTTGAAAATTATTTCGTGTTTTTGAATGAGTTTTTTTAGAAATCCTAATAAATGAATCAATCTCATCAAAATCAAGTATTATAAGCAGTACCCTTTTTTGCCATTCAACTTAATTCAGTGTTGGTTCTGCTTCTGCGCTGTCCATTTGGATTGTTCTTTTACCTCCATGTTCTCGTAATCATAAATATGGATTGCAGCCACCCTTCCAAGTTATGGTCCTCTAAATATTCAGGTGTTATCTGTCTTGTCATTGCTTGTATTTATTTCTTATTCTTTCTGTTTTGCCAAGTAATTCATACGACTTCCTCCTTTTATGATTTTGTTCACACTTATTTTTTTGTACCAAAAAGCTTTATTCTCTCTCTCACACAGTTTTGTCTTTATTTACGTGCAGGGCGAAGCACAAATGGAAAGATTTATGTGCATTTCGAATATTTCCATACAAGCAAATGTCATTGCAACTTTTTGAGCTTGTAGATGATTTCATTCAGCAGGAGATAAGAAAGGATCCAAAGCAGGCGACATGTAGTGTGAGTATATTTGAAACTGGATTTCTAGCCACATATATATTTTTTCAAGAGCTTGCACGCACATGCACATGTTAGGATTGGGAAAGTGTTAACCTTACCCAGTTTTCACTGCACCAAAGGTTTTGACAATGTATGTGGGTAGTAAGGAAAGCCTTGACTTATTTATCTATTCATATGTTGATTGGCAAGCTATGTTGTCTTCAATCGTGCAACAAACTCTTTATTTCAGGCAGACTGGCTATGTATATGCGACTCTACACCTGAGTTCATAGAGTTCTCTTTAATACCTAACATTCTATGATTCCTGAATACACGACATCTAACAATATGAAGTCTACCATTTGTCTTTATAGAAGTATATGGCAATAATTCAAGGTAGCTTGTTATGACCCTGGGTCTGAGATCCAGCAACTGGCATGTGCAGCACGATATCTCTCCTAAGTGAAGCCAAAGAGTGTTGCTTTTTCTTTCCAATATTGCCTAACTACTGAACCTGCTACCATTAATATACTCCTAAGTTATGAGATAAGATATGTGATGATTCATAATTTTATTCAAGGCCTTTCAGGCTTTTATAACATGCTAACACTAATACCACTAGTTATTAGTTGTTCACCTGCCATTTAAAGTATGAATGGGTTTTTTTTAACGCATGCATTATGGCAAGTAGCATATACCATTCAGACTAAAATATAAATGCTTTTATTGTGCCTGGTGCAAATTATGAAATTGAACTAAATGGAAGAGAATATTTATTGTGGTTTACTCGTTGTCCATAGATTGAATAAAACATGAACGATGCACATCCTACAATTACAAACACTTAATTTTTTGAAATTATAACTCATTTTATTTCTCCAAGTGATATATACCAGGGCCTCTCTGGGTTCTGGGTAGTTTGTTTTTAGTTTTCTCCTCTTTTCCCTAATTGTATTATTGTTTTTCTATTGCAATAATATTCCGAAGCTTTTCAAAAAAAATACCCTATGCATTTTTCGTGCTTGCCGTTCTCAATTTCATATCTGTCAACCCAGATAAGCTTCACAGGCCAATCTCTGTCAAAATCTTGGCACTAGTTTGTGGACATTTGTATTAAGTCATAAGACCCTTTCCTTTAGCACTAGGAGATCACTGAATACGTAGCTTCCTCAAAAATAGCTCTTTCAGTACTCTCCATGCACACAAGTACAAGTCATGCAAGATGTGAACTATATGTTTCATATGATGAGGGAATAAGACGTTATAACCAATCCATGACTCTTGCATTGGACAAATCTAGCAGCTAAATAAAATGAATTAACATTTGTGACGAACCTTTAGTTCATCATAGTAGATAACTCTTGTGCCAATTTTACTATATTTATTTTCTTAAAATTTCAAGCCTGATTTGGTTTTAATTGGCAGTTTCCAACTGGATGGTTCTCGAGCGAAGTACTTGATTGCTTGAGGAAACGTATTAAGATGAGGTTTCTGGCAGTATATCCTGCAACTGGTTCAGAAAACTTAGTGAAAGTTGCTTCCGAACGCTTTGAAAAGTCAAGGAGAATGTGCATATATAAATCTACCTCAAAACCTGTTGAACAGGAGAACAGAGAAAAAACCAGTAAAGGTCAATATTAACTACAACCCTGAACTCTTTGATATTTTCAATAATTTATTTGGTGTTAACTTCTCTGTAAGGTTCAAACATTAGGAATTATGCCTCTATTTTCCACGTAAATTTAATATAATTTCAGAACACATAAACGAGAACGAAGATAAGGAGGAGCTAAAGAATATTGATGACGATGAGGCAGACGAAATTGATGATGAAGCATATGAAACTGAAGTTGACGAAGGGGAAGAGGAACTAGATGAATATGAGCCGCTTGGTCTGGTAATTAATGTCTACCTAGGTTTTACTTTACATGGTTCAAACTATTTTTGTTGGTCAACATTGCATCTTAAGCTTATTATGACCACTCATTGCTTTCTTAAATTTGTAGGATGCTGAAGTTTCTCTGCAGTCACAATCATGTATCCTTGAATTGACTAACCTTCTTTATAATTTTAGCCCCGCATTTCTTTTAAGTGGAGATTTCAACTGAACAATTCAAGAGTATTTAACTTTATCCATGAGCATTCAGTTTACCGATTTTTAATTTGGTTGCTCTCAAGATATGTCCTTTGCTGAAACATCAATGTATTACAGTTTTTTTCTGCTCTCATTTTTAATTTAGGTCTCAAGCTCAATAAATGCAATAGTTTAGGGACTTCAGTTCATAGGGAGGGCATTTTTTTCCTGTGGAAGATGCATGCATGACTAAAGACGTGCATTTATGCCATGTGATAGTTTAGAGGCAATTGATACTCATTGTTTGATAAGTGTTCAGACATCTTCAATCAGAGTTGATTTCCTTATATATAAATCATAGATTTAGAGACAGACAACATCTCAAGAACCTATTTACAAGACCTTTTTGGTAGTTTTCCATCCGCGGAAGCAGCAGCTGCTGATAAAACACATGATCCAGACACCAGCGACGGAGAATATCAAATATATGAGCAAGATAGCGATGGAAACTACGATGACGACGACTTGTGACATCCTTGATTTGGGATGTAGAGGTTTGTGCCTATTTTGTTTTCTTTAAGCATTTTCAACATTTGACCATAGAGCATAGGGAAAATGACAAAAGGTCGTATCTTATCACACTTTTGCACGAGGGTGCCGTGTACTTTGTTAATGGCAAAAATGTGTTGTGAACTTTGATTTTTTTGTGCAAAATGAGTGTATTTGTACAAAAATGACAAAATTGACCTTACAATTAAGATTTTTTACAAAATAAATATTAAAAGTGTTTTTTCTGAAAATATTTTTGAACTAAAATTTGTATAATCAAATTTTATAATTTAATTTTTCGTTAATTTTTTTAAGTTTAAAAATTATTTTATAGAAATCTTCATTTCAGAGGCAATTTTGTTATTTTTGTGCAATATGCACATTTTGCACAAAAAAATCAAAGTTCACACCACTTTTTTTCCATTAAACAAAGTACACAACACCCTATTGCAAAAGTGTGATAATATACAACACCCTTTTGCCATTTTCCCTATAGCATATGTC
This sequence comes from Geranium rotundifolium, assembly GCA_963920655.1. Classification (NCBI taxonomy): domain Eukaryota; kingdom Viridiplantae; phylum Streptophyta; class Magnoliopsida; order Geraniales; family Geraniaceae; genus Geranium; species Geranium rotundifolium. The sequence continues at coordinate 36,386,707 of OY987316.1, read as the reverse complement.
GGTTTCAATATGAAAATTACGCAATATTTATGCATAGCACAAAACATAACAGTGTAAGATTTTTTGGTTGTAGTCATGCAACTGAAATAAATATATCTCCAACTTATGTTGTGCCTATTTCTACCAACTAATATTGGGTCAAGTGGCAAAAATATAGCTTTCTTCATGAGAGAGGTCTTGACCTCATACATTGCTGATCGGAAAAATAATAATAAGTGAATATGAATTTTCTATGGTATAAAAGGGGCAAGGTAAAACCAAATGGTCCAGAAAATTACATATTGTAAATTAGTAGTTAGTTTTACCCTGGAAATATAATTCTAGTAGGCATCCACATATTATGTTGTGCTTGCAAGGCTGGTGAACATTGTAATGAAGTGCTTTTTATTTTGCATTTTGATAGTTCATTGCAGACTCTAGATTTTTCTCAGTTGTATCGTCCCTGACTTTAGCGATGGATTTAGATCGAAGCAGTGGAAGCACAATCAACCTATTTATGTTCATGTTGATCTAAAATGTGAATACAGGTTATGATGTTGATATATGAGTGACAGTATCCTGTATTTTCATGTTTTATTTTTATATTTATTTTAGGATTAATCTCTGACTCGAACAACTCAACCAAAAGTGGTTTGAAATACTCGTTTATTTTAGATTTTTTTGTCGGTCATAACTGTAGGTGTGGAGATTGAATCCGCGTTTATTTTGTATTATCCAACTGTAAATGATCTATGACTGATAAGAATGATGATTGATAATGAGTTCATGTTCTTATGCTACTGTACATGATTGTTCATAATCTTTGTTCTATAAAGTTTGAGAATCATTTTAATCTCATAGTGCTGTTAGTTAATTTAGCTATTAGTCAAATCATTAAGTATGCTAATGTTCCGGTTCTAAAATAGGGATAATTGCAAAAATTATGTGTATTATTACATTTTTGTAAGGTGTTGTATAATTCGTTGATGCTATGGATTTTGTTGTATTTGTTACAAAATGTTTGTATTTTAAAAAGAGTTGAAAAATTAAAATTAATTTTTATCTCGTTCAGTTTTCATTATTTTAATTAGTTTCTCCAATATTCCATATTTTTGTGAGAATACTTTAATAAATAAATTATTATTTTTAAATTTGAATTTCGGAAACAATTTTGTCATTTATTAATTAAATGTTTTAATACTAATAGACACAAGTTATTAAAACAAACTTGAGAGCACTTTTTTTTTAGCAAAAACAGTTACAAAATGGGAGAAATTTTGTGCAACTTACAGAAATAAGTACATGAAACCATGAATTGAACTCATAAATTTATGGATTTGCTGATCAATAATGAAACAACACAAGGGGCCAAAACACAAACATGTCTGGGATCATGTACAGTACAATAGTGTCTAAAACAAAACTCAACTACAGTTCCAGCTTACACCTGATGCTCTCAGCATCTTCAGCTACTGGAAAATCTTTCTTCAGATCTTCCCATTCCTTCTCCACCCTTTCCAAGTCCCTCTCAGCCTTCCTCTTCTTCAGTCTCCATTTGGGTTCTTCCTGGAGATACTGATTGTATATTCCTTCTTTCTCTTTAGTCTCTTTGAACAGTCTCTCCATTTCTAGCAAGTTCTTTGCCTTCTTCTCCTTCATGTCCTCGAACTGAGCCTGTAACGCCTTAATCTCTTTGTCACACTCGACGTCAACTTTCTCGAGACTGTCTAAATGGCTCGTCTTGGCATCGAGCTCGGTTTGCAGAGCTTTCCTTGATGATAGGGATTCAGATACTTCTGAGAGGTCGGACCGAGCTTGCTTGAACTGCGAGGAGAGGATTGAGAACTCTTCTTGAATCTTGCGCAGTGTGAAGGATTGGTGGTTCGTGCAGTTAGGGTCGGACAGAAGGGTGGAGATGGCGCCCTCCAGGCAGCTGGAGTGCTCAAGAAGAGAGACCGAACTGAAATCCAGAGACTTCAAGGTTTCAAAGACGGTTTTGGCCTTCGCAACCTCTTCAGTGTTGGTGCGCCTGACGGATTCTGCCTCGTTGGAGGAGACTTCATTGGATTTTCCTTTGATAAGTTGTCTCAAGTTGGAAAGCCACGACTTGAAATCAGGGCTTGGATTCTGTAGAGCAACGAAACCCTAATCAATACCTTGAAAAACGTCACAATCACATAAAGATGAGCGATGAGTACAGCAGATGCAAAGGAAATACCTGATCAGATGATTGAGACTGATCGGACTCAGTTACCAACGGAAATATCTTATCAGATGATTGAGATTGGGATTGGGATGGACTGTACACAGGTTTGGAGTTAGCAGACGATTCAGATTGATCAGACTCAGCCTCCAAGGGGAATAATAGCTTATCAGATGATTCAGACTCGGTTCTGGAGCTACAAGAATGTGATACTTCAGTCACCTTTTGAGCCTTGGAGGTAGCAGAATGTACAGAAGACTCCTCGGCTGTGTTCTTATTCGGTTTCTTGGATAACTCAGTCTGCACACTTATAGTAGAGGATGGAAATGGGGTGGACTTGGAGAGGTCGACAAAGAGCTTAACCGCTACCTTCTCTTCGACATCTATTTTACTTGACATGGGAACCTCGAGTTGAGGTTCAGAACTTCGAGTCCCTGCTTCCACTAAAGCCTATAGAGGAAAACAAAATATTATTAACAATCACCGAAGAATTAAGCATATATTCATATATTCATATACCTTAAACCTCGAATTCTCATTCCCATTCTCTCTCGCCGTCCCACATTCAAGACCTCTAGATTTGGCAGAGGAACACAACCTCAAGGGTTTCGCCAGACTCTCTTCTCCATAATCCGATGGCGTTTGTACAATCTCGGAATTGGAGGAACGAGGCTCGTGAGAATGCAAAGCATCTGCAAAGCAAATGGAGTTTTTAGACTACTGATCTAGGCCACTGTCTTTTGAGTAGTGTTCTAAACATCTATTAATCCTCTATAATTCCTGATTAATCATTCAATTCGATTTATTTTCCGATTATTCCCCAAATGCCCTCTCCGCCCAACTAGCGCCTACCGTTTTTTAGAACATTGCTTTTTAGGCCTAAACAATCCTTAATACAATCCGGATCAAGTCACAATGTCACATACCAAGCAAGTCTCAAATCATCAATCTACAGAAGCTACACACACTTTGAGAGCAAGTTCAGTTCAAATTCAACTATAAGCGACTGGCACGAGATCTCTCTATACACCTAACTCAAGTACATTACCCAACTTGATGCGATTCACAAGTCAACTCATTCAAATTATTCACAAGTCAACCCATTCAAATTCTAGTCCATGGTTTCAATTTTTTCCTGCAAAATCCAATTTCTCTCTTCTGGGTCATTGCTGTTCTTGGTCAAACACAATTAATACCACAACACACACCAAAAAAACACAAATTCCAATTATTTCAACTAGAGAATTGAAGTCAACTCAGAAAAGTCAAAGCATCTACAAAGCAAATGGAGGTTTTAGATGATTAATATAGGCCACTATCAAATCACAATGTAACAAACCAAGCATGCCTCAAATCATCAATCTATACACACACTTTAAGCAAGTGCAGGTTCAAATTTCAACTGGATAGACCTCACTGCTCATTTGCATTCCATATAGCGGTACGCGAAAGATACTCCTTTTTTGGAGCCCCCATTACTTTCTTCTTTGAATGGAATGATGACAGTTCCGTGCAAGCAACTACTACGTAATCGTAATGGCTAAACTTCCTTCACCATAACCATTGAAATGCATTTGAACTGATTGATAAAGCATAGATAAGAGACAAAGAGAGTACCACAAGATCTCTCTACAAACTACATGGAGACTATGACATTACTCAACTTGATGCAAATTCACAAGTCAACAAATTCAAATTCTAGCCCACTGTTTCAATTCTTGCCTGCAAATCCAATTTCCCTCTTCTGGGTCATAACCCGTCACTCTTCTTGCTCAAACACAATCAAAACCACAACACACAACAAACAAACAAACAGCACAAATTGACCAGAGGAGGAGCAAAGTCAAACAAACCAGAGAATCGAGCCCCCGCCGACTCAGACCCAACCACGAGATCTCTCTATAAAACATGGAGACCATGACAGACACAGTCATCAACTTGATGCAAATTCTTAAGTCAACTCATTCAAATTCTAGCCCACTGTTTCAATTCTTGCCTCCCTCTTCTCCGTCATAACCCATTACCGTTCTTGCTCAAACACAACCAAACCCACAACACAACAAACAAAAAAGCACAAATTGACCAGAGAGGATCGAAGTCAAACAAACCAGAGGATTGAGCCACCGACTCAGACCCAACAACAAGTTCTGTCTATAAACTACATGGAGACTATGACAGTACTCAACTTGATGCAAATTTCAATTTTTGCCTGCAAATCCAATTTCCCTCTTCTGGGTCATAACCCATAACCCATTACTGTTCTTTCTCAAACACAAACAAAACCACAAACACACAACAAACAGCACAAAATTGACCAGAGAGGAGGATCGAAGTCTAACAAACCAGAGAACAGAGCCGCCAACTCAGACCCAACCGGCGTCGGCGCCGACACGGAGGACGAGGCCGGATCGGCGGCGGTCCTGTTGAAGGCGAGGTTGAGGCGGGCGTTGGGGCCGTACATGGTCCTCGCCGCCTCGTCGTAGGCTATGGCGGCTTCGATGGCGGTGGGGAAGGTCCCGAGCCAGAGCCTGCTCCCTCGGCTCGGCTCGCGAATCTCCGCGACCCACTTGCCCCAGGTCCTCTGGCGCACCCCCCTGAAGCTGCACCGCCCGTTCTCGGGCCCTCCCTTCCCCTTCATGCAACCCTTCTTCGACCCCTTCGCGTGGACCCTCCGCGTCGCCGCCGATCTCTCGCCGTCTCTCCGATCGCGGCTCTGCGTCTCCTTGTACTTCTCCAGCTTCTCCGCTATGACCTTCGACCGGTCCCGCCTCCGGGCCCTCTCCGCCGCCGCGGGACGGGGCGGTTCGGATCCGGGCGGCGGCGGGTGGGTCTCTCCGGCGGTCATGGTCCGGCGGTGGGTGTGCGGTGGTGGTTCATTTGGTGGGCTCTGTGTGACGAAGACGAAGAAGAAGCGGTGCTCGCAGATGGGTACTTAGCGAGGGCGCGGTGGATCGGGTGCGGCGGGGTGCACTGGAGGGAATGGGGAGGTTGAATTGGGGCCGTTGATGGAGATGACTGGGTGGTCAGTGCTTTTGAGGACTCTTTTTTGTGTCGGTTTGCTCTTCATGCTCGCCGCGTGTGGTCGGTTTGTGCGGCGAGGTAAGCGTGCCACACTTAAAAAAAACATGGTTTTCGAATTTACAATCCGGCTCAAATGTTTAAACCGTTCAAACTACATAGTTGGCCGTTAATTTAGCGAGATTACACCAGTACGCAACACGTCAACTAGTGCGTGTGTTCGAATAAATGATGGGTGATTCCGTATTTCTGCACGCTTGCTCTCTCTTTATACCGCGTCACATTGTGGTTCTACCACATCTACACCTGTTTCCATCGGAGTTTTGATTTCGGTCCCATCGTTACGGTCGGGGACCACTCATTACACCATTCCCCCAACATGATTCACTTTCCCCTTCCAATTATAGTTTTGGATCCAGCCTCATCGTCACAGAGGTTCACTTTCCCTCTTTCAATTATAGTTTTGATCTCGACCCCAATCGTAACACTCGTAATTTCTTGTTACAGTGTCTATAGTCTATTGTGAACCCGGTTATACATCATTTTTTTTATCTACCCTTAAACTAACCTTACCCAAATATCATGATGCATCTCGAACATCATATACGAGGTCATGACGCGAGTAGTGTCGACCACTAAACCAAGCTCAAGCTGATATTTAGAAACCTAAGAGTGAGAGTGAGATTTATCTGATAGCAAAGACTACAAGTGGGTAAAATTCCTTTTAAATTTAGTTCATGATTATAGAATAAAAAAATATTTTTATTTGATTTGAAGAACTTAATAGCCTGTTAATTGACTTGAAATTGAATAAAATATTGATTTATGAATTAGTTTTATGCTCAATTGATCTACTATTAAAAGTAAATGTTTATAGGTTGAAAAATAAAAAATAAATTTTAAAGAAAACAGTCCAAGTGTTAGTTTTAAAAGGAAATATAAATTGACAAATGTTTGAAACCGAAGCCGAGCGGTGGAGAAGAAATGAGAGCCGTTGGGTTGAGTTTTTCGCGGGAGAGTCTCTGGACAGTCCCTCTCTCTCGGATCCGATTTCTCTCTCCTTCCCCAATTCTCTAACCCTAGCTCTGATTTCATCGATCGATTCGATTCTGGATGATCTTCTTCATCCACCATCAATGGACGATCGCCGCCGCAGCAACCACCACCGCGCCGCCACAGAAGAGGACAGCTCCGCCCTGGACGGCCTCAGCTCCGCCCCTCACCCTCCCCGCAAGGTCCACTCCTACAGTCACCACGTCCGCACCAACTCCAGCCCTCGCCGCCGCCACCAGATCCGCAAGCACAGCCTCGACGAGGACCGCCTCCCCAACCCCATCGACCCCTCCGATGCCGATTTCTTCCCCTACTGCTCTCCCAGCAGCAAGATCTCCAACCCGAACCCTAACCCTAACCCTAACCCTAGGGCCGACCCCGACGCGCCGGCGGCTCCGATCCCGGAGTTCGTCGCGAGCGGCGGCGCGGGGTTCTTCAAGGCCCCGCACCGGTCGGCGGTCCACCCGAGCCGCCCGATCTGCATCGAGCTCCGGCCGCACCCGCTCAAGGAGACCCAGGTGGGGAAGTTCCTCAGGAACATTGCCTGCACGGAGACGCAGCTCTGGGCGGGGCAGGAGACGGGGGTGAGGGTGTGGAACCTCGAGGACTCGTACGAGCCAGGGTGCGGGTTCGGGGGCAAGGTGAGGAGAGGGGATGAGGACGCTGTGCCGTTTCATGAGTCCGTGGGCACCGCGCCCACGTTGTGCCTGGTGGCTGATAAGGGGAACAATTTGATCTGGAGCGGGCACAAGGATGGCAAGATCAGGTCGTGGAAGATGGACCAGGCTGTGGACGGGAATGGCCTGAAGGAGGGACTGTCGTGGCAGGCCCATCGCGTTTCTGTTCTTTCCATAGTCATGACCTCCTATGGTAGTAGCTCTCAATCTCTCGTATCATGTCTTGCATCAATTTACATTCCCATTTCTGGTTGTGCGTTGCAAAAGTTCGTTACTTTATTAATAGTTAGAGAACCTAAGAGCAACTCCAACTTGGAACTCCATTGGGAATTGCCAAATTTGCTGTAGTGGGTAATAATTGATATTTGCATCAAAATTTGCCAATTTGGGTTGGAGTTGGATGGCAGTGTAGCAACAATGATTGAATATAATATTTGCATTTTAGCAACTTGGGTTGGAGTTGCTCTAAGGAATTCAGAGCATGTTGATGATATTGTTATTGGTGAGACTTTTTCTAACTGGGTTTGCTTTGATTGTTCCAGGTGATATGTGGTCGGGTTCTGAGGGTGGTGTTATTAGGGTCTGGCCATGGGAAACCTTACAAAAATCTCTTTCCCTCAAGCCAGAAGAAAAGCACATGGCTGCTTTGTTAGCGGAAAGGTCTTGCATTGATCTTAAGAGCCAAGTGACCATTAATGGTAACTGTATGATATCTTCTTCAGATGTCAAGACTTTGCTGTGTGATCATGCTAGAGGAAAAGTTTGGTGTGCTGGCGTTGCATCCATCTCACTTTGGTATGTTTTTGCTCTTCGTACTATTGTTGTCTATCAAATTTGTTTTAATACAATAGTTCTAATATCTAAGTTAGTTTCAGAGTTTACTTGTGTAAAAGCAGTTATTGTCAAAGGTTTGATCATAATCAGTATAAAACAGAAAATATGTGAGTTTTGGATCAGTTGCAGAATTGTACTTTCTAGGTTGTTTACTTTGTAGACTTCCACCTTTGTATGAACTCGCAATTGGTAACCAAGTACATGCAAGTTAAATAAAACCCCACTCTCAAATATCATTGCTGCAAGATCATAGAGTTTCAGATTGAAGGCATCATCTAATGGGAATCATTTCTTGTGATGGGTTCTTATATATAAGAAGTCCTTGTTCCTTAAAAGTTTGTTGTTTGACAGGGATGCTCGCACAAAGGAACTTTTGAAAGTGTTCAACGGCGAGGGTCAAATGGAGAGCGCTTCTCAAGTGCAAGATAACCAGCCAGTAGAAGAGGAGATTAAAGTAAAAGTTAGTTCAACCACAAAGAAGGAGAAATCCCCGGGCTTTTTGCAACGGTCTCGTAATGCAATAATGGGAGCTGCAGATGCTGTTCGGCGTGTTGCAACTAGAGGGTCATCCTCTTTCGCAGAAGATATCAAGAGAACAGAGGCATTAATGCTTGCTCCTGATGGAGTGATTTGGAGTGGCTGTACAAATGGCATGCTTGTGCAGTACGATGCAAATGGAAATCGTTTGCAAGATTTTAATCTCCATCCTTATGCTGTCCAATGCTTTTGCACTTTTGGAACACGAATATATGTAGGTTATGTGAGTGGTTTTGTCCAAATAATAGACCTCGAGGGGAATCTGATTGCAGAATGGGTTGCTCATACCAGTCCTGTGATTAAAATGGCAGTTGGGAATGGTTACATGTTTAGCTTGGCTATTCATGGTGGTATTCGTGCATGGTGTGTTGCATCCCCAGGACCTATTGACAACATAGTACGAACAGAATTGGGTGCAAAAGAGACGACATACATAAAAAGAGACGAACTCAGAATCTTAGTTGGAACATGGAATGTTGGTCAAGGAAGAGCTACTCAGGAAGCTCTTATCTCATGGTTAGGTTCTGTTGCGTCGGATGTTGGCATTATTGTAATTGGGTTGCAAGAAGTAGATATGGGGGCTGGTTTTCTTGCGATGTCAGCAGCCAAAGAAACAGTGAGATCTTCTTTACCTTTTCTAGCCGATATTCTTATCTTTCTTTTTTCTTGAGTTCTTTCCAATCGATCATTTCAAATGTTGATGGTAATGAATTTCCTAAGCAATTTGACAGCGAGATTGATATGAATTATCATAACAAGCCTGTGCTGCTCCTCTTTCTTTATCATATTCTGATTATATCTACATTTTTTATTCCGATCATATCCATTAAACGGCCTTGACTATCAACTATGTATTGGTTGAAATTGAATCCATTTAGGTTGCAAGCCATAGTACTGATACCTAAAAGCGGTAAACCTGATACCTACTACAGGCCAAGCAGCCAGGAAGAACTGTAAAGAACGAGAGTTGTTAGAATTAGCATATTGAAAGATAAGTGTTTTAAAATAATCATGAGCAGCCACGATATTACAATTTTCTCACTCTTGGCCTAATCTATCGCCTTCATTAGCGGATTGGTTTTATTTATTTAGTAGCCAACTAATCTGTATTGTCGTCACATTTTAAGTGTAGAGCAATTTATGACTAGAGCAACATGGATACTCTAAACCAATCTTTTGCGTCTAAGAAACTGAGTATTAATAGTGTAATAACATTATTGTGCTAGTTCTAGTTGTCTATATGTAGAAACTAAGTGTAATATTGATAGAATACTACATTTATGTCAGAGAAAATAACAAGTTTCTACAATTAAGTGTATAAGTGATTCTTCTCGGGTATGATTATCATATGTAGATCTAATTTGTCAACTTTATGAATTTCCAAGTTTGCATACAGTTCTGCAGTGAAACAACTATAATTCAATAAATCTTGATGTGCCCACATCTTTTGTGAATAATCTATATTATCACATGCTTCTCTCTTGCATGGTTTACTTGTCCTGTATCAAATTTGTTGTTTGGCATCTTCAAAACATTTGGAAGTGAAACATAAATGACTCTTGATCATGAATTATTTGTGATTACACTTGCCAAGTATTTCTTTCAGTTTAAGTAAAATTTATAGATCGGACCGTGCGAAGTGATAATCCCAAGCCCATGTATAAGTGTGTTTAACTTTTATTTTGTTCTTCCATTTAAAACAGTATGCATGCATGTACCGTTTTTTTATTTTACATTTATTGAACTATATATTTTCTTCTAACTCCCTTTTCAATTATAGGTAGGACTTGAAGGAAGTTCTGTAGGGCAATGGTGGATTGATAATATAGGAAAAGCTTTAGAAGAAGGAACAACTTTTGAACGAATGGGTTCCAGACAACTGGCCGGATTGCTCATATCTCTTTGGTAAGTAGCTCCCCTGAAAAAAAAAATTGGGCTAACAATAGTTATAATGTTTGACATAAACTGTACATACAACAAACTGCTTTCATCTTCTTTTTTCTGAACTCACTAATTTAGAACCTCAAACATATCCCAATTTTATTAGGTCATTCCACCCTACAATATCGTTCCCTCACTTATATCATGCACTGGTATTCTTGCTCACTTAGGGTAAGAAAGAGTATTAGAAGACATGTCGGAGACATTGATCCTGCAGCAGTTCCATGTGGCTTCGGTCGTGCTATTGGTAATAAGGTTTGTATATTTTGACTCCTTAATTCCTTAGCTCATTTATTTTATTCATTTTTATAACCCAAATATTCATCTTCGGCATAAGAAAGTCAAATCAACTATTTTTAATTGTGTCAGCAGAGTGTTTGGGATGGGGTTATTGAGATTTATGGACGTGTTGCATTGATTTCTTATGTTTTCAGTTTCAACCTATAAACTTGAGATGGCCATATTTTTACAGGGAGGAGTAGGTTTGAGACTTAGAGTATATGATCGGATTATTTGCTTCGTCAATTGTCATTTGGCTGCACACCTGGAAGCAGTTAATCGCCGAAATGCTGATTTTGATCACATATTTCGAAACATGTCGTTTGTCCGTTCTACTAACCTAAATAACAATGCAGCCGGTATGATGCCCTACCTGATTTTCTCTTGTTCTATTGCCTTCTCAATAAATTAATTTGGTTGCTTCATTCTTCTGGCTCCCAACTCACCCTCTCTGTTGCAGCTGGTGTCCCAACGACGGTTCATTCAGCTAAGGCGTCAAATGTATGTCCTTGCTATGACTGGCATGTCAAGATTAGTTTACTGCTTGTGTTATCATTTTTCACTTGGGTTAGCTATAACTACAATGTTCCGGTACTTTGACAGGCTCCACCTCCCAACTTTGAGGAGACGAAAGAGACAAAGCCCGAGTTAGCAGACGCAGACATGGTTGTATTTCTTGGCGATTTCAATTACCGGCTCTTTGGTATATCTTATGATGAAGCAAGGGACTTTGTTTCTCAAAGATGCTTTGACTGGCTTAGAGAAAAGGATCAGCTCAGGGAAGAGATGAAAAATGGCAGAGTTTTTCAAGGAATGCGAGAGGCACTGATCAAGTTTCCTCCAACTTACAAGTTTGAGAGACACAAACCAGGTTTAGCAGGTACTATTCTGCTCAAAAGGTTTCACATTCTGTCTTCACCATTTCAGGTAGTTGTTTGTGGAAGTTAGATTCAAATATAGGTTTATCCGGAATGTACTGATTCAAACACAATCAGTAGTCTGTCCGTAATTCTTTGGAAAATATAAACAGATTGCATTTACTAGTTGATTTTGTTCTTCATCATGTTTTTTATTTGGATAATGCCATTCAGTTCATAAAGTTTGTTACTATATCTCATAGGATATGATTCTGGGGAGAAAAAGCGCATTCCTGCCTGGTGTGATAGAGTGATTTATCGTGACAATCGGTTGGGTCCAGTGTCCGAATGCAGTTTGGAATGTCCTGTGGTCTCCACAATTATAATGTAGGTTCCATGCTGGGTCTTTCTATCCTGTTTTTATTTTCCTCGTGTCGTTTCTTAAGAAATGGAATCAACGCTGGCAGGTACGAAGCTGTCATGGATGTGACTGAGAGTGATCACAAACCAGTACGATGCAAATTCAATGTTAAAATTGCCCATGTCGATAGATCTGTCAGGAGACAAGAACTTGGGAAAATAGTGAAGACTAATGAGAAAATCAAGGCTATAGTCAAAGAGATGGGCAATGTTCCGAAGGCCGTTGTAAGCACGGACAAGATAATCCTTAAAGAGCAGGAAACGTCTATTCTACGCATCACCAACAAATCCGCAAAAGATACTGCTATATTTAAAATCTTATGCGAAGGCGAGTCCACACGAAAGGATGGTGGGCAGGTAGCTGATCGTCAACCAAGAGGTTGCTTTGGCTTTCCGCGATGGCTTGAGGTACGTTGTCCCGTTCAGATTCAACCAAATTCTGGTACCATAATAGAATCCCGACCCACCTAAAAGTTCAAGTTGTTAGGTGGAGGCCTAAACTTGTTAATTAAGTTGGTGAACGGATCTACATCTTTTAGACGTGGTATTCTAACAACATAGGACATGTACATGAAAATGATAGTCAACTATATCACCAGAGTTAAACTGTTAGAATTCCACATGTGAATGCAAGTCTCACATGGTGGTAGAAGAAAAATTTATATACACATTACACCCAAGACTTAATAGGCTAGTTTTTGGGCCAAGAGTGAGTTTTAATGTGTTTATGAGTTTTCTATGTGGTGTGCTCCACTTTGGTAAGGCCCGATTCTCCCTAACAAGGGGCCAATGGATCTCATGATGGATTGGGCCAGTAGGATCTAGAAATATTATTGATTATGCCAAGATTGCCAAATGGGCCTACGGGTGAAAGTGCAAGGCGCTTTCCATATGTGAATCCAAGTCTCATATCGAAAGATGGATTACGATGGACAATTACGGGGTATAAAGAGAGTTTATGTACACATTAGACCTTATAGACTGATCTTTTGAGTCAAGAACGAGCCTTATTGTGCATATGCACCTTCCTCGGTAATTATAAGAAGATTCTATACTCTATATACACACTAGACCCTAACATAAACTGCTTTTGAAATTGACAATTATAGTGATTTTCTCACCTGCCTCTCTCTTGTATGGAAATTGCTTACTTGGTGTTTATAAACAGGTCACACCAGCAGCTGGTGTGATAAAACCAGACCAATCTGTAGAGGTGTCCTTAAACCAAGCAGATCCAAACAGCCACGAAGAGAACGGCGAGGGCAGCGCGCACCACTCGGTGCCTGGAGACACTCGTGACAAGGAAGCAATTCTAGCGGTCACTATCCAAGGCAGCAGCACAACGAAAACATCGAGTCACCAAGTCCAAATCCGCGCAAAGCCAATGACAGTGACAGCAGCGCCCCCTCGCTTGGAAACAAGAAGCAACAGCAATACATCAGCAGCTCCGCGCATGGAATCGAGAACCAAGAGCAGCTCATCAGCGGTACCTCCTCGTGGAGAATCGAAAGGCAACAGTTCTAGTAGCTCGAGAAAACAGTCTAACCGGCACCATAAGCGCAGCAGCTCCTATGATTCGAACGGTTGATAACTGCTGAAATTTGATGAACCCTTCAATGTGCCAGAACTGAACTTAAAGATGGATACACGTTCGTATCTAATGCCAGAGGTGTTCGTTCGCTTTCGTCTTCGAGGGCAACATTGGTGAGCTACTTGATGTAAATATATTCATGGAGGCTGGTCACCAATTCAAGTATCTGCAACAGGTTATATTGGTTTTGTTTGGTTTATATAGTTAAAATCTAATAATTCTTTTTGACTCATAGCTTTTTTCCAGTTTTTGATGAATCATCCCATTCAAAAGTGTAAAGAGGGGATGAATGACTGTGACAAAGCAGTGCAAATTCAGTTTCTGCTGCTTCACTTGTTTTTTTTGAACTTTTTTGTTTTTGAGGTTCTATATGTATGTACCCACAATTTGTAAGCAGATAGGAAACAAACATTTGAAGCAAAGCTATAAATGACAGGTCTCTCTCTTCCTTCCACACATGGTTTTGTTACTTCTATTTTATTTTAATCTCATCCTTATTGTACTAGTTCGAATCTTAGTGAGTCACCCTTATTGTACTGGTTCGAATCTCAGTGAGTCACCTATTTTTTTCCTTTTGTACATGGATTTGTTAATTTGAATCTCGTTTGAGATCTTATTAAGATTGTTTGTTCCTTTGATTTTAATTTTAATCACACTTCAACTTTTAGATTTTGGGCTATAAATATTAAAACTTCATGTTCTAATTTCAATATCTCATGATGTAATCATGATCAAATCTTCGTTAGGCCGTCAGGTGCGTTTGTAAATCGCTTCTCAAGCTCGTTTCCGAGCCCTAATTCAAGGAACTGTACTCGACCAGAGCACCCACCGAGCTCTTGTTCCGTAAATGGAACCTGGAACACTCACCTTTATCGACCCTCTACATTGCTGACCCTGTGTTTCAGGATGATTCTTCTTTTGTTCATATGAAGGTTAATGTTATGCTTGACCTCCCCAGAAATGTTTTTGATTATGGAGACCCTGAGAACAAACTCAATCTGGTCAACACTTGCAATGGGTTGGTGTCCTATTGTGGAACTCATGACCATATGTGTGTTGTTATTTGCAATCCTTTTACTGGTGAGTATGTTACGATTCCTGAACCTGATAGGAATGATAAAACTTTTGAAATTTGTAGTGCATCTTATGGATTCGGGTTCGGCCCTAAAGATAATAGGTTTAAGCTCTTGCGGCTGCTTCACCTGAGGAGCTGATCCGAGTACGGGAACTGTCAAGAGGATCGATAGTTGTTTATCAATTTGTGATGCAATTTCCATCAAGCCAAGTCTTGTTCCTCTCAAGGTTATGCTCGGAGAGAACATGGATGTATGGACTGCCAATTGCTAAATTCGGGTAAGCACTTTAAAAGATATATCACTGGTAACTTATCTTTGGAATATAAAGTGCTTCTGGTTTTCTGCATCGCAGTTTCTCATTTTTGAAATAAAGTTTTTTACCTTGTTTTACAAAGTTGAAGATCTCAGTTAGTTTTGGCGCAATTATTCATTTATTTGACCACAACATTATATAGAAATGGCCTGGTTGTTATGATTGCTGTAACTAGAAGGATGTGTAAGCCTTATCTGTTCATATGATTTAAGTCGTCGGATTTTAATCTTATGCTACTATTATTGCTTGCAACTGTTTGTTTCGAAGTGCTTAAAGTAATCACATAGAAGTGACTACGATACCTTGGTGAACAAGTTCAGTAAGTTCAAATCTCTCTTAGTGATGGCAAAAGTTGGATTTGTTATGTTGTTGAACCCAATATGTTATTCTCCTGATTTGTTTACCGAGACACATTCAAATTCTGTCTGTCAAGTTTACGAGTGTGACTCTGTGAATATGTGAATCATCATAATCCTCTTTAAATAGGATTTTGAAAATAACAAGATTCTAAAACACTGCGCTAGTCAGGCGGATAGGGCCTCAAATGTCTAATCGGAGACATTGGGATTTAATTGGATTAATAGAAAATCAATATGAGATTAATTAGGGACTAGGTTGGGGATTTTTTAGAACAATGGAAAATAGTTTTTAAGGAAAGTGCATTTATCATATAATTAAGGGATAATGACATTTTGTTACACTTAACTATAGCGAAATGATACTTTCATACCCTAACTACTTTTGTCTATTTTTAGTACCCTAACAAATTTTTTGTGACAAACTATGCTAAAATGACTAAAATACCCATAATTTAAAAAATCAAAATAAAACTAGTCCAATATGATTTATCAAACCATATTTGAAATGGTTCAAATTAAATTTTACATTTTTGGGCATAATTGTATTTGCATCTTAAGTACAAATCAAATTGAATTAGAGATAAACAAATTAAACCAATTCAATTTATAGTTTCTTATACCAAGGGTAGTTTAGGTACTTTAGACATTTTAGAGGTAGGTTGTCACAAAAAAATTGTTAGGATACTAAAAAAGAGAGAAAAATAGTTAGGGTATGAAAGTGTCATTTCGTTATAGTTAAGTGTATCAAAGTGTCATTATCCCTATAATTAAAGTATTACATTAGTAATAACAACTGTAATCTAATTACTTTTCTTATATTGTTACTATCAATCTAATTTAAGCAGAATCTGGGTTCAACTTATACGCAAATTATGGTAATCGTAGTATCTTACTCTTATACATTCCTATAATAAAGAATTTGTTTTTGCATATCAATTTTATATACAATATACTTGCCTTTCTTACATTATCACTATCAATCTAATTTAAGCAGAATCTAGTTTATCACAGGGAAAATTGCAATTCCTATCTGTGCATTAGGTATATTGCAATTCCTATCCATGTTGTTTGTTAGGAGCAAAAACTAACCTTTACTGTCTTTTATTCGCCGGGATGGTGAAACCTAGCCTGCGAGACGTTTGTCTCGCCGAAAAGGTCAAACCTAGCCGGCGAGACGTTTCAAAGTCCTGCCGGCTAGGATACAATCTCCAATAGTGGTTCAACTATAAAATAAAATGTCGTAATTACCTTTTCAAGTAGAAAATAATATTTCAAAATTAAAATTTCAATACCATCTTCTTCCTTGAAGAAGGGTTTGAGAGGACTCCTTCGTGATCGATTCTGGGCTCGTCTGTCGCTCAGGCACAACGATGTAATTATCAAGGGCGCGTTCTACCACTGAGCTAATGGCCCATCATGCAAGTCATACCAATTTTAAAGCCACCATTAATATGTTGCGGTTATTAAATAGGTAGATAGTAGGAATTGACACACAAATAGTACAAAGGATAGGAATTGCAATATATATACACACATATATATATATATATATATATATATATATATATATAATACACATATATAGATTACAGTTTTTCCTAAAAGATAATCTCATTCTCTGCTTTTTTACAACTCTCACGTGTTTACTAACCATTTACTTTAATTCAAAATTTGTTAAATTAGGATACTGGGTTTTGTAAGACATTTATATCAATATAGCATGTTTTAGAGCAATAAAATATTATCATTAAATTAAAATTTGCGGAAGCTAAACGGATCTACAAACTTCTCGCCATAGCTATTAATCGAATAACACTCTTGAGATTTTGGTGTTTCTAAGCCTATCACAACACTCTTTAATGATATATGAATCTAATTGCTTACGGACCAATCTCATCATTTATAATGCATGCAAGAGCTCTACTTATCATATAGTTCAATAATGATAACACGAGATTTTTCAATTGATGTCAATAAGATTACAAATCTGACATGCAATTTCTTGCGAAGAAAGGGATTGAATGAGCTTGCGGGAATTATCCATAATTCATGGGATATGTCTCTATGAAATGATCACAAAGTTGACTCCATTAATGGTCAATAAATAATAAGCTAACAAGTTTTCGTAAGTTTGAGAATTCTTGCCTCTCTATAAAATGTCAGCGAAGCGGTATGAATAGATATAATGATTCCCGCTCCCAACCTTGTAGAATAAAAGATACAGGTCACTGTTGGGTTTAGGGATAATGACACTTTGTTACACCTAACTATAGCGAAATGACACTTTCATACCCTAGTTATTTTTCTCTCTTTATTAATACCTTAACTATTTTTTTGTGACAACCTAGACTAAAATGACTAAAATACTTTTGGTTTAAGGAATCAAAATAGAACTGGTCCAATTTGATTTATCAAACCAGATTTGAAATAGTTCAAATTTAATTTTAGATTTTGGAGCATACTTGTAATTGCATCTTAAATACAAATCAAATTGAACCATAAATAAAAAAAATTGAACCAATTCAATTTATGATTTCTTAAACCAAGAGTAGTTTAGGTATTTTAGGCATTTTAGAGGTAGATTGTCACAAAAATTTAGGGTATTAAAGAAAAGAAAAAAATAGTTAGGGTATGAAAATGTTATTTCACTCTAGTTAGGTGTAACAAAGTGTCATTATTCCTTGGGTTTAAGTATTTTTGACATCCCTACATACCCTTTAATTGAAGACACTATAAGATAACAACAAGTCGAGTAATCTCTGTTTATTATCTGTCAAATCGGAGACACCAAATTTTCATCAAATACAGAAATTTATAGTCATTCGGACTTCAGATAGAAATTTGAACATCTTAAACAACTTTTCTCCGACTTTTGTCACATGAACAAATCAAACTATTAAAACACACTTTTCATAAAGTTGAGTGAGCGTCACTTTCTTTCGTATATTCCACCAGAGAAGATGAATAGTTCACAGAAACCCTAACCTTCACCTTTGTCAGTTCTTGCTGGTTTTCCCCAAATCACTCACCATGGATCGTCCTCGCAAGGGAAATCAAGCAAGAAATGCATCTTCTCCGTCCATGGCGAATCTTCCCAGCAACATTCTGATGGACATTTTCCTCAGATTGCCGATCAAGGCCGTAATGGCCGTCAGGTGCGCCTGTAAATCACTTCTCAAGCTCGTTTCCGAACCCTATTTCAAGGAACTGTACTCGACCAGAGCACCCACCGAGCTCTTGTTCCGTAAATGGAACCTGGAACACTCACCTTTATTGACCCTCTACATTGCTGACCCTGTGTTTCAGGATGATGATTCTTCTGATGTTGATATGAATGTTAGTGTCATGCTTGACCTCCCTAGTTTTTGGGTCAGACCCATAAATGATCTTGAGTTTGGGGACCCCGAGAGCAAACTCACTCTGGTCAATGCTTGCAACGGGTTGGTGTGCTTTTCTGGACTCTATACCCACGGGTGTGTTGTTATTTGCAATCCTTTTACTGGTGAGTATGTTACGATTCCTGGCCCTGATAGGAAGGACAAGAATTTTGTATTCGAGAATGCATCTTATGGATTAGGGTTCAGCCCTAAAGATAATAGGTTTAAGCTCTTACGACTGCTTCACCTTAATTTCATGATGGCTGAGATATACACCTTTGGTGAAAGTGGGGCGTGGAAGACTGTTGCTAATTGCCCTGATCGTCTACGTTTGGCAAGAAAGCCTATATTCTACGAAGGAGCTGCTCACTGGTGTTTGGATGGCTTCGATGATGTGGTTACTTTCGATTTTGACACGGAGCAGTTTGGTACAATAAACCCACCTCCCCTTAGGTATATGGGAAGGAGTGTTGGTCGGTTGTCCCGACTGTGTGTACTTGGGGATTGTCTTCACATGACTGGTTTCGGTGGAGATTATTTTGACGTGTGGGTGATGAAAAAATATGGTGTTCAGAGTTCCTGGAAGAAAGCAATTTCCATGTCGAGGGAATGTTATGAACCGGTCAAGTATTTGCGAAATAGGAAAATGATCATGTTAAACCGTGATCATAAAGTTGTTTGTTATAATCCGAGTACGGGAACTGTCAGGAGGATCTATAGTGGTTTATCAACTTGTGAAGCAATTTCCATCAAGCCAAGTCTTGTTCCTCTCAAGGTTATGCTCGGAGGTAACATTGATGTATGGAGTGCCACAACCGGGTAAGCAATTCAAAAGATATATTACTGATAACCTATCTTTGGAATCAAAAGTGCTTCTGGTTTTCTGCATTGTTGTTTCTTATTTTTGAAATAAAGTTTTTATCGTGTTTTACAAAGTTGAAGAACTCAGTTAATTACTAATAATGCGATCAACTGTTCGTTTAGGAGTGCTGAAAGTAATCACATAGAAGTGGCTACAATTCCTCATTGATGGACAAGTTCAGTAAGTTCATATCTCTAGTAGTGATTGCTAATGCTATGCTGTTGAAGCCAGAACATTTAATTTCTATGTTATTTTACTGTTTCGTTTACTGAGGCACATTGAATTTCTCTTCCTGTCAAGTTTACGAGTGTGACTCATTGAACCTCACATCATATTCCTCTGTAAATATGAATTCTGTAAATAGTAGTTAAGGAAAAAACAATTATTATGCAGTTAAACTATTACATAATTATAATTGATCTTATTATGCTACTATTAGTCTAATTTAAGCCGGAATATTGTGCTCAACTAATACAAAATTATGGCAATAGTAGTATTTTACTGTCAAATATCCATATAATGAAGAGTTACTTGTTTTTACACATCAATTTTATCTGTAATCTACTTGCTTTTCTTTGCTTATGTAAACTTATGTAATCATTGATATGATTGTGTCTGTTGGTGCAACTTCGGGTTCCTTATTTTTGTTCACTACAGATATTGTTCTAATGCAAGCTGAATAAATCAGTTTTAATATTATTCGAATTTAGCCACTGAATATCTGTATATATCTTAGAAAATTCAACAAATAAAAAAATACTCATCGACTCTGGTCATGCCTAAAATTATGGGTCCATCTGCCATTGTTATAGTTGTTGGCTAATGTTTGACTTGTGACGGGATATTCCCTAGTGACAAGTTGCTTACGTTTTGCAGATTTTCAGTCAATTCAATAAAATTGCATCCTTTTTCATTCAGTTATATGCATTTATGGTTTTGTCGCCTATGACTTTTAATTAATGAGATTCTTAAATAGTTTATTGTACTTCTGATCTTTCAAATAATTCATGGTTATGCACATACTAACTTTCTGGAATAACCATTTCGTGGGTATGTGTTAGGAATCCAAATGAGGAAGAGAGTTTGCGTGAAGAGGAAGGATAGTAGGCAGTACCCGTTGGTGATAAGGGTTTAATAGTCTTTGGTAGGTCAAAGTTGTGCGTCGTCGTTTTGGGTTTGATAGCCACTGGTGTCCTCGTGCCTGACACGTTACCGTCCTCTTCTTCTCTGAGCAGAGAGGCGTGGGGTTGGATTTGGCTCAGCTCATTAGGGTTGAGAGCTCTATATTCAAGATCATAGTTGTTTATGTTAAGAGGCATTCTGATAAATCAAATCTAAGGACCTCATTTGTTAATATTTTTGTAATATATGGAGTATTGCAAGTTCGGCTAATACAAGATGTTACTACTTTTACTAGTTGCTTGATAAATTTATTACGAATTAATAAAATTGTTTAAAAGTTAACCCCAACCTTTGCTTCTTTTTTTTTGAAAGGAAACCGAAAATTCGTATTCCAATACACTCACAAGGAGTGTTACAGGCACCAATACAAACACTACGAAGGGCTCGCTTCTCGGTTCATTTTACTCGAGGTTTTTATGACTTTATACGCAATTATGTCCCGAAACCTCCGCCCTCATGGCTAACACTCTGTGGCCGGCGTACACCTTGAAAACACCTTTCCGCCATGAAAGTCGAGATTCCAAACCAGTTCTAAGAAGATCTTCCCCTCCGAACATTCGAAACCTGCAAGAGATTCCTTCAGAAAAATAACCCTCACAAAAACCCCTAAGGTGAAAGGAAAAGAGAAAAGGGTCGCCAGGACGCCACCACCGGAGGATTTGCTTTGCTATATATGAATAGATCAGTGCACTAATATTTTTGGACCTACTCTCTTGGCCAAACTCTCATACATAAAAATATTGACGAACCATTTCCTTTATTTTGAAACTCGACAAACTGGAATGTCGGGTTTTTGTCGAGTTCGAGAATTTGTCTCTCCATGGAATGGCAACGGTAAATGTGGTTGTGGATGTAATGATTCTCACCTTGGATCAGAGATATCGAGTCATCATCGGGTTCATATATTTTTGTCATTTATACCTACATGTTGATTGAGGACATCGAGTCTTTTCGTCATGTTCGGAGATTTTTGTTTTTCTATAAGATGACAATAAGATAGTGATCACCGTCTTTTACCCATTATATCGGAAACACCAGATTGTCATTTAGTGAAAAGATTTTTGTTATCTTGGCCTCAAATAAAAAGTAAAACACCGCTTAAACAATTTATTGTAGTTTGTCACATAAATACATTAAACTAACAGTGTACCATCAAAGATACTTAAACTTTAATATTTAGTCAAACAAGTATTATAAGTAAATATGTTTAAGAAAAAATGGCACCTATACCCTCTTAATTAAACATTGTTTGTACCTACAACCTCTTAACTAAAATATTAAATTTTAAACATTCTCAAGTTATTTTGTTATATCACTTAACCTAGCACTATTAACTTTCAAGCCAAAATGATACGTGGTTTACTGATTTGTACATGATAGACTCATTATTTTTAATTAATAAAATTACCCTTTGAATAAAACTAAAATTAAAAATAAAAATAAATGCATCATCTATCTCGCACTTATGTTTCTTAAGTAAGTATTCTTCTTACCTTCTATGTTTTGTTTAAATAATTTATAACATGATTGACGGTCGATGGTCAATACTCTTCACGACTATTTTGGTCATGGCTAGAGTTACAAACAAATCATGCTTTCAACGACTTGTCCGTGCTCGATTTGTTAAATATTCATTTCAGTCTTATTATAATCGAGTTCGAATTGAGCTCTAGGCTAGGCCAGTTTAATAAACGAGCTGAGCTCAAGCCTTACATTTTGAAGCTTGATAGGCTGAGCCAGCTCATTTAATATTTATTTAATTACCTTTTAATAAATAGTTATAATGAAATGAGTCAAGTCGATCTTGAGCTTACTTGTGTAATTTTCAACAAATTATATTATTTTCATATTAATTTAACTTTGAATGAATACTTATAATAAAAGTTAAGCGAATTTAGCTCGAGCCAAACCGAGCTCAAGCTTCTATATATTCTTTTGAGTCGAGCTCGAGCTTAGTTATATAAACTCGTTCGAGCCAAAGCTGATCTCGAGTCGAATATCTATTTCACGGCATGAGTTGAGTGTAGCTGAATTAAGACTCGATTCAAGTTGTTTACACCCTTAGTTAGTGCCGTTGCAGGCTCCACCTTCATGATAGGAACTATACTCTACTCAAATGAAATTAAATCGATCAAGTGCTATGAGAAGCTCTTATTAGTGTGTTGTTTTTGACTAACACCAAACAATGACAACTATTTAAAATTTAATGGAATATTAAGAGAAAAATTGTGTTTTATCTCAAAACTAACCATGTTAAGCTAGGTGAGATAACTAATCACTTCAATAATTTAAAAATTAAGTTTCTAATTAGGAGGGTGTAGGTGTAAACATTGTTAGGTTAAAAGGGTCTAAGTATCATTTCCACTGAATTTATTAGGAATTAATAAATTGTTTAAAACCCTAACTTTTGCTTTGTTAAATGTGAATAAATATGTGTTATTTGGATTTCTCAAATATCTGGTGCACTTATACTTCTTGATTTACTTTCTTGGCAAACTTTTATCTGTAAGATATAATCACATTTTCTGCTTTTACAAATGTCACGTGTTTTCGAATTATTTCTTTTGTTTCGAAACTCGTCAAATCAGAATATCAAGTTCTTATTGAGTTTGAGAGTTTTTAACTTTTTATGCAATGATAACGATGTAAGTGCATGGTGGATGTAATGATTTTCGCCCCCAATCATATTTTGGATCAAAGATATTTAGTATGGTCGATTTATGTAATTTTGACATTCCTACTTATTCGCTGATTGAGGACGCCAGTCTCTTATTATGTTTGAAAATTTTTCTCTCTATATAAAATAACAACAAGAGAGCGATCTCCATTTTCTATTTATCAATTCAGAGACAGTGGGTTTTTATAGAGTGAGGAGATTTTTGTTATCTCAACCTCAAATAAAAAATTGAACATTATTTAAAAAAATTATTGAAGTTTGTCACATAGATACATCGAACTAAAAACGTACAATCAAAATACTTCTCCTTTAATATTTGGTCAAAGATGTCCTATAATTAAATATATTTAAGAAAAATGACACTCAAACCCTCTTAACTTAATATTGTTTAAACCTACACTCTCTTAACTAAAATTTTAATTTTTAAACCCATATTTCATTATATCACTTAACTTAATATCGTTAATTTTCAAGTCCAAATGATAAACAATAGACATAATCTCGAATAAATTTAAATTAAAAATAAAAGGAACTGCATCTTCTTTTTTGTAATTGTCTTTTAAACAAGTGCTCTGACCTTCTATTTCTCGTTTACACAAGTGTTCTTACCTTTTATGTCTCGTTTAAGCAATTTATATGGTTTAGGGCTGGTGATCCATATTCTTAGCAACTATCTTGGTTATGGATAGAGTTGTAAAATAATTGAGTTTTCAACGAGCCGCTCACATTTGGTTTGTTAAATTTTCGTTTCGGGATAGTTATAATCGAGATCGAGCCGAATTTGAGCTCAAGGTTGAGTTCGTGTAATAAATGAGGCGAGTTCAAGTCAAACAATTTTTTCACGAGCCGAATTGAGGCTTGATTCGCCTCCTTCACACCCATAGTCATTCACTTACCTCCCCAAAAATAGAATGCGTTATGGGGAGTCCCCGAATTATTCTAATGTTTTAATTAGCACAACGGCGTTAGTTTTTTGAATTTCTGTTAAATTATTTTGAAAATGACGATTTGAAAATATATTTTTCCATACAATAAATAATAAAAAACTTATTTTAGTTTTAAAAAATATTATTTTAAAAAAAGTTACATGACATAAAAACGATGTTTAAAAACTATTTTTCGTTTTAAATATTTTTTAGCCTTCACCTTCATCGCTTCTCACTGGTTTTTCCTCAAATCACTCGCCATGGATCGTTCTCGGAAGAGAAAGCAGGCAAGAAATGCAGATGAATTTGTCTCTTCATCGGCCATGACGACTCTTCCCAGCCACATGATATGTTCACATGTGAGTTCAAAGTCCCACATCGGAAGAGTATTGAGTATAAAAAAGGATTATATACACATTGGACCCTAGACCCATTAAACTAGTCTTTTGGGTTAAAGGTAGGCTCTAATGTGTATATGGGCTTTCCGCTCCTCCAAGGTAAGGCCCGAATCTCTCCATAAAATTTTTTCTTTACCACTGCACCTTTGTGTAAGCTTCATGAGTGGCCATTGTACATTATCTGTTCATATGATTTAAGTCGTCAAATTTTAATTTTAATTATGCTACTAATAGTGTGTGTAACTGTTTGCTTAGGAGTGCTCATAAAACTTCAGTAAGTTCATATCTCTAGTAGTAATAGTAAAAGTGGCACATTCAAATTCTCTTGCTGTCAAGTTTAGGAGTGTGACTCAATGAATATGTTATTCTTCATATTCTTTTTTAAATAGGAATTTTGAAAATAACTGAATGTTAAAAACTGCTAGACTAATTGAGATTTAATTGGACTGATAGAGGATCAAGAGGAGATTAATCGGGTGCCATTGCTATAGTTGTTGGCTAATGTTTGATTAATGATCAATTTTCCAAGTGACTGGGTATTCCTTAGTTACAAGTTCCTTATATGTTGCAGATTTTAAGTTACATTCAACAAAATTGCATCATTTCCATTCAATTATGAACATATCCTATGCCTTCTAATGAACGAGGCTCTTATATAATTTGTTGTACTTCTAACCTTTCAGATAATTCATAGTTATGCGTACTAACTTTCCGGAATATCAATTTCCTCGGAATGTGTCATCCAAATGAAGAAGAGAGCTTGCATGAAGAGGGAAGGATAGTAAAAGTTTAATAGGTTTTTGGGAAAATTTCACTTAGCAGTTTGCGAAAGTCTCACTTTATCCATTTTCAGTTAATTTTTTAAAAAATTCGGTTAACTTTTTGTGAAATGACGAAAATACATTTTCATTAAAAAAGTTAAAAATAATAAATATGATTTTGAACTTTTTGTTTTCTTATTTTTTTATAAAAAAATATTTTAGTATTAATTTTTTTATAAAAAAATTAAAAATAAAAAGACGATGTTTAAAAATCATTTTAAAATTTTTAAAAACAAATTTATATGAAAAAAATTTTAAAAATTATTTTTACTACTAACATAATTTTATTCTTTATTTTATATAATGAAAACATTATATAAAAAGTTCAAAAATCATTTTTATTTATTTATTGTAATTTTTCAATAAAAGGATATTTTTGTCGTTTTGCAAAAAAGTTAACAGAAAAAGGGTAAAATGAATTTTTTTCAAATTTAAAGTACTTCACAAGTTGATTTCGAAATTAAAGGGAGTTAAATGAAACTCGACTAAAGATATGGAGTATTGTAAGTTTGGTAATGCAGAAGTGCAGATTGTTACTACTTTTAGTAGTTATTTAATAAATTTATTACGAATTGATGAATTGTTTAAGAGTTAGCTACTCCCTTTTCAGCTTTGTTAAATAATAAATCCAAGTGGTGTTATTTGGATTTCTCAAAAACCCTATGCATATCACTGAGATTTCTTCTGCATCTATCATGTACCTAAGAACCATTTCTTTAAAATAGGATACCTGGTTTTTGTCAAGTTCGAGAGTTTTTGTCTCTCCGATTCTCTGTCGAGTTACCCTTTTACTAAGGACATTATATTCCCGTTAAGATAAAAGATTTTTGTCTCTCTATACGATGATAACAAGACGGGTGATCTTTGTTTACTAACCGTCCGATTGGAGACACCATATTCTCGTCGAGTGTGCAGATTTTTGTCATCCCGACCCCTGGTGAAAAATTGAACATGAATTAAACATCGTCTTGTAGTCTATTGCGTAAACACATCAAACTATAAAAATGTACATACATTTCAACTCTTGTTTTTTTGAAGAGAAATATTTCATTCATTTAAACCGGGTTGGACAATCCCCGCATTTATAGATTGAGCGTAATCAAGATAGCATAATGCAAGACACAACCGTGATCCTACTACACAACGCCTTAAACAAGTTTACACGAACAACGCTCCATCCGAATCTAGACGCCTCTCTATGGCACATAACCAAATGTGTCAAAGGTCAATATTAAAATACATTTGGTGGTTCACACAAACCCTAACCTTCCCCTTAATCAGTTCTTGCTGGTTTTCCCCAAATCACTCGCCATGGATCGTCCTCGGAAGAGAAATCAAGCAAGAAATGCAGATGAACCTGCATCTTCTCCGGCCATGGCGAATCTTCCCAGCCACATTCTGATGGACATTTTTCTCAGATTGCCAATCAAGTCCGTAATGACCGTCAGGTGCGTTTCTAAATCGCTTCTCAAGCTCGTTTCCGAACCCTATTTCAAGGAACTGTACTCGACCAGAGCACCCACTGAGCTCTTGATTCGTAAATGGAACCAGAAACATTTACCCTTATCGACCCTCTACATTGCCGACCCTGTGTTTCAGTGTAATTCTTCTTCTGCTGTTGATATGAATGTTAGTGTTGTGTTTGACCTCCCTAGCTTTAGTGTTATACCTGGAAATGATCCTAATTTTGGAGCCACTGAGAGCAAACTTACTCTGGTCAATACCTGCAATGGGTTGGTGTGCTATTGTGGATCATATGGCAATAGGTTTGTTATAATTTGCAATCCTTTTACGGGTGAGTGTGTTACGATTCCTGATCGTGATATGAATGACAATGGTATTGATATTAAGGATACATTGTATGGTTTTGGGTTCAGCCCCAAGGATGATCGGTTTAAGCTCTTGCGGCTGCTTTGCCTGAGGAATGTTGGTGCTAATTTCATGATGGGTGAGATATACACCTTTGGTGAGAGTGGGTCGTGGAAGAGTGTTGCTAATTGCCCTGATATTTTATATCGGGCAGGAAAGCCGACATTCTATGAAGGAGTTGTTCACTGGTATTGGGATAGCCCGGGTAATATAGTTACTTTTGATTTTGACACTGAGCAGTTTGGTGAAATAAACCCACCTCCCTTTAGGGCCATGGGAAGGAATGTTGGTGGTTTGTCCCGATTGTGTGTTCTTGGTGATTGTCTACACATAATTGGTTGTGTTGGATATTATTTTGAAGTATGGGTGATGAAAGAACGTGGGGCTCAGAGTTTCTGGAACAAAGCATTTTCCATGTCGAGAGAATGGTATGAACCGGTTAAGTATTTGCGAAACGGGAAAATTATCATGTTAAATGATGTCCACAAAGTAGTACGTTATAATCCGCATACAGGACATATCAAGAGGATCGATAGTTGTTTGTCAACTTGCGAAGCAATTTCCATCAAGCAAGTCTTGTTCCTCTCAAGGTTATGCTCAGAGATAACTTGAATGTATGGAATGCTAGACCCGGGTAAGCACTTCAAAAAAAGAACTGATAGCTTATCTTTGGAATAAAAAATGCTTCTGGTTTTCTGCGTCACTGATTCTTATTTTTGAAATAAAATTTTTTACGAAGGTGAAGATCTCAGTTAGTTTTGGCGCAATTATTTTTTTAGTTGGCCACAACATTATTTAAAAATGGCTTGGCTGTTGTGGTTGCTGTAACTATAAGGATAATTCAGAAGAAAAAATTAGGTTTTTCTTTGTCACCGCACCATTGTCTAAGCTTTATGCGTTATGGGTCATTGTACATTATCTGTTCATATGATTTAA
Organism: Geranium rotundifolium; assembly: GCA_963920655.1. NCBI lineage: Eukaryota > Viridiplantae > Streptophyta > Magnoliopsida > Geraniales > Geraniaceae > Geranium > Geranium rotundifolium. Next base: position 36,358,522 of record OY987316.1, on the reverse strand, counting down.
GTCGTCAGATTTTTATTTTATTTATGCTACTAATAGTGTGTGCAACTGTTTGTTTAGAAGTGCTCATAATATTCACATAGAAGTTGCTACGATTCCTCGGTGAACAAGTTCAGTAAGTTCATATCTCTCAAGGTGATCGCAGAAGTTGGATTTATTATGTTGTTGAAACCAATACATTTCATTTCTATGTTATTTTCCTGGTTTGTTTACCTCACACATTCAAATTCTTTTACTGTCAAGTTTACGAGTGTGACTCAGTGAATAAGTTATCCATTGTATTCCTCTTTAAATGGGAATTCAGAAAATGAAAGTGTTCCTAAAAAAACGCTATGCGCTAGTCAGGTGGATAGGGCATCAGGGGACTAATCAGAGACTGATTGGATTTATAGAATCAATATGAGATTAATCGGGGACTAACTGGACTAGTTGGGAATTTTTAGAACAACGAAAAATAGTTTATAAAGAGAACATAACTCTTATATAACCAAACTATTACATAATTACAACTGTAATCTAATTACTGTTCTTACCTTATTACTATCAACAATCTAATTTAAGCAGAATGCATGTTCAACTAAATACTAATACGTAAATTATGGTAATCATAGTATCTTACTCTTATATATTCATATGATGAAGACTTTGTTTTTGCATATTAGTTTTATCTGTAGTCTATTTGCCTTTCTTTGCTCATATAAACCCTGTCTCACTGTTTATGCAATTCTTGATACCACTGTGTCTGTTGGTGCAATTCCAGGTTCCTTGTTTTAGTTCACTACAGTTACTTTTCTAATAAAAGCTGAATAACTGAGTTTTTTATTTGATTCAAATTTAGCCACTGAAACTCTGTATATATTGCAGGAAAGTCAACAAATAAAAAAAATCTCTCTGATCATGCCTAAAATTATGGGAGCAGGGGCCATTGTTTTAGTCGTTGGCTAATGTTTGCTTAGTGATCAATTTTCCAAGTGACGTGATATTCCTTAGTTACAAGTTGCTTACATGTTTCAGATTTGCAGTTCAATCCAATAAAATTGCATCATTTCCATTCAGTTGTGTGTATTATATCCTATGCCTTTCAATGAATGAGGTTCTTGTATAATTTATTGTACTTGTGACCTTTCAAATAATTCATAGTTATGCGTGCAAACTTTCTGAAATAACAATTTCGCCGGAATGTGTGAGAAATCCAAATGAAGAGAGCTTGCGTGAAGATAAGGATAGTAGCCGCTTTTTGGTGGGTCAAAGTTGCGTGTGGTCGTTTATATGTTTAAGTATTGCGTCATTGTTTTGGTGTTTTGGGCCTGATAGCTGTTGTAGATAGCCATCGGTGTCTTCGTGCCAGACACGTGATCATCCTCGTCTTCTCTGAGCTTCCAGATTGTCTGAAGATGCCGTGGAGCCGAGAGGCGTGAGGTGGGTCCATGTAGTGTCGGACTGGGTATATGGCATCGTTTTCGTTATGGTTTTGGGTTTGGTTCAGCTCATTAGGGTTGAGAGTTCTATGTGCAAGTTCGAAACGTTATCGAGGAATTATTGCTGTTTCTTTTGTTATTTGTTGTCATTTCCTGTCGGAATGGTCCAAGAAAAGGAGAAATCAAATCTAATATCTGTAACAGAGTACTGCAAGTTTGGTGTTACTACTTGGGGAAACAAAGACTATTACTAGTTGTTTGGTAAATTTACATATTGTTGCCTTGTTAAATCTGAATAAAATCAGGGCGGATTCGAGGCAAATTTAGTAATCCCCATTCCATATCCTATCAGATCAAGATACTGGGTTCTCATCGAGTTCGAGAGTTTTTACCTCGAGGATGGGATGGCAGTGGGCATGTACAGGTGGATGTAATGATTCCCATCCCTTGCCATGTTGTCGAGTCACCGACTGGTTTGGACATTTTTGTCGTCGTTGATTGAAGACACCGCGTCTCTGTCGAGTTTCAATATTTTTTTTACCTCTGATTTCAACAAGACAGATTTAGTGGTCTCTTTCCTCTACCCATCAAATCATAGACATCAAGTCCACGTCCAGTTTGAATTTTTTTGTCATCGCACTTTCAGAACAAATAGAGTGTTGAATCCAAACCTGAAAAGAAACTCTTGAAGTACAAAAGTTGCAGCTAAAAACTGAGAAATGCAAGAAAAATCAAAATACCATAGTAATAGGTATTGCCAAACTATTTCTATTCTCATTTCCATACCAGAAATGGAGAAAAAGAGAAAAACTATTACAAACTTGACACCATACACCTCATTTTATTTTAGGTACAACAAACATCAACTGCATTACTAATAACATGCTGTTTCTTTCCCAATGGCTCTCTTGCCCTGTGATTGCGATCTTAACAATTTGTACCCCTTTTGTCCCATTCATTGCCTAAATTTTGAATCTCCTCTCAATCTCTTAATACCATAGTAAACACCAAATGGCGAAAGAGGGAAGAATTTTCACCTTAAAACCCCTCTTCTCCTTTCTGCAAGCTCGAAGCCATCTTCTGATTAGCCAAAAACCCGTTTCTTGTCTATTATTGCCCAGTGATCATAAAAGGGTCGCCGGATCTTTGGCCCTTCCGTTCACCCGAAACCCTAAAGAGCGTACATCCTCTTGTATTCACTGTTGAGGATCTCCGCTTCTGATGGCATGGACATGGAGTAAGAATGTGACCTACTCTCAGCTTTCCTTATGCTCCTCAGCTTCGTCTCCTCAATCCTATGCAAGACAACGCAGTAACACATGGATCCTATCGTGGTGAGCATGATCAAGCTCCCGATGATCGTGGCGTAGATGGCGAGCCACCTCGAGTGCGTGCCCACCACCACGTAAGTGAGGGAGATGAAGGCGACAGAGATGAACAGGCAAGCCATCCACATGAGCTTGTTGATCACAAACACCAGCTGCTTCTTGGCCTTCTGCTCAATCACGACCACAGAGGTCTGCACGACGACCACAGCCAGGGAGATGAACAGAGCCAGGCTGTCGAACACGAAGAAGACGATGAACGCGGCGTTTTTCGCTATGTGGGCTTCGCCAAGGGTGAAGCCCGGGGTCTCCTGCTCAACGTATTGCCCGGGCACGGTGAAGATGGCTGCGAAAGCAACGGTGGCGATGAGCACGGCCACAACAGTCGAAGAGTTGATGGCGTTGTTGAGGCCGCTGATGTGCAGCTTTTTTAGCCTCTTTGCGATTCTCTGGACCCTGAAGCCGGTTTGACGGGTCTGCTGGAGCTGAGACTGGACATCGTGTTTTATGTCGCTCACCGTCTGCTTGAGTTGCTTTGCTGTGTTTGGGGGTTTTCCGAGATCCTTCGAATGGGCGGCCCCGGCTGCCTTTAAAACGTTGAAAAGTTCGGGAGTCGCGAATTTCTCTGCAATATCGAGTGGAGTCTCTCCGGCTTTGTTCATAGCATTGACGTTAACGCCCTCTATTGATAGCAAACGCTGTACATTCTGCAAACACATAGAGCCAAGTCTCAGTACTACAGATTACCAAAAATTAGCCATATATTAAGTTTGTGAAGCAGCAAAACTTTTTCAGGAATGTAGTTGCAATAAATTAGAAGCCCCTTAAACAAAGCAGAGAAACTATAGATAATAATAATAATAAATAAATAAAAAGAGTGCATGAATGCAACACTGAACACACTCGCATGAGATTGGTGGCTCAAGAATCCAATTTTGACCATTTTCTTCTTCATTTGCTTTTATTGTAAGATCAGTTAAGAAACGAGGGAAAATGGCAAAAACCTGTTGTATACTACCACACTTTTGTAAGAGTGTATTTTGTACTTTGTTATTGGCAAAAAAATGCTCTAAATTTTGATTTTTTGCGCAAAATATGTATTTGTACAAAAAAGACGAATTTTCCAATGAAATAAAGAATTAAGATTTATATGAAATAATTTTACTGAAAAACTAAATTACAAAGTCTGATTATACAAATTTTAGTTAAAAAAGAAATTTTCAGTAAAAACTTTTTAAAATATTTGTTTTAAAAAAATAATTCTTTATGTTAAGGGCAATTTCATCATTTTTGTACATTTAGCACAAAAAAATCAAAGTTCAAACACCTTTTTGCCATTAGCAACGTATATATGACCCAAGAAACTAAAACCAAACTACATTTTCCTACCAAGACCTACACATTTTGACATAAAGACTTAACATTTCCCTCGGCACTAAGTAGAGTAGCCCTTTCCAAGACCGAGAGAGGGAGATTACAAACGGCTTATTTGGAAAATGAATATTAGGATTCCATGTAGTAGCTTAAAACCCCGACTCTACCAATTCAACTCAAGTATGGTTAAAATGGTGAAAGATAAGACTAATTCATGCAGTATTAAGTCTCAGCATGGGTATTCTAGAAGCGCCTGAAGTTCTAAACGAAAAGTTCACCATTTTGTCCTTCATTGATTTCCACACATACCCACAACATGCAAATTCTAAATAATGTGCATTATGGTAATTTAAGATCAAGCATTGTGATATTTAGTCACGTCGTAAATTATAGAAAAAGAGCAAAAAAACACGAGTCAGTTGAAACCTGAATGCGGCCCTTTTTTGTGGCAATATGCATCGCCGTGTTCCCTTTATTATCTTCCAAACCCAAGACAGAAGGATCTGGTTTAAGCAACTCCAGCATGATGTCCTCATTCTGACCTTTCACGGCCATGTGTAGTGCGGTCTGACCTTTTTTATCTGTCCTAAAACCGATGCTCGGGTCTTTGCTCAGTAGGGATTTCACGATTTCCAGGTGCCCCATCCTTGCTGCTGTATGGAGGACATTTTTCCCGTTGTTACGGGCTATCTTAGCAAGGTTAGGGTCAGCTTCCAGGAGGAGGTTCACTACTTCAAGGTGACCTTGTGCAGCAGCTGTGTGTAAGGCAGTAGAATTGGCCAAATCTGTAGTCATGACCAGGTTAGGGTACGCATTCAGTAGTTCCATCAACACATCTGCAAAAAATAAAAATCCATGAACAATAGGCTTTGCTTCAGCAAAAAATCACAAACCGAAAGTTAACACCAACTCTATACAAGTATACAGCTGAGGTGTTGAAGATATAACAGGAAAATGGTAGTTTACGGTTTTATGATCCCAATCAAAAGTTAGAAACATTTTAGGCAAGTTCATAGCAGAGAAGAAGAAAAATTATACCTGCATACAAACACGTGCACCTTTGCTGTAAGTTAAATATTCAAATGCCAAAATTCTGAATCAACTATTCAAAGTTAAAGCCTAATCAAACCACTTCATTTTTTAAAATTGTTTTTTTCATATACAAGAGTTTATAAAGCAATAGTGTTCTTAAAAATCGCTAGACACAAGTCGGGCGGAGAAGACTTTCTGGAGACTTACCAGGGATTATCGGGGATTAATTGGACAAGTCGGAGATTTTTAGAACACTGGCATTAAAGAGGAATTGCATGTGAAGATAATAATGATAACATTAATTGTTGTTTTAACAATTTCTAACATTGTTATCCAGAATGTGAGTATAATCACGTGCAAACATAAATGAAAACACAGAAGACAAGAAAATACCTAGATGCCCCTGCCTTGCTGCAACATGTAAAGGATCATAACCATTCCTCGCTGCTATAGACGCGGTTTGAAGATCCAAATGCTTCAACATCTCCCCGACAACCACGACGTGCCCATTCTCAGCTGCAGCGTAGAGCGGAGTCTCTCCTTCCAGGTTTTGCCTAGACAACAAATCCTTCAGATCATCACCGGCACCACAACTGTGAAGAATCTCCTTCACCTTGGTCAAGTTCCCGCTCCGAGCAGCCAAATGAAGCGGGGAATCACCTCGCTTCCCCGGCGACTCCTTGCTCTTCTTCTTCTCGCCCCCGATGAAACTGAGTTGTCTTTCCATCGCTATGCGAAAGCTCTTCTGCTTCTCCATGAACCCACGAAAGTTCTTAGGCCTTTCCGCTGTCCCCCGGAAACTCTGCTGCTTCTCCATCACCTTACCGCTACTTTGCTGCTGGTTCTCCGGAATTCCCTGAAAACTCAGCTGTTTCTCCATCGTCTTCCCCCGAAAACTTCCCTGTTTCTCCATCATATGATTGTACCCGAAAAAACCTCGCTATAACAACCAAACAATTCACAGATGCTTCAAAGCTCCCAGATTCTCAAAAGCCCTAAAATAACCTCTAAAATCAGATGATCAAGCATATAAATCTCACTATACCCTAATGATAGCGTCCCGATGAATCTCAATCCTCAGTAGATACCAATAAATCCCAGTTTTTTTCCTTCTGCTTGCAATCAAAACTTCATTCTCTACAACTTCACTTTCACACCAGATTCCAGCTAAAACCCACTTCAGAAACTCGAAAACCCTTTTGATATGAATCTAACAAAACAGAAATTGGTTCCAACCCTAATAATCAAAATCGAATAGCACTGTTCTGATTTGGGGATGGACCACTTTCCAGATTCAGGGACAAACAAAGGATCAACAAGAGAAAGCACAAGCAATAAAACACAGCTAGCTCTAGAAAATCTATAGAGAGAAACCCAGAAATTCAAATTCCAAACGGATCAAGGAGCTCAAAACCTGATTTTTTCAAGAGACCCAGAACAGGAGGAGCTCAGCTTCAGAACTCAGAAATGAAGGTCACGAGTAAAACAGCAAGAACCCATCTAGATTCTTCTTCCACTAGGTTCAAGAACCAGGCTTTAAATTTAAAAGAGAAATGCTTTGAATTGAGAACCCAGAAAAGGCACAGCAACAAAAACCAGGCCACCAAATATATGTCCTACATTAATTACTTTGGTTACTGTGGATTAATGTTCTTTTGTCTGTTTTTGTTAGATTATGTTTGCTTTCCTTCTTAAAAAATAATTATTATTATTAGGTGTAAATTTTAAAAACATCTATTTAATTTTACTTAATCAACTGATTTATATTGTCTTAATCAAATTTTACACACTTGGATTACATTATGATTATGAGTACTAACTCCAACATACTACCAAATGAAAAATATGAAATAACTGAAAAGGTATATATAAAATATTCTTTGTTTATGATTTCTTATATATTTTATATTTATAATATAAAAGCTTTTTGTGTCCTGGGTCCATTGTATAGATTAATTACTATACAAAAGTAAAAGAAGTGGTGAGGAAAAAAGGAGGATATTTTTTTTGGAAAAATTGTAAAAGTTTTCTTATAATTATTTTTTTTTTGCACAAAATCTTTTTTACTATATTTTTTGCAAAAAACTTCTAGCACTTATGTTCAAATTTGCACCGTATGCATTAATTCTATACAAAATAACTGAAGTTTCACTCAAATGTTTTGACAATTAAGTTAACATATTTAAAAAATAATAATTAGTACGGTTAACTTAATATTTAAGTGACATTTCAATTAATTTTTACGGATTTGTATAGACGGCACAAAAAATAAACATAAATGAGAGAGAGTTTTTGCAAAAGTGAAAATGAGGGAAATTTTTTGCAATTTCTTTTAATACACAACTAAATTATTCAGAATTTTTTCTCAAAAAAACTACAAATAAATAGTTGGAAATTTGGTTTCAAAAGAAAATTAGTCGATCAGAAAATTAAATGTTTTTCTTCAAATTATGTCAATATATTATTGGTGATGTCACTAACTGTTAGATTTAAAATAAATAAAATTATGATTAATGGTTGAAAATTATTAAATAATTAATATTTTCATAATTTAACGGATAGATTAACTCCATTGAATATTTTAAACCATATATTTAATTTAAAACTCCTGCCCTAGAGATGCAAAACATAGAGAAATGGCTGCCCATAAAATTAATACTCTGGGAATTAAAAAAAACCCTAAATAAGAAAATAAATCATTGTGGAAGCAAAATAGAGCGAGGCAATGTAGCACCGACCCTCGTGGCCGACACAACTTTTGTTTATTGTCTTTAAAATTGGTTTTCATAAGCAATAAAATAAATATTATGTCTTCTTTTTTCAAATTATTTAATTTAATTTAATAATGAGATGAAAATAATTTGGAGTTCTAATTATGATATATGTATATATCATAATGCTCTTTGGAATCTCTTACATTATTTAACCACCAACTTCACCCATTTCAATTTTTAATTCCATTTTCTAAATAAGTGGGTCATAATTTATTAAATAAATATGTTTAATAAATAAATACAATTTATTTCGTAATGGAATTGGTTATTATGATTTAGATTGATTGAACATAGGTTTAAGGCTTTACAAGGAGGACCCATTTTATGGTAAATACCAAATCTGCCCCTCTTGATTCGTAGTTACCAAATATGGGTTTTCATGTTAATTAGCTTTAAAATAAAGCATCACTAAACTATACATCTCTTGACCCTAGTGGCTTTTGGATCTGATTAATTAGGTTCATCATAGAGTGATTAGCAGAAAATCATGTTGTCGCCACTACAAATTTAGTGAATTTATTAATTGCAATGTATATGATTCATAACTCATATGGAAATATGAAGCTTTTGTTTCTATAACCAATAAACATGCATCTTCTAAAAATAAACTTATATGACTAAATGAAAGTCTTGATGAGACTAAAGTGTTCATTTTGTTAAATCATATTTAAAATTTGATAAATGTAGATATTTGTATAGCTTTGTCAATAATTTTAGAAGAATCAATCAGTTGCAGTTTATAAGTGGTAAAATTGCGGCATAATATTATTTAAAGCACAATTTTATGTTTTTGTGACTTTTATAATATTCGCAAACTTAAAAGTTCGATTGATTTATATATATTTTTTACAATGTCTATAAATTTGGCATGCATGAAATAAAATTGTGTTACTAATACAAAAATAACTTATATAATCCATCAATCGGGCCAAAATAGAGATAAGAAATCATATGATTCGGTTTGGTTAAAATTGAAAAACCACTCGTGGTCGTGAAAATACTTTTAATTTCGAATATGATTCTTTAGATTCAAAAACCATATAAACCTTCGAGTTTGATTATAAACTTATTCGAATAAATTTTGAATAAATTTTGGGTAAATGGGTTTCACTTAGTTTAGTCAAATAATATTTTTTTTGAAGAATATTCTAGTCAAATGGTTAAGTGTTTGATTAAATCACTCAACTTTAAATGCTTTAATCGTTATAAATTCTCACACATAATTGGTTTATGGATTTTGACTTGTGAGGTCAATTGGTAGTGAGAAGGAGGTAGGAAAGTCCATAGAGTAGTGCTGTGTGGGTCACCAACTAACTTCACATGTCGTTTTGCGTTTCAACAATCATCGTTTCGTCGGTCAAATTAGGCCACTCTTTTTTGTTTCTTTCTTCTGGAGCAGCCCTTCACGTTGACCCAGCCTAACTCCGGCCCCACCCCAGGCCCATTTTGACCTGGGCCGACCTCCTACCACAGGGCCCATTCCCAACTTCTCATTGTGAACAAATATGGGTTGGGACTATTCATATTCACAGTTCGGTTTTGAGTCGATTTGGTTTAGTTTTGAATTGAACCGATCAATTCAGATTAAAGAGAATAAAAATTGAAACCGAACTGATCAAATTTCGTGTTCAAATGTGCATGTCAAGTACAAAAACATGGTTCAAATCCATTTGTCAGGGAAGTTCACGTCAATTGTCGGTCATGAGAAAGTAGTACGTTCGAACATAATTCGGTTTGGTACGGTTTGTTATGTACTGAAATTTTATGAAATTCTCACATTTTAAACCGTTTTGACTTATCGATTTTTTATTGGATTTTCTTTGAATTAATATTTGTGCACTTCTCACATTTTTGGCCGATTTTGATTTATTATGAGATTTGTTTTTTGTTTGTCCAATATCTTAAGACCCAATTAATAAGGATCGATGACTTAAAATGAACTACATATTCAAATCGATCAATTTTTAGTTCGGTTTAATTTTTAAATCTAAACCGAATCAATAAAATTTTGATTCGATTTAGTTTTGTACTGAACCAAACCAATTTGATTATTTTCAATTCAATTATCTTTAAGTTTGAATCGGTTCGATTTATTCATTTGATCAGTTAGATTACTTTTCATGCGAGAACAAAATGCAATTTTCAATTTTATTTTTTATCAATAATAATATTAAAGAAAAGTATAAAATTGATCGAATGATACATGCAAATTATTATTATATTACAAAGTGCAAATCAATCAACACTCAAACACGTCACGCTCCAACAAATAATTGCATGATCCATGTGGTGTTTTTTGCACTACTTTGCATATAATAACAAATTAATAATAATAATAATCTAAACCCACAAAATGTCACAAGCAACTAGAAGGCACAAGAACGCCACTACTAGTCCCGTCAACGTGACTACACGACGCCGTTGCGGCTTTGCTCATATACGTCAGCTTTATGTCCTGCAGCTTGATGCCACTGCACGGCTTGCTTGAGCTACAATCAAACGTCACCGCCTCCGCCGTCGCCGACGTTCCCTGTATGTTCTTGTACGTCACGCCGCTGATCTTCACTCCCGAGCTCTGTTCATTTCAAAATTTTATTTTAACATAATATAATATCACATATATCTGATACAGAATGACGTATGTCAGCAAATATTCTAAAAATATGCTAGACACTAATCATTTGAAAATGGGTGGACAAAACCGACACATTCATGGAGATCCACATTGTATCGGCTATATGCAATGGTACCTCCCTAGACATTGTTGCGTCGGGTATGATTGCATATAGCCGATATCAACAAGTGTGTCGACTATGTACTCATACCCGACATAGCTTTTCCGACACACACAACATGAAATTTGCAAACCCGACGCAAATGGGGCATTTTCCTGACGCGTAAAAGGTCGATTTTCTACTAGTGGTACGAGGAAATAATTTTGAGGAATTTAATGATGTATATACCTGGCTAGGACAATCTTTGTTGTCGGGGCAGTAGTGCTGGTCGATGATGATTGGGTTCTTGGAGTTCCTGATGATGATGTTCTGGTACAGAATGTTTCGGACATAGCTGGTGCTTGGCCTTGCCCATGATTTTATCCGAACACCGTTGTCGGAACCGGTGAATATTGAGTTTGATAGTGTCACGTTCTCTACTCCTGCTTCGGTCGCGTCCTTTCCCAGACTCCCAATGCTGTCACATACATAAATTAAACCCGTAAATCTATGTTTCATAATATTTGATAAAGTTTACGTTAAGATTGACAAAATAATTCAAATTATTCAATCGAGATGAGTCAGTCTCGTCTTAATAGTTCATAATTTGGTTTTAAATCGAATCAAATTGTTTGGTTATATAAAAATCAAAATCAAAACTGGCATGTTTCGTTTTAGTTTGGTTTCAAACTAATGAACAAATTTTCTTTATATTTAAGTATATTTTCACCTATTTTCGTTGGCTTAATATTTTTAAACCCGATTGATAAATAATGATGACTTGAAATGAGATACGAGTTCAATTTAATTAACCGGTTCTCAATTCAATTTTTCTACATTTCCCACTACTGTGTACTAAATCCAAGCCGGTTCAATTTGAATTTCAGTTGTAGTATAGAATCAGACGTTCCCTATGCACTTGGTGCATTGGAAGAATGCCTCTTTTGCGTTCCGGTTGATGTACATATTCAAAGTTAATCAGTTTAAATTTTCTTGTTCGAATTTTTTTGCCGCCCTTTTTCTATTTGTTAATTCGTATTTATAACATAATTTTGAAAAATACTTCCAAAAATGAGAAGTTTCCATATTCACTATAATGGCCCACGACGGTAAAATGAGCTACATAACTAGAAGTTGAAGCTTGTTAGTTGGGTTTGACTATTTACCTTATTTTATTTCATATTTTTTAACGTGAGACTTTATATTTGGTCAAATAATTATTATAATTACCTGACGCCGTGACCGGGCCCGCATTTGAGGCTTGTCATGTACAAGTTTTTGGTGCCGGGGCCGATGGAGACGCAGTCGTCGCCGGTCTGCATGGTGCTGCCGGAGATGGTGACGGCGGTGGAGCCCTGGACGTGAATGCCGTCGGTGTTGGGGCTGTCGGCCGGAGCGGTGAGCTTGACGTTGCGGACCTGAACGTTGGTGCAGCTGTTGACGACGAGGTGGGCTAGTTGACTGTTTATCGACGTCAAGCCGCTCACTATCACGTTGTTCGCCCAATTGAACGTTATTGACTGCACATGCAAATCAATATATGTACAAAGTTAATTATTTAATATATAATTCCACCAACATTTATTTATTATAAACAATAATGCATGCACCTCTATTAATTCTGATATCGTGTTCTTGATTGTAAATAAAATTAGAATAAATAATTTATTTCAGTACATTGAAAATGAAAATAAAATCTAATTAATGAGTTTGATATTTATTTTGAACCCGTTTTTTGACCTGTGAAAGAATTTCGCCTTAAAATTATTGTGTCAATCAAAATCGGTTCAGAATGTAAGAATTTTACAGAAATCGGTTCAACATAAATCCAACAAAAAATAAATAAGTAAAATAATAAATTAAAACAGTATAAGATGTGAAATTTTCATGAATTCGGTTCATAACAAACTTAACCAAACCAGTAACCAACAAATTCAAAAATATAATTGAGCAAAAAAATTTAAGTTCGATTTTAATTATTTTAGAACGAACCGACTCAAAAACCAAACCGTAAACAATGTTAATGTCAGCTTAATTGCAATTTTTGGCTCTTTCAACCTTTTTTTAATGTGCTCTTTCAACTTTTCTTTTAATGTGCTTTTTCAGCCTTCTCGGTCAATATTTTACAAGAAAATGATTCACGTGTAAAATAATATTTTACACGTGAAGGAGTGTTATAACTTATTATAAGTAAATATGAAGTTCATTCAAATGTTAAGAGTGTACTTTTGAGATATTTAACTCAATAAAAAATCCATTTAAAAAAAAATAAACCCAATGCTACATGTAAAATTTTATTCGTATATGGAGCGTGAAATAAATATGAAGTCATTCCTACATGCTAAGATTAAGATGGAATAATATTGAGATATTTAAATACACCAAAATAAGACTCTAATTTTTTAAAAAATAATAGCGAAAACTATTTTTTAAAAATAATAACATTGACCTTTTAGCTTAAATAAAAACAAAAATAATATATTGAATCCGACATTTAAAACTTAGGGAATAATAAAAAACATACCCTAGCTCCGACCGGGCAGCTCTTCCCGGAGTTCCGGCAGGCCCAAAACGCGGCGCCCTTGGCGTCGAGCGTGCCCCCGAAAACCCCAATCCTATCGACCTTGATGAACAAAATCCAATACCCTGAGTTCCCAATAGCCTTGTAATCGGCCGGAGCCACAATAGTCCCCGAGATCTTCATAGTGATCTTGCTCTTGCACGGCCCGGTAAAGACAATGGCCTTTAGCAAGAACCTCCCCTTAGGGACGTTTATGGTCGCGGCCGAGGCCGACGCGCACGCCGCCGCCCAAGCCTTGAGGAAGGCCTTGGTCGCGTCGGTCTTGCCGTCGGCTTTGGCCCCGTAAGTGACCACATTGTGGCTCGTTGCGCTCGAGGACTCGAACGAGGCCACCAAGACGAGGAACACGAGAAAATGGATCGAAGAATTAAATTTGTTGGGCATTTTTGGAATTAATTATGGGTTTGATGTGATTGAGGGAGGGAGAGATATGGATTTAATTATGGGTTTGATGGGTATTTATATATGGTGGTGGTGGTGATGTGTGTGTGAAAATGATTGGGGATTTGATTAATTAAATTTGGGTTAAAGTCAAAGTTATGTGATTGGGATGTCCTCGGAGCATGTTGTGAGAACATGTTGTTGTGATATGTACGGTGAGTTGCCATGTGATGATTGTGATGATAAGCAGCTATAGATGTTATTGGTGTGTACTCTATATGTATAAAAATACATTTCGGGTTGAGAGTATTCACGACCAGTAATCTAAACCGGTAGAGAAATTTCTATTTATCATATTCGGTATTCTAATACATACTCTCGTGGATAATTAGAATTGAAATATAAAAATTATGATACTTTATGTAAAATTAACGAGATGGACAGAACTGATAAAAATATACATTTTTTCAACAGAATCGTTAATATTGTAAAGAAAATGAAATTTGCGTATCCTATTTTGAAAATTTTATTATAGCTAGGGTAAATTATAACACGTCAACATACATATTATGAGCAAACTGTAATTAACTCTTATTAAAATTACACGTTAACATATTATCAAGTCCTTTTCAGTTACATCTTTATTCATCAATTTTGTCCTTGATGGATTATACAGTTGTTTTATCATTGATTAAGGGCCATTTATGTATGCAATTCGGTAAACACCTACGAAAATTCTTTCATTTGTTAAATATAGTAATCGTCATTAGTTAATATTCATTTGTGCAAGTATATATATATATATATGATAGAATTATATCAATCTTAAAATAATTTTTTAGATTAAATCGAGATTACTAATATCAATTGGCTAGGAGGGCTAGTCCATCGGGGTGCAGATGGACTCCTCCGGGGTGCTCGCAACTTCAGACGAGCGGGTAGATTAACACCCCTCCTGACAAAGGCTAATGTTCTTCTCGAGACTATGATATGGGCGATACACAGTGTCACAGTGAGAAAGCTAATGTGGTCTTCGAGACTGATACAAAAGTCCTTTGGACTTTCCACCAATCAGCCTCAGTCTCTCCTACATCAATTGGCTCTATTATTACTAGCTGTAAATGTTATTTTAGTAAATTTGTAAGCATTAACTTTTCCTTTGTCCATAAATTAGAAAGTAGAGTTGCTCACTGTTTGGCTACTAATGTCTTGTCGAGCCCTGATCTCGAATTTAAGAGTGTCGAAGTACCAAACACGCGTTAGCTCGTATTGAATCTAAAGACAGTTTTTAATTAATAATATGAGCTCGTCTCTTATCTAAAAAAATTAATTACATATGAGAATGAACAATATTACTGCACAAATATTTAAATCAAATGCATGTGATTAGAATTTAAAACAAGTATGATCATGAATTTGGACAATTATTAGGTATGTACGCATTTAATTTAAGGATTGTATTAAAAGTCTTGTAGTAGCATTAAAATTCACGACTTCTCATTTGCAATTTATGTTCTTGTTTATATATACTCTCTGTGGCTGGAAAGATTCGAGGGCATGTTCAAGTGTATCCAATGCATGTGTTTTGATCATAATTAACTTTAGATAACATATCAATAATTGCGTCTAATTAATGTTATTACTTATTAATATTCTTCCATGCATTTTCTTTAATGAAAATTGATGTTTGTCCGATCATAACATATATTTACCAATATTCAAATCATTCTTCGATCTTATTTCTATACATTCATAGATTATACATGAATTGTACTACGATAAAAAAAGACTAAAATATTGAATAACTAATTCATGTAAATTATGCATTCCGTAATTGAAAAATCAGCACTTTCTTGCTAATAATCTACTGATTCTATGATATGACTAGATGGTCAAAATAATTTTTCTAGTATTAATTAATGATATTATATTCAGTATCCAAATAATATTATATGCTCGCTTTTGCTCTTATTCCTTTTTTCAAAGTGCTAGTTATTTTTTAGTTTATATATCTCTTTTAAATCATTAATTAATAATTAATCGAGTTTTCTAATTTTTATATTGTAATTTAAGATTGTTTATAGTTGTCACTTAACAAGAGAAATGTTTACTCTCCATGCACACAAGCTACATACATCAACTACAATATAGCATATCCGATACATAATGATGTGTGTCGATTATGATACATCAGAGTGTTATATAAGCTGATGAACAGATTTACATCTTTCAGATGTGGAATTTAAATATCCACACTCACGTACAAGCCGGGTTGAAATACATGTGGAAACAAACGAGCAGAGTGCAAAAACAGAATGGACGTCCTCCAATCCACGAGGCTTTAACCTCGAAACGGATGAATGGAGGTCACATACAAAACACAACCAAGCTCTTATATCATGTTAGAAGCTCAACCCACTTAAAAAATCAAAATAATAAGTGGAGACCCATAATGCTATATAAAACAGTGAAGATTTTCATCTTTAAGATATAGTATTCTAACATATATCAACGTCTAATATATACTTTATCCAAATTTGGTTATTTACACACATCAAATGAGACCAGACTTGTTGATAAATCACTAATTTACGCGTAAACAGTTTTATCGTACGTTCACGTTTTATTATGACATTTGTAAATAAGATTGATTATGCTCTGTCTCGTGTAAAGCATGTTCCTTCTTATATTTTTCGAAGTGAATATATTTTTTCTTCTATTGCAACAAATGATTTTTTCCTCAAATATAATAAAATCATTCCCCAAAAAATTTCTCAATTTCGTTTGCCAATTAGAATAAGGTACGTACGTAAGCTTAGGCTGTTGATCCAAATCAAACGTAGTGGCTTACGTAGGCCACGACATAAGAGCACGTGCGACTCAACATTGGATCCAATGTTCGACCAACGAGAAATATCGCACGTGACACGTGCGATAAACCCGGAGAACTAAAAGCCGCGAATTTGGCCGTATTTACAGCAAAACCACTCCCCGCCGTCACTGGTAGGACCCACATTCTCATCCACCAATCATATACTGCCACGTATACAAATCACACACTCCGTTACTCCGTATATACGGTGGTCGTACCTTGTAACTCCAAAAGTACCATATAGATATAGTTAGTTAATTGACGGTTAAGTTAGTTGAATCTCGAAACTAGGTCCATTTCAGAGTTCCCTGAATTTGGACACGATTTTTTTTAATTAATGTTAGTGGGTTTTTATTATATAATTGTTCTATTGGGATTTGGGATGATGGAATTTTGTATATTTACAACAAAAGATAATATATAAAAACTCAATTAACATAAATAAATATGAACAGACAAGTATTGTGACACATAAATTATTATAGGGTACGATCTAAAGGAAGTAAGAGACAACTCTTGGGCAACACGAAAATATGTATAAACGTAATTTATTAATATACATAAATATGAATAGACAAGTATTAGGACACAAATTATGGAGTGAAATATTCTCATGGATCTAAGAGACAACTCTTGGGCAACACGACTCCGGAGGTGTTTCCATGTGCATTTTCGCAATACGACGTCGCATCGTTGGTTGGATACGTGAGCTCTATGTTTTCTAGCCGTATTCCCGTACATGAATGCGTCGGGCTGCACCCGAAATTCATCGCTATCTTTGTTTTTGATGATCCTGAAATGTTTCGGTAGCTCACGTCGCTTATCTTTATTCCCGAGTTCTGCATGTAATTGTATAAAATTGTTAAATGTATAGCTTACGAAAATATTTTAAATCTGATAAAAATATGATATTTCAATCTTATTAGAACATGATATAAATTTTGAAAATTAGTCACATATGTGTTCAGAGTCAGAAGAGAATATCATAAATAAATTTTAAAATACATAAATAACAATAAAAATTAAATATATTTTTATTAAAATACATGTTCTATTAAAAGTATTTTCTTAAAAAATATTTTGGGTATGGGAAGCAAGGATTCTCTGCGGGTAGGGGTGTCCAAAAGTAACTAAATCTAAAAGAGCCGAATTACTTTGGTTCAAAATCGAACTGAACCCAAACTTCATCGATCCGATTTATAATATAAGAACGACAAAAAATTTTTAAGTTTCACTTTAGAGTTGGTGTTGGTGTCCGTTAAAAAAAGAAGAAAAAATTCCTAAACTTTCTTTCAATATTTTTGTTAGTTTTAAATAACAAACTATTTGATATCAATATATCATACGAATTGAAAATCAATTGATTTAGGCACGGGGCTCAGTTGAAGTCATTGATCCTTATTAACTTGGCCTCAAAAATTGATCCAACAAAAAACCAAGTCAAGTAGTATGTTAAAATCGGTCAAAATGTGAGAATTTAATAAAAATCGGTTAAAAAAATTTAACCGAAAACCAATATGTCAAGTAATAAAATAAGTAAAAATTTCATAAAGTTTGGTTCATAACAAATTATTTTGAACCAAAATCCATATTAGTTCAATTTCAATTTTTATTTCTTTTGAAAACCTGATTAATCAATTTGGTTCAAAACCGAACCAATATTCGTTGTCGAGTAGGTACCTGATTGGGGCAATCTTGGTTGTCGGGGCAATACCTCTGGTCGATGATGATAGGGTTTTGGGACGATACCATTCGGAGGTTCATGAAAGTGATGTTCTTGGCGTAGCCGTTGCTCGGTCTCGCCCACGATTTGATTCTCACTCCATTTTGTGTATTAGTGAACACAGAGTTCGTCACCGTTACGTTTTCCACGCCAGCTTCTGTGGCATTGTCTCCGAGACTACCAATGCTGTGCCACAAATTGGGTATATATATGTTCAAGAATATATTAAATTGCACATAATTCAAATTATACTATAATCAAAACTTGATCCCCAATTACAAACTTAATCTGATAGATTAAACTATTATCAATCGAGCAGCTCTATCGTAGTAGTACATGACACTTCTTCCTTGGTCGGCCAGGGTTCGAGTCCTGTTACGTCACGTAAGTAGAGTTTATGGGTTGAGGTAGAAACTAAAAGGCGGATTAGTAGTTTACTGTATAGGTTGGGTTTAGAGGGTGGATTAGTAATTACATGCAGCGGACTTGAACTATACAACACTTCTAATTAAATGGGTTCAAAATCTAGAAAACAACACTTAATTTTGGGAAGACAGAAAATTCCTGAATCCAATAAGGTAGAGAACGTGAACTATATATAAAATTCTCTCCAAACCCATAACATTTTCACAATGCAAAATACCTAAAATTTGACGGGAACTCAGTATCCACAATCTGACAAGGTAGTGGTTTCTAAATCCTCTCCATTATCGTGGTTACATGTAAACAAAATATTTAAAATTCAACAAGGACCTGAAATCTCTAATCTTGCATATAGAAGAATACGAGAATCACTAAACCTATTCCGTTGTCGTACTTATACATATATATATATGCTAACCAGAATCCGACGAGTACTTGATATCATCCCTAATCTCTAACGAGACAGAAGATAAAATAACTAAATTCGTTCCAAACCTGCATTACTAGGGGTGTTCACGGTTCGGTTTTTTTGAAGAAATTAAATCGAAACCGAACCGAACGGTTCGGTCGATTTTCGGTTTGAACCGAATTGAACTGAAAATCAGCCACAAAACCAAAAAACTTCATAAATCAAGCAAAAAATGATTAGATTTCGATCGGTTGTTAGAGGAATTATGTATAATAATTTTACACGAACTAAAATAAGACGTTAATAAAGCCCAAAAAGAAAAATCCAATTGAAGAACACCCTAAATTGAAGCATAAACCAGAGAATTCATTATAATTTGAACCGGAGTCGGTCGGTTCGGTTTTTGATCAGTTTTTGTTGATTGAACCGAAATTGAACCGATCAAGAGCAAAACCGACCAGAACCAAACCGACCAAAACCGACCATTTTTTGATTCGGTTCGGTTCGGTTTTGGTCGGTTCGGTTTTTCTTGAACACCCCTACACATTACGACAGCTGGATATTATAAGCTAAAAGTCAACCTAGAGCTGTATAATTAAGGGAAGTATCCCTAAAAAATAACGTTGTATTGGTTTTTTCCTCTTAGCATCACATATATACAACGAAAGGAACAAAAATGTCACAAACACACACATATATACATTACCTGACTCCATGTCCGGGTCCACAGTTTATGTCCTGAATCCAGACATTTTTTGTGCCGGCGCCAATGGATACACAGTCATCGCCAGTCATGATCGTGCTGTCGCTGATCGTCACGAACGTTGACTCCTGCAAGTGCACGCCGTCAGTGTTCGGGCTGTCGCTCGGCGCCACGATCTTCACGTTCTTGATCGTCACGTATTTGGTTTGGTCCATCGTTATGTGCATTATCTGGCTGTTGAGCGATGTGATGCCCTCGATCGTCACATTGTTCGATCCGTTGACCGATATCGCCTATATATATGTACGTTATAGTTAATATATTATATGTTAATGTTAAAGTTTGATTCACCTCTAAAGTTAAATTTGTAAACACATATCGAGTTCAAAAGAATATGTAACGCTAACACCTCATTACTATGGAACCGAAATGTTGTTTTTAATACCCATTTTACTATAGACCCGAATTTAGAAAATTCATGTTATTTAAGGCTATACACGATGAATAATGTTGAGATTGACAATTGGCTTGTAGGATGCTAGTTGAAAGACTAATTAAGCCTTAGGATTATGTAAGAATCCGATCATATTAAAATCTCAAAGTGACATGGCGTGACAACAATTAATATATGTTGTCTAGTAAAAGCTCGACCTATCTAAAAGCTCGCCTTATAGGTGGAGAGGATCAAATTTCTTATATAAACTTTGGTCTTATGCGTATCACATTTTTTAATGTGAAACTTTGGCACCCTTTCATGTGCGTGCCATCTATTCCGAGCCAGAAGCCCATGTTTTACGTGCAAATTCTTGTTGAAAAGACTTGCCCATATAGACTAGTTTAAATTTTAAATTTGTTCTACACCCATCGGTTTGAGTATTTAGATACGTCAGACAGACAAAAAAAGTAAGATTTTATACATACCCTAGCGCCGTTAGGGCAATTCTTCCCGGCCCTCCGGCAAGCCCAAAACGCCGATCCTCTCCCATCGACGGTACCGTTCCCAGTGACCACAACCCCGGTGACCTTGCTGAAGACGATCCAGTACCCCGAGTCCCCAAGTGCCCCTAAACCGTAGGGCGCCACAAGGGTCCCCTCAATCAAGAACGTAGTAGGGTACTTGCACGGTCCTTCGAAACGCACCATATTTATCAAATAGCTTCCTTCGGGAACGTACACCGTGGAGGCCGACGTGGACTTGCATGCCGATTCCCATGCACGCTCGAAACCCGACGTCGAGTCCGTCTCGCCGTCGCCGCGTGCGCCGTAGCTGACGACGCTGTACGTCGAGGCACTCGACGGTCCGAAGAGGAACATTACAATATATGTGGTTACGAAGAGGGAAAAAAATAAACAACGACGATTCGTAGCCATGTTTTGGTCTCTTCTCGTAAATATTACGAATATGGAATGCGAGAGAAATGTATTTTATTGGGTTGAATTTATAGGGATGGTTTTTTGGAACATTGAGGAATTAAATTATATTATAAAAGACAAGAACAAGTATAAATTAATGGAATATAAAAATATCACTTTCAGGCAGAGGCAGTTTTGGACGTTACATTTTTGCAATGTGTATATATGTGTCCGTACGGAGCCTGGAGCCATTTTGGTGGATCTTGTGATACATTAGAAACTTTTTAAATTAATACTCGGTGAATTAAAGAACTCTCTTAAACAATAAATTTTTTCAGTCCCGACTTGGACTAATGTAAAAATTTTAAAAAATTGATAAAATAATAAGATAATAATTTTTCAGGAGATTCCTTTATAATTTTCTGTCTCAAGAAAATCATAAATTAATAATTTATAGGAACTGAAAAATATATATTACACTCTATTGAAATATGATTCAATAGTTCAAGTTTATTTGGAGCTCATCTGTAACTTTTCTTATTGTGTCCAATAGCTCATGTGTTGTATTTTTGTATTGTATCATAAAATTGTGAAAAATGTTCGACGTTATAAGTGCTTCCTTTCGCGTAACAGGCTCCAAAAACACTGTATCATCTTCGTCGTCATCCTCTGCATTGTTCTCAATGATAGTACCACAATATCTTCTAAACTCTTAACCTCTGAACATGCTTCATTTTCACTTGGGTTGTTCATATGAATTACGTTGAATCGGTTAAAAATTCTTTTAATTAATAATTAATAATTTATCGATAAATTAATTACTCTAAATTAATAAATTTCTCCGGCCCCGACATTATTAATTTATAGAGTCTGAACTTTGAACGGTATGTTATCTTCGAAATTGCATGTTGAGACAATACTTGGGTCTCGTACGTGTACAATCCGCTAATTTATTTTTCTTATTACACAATTTTATGGTCTCAGATTATTAAATTATCGTGATTATATATATATATATATATATATATATATATATATAGCTGTAAGTCTCGTTTATGTATTGAAAATGAAGTTTTTTTGTTAAATTCAATCGAGAGTGGGTCCATGCAACAGCTCAGACTTAATTACTAGCTAAAATCCTTAAGATATGTCAAAATTTGTAGAAAAAAAAAGAGTGAAACTTTTGTCGATCGTTCCATGTGTGGGGATGGAAATATTAAAAATGCTCCTAATTTAACCTAAGAACCCTTTTATTGTTTTATCAGTAATAACGTGAATGTGATTAAAAATTAGGGGTGGGCATGGATACGGAAACCAGATCAAACCGATTAAAATTCGGAGCGGACCGTATTTTCCGGTTCTCAATTTTTGAAATTGAGAACCGGAACCATTACACATAATGGGACGGTTTGGTTATCAAATCGTTTATTCGGTTCGGTTTCCCGATTTTACCTGTTAAAACCAGTCAATCTTTTATTTTGTTAATTATGTGGTTTAAGATAGGGTTTAAGGTTCAAAATTAAACGATTTTAATTCGATTTTTAGACAAAAAGCATGAAATTTATACATATTAAAAATTCTAACAAACAAAAACATTGAACTTTAATTATTAAACACAATCAAATTATAAAATTTGTAAAGTCTACAGGACTTTTTCAAGTTTACAAGACTCTTTTTTAAAATTTACAAAACTCTTTCAAGTCTCTATAGAGTCTGGATAAAATAACTTTGCAAATCTCATACAAAATCTTGTAGTCTTCGGTCGGTTCCGATCCTAAACGAATCAAACCAAAATATTGACTCTCCAATATTGTTAAGAATTTCAATAATATTTAAACTAATTTAATCTCAAAATTTAAGGTTTATATAACTTCCATTAAAGAAACCACTTAGATCTCAACAAAATAAGCCAAGAAACTGAATATTTCAATTACAATTGATGCATCACTTTACATAGACTCTCGTATATGTTTACTTATTTTTTTAGGGATAAATTTTTTTTACTACGGTGAAGTTTGATACATTTTCATATCATCACGGTAAATTCTTTTATGTGTCACTTCAATATAAAAAATTATTTTATGTGTCATTTTTTAACACAGTTGAAGTAGATTAAAAATATATTTTTTAACTTTGAAATTTTATCGTTTTTTTTTACTTTCATCTGACGTATAAGACTACAATAAATTTCAATTATATTGTTTTGCGTACACAAGGTGAGAAGTTGGGCTTTGGAGAGCTTAGAAAAAGTTGGGTTGGGCCTGGTATGACCCATAATATTTATGACCATCCACGCACCTTCACTTTTGAGATCAATGTTTGCTCAAACCGGGTATCGATTTTATCGGTTAACCGTAATTTTGTATGAGTTAAACCGGAATCGAACCTATTTCTCTCGGTTCTTATAACTAGAAACCGAGAGTGATCATGCAATTTGATATAAATGTCTATTGAGTTGTAAAAATATTTTCATTACTATTGTTTTATCACAAATTTAAAGTTTTGTCTAATTCAACATATTCATCAAGCCAAATTAACAATTTTAAATTTGCATTCACAAAAAACAGAGTAATTAATAGAAATCAACTGTTAAGAATTTAATTATTGCAAGTCAATTGAAGTATAAAGTTTACAAGCAAAAATAACAAAAGATAAACAACACGCGTACATAAACAAGAAGTGAATAAAATTCATAACATTTTAAATCATTATAATACTAACTGATTAGCCGCTGAGTTTTAAAAATCAAAATCAAACTATAATTATATTTTGTTTTCTCAAATTCATAACTAAAAACGAATTATTAATCTCAATTCTCAAAAATTTTAAGGGTAAACTATACATAGTCATCCCCAACTATACCCAAATGACACATTGCTATCCTCAACTTTGAAACTGGACACCTAGCTACACCCAGAAATTAAAAATAGACACTTACCACCTACTGTTAGATTTTCTGTTAAAATTTTAAGTAACAAGACAGCCATGCCATTGTAAAAAAATTGTTCGCCGGAGACTTGGCGGAGCCGTCGGAGGTCGAATTCAGTACCGACGAACGCAGTGGAAGGATCGGAGACGAGGCCGGCGAGAAACGTGGTGGTTGTGGAGAAACTTGATCAGAAAACACACCAAAACTCATTAATGGCATGTTTTGAAAATTTGAAATATGACCAAGGGCATTTTCGTCTTTTTACTTAAATTTTGAACATAAAATCTAACGGTAGGTGCTAAGTGTCCATTTTCAATCTCTAGGCGTAACTAGGTGTCCAGTTTGAAAATTGGAGATAATTATGTGTCTTTTGGACATAATTAACGATGACTATATGTAGTTTACTCTTCTTTTAATTATGGGTTCAATTTAATTTTCAGTTCGAGATCAATTTCGGTTCCAAAATACCAACTCATTGTCTAGCTTTACAATTATAGTTAAAATTAAGGACTAGGACTAGGACTAGGATGGTCCAAATTCGGTGTAGCCTTTATAGAAAATGGATTGTACATGACTTCAGATCCAATCATTATCTTAACCCATAAGTTAATTTTTTGCACCCTAACTTCACTATTCAACCATACTATATAATAGTTTAATTTATATCCAAAGCTACCAAATTAATCTCCCTAATTAGTACTATATGCGCCATTACAAATGTACTTTACGTGCACTTCTCGATTTGATCAATGCAGTGCTTGTTTTGTTTGTGTGTGAACACCTATATTTTGTCCTATATTAATATTCATAATAATGTTGACTAATACACACTT
Organism: Geranium rotundifolium; assembly: GCA_963920655.1. NCBI lineage: Eukaryota > Viridiplantae > Streptophyta > Magnoliopsida > Geraniales > Geraniaceae > Geranium > Geranium rotundifolium. The sequence goes on along the minus strand of OY987316.1, from coordinate 36,333,681 downwards.
TACTCAAATCACTATTCACTCCATAGTCAACCTTCCAATTTTGTGGACAAGTTGAGATGTTTGGTTTTTTCTTAAACTTTGTTGGGTTTTAATTTAATTTATATTGTTCGTATTGTTGGTTGTAATTATTAAATTGCTTAAATTAATCTTTTATTTTTTTATTAATTTTTTGTTTTGTTTATTATAGTTTATTAATTATTATAATTTTGTAAATTCTTAAGCAGAGCATGTTGAGATTGAGCGGAAGATTGAGTCGTTTGATAAACGAGTCTACCTTATTCCCAACCTAATAGGATTGACAAGGACCGCGAACCGATTCGCTTCATATTTATATATTCATGAAAATTAAATTCCAATTTAACTAGAAAAGAAAAGAAATCAAGATAAATTAACTTTTGTTACATGTATTTAATTATTAAAATTAAATTTTAAACCAATTATGTTAAACTCTTAAGTATGAAATTTTTTCATCTTAACAAAATTTCCGAATCCACTAGATATTTATGAATGATTGTTTTTTACTATATATTATATAACTCTATGCAGCATATGGAAAAAGGAAAGCATGCAATTATTGAATTGAAGACAATTCTAAAGGGGAGTTCGTGATTCTGTTTGATGCTAACTGATTCGAATCGATTGATTTTGAGTTTATCATAATATCAATACTTAATTAAAATATTCTGCAGCGGGTTCACGGGATCTCCATTCAAATGAGATGGATGTCGTGACTCTACATGATGTTAGACGGGTAGAGCTGAACAACTTTGAAAAAATCATTAGTAAATAGTGTTGTGTACTGTTCACTATCAGAATATGTGTTCTTTTTTCTTTTTCTCGATATCAAATGACTCACGAATTGGTCAAGTTTGTGTTAACTAACATTAACTGAAATTATGGTGAGAGATTTTAGCTTCAATTATCTGGCTTCATGCTGAGTTAGTTGCTATTTAGTCAATAAATTCGCCATTCCCAAACAAATAAAATAAACTAATCAACTATAAAATACATTATGTTTGATTAATACACGAGAATCAAGAAACTTTAATTGCACATGGAATATGGGTCATTCTCTTTATTGTCTCACAGATCCTCCTCTGAAGCAATTGGTTCATGAAGTCATCGACAATAATAAATCAGGTGATGTGGCTGAGAATTGAAGATATCAATTGAAAGAGGTTTATTTATTTTTTTGGAAGAGTATTCATTATCTTCTCACTTTCCTACATTGACCTAATTAACTGAAAATGTTATTTCAAAGTGGGATAATCTCACCTAGCTACAGCTAGTTTGACCCGAATATCACATAACTACAGCTAACATATTTTTTCATCTGTGAGTTGCGTTGAGTTTGGTTATTCTCACTCAGCTACAATCCGTTAACTTTTCAGTTAATTTTAAACTTGAAATGACAAAAATACCCTTGACAGACATTTAAATTTTCAAATCGTGCCCTTTGACCATTTATCCCCCTTTCTTCTCTCTCTCCTCTCCTCTCCGACGTTGACCAACTGAGACCCAACCAAGTCCCAACTTTCTCTCTCATGAGTTGTGGCTATTGCTTTCTTCCTTGTAGCTTAATATCAAGCAACAATGTAAGAACTTAAGTATATTGTATGCAGCAAGTTAAGGTTTTATTTTCTTGTAATAATAACACCAAAAATAAAACTAAAAAGGTCATTGCCGTCCAAGGGAAGATCCACGGTGGAAAGGAATCGGGCGTGGCGGAGGTCATCGTGGGCCCTGAGGTCCGTGAGCTGGGTGTCGAGAGCGATGGGCTGTTTCTTTGCTTGCTTTTGCGCCGGAGGCGATGATGACGTGGACCGTCGTCGCTGTGTCAATTCCCGCTTAAACTGATCTTCTTACCCTTTTCTGGGATTTTATTGGGAACCAATAAAACACCTGAAGATCTTATCTTTATTGTTATTGTTTTTGTGAATCTGGACAAAATTTGAATCTCGGTGGAGTGGGTCGTTCTTGGTTTGGGATAGATTTGAAGGGTCGAGTGATTGGGATTTAGGACTTCTGTTTGGAGTTTTGGGGATTTATGAATTAAATTTTGTGTTTTGAAGGTTTATGATTAACATATTGGAGGGTTATTTAGTGGAGACTGTATAATTCTTTATAAAAGAATTTCTCAGAATAGATATTGTGCACATTTCACTTTCAGATTGGTATTGTTACTGTCTAGAAAATTTCTTGAATGATTGCATGAGAAGAATGTGCTCCCGTCCCTTGAACTTGTTACAAGGTACAAAGAAGGTTGGGACTTGGTTGGGTGTCACCTGAGGAGAGAAGAGGAGAGAGAGAGAGGAGAAAGGGGATAAAAGGTCAAAGGGCACCATTTGAAAATTTAAATGTCTATCAGGGGTATTATTGTCATTTCACATTTAAAATTAACTGAAAAGTTAACGGTTTGTAGCTGAGTGAGAATAGCCAAACTCAACGCACCTCACAGATGAAAAAATATGTTAGCTGTAGTTATGTGATATTCGGGTCAAACTAGCTGTAGCCAGGTGAGATTATCCCTTTCAAAGTTATTGATCTTAAGTACATGAACTTGGTACCAAATTATAGGTTACTTACTGTTCCCACCAATTTGTGGTGTGTTCTATACGTTTTTGGGCACATTTAACTCATGAACATTTTTATTACTTGATTGACAAGTTCGGGTTAACAAGGTGTTTTTTTCTTCTTCTTAATTTTAATTATTTGAGATCTAAAGGATTGTGGGCACATTTGATTATGAGTGTTTTGTGTGTGTAAAATTACAACATTTTCCGATTTACGTGCTCTTTGATAGAAATAAGAGAGATTTATTATTGATGTGTGTATTGTGAATTACAAGAGACCTCTATTTATAGATGTAATAGGAATAGAATAGGAAACCCTAATACATGTGAGAAAAGAAAATATAAATATAGGAAATTAAAGATAGGAAACCTAATATGATCTAACACTCTTCTCTTCCCTTTCGATAAATTTTGAACCAACGACCTCCTCATTTTGGAGGGTTTGGGTCGAGGACTCTGCTGGTTGGTGGTGTGTTTTTGTGCGAGCTGTGTCCCTGGTTTTTTTCTCGCTTCCTTGCCTCTGTGAGTCTCGTTTTGCTGTTTGGAAGGTTTTTTCGTTGTTAGTGCTGCTAGAGTATGTACGTATTGTTTATTTGTTTTAGTGTAGTTTGTTTTGTTTAGTAATGTTAATGTTTTGGTGGTCGGGTTGTTTCCGACATGGTTTGTTGGATTTGTCCAGTAAGTCTGGGTGCCTTAAGGCTGTTTCCTTATCGTTTTCTGTAAACTGTACGCAGCCGATACTCAATTTTCAAGTGAGAGTTTGTCCCTCCGTGGTTGATTTTCAATAAAGAGGTTAAGTGTGTGCTTTTAAAGAAAAATGACCTCATCATCACAAATGTGAAGTCAGATCAACATTATCTACTTGTAATAAAACTTGAGTAAATTTCACATGACCCCTCTAATTATACGCGTGTCTCACATGCCCCATTAACTACAAAATCAATATGTGAGGTGTCTTAACTATCCAAAAATCTCATTTTACCCTTTTTGTTGACTTTTTCAAAAATTCTGTTAAGTTTTTTGTAAAATGACGAAAATACCATTGTATTTGAACTTTTTTTTTCTAATTTTCCTCGTTGTACAAAATAAAGAATAAAATTTTGTTAGTAGTAAAAATAATTTTTAAAAAGTTCTTTTTTATAAATAAAAATTTAAAAATAAAAATGTATATTTAAACATCGTATTTTATTTTTATTAATTTTTATAAATAATTTTTATTTTTAAAAAATTAATACTAAATTATTTTTTTATTCTTTGTTTTGCAAAAAGAAATTAGAATAAAAAGTTTAAAATCATTTTTATTTATTTATTTTAATTTTTCAGATACAAGAGTATTTTCGTCATTTCACAAAAAATTTAACAGAATTTTTTAAAAAGTCAACAAATAAGGGTAAAGTGGGATTTTTGGATAGTTAAGGCACTTCATATATTGACTTTGTAGTTAAGAGTAGATATGTGAGACACGTGTATAATTAGGGTAGTCATGTGAAATTTACCCAAAAAACTTTATCTACTTTTTTAGTAATGACAAATTTCGAATTCATTACAAACAATGTGATACCCAACCACCACTCGAAAATATCCTCCTATTAGAAATTTAAATTGAAATTAGTCGTGCGTGTGCCCAATTTTTTTCTACGTCTTAGAGTGGTTAATTAGTACACTAATATTGGGTCAAACCTCTATTTTACCAAAATAAAAAGAAATTTTAATGCTTACATCGATATCCACATCAACCAATCAAAACAAATTCACACTTGTTTAAATAAATTAATAACCCTAACATTTTGTTTTATAAAAGAGTATCTTATTATATACTCATAAAATTGATCAAAATGTACAACACATGCATGCATGCATGCATGCACCTTATAAACTACTCCATGAACAATTAATATTCATCAAAACAGAACACATATTTTTTGTATTAATTAAAGAAATGGTCCCAAAAATATTATAACATTTATTGGCGTCGAATTGTTGAAAAAAAAAGCGTTACGGAAACATTACGATAGTGTCGCCGATTTCTTCTGCGTTTTGTCCTCCGCTTGTCACGACGCCCACTTCCTTCTCTTCCCATTTTTTGCTCTTCCAAATTCCACATTTTCACGTGTTATTAAACTTTAAATGTATATAAACTTTGGTGTTGTTTTCTTGTTGTGCTGATGCAATAAGCACGACGCACTAATTGAGACTCGAACTCTGGTCCTAAGACTTGAGAGAGTAATCCCCTGATTATTAAGGCACTTTAGTTGGTTTCATAAGACAATGTTGATTAATATAGTGATCTCACTCATAAACACTGTCTTTCAACTATCATGTTAAATTTTTAGTTGACTTGGTTCTCTGATATGATATTAAAGTCTGGTTTAACCTCGCATATACGCGAGTTCGAATCTTAGAACGTCATGGGGAAAACCTAAAAAACAATAAAATGGAAAAGAAAATTTGAAGCCAGAATGTTTTTTTTCTTCCAATATTCCCAAGAAGATATGATATACGATCACTTGCAATATGGAATTGAGGAACTTTTCACACAATGGATAAGTATATAAATACTTAAATATCGCTTGAATTGTGATTTTGAACCAACCCCAAATCTATTTTTAGCCATTTAACTCTAGAACAAATTATTTTATATATATATATACGGTCTATGTTATAATCAATATTGGACATAAATCATGCAAGTCTAATATGTTTCCCATTTACTATTAAATATATAATGTTAGTGAGGGCCGACTCGTTCACAGAGTAAATTAAATAATAGTGCTTTAGGCTCATCTAAATATTATAGGGTCCAAGTACTATAGGATAAGACCCTAAATTTAAATATTTTAAACTCTTTAAAAACTAATATCTAAAATAATAACCCTTTAATCACATTTACTTTAAGCCTCAAGTACCATTGAGCCAACACTGATGTTAGTCACGAATTAATTTCCATTCGAGTAATTGATATACGACCACTATAGTACTAAAGACATAATTTTTACAATCAAATTTGGTGATGAATATTTATCAAACTCAATCAGTACTTTATTTTTGTTCAAAATCAATTTTTGTAATTAAATTTTGGTGGCATATATAATCCTACTCATATATATATATATATGTTCCCTCACTATCTCATGCCAATTGTGCTATGCGGCTTTTGGATGTTTCTGTTTAATTTGTACATACATTCATTAATTTGAATAATCTTGTAATGTAGCACCATATATAGCACAAGTATCTTCATCCCCGAGTCACGATAATTATACCCTTTCCCTCAAGATTTGGATTTCAAAACTGGAAAAATTAAAACCATATGCTAATCATATTTCATCCCGACATAAAATTTACTCAATCCTGGTTAAGCGTCAATATATACTTAGTATACGTTATTCAAATTTACGCAAAAAATAAAGTTTGATTTAAAAAGTCATTACAAAACTTATTAATTTTATTAATTGACTCGTTAACTTAATTATATATCTAGATAAGTCAGCTTAGCTATCGTATATTTTGCCAAATTTAAAGACTTGTATAATCTTTACAAGACGGTCCACAACATAATCGAAATGTTGGCTATATATATATATATACAACATAATCGAAATGTTGGCTATATATATATATATATATATAAAGCTATGCATATATGGATATCTACATTACATACACTTGCTGCACATTTATTAAAATTAAAATAAGTTGATAATAACCCAACAATTATAAATGTATAGGGAGAAATAGACTTTTCAAATTAAGGTGCATAATTAACATTAAACTCTTTCTTAATCATGATTGACTCACATAGTACACGAAATGCATGCATTTAAAGCCAGTAATTTAAACTTTAATTTAAAGCAAAATGTATTTTATTATTATTCTTTTAAAAAAGGGAAAACATATTATGAGTCAAGAAATAAATTGTTATTATTATTATATATGTTTTCCAATCACAAAGATCAGCCTATAAATACCAAACCGTTTCTTCTCCACCACCATCAGCTCCTCCAACTTCCACATTCATTATTTCGAATTTTCTCTCCCAATATAAACTTTCCCATCCATTTTCTCTCTTCCCAAACACTAAAAAAATGACAAACACGATCGTGATCACGAGCATTGTTCTGGTGCTCCTCGTCCCACCGCTCCTTCCCGTGGGCGCGCACCAGACGATCAACGTGAAGTCACTCGGTGCCAAATCCGACGGCCACACCGACGCCACGAAGGCCTTCCTCTCCGCGTGGGCCCGGGCCTGCGAGTCCTCACAACCCGCGACCATCCACGTGCCGCGTGGCAGGTACTCGCTCCGTAACGCCGTGTTCTCGGGCCCGTGCAAGAGCCCCGAGATCACCGTCAGAATTGACGGAACGCTCACGGCGCCGTCAGACTATGACGTCATCGGGAACGAGGACTACTGGCTCTTCTTCGAGCACGTGGACGGCGTCACCGTCTCCGGCGGAGTTCTCGACGGCCGTGGCTCGTCTCTCTGGGCATGTAAACTCTCCGGCAAGAACTGTCCCTCCGGAGCCACGGTAATTAATTAATTAATTAAATTAATTATCATTTCTTTTCTGTTTGGTTACCTAGAAAATTGGAGCGCAATAGAAAATTATCGTAGAGACTAGAGAGCATCGCACAGTAATAGTCTATTTTGTATTTTCTGGGGAATCAGGATAACTAACTTATATGACGAATTTACCCTCGAACTATTCTGTTAATTACTATATGTAGGCGTAATCGGATAAGAGTGTTTGCGGTTCGATTTTGAGTTTGTTCGATTTTATATTGGACCAAACTGATCAATTCAATTTTAAGAAATCGAAGAATGAAATCGAATGGACATGATTCGGCAGGTTTGACCTTGAGCATATTGAATTTCAGTTTGGTTCGGTCTGTTATAAATCGAATCGCTTGAAATTTTCACATTTTATGACGTTTTGAGTTATTAATTCTCGGTTTAATTTATTTGGACCGATTTTTATAAAATTCTTGTATTTGGGGCCGATTTTACTTTTTAATTGATATTTTTTGCTTGCCAACTAATTCAGCTCTGTTCAATAAAGATTGATGACTTAAAATATATCGTGTCTAAATTGATTGGTTTTCAGTTTTGTTCGATTTTTCACTAGTTCTCATTTCATAAACCGAAATTTCACAAGCGAGCTTTAGTTCAGTTTGGTTATTTTCCAACGCGATTTGGATGGTTTGATCAATTTGATTGTTTCTTAAGAACACCATTGGTAGAGTCCATATTACGGGGAATTAGGATAACTGACTTGTATGACGAATTTGCCCCTGCACTATTCTATTTATTACAATAGGCCCATTCTAATTGATTTCTGTGATTTGTTCATTTTCACTGATATTTATGATGAAACGAGATTTGACCGATCAGATTTGGTTTCTTCGAGGGTCAATTGCGTCATTGCGACCAGCCAAGTTCCGAGGCAACCAGACCAGACCACTTGGGAATGATCATATAGTTATGATCTTGTCAGAGGATTTTTCATTAATTAATCTTATCCGTCCATTTCCTAGATCTTTCTTATTTTGTGTCTGGCGCTTAATTAATGGATGGAGATTTGATCTGGAAATTAATGCGCACCTGCACCGTCCCTCAGAGAATAAAATCCCAAACTTAAGAATTATTAATGTGAACGTGAAAATGATTGGTCTTTCACATATCTCCCATTTTTCTCTGTCTTTTGATCTACAAAATTAATTTAATAATCATACAAATATTTATATAATATGTATAATTATTTTTTTTTGTAGACATTGGGATTTTCCAATTCAAAGAACATTGTGGTTAGTGGAGTGACCTCACTGAACAGTCAAATGTACCACATTGTGTTCAACGGGTGTGACAACGTTAGAGTTAACGCCGTCAAGATCTCTGCCTCTGGGACTAGCCCAAACACTGACGGCATCCACGTCCAGCTATCGACCGGCGTCAGCATCACGAACACCAGGATCGCCACCGGCGACGATTGCGTCTCAATCGGCCCCGGCACCAACAATTTGTGGATCGAGGACGTTGCGTGTGGGCCCGGACATGGCATCAGGTACCGTAATCATTACTATCATATTATAATCAGTGTTTTGATAAAAAGTTAGATACTAGTTAGACGGAGATAATATTTTAAAGTTAATTAAAAAATAAATCAATTAATGGGTATTTGAATATTTATATGAACTACTAGTTTCTATCAGTTACCAGGGTTCTAAAAAATATTAGGGTTATTTTGGAGAATTATTTAGAATATATATTTAATTGAAGGAGTTATTTGAGAATTATAAAAAATTAATCAGACAAGTCGAGAAATTTTAAACACGGGTTTCTGATGTTTTATTGATCTAACATTTCATTTAAATCTTAGTATTAATTTGGTCGGTCCAATAATAAAAATGTTGCAGCATTGGGAGCCTAGGCAAGGACCTAAAGGAAGCCGGAGTCCAAAACGTGACGGTGAAGACCGTGGTCTTCACCGGAACCCAGAACGGCCTTAGGATAAAATCCTGGGGCCGGCCCAGCTCGGGGTTCGCCAGGAACATCCTCTTCCAGCACGCGCTCATGAACAACGTCGAGAACCCGATCGTGATCGACCAGAACTACTGCCCCGGCAACAAGGGCTGCCCCGGCCAGGTCTCCGGCGTCAGGGTCCGCGACGTCACGTACAGCGACGTGCACGGCACGTCGGCCACGGAAGTAGCCGTCAAGTTCGACTGCAGCGCCAAGTACCCGTGCCAGGGGATAAGGCTCGAGGACGTCAAGCTGACGTACAGGAGCGCCGCGGCGAGGGCGTCGTGCCGCCACGCCGGAGGGACGGTCTCGGGTTTCGTGCAGCCGGACAGTTGCTTGTAGGAAACATATATATATATATATATATGTGACTTTTGGTTTTTATAAGGTTTGTGGCGGATTGGTTTGGATTGAGCCTGGCCTTGCAAAATTGGGGTAGTGTTAATTATAGTTGTTGTAGGGTATGTTAATTAAATTGTTATGTATGTAGTTTGGGAATTTGAGAGTCCAAACACCTCCTTATTGTGGTGATTGTGGATTGATTATGTGTTATAGCATTCGTGTGCTAGCTTCTTGTTAGTGAATCATTGGGTTTATTGGGTTCATTGTGTGTGAACTTATGGAACATTGATAAATCGATTGCATTGAGTCGGGGGAAATTATAAGTTTGGTGATGTACTATTTTATCGCAGCAACGTCTAGTCCTAAGTTCGGGACATAATATATTTGTCAAGAAAATCTTTTGTGCGTACTAATGTTTTGTTGGCATTTTTTACCATACTCGATGTACTTTTAAATGATTAGTATTATTGAGATATAGTATATTTGGTTATAAAAAGAATAAGACATGAACTAAGTTTTTTATTATGAAATAAACATGAATCGAGTTAAAATAAGTGTAGATTCATGCTTGTTTCATGAATGCGAGTACATATGCAAAAAGGATACTCCTTTGGGCTCGGAATAACAATAGACGAGTGCGAGGTGGATTTATTGATTCACGTGCTCTACTCAGTAAAATCAAAGATATCGAATTTTCATTGGATTTAGATTATTTTAACTTTTAATATGAATGTCAACATATGAGTATACGACATATCTAGCAAACCACGTCTCTTATTAAGTCGTCAGGGGGTATCAAGTCACTTGTTCTATTCAATTTTAAAAAGTTTATCATTCCTAAAATTGATTCTTATTCGGAGGCTAAATGAATCTCAAATAGGACAAACAATGTAGTAAAATCGTTAGGCACTAGTCAGTCAAAGAGTGTCTTCTAAAAACTAGTCAAGGATTAATCGATAAATAAATTGGATTAAGAGGTTTGTCTGAATTATAAATTATTAATTAAAGACTAGTCGGAGAATTAATCAGAAAATAATTGAACAAATCAGAGATTTTTACAACAATATGGACAAAAATCACAAAACAAGAGCTTTAAAATGGTCCAGCATGTCTCTTGGGCCTTTGCCCATTAGCAACCCAGTTCTTAAATGCCCAATTTCATTAATTTGCTTGTCCAAAAAAAATCAATTCTCTCTCGAATCTATCTACATTAGAGCCATGAAAATCAATATAGGGGTGCCAAGTGACAGGGGCCAGATTTTATACTATATATACATTATGAGTGAACTTTTGCAGGGGAGCGGTGTAACGAAAGAGCCGTGAACTTGAAAAAAAAAAATCGTACGTGCCAACTCCGCACCACGTGTCATCTCTACATTGATTCTCATTGTTCTCACAAGATGGAAAGGTTCTCACCGAATTCACCGAATTCATCGTCTTTGTTTATATATACACAACCTTGTGTACATGGACTCTGTCCGTGTAACTTTATTCACGACAATTGGCAAGCCCAACAAGAAAAAAATAATTTAACTTATCTCCTTGTATTCACATTCTTGACCTTTTTTCAATTTCCTTTCCATTCTGTAGTCTGTACCATTCTCAGACACAACTCTCAAATTTCGGAGATTTTGAGATTTGAGTTCGGGAAAATTAATGATGTCGGAGTCAGTGAGCAACAAGCAGGTGATTTTCAATGACTACGTGTCCGGTTATCCGCAAGAATCGGACATGTCCGTGAGTGTCGGGTCGATGAGCCTGAAGGTTCCGGAAGATCGTGTTCTGGTCAAGAATTTGTACTTGTCGTGTGATCCGTACATGAGAGGTCGCATGATGGTCAGTCCCGGTCGGTTCGACGTCGAACCCTTCAAGCCTGGATCGGTGAGCTCTACGGCTCTGTCTTGTTGGTATCGATTTTGTTGTTTTGTTTTGTTTCTTGTTTTTAGATGATTGATTATGACTTTGTGTGATTTTTCATGAAGTATTTCATGGGTCAACTTGTTTTTTTGGTTCATTCGGGTTTTAACATAATTTTGTAATTTTATGGTTCGCTGTATTTTTTCTTTAAAACTATGGTCATATACAATGTTCTTATAAAATGCAAGACGTTAATTAATTACACGAAGAGGGTATTCTGAAGATTAATCGAAGGTTACTCGAGAATAAATTGAATTAATAGAGAACGAACTGTATAAGACGAGAATTATTAAAACATTGCTTCTATGAAATAAATCATATCGTAAACTTTTTATTGGACTATACAAACCCAAAGCCCATTTAGTCTAACTTTTAACATAGTCTAACTTAAACTTTTGGATTGTATTTTAATTTCTTAAATGTTTGTAGTCTTTGAATTCACTTTATATTTTACTTAATTTTTGATTAATCACTGGAATGTCATCCCCGTCCGACTAGGGCCAGAGAACATTTTTTACAAGTTATAACATAGTTTTACAAACAACAACAGTTCACACATTTTCACTATAGATTGTTTTGAAAATGTGTAAACTTTTTTTGTTTTTTCGAAAACCATTAACGTTAGATAGAACCTTGATGTTTGTTGAGACAAGCAGGTAATAAGAGGACTTGGAGTGGGAAAGGTATTGGATTCAGGTCACCAAAACTTCAAGAAAGACGACTTGGTATGGGGAATGACGGGTTGGGAAGAGCACAGTCTCGTTTCGACTCAACTGCTCTTCAAAATCGATCACACCGACGTGCCTCTCTCATACTACACTGGCATTCTTGGTAAGAACAACAAGAAATAATTATATTCTCCTTCATAATTCAGGGTAATTTCGTCGTTTTTATAAAAAATACACAGATTTCGCAAAAAGATAAAAACTAAACAATACAATACTTTTTTTCATTAACAAACAGCACATCACCCTTTTGCAGAAGGGTCAGATCACACGACACTTTTTTGCAATTTTCCCTTACGTGTATCAAGATTCGTGATGATCTGAATATATTACATTTGGAAAATGTATAGGTATGCCTGGAATCACCGCTTACGCCGGGTTTTACGAGGTTTGTGCTCCTAAGAAAGGAGAGAAGGTGTTCATTTCGGCGGCGTCTGGAGCTGTTGGTCAGCTTGTTGGCCAATTTGCAAAGTTGTTTGGTTGCTATGTTGTGGGAAGTGCTGGAAGCTCTGAAAAGGTTGGTTTGCTTGTTCCAATTCATTGAGATGGAGCTATGTATGTGTTCAGCTGACTGATTGAAGAATCTGCATTTCTACTTCCTTTTTTTGTGTATAACAATAGGTTGATTTGTTGAAGACTAAGTTTGGGTTTGATGAGGCTTTCAATTACAAGGAAGAGCCTGACCTGGCTGCAGCTCTTAAAAGGTTATGTCTATTTTAAAAATAAAGTTCAAAATTTGGTGGGTCACTTGCTCGGAAGCAGATAGTGATGACAACGAGACAGATTTTGTAGTTTTCGTCTCTACTTAGTTGAATGAAGATACCGGTTCCTCTTAAAATTTGGAGTATATTGGGAGTGACAACTTAACGGGTTTTATGATTTGCATTCTAGTCACGTCAGATTGAGGATAACGATTCCCCGGGCGTATTCATGGGTTTTTGTCATACCTAATATTAGATGGGAGTTTGGTTAACTAACTAGAATTTACATGCTTATGTATATATAGAGGCCCAATATGAGAAAATGCTATTTTCAAAATTTAGTTAAATTCCTACCTGAAAATTTAAAAATTGAATTATAAATGGTTTGACTTATTTAAAAGTTCAAGCTAGTAGATGAAGTTAGAGATGAGTAAAGCTGAATCATGAACACGCTTAACTAAACGTTCAAGTTTGTCCAATCGTGATTCATACCGTTTAAACTGTAGATCAGCGTTCACTCCACAAATTTGAAAATATACAAGAATCGTAAGTGAACACTTGGTTTTAAATAACACTCTTTAAAATAAATGGTAGGTTATTATAGTTCGGTCCACAATTTTTTAAAAAACTAATACAAGGTTCAACTCTATTTATCAAATAGAGTATAGATCCACGTATTTTGTTATGTGTCACTGTCACAAACTCGTCAACCCTAAGTTAAGCGGAAATTAGGAATGAATATTTATCAAGTAATGACAATATCTACGTTTCTCTCGCCAGGTATTTCCCTGAAGGAATCGACATATACTTTGAGAACGTCGGGGGCAAAATGCTGGATGCGGTTTTGGAGAACATGAGGCACCGTGGCCGAATAGCGGTTTGTGGAATGATATCACAGTACAATCTCATTCAAAATGATGGTCTCCACAATCTCATTAATGTCCTAATGAAGAGACTGAGGATAGAAGGTTTTGGGGCGTTCGAGTACTTTAAGGACTACCCAAAGTACTTGGAAATGGTCCTGCCCTTGATTCGTGAGGGCAAGATTGGGTATGTGGAGGATGTGGCTGAGGGGCTTGACAATGCCCCCAGAGCTTTGGTTGGGCTCTTTAGTGGAGTCAACTTTGGGAAGCAAGTCGTTAAGGTTGTTGTCGAGTGATTGAACTTAATATGTGTGTTTCTTGTTTTGGTACTTTTGATTTGGTGTGGATTTGCGGAAATAAGGAAAGGTATGAATGTTTTGTCTAGGGTTTTGTTTTGGGTGAGTGGGTTCTGATGTGTGTATAAAGTGTTATGTGGGATGTTCCTCTTAGCAAATGCCCAAGTCCTTCCAACGTTATGAAAATATACGCGGAATCCAATAAGAATTCAGTATCATCAATTGGTTAGGAATGGCAACGAGTGGGTTCAGAGCGGATTTTGTGATTCGTGTCTTATGTCTAGTTGGATCAGAGATATCGAGTCTCTGACAAATTTAGAGTATCTGATCCCTCTATAAAGATGTCAGCCGGGGCATATACATGACATATTTAGTAACTCTATCCTTACCTCTCGTCAAGGACATGAGTCTCCGCTTGTCCGAAAATTGTTTCACGAAGTCTCCATTCACTGTGTTTTTTTGCACAAACTGTACCTTCATTGTACTCATTCATATTTAAATTTGTACCGTTTGTGCAAATTCATGAAAATTAACGAAAATGTCACTTAAATGTTGGACGTCAAGTTAGTACGTTTAGGGGTGGACATGGGTTAAAAATCTGGCCAAACCGATCAAGAATCGGACCAGACCGGACTCAACGGTTCTCTATTTTAAGAACCAGAACCGGAACCATTATCCACGATTCCTAATTTTCTAGTTCGGTTTGCTTGGATGCAGTCTCCGGTTCGTTTGGACTCAACGGTTTGTTTGGATTACGTGGAAGACATTGCTGATGGGCTTCAAAATGGCCCATAAGGTCTCGTAGGCCTTTGTCCAATAACAACACTTCTTAAAAAGCCCTCTCTTGCATTAATGGCTTTCCTAAACAAATAAGATCAATCGGCCTTTGTACAAAAAGTATATTCTCATATGTCACTATTTTCTTAATTTAATTTATGAGGTACTAAAACATGATTATGTATCACTTCATTAAAAAACTTATGAAATGACCAACATATCATTGTAGTCAATAATCAAACCATCGATTTGGCTGGCTTGAGAATCAAATTTAAATTTTAAACATTGCAAATACCGAAATACTAATTTAACTGAATATTATATTTGGTGATTTGATCAATTTATTTACCTAACATGAAAATTGATAATAGAATTTTGTTGACCGGACACATAAATATGATCAAGCCAGTCAAACTACTCAATTAATTATTGATTGCAAAGATATATAATAGAAATAATGACACTTTGTTACACTTAACTATAGCGAAATGACACTTTCATACCCTAACTATTTTTGTCTCTTTTTTAGTACCCTAACAAACTTTTTGTGACAATCTATGCGAAAATGACTAAAATACCCCTAATTTAAGAAATCAAAATAAAACTAGTCCAATATGATTTATCAAACCATATTTGAAATTATTCAAATTTAATTTTATATTTTCGGGTATAATTATATTTGCATCTTATGTACAAATCAAATTGAACTAGAGATAAAAAAATTGAACCAATTCAATTTATAGTTTCTTACACCAAGGGTAGTTTAGGTATTTTAGACATTTTAGAGGTAGGTTGTCAAAAAAAATTGTTAGGGTACCAAAGAAGAGAAAAAAATAGTTAGGGTATGAAAATGTCATTTCGCTATAGTTAGGTGTATCAAAGTGTCATTGTCCCTATATAATATACTGCTCATTTTATAAGTTTTTTTAACAGGGAGACAAAAACATGTTTTGGTGACTTCAAAAATTAAATTTAATAAATAATGACTTAAGTAAAAATATAAACTTTCCCGGTGACTTATCTGAAATTACCTCTAAAATCAATTCTCCTCCAATATCTATGTACACATCAAACTTGTGCACAAGGTCTCTGTCCGCAGCTTTATTCACAACAATTACTAAGTCAAACAAGAAAAAAATATTTCAAAAAAAATAACAAGAAAAATATATATTAACTTATCTCGTTGTAGTCACATTCTTGACCTTTTCAAAAACGCTGACCGAAACAGTCAACTTCATTTTCAGCCCCCAAATTTTAAATCAATCGACCCATGCTCTGTAGTCTGTACCATTCTCAGACACAATTTGAGGTTCGGGAAAATTAATGATGTTGGAGTCAGTGAGCAACAAGCAGGTGATCTTCAATGACTACGTGTCCGGTTTTCCGAAAGAATCGGACATGTCCGTGAGTGTCGGGTCGATGAGCCTGAAGGTTCCTGAGGATCGTGTTCTGGTCAAGAATCTGTACTTGTCGTGTGATCCGTACATGAGAGGTCGCATGATGATCACTCCTGGCTGGTCCTATATCGAACCCTTCAAGCTTGGATCGGTGAGCTCCACGGCTCTGTCTTGTTGGTGTCGATTTTGTTGTTTTGTTTTGTTTCTTGTTTTTAGAAGATTTTGATGATGGGTTTGTGTGGTTTTTTTATTTTGGTTATGAATTGGGTTTAATTGGGCACTTATTTTAGTTGGGTTTTGATTTTGCGATGATGGGTTTGATTTATTTAAGGGAACGATTTCATAGCAAAAGCTGAAATTGAATGGTTGTGGGTTTTGATGAGAAGTTGAGTGAGTAAATTTGGGTTAACTAATTAGAGTAATAAGTGTGAAAGACATGAATTCATTTATCAACATGTGGATTTTCATTGAATTGGGGTTTTTTTTTACTTCGGGCCTTATTTAGAAGAAGCACCTGAGGAAAACTCATACACATATTAGGGCCCACATTTCACTCAAAATACTAATCTAGTAGGTCTAGGGTCCAATGTGTATATAAACTCTCCTTATACTTAATACTCTTCCGATGTGGGACTTTGAACTCACATGTAGACATAACATTTTTTTTACACGTTACTAAATCTTAGTTATATTTATATTTTATCTTTGATAAAAATAATGAGAGATATATTATTCATGTGTATTATGATGGACAAGACACCTCTATTTATAGGGGATAGGGAAACCCTAATACATGTGAGAAAAAAAACATGAATATAGGAAACTTAATATAATCTAACAGCCCCCCTCAAACTCAATGCGGTGAAACAAGAATTGAGTTTGAAGTTAGATAGTATAGAGTTGTGGCAAGGGTTGCGGCTGCCGAGAATGTCGTCGAAGTGATGTGGCGAGGATTGAGGATGTGCGCCGCTCACGGCCGATGGCGGATGCCTGATGCTTTATGTGTTGAATGATGCATGATGCCCGATTATGCCTGCTGATGCCCGAAGATGTCTGATGCTTGATGCCTGATGGCAAATGGCGAGATAGCAGCTGCCCGATGATGCCTGATGCATGATGACTGATGGCGAGATAGCAGATGCCCAATGATTGTCAGATGCCTGATGGCTAATGGCGAGATTGTAGATGCTCAATGATTGCCAAATGCCTGATGGCTAATGACGAGATAACAGATTCCCAATGATGTCAGATGTCTGATGACTAATGGCGAGATAGCAGATGCCCAATGATGTCAGATGCCTAATGGCGAGATAGCAAGATCAATTGGTGTGGGTTGATTCGAGCAAGAGGGTAGAGAAAGAGTAGGGATTGAGAGATTGTGATTGATTAAGTTACGGGATCGAAGTTGGTGGAATCAAGATCAATTGATGACGAAGAAACGAGATTGTGCAAGAATTGTTTGCGGAAGCGACATGTTAGAGATTGCAATTGAGATTAATATTGAATTGCCTCCCCCACCCGTACAAATCACAAATCATCGACGAATGGGCAAAGCGAGAATTTCCTATAGATTTAACCAATGATCGATTATACCTCAGATACCATGATAGAAATAATGAGAAATATATTATTGATGTGTATTATAATGGACAAGAGACCTAATACATGTGAGAAAATAAACATAAATATAAGAAAATAAATATAAAAAACTTAATATAATCTAACAATTTTCAAATCATTTTTTGGTCAGAAGTTGTTGTCAGGCCAAAAGCCCATATTGTTATTTTCACGTTTATTTTAATTCGACTTGTACGTGAGAGATGAAATTAGAATATCACATTTGACAAATGTGAATTCATTCACTGGGGTAAATAACAAATATGGGTCACATGTTTTTCTATTAGTCATTTGTGTATTAAGGTTAAAACTCAAGATTCTACTCGTATATCACAGAGCACCAAACCACTTTTGGTTTTACAAATTACTTAAAATTGATGTATTTAAAATTGGGCTTAAGACTCGCGTATAGGGACTCATGTATTCAAAATTGCTAGTCTAATTGTATATCATGTTTAAATTGGATAATGGCATTTTATGTTCGTCGATGGTCTTGTGACGAAAATATATTGACAAAGCTGTAGTTTAGTATATGGACATAAACTTGGGTTTACTCTCATATTTTGTTTTATGATCAGAAAAATGTGACTTAACATGAACAACTTGAATCACTGTATATATTATTTCTCTCTAATAAAATTCTATTATGCTGGTGGACCCAATTGACACATTGTTGACGAATCACGCAAAATTATTAACTGTTCCTCTTTCATGAGTCACGTATCCCAAACCACCACCTAAAATTCATAATAACATGCCTTTGGATCACATTTTGTCAATACCTATGTTCCACTAGGAGCACACTTTGTACACATGGTAGACTCTTTCGATTTTGATGTTGCAAATATGTTTAAACTTTTGTCGTCAAATAAGGTTAAATAGAACTTTGATGTTTCTTGAGACAATCAGGTAATAACAGGACTTGGAGTGGGAAAAGTATTGGATTCAGGTCATCAAAACTTCAAGAAAGACGACTTAGTATGGGGAATGACGGGTTGGGAAGAACACAGTCTCGTTTCGACTCAACTGCTCTTCAAAATCGATCACATCGACGTGCCTCTCTCATACTACACTGGCATTCTTGGTAAGACACAATTATATTCTCCTTCATGATTCAGGGTAATTTCGTCGATTTTATAAAAAATACACAGATTTCGCAAAAAAATAAAAACTAAACAACACAATATTTTTTTTCATTAACAAACAGCACATCACCCTTTTGCAAAAGGGTCAGATCACATGACACTTTCTTGCAATTTCCCCTTCTATATATGTATCAAGATTCGTGATGATCGGAATATTACATTTTGAAAATGTATAGGTATGCCTGGAATCACCGCTTACGCCGGGTTTTACGAGGTTTGTGCTCCTAAGAAAGGAGAGAAGGTGTTCATTTCGGCGGCGTCTGGAGCTGTTGGTCAGCTTGTTGGCCAATTTGCAAAGTTGTTTGGTTGCTATGTTGTGGGAAGTGCTGGAAGCTCTGAAAAGGTTGGTTTTTTTCTGCCAATTTAGTCTTTAAGTTTTGTGATTTTTGTTCCAAATGAACCTACATTTGTGCATTTTTGTGTGTGACAATATACAGGTTGATTTGTTGAAGAACAAGTTTGGGTTTGATGAAGCTTTCAACTACAAGGAAGAGCCTGACCTGGCTGCAGCTCTGAAAAGGTTAGTAATTACAGCGTCATGTGACTTTAATCTGTTCTTAAGTTTACTCGTACTTGCCTGGTTGGTGGAGATGAGTAATGTCTCTTCTGAGAATAGAGTATGAATTTTAGCGGGTCATCTGCTTGGAATCATGTAGTAATCATAACGAGATAGTTTTTATGAATTTTTGTCCCTACCCAGCTGGATCGAGGATATTGATTCCTTGTCGAGTTCAAAGTATGTTGTCTCTTTTAATTTATAGAGATTTCTGTCATCTCTAGGTACATATGGAAGTTTGATTAGGGATTAATTAGCTTGAGGTTATGTTAGATTTACCGATTTATTGCTGATTAAAAAAATGCATGATTTTATGGAGATTCTAGTCAGTCGGAGAGTGTCTATTAGTTACTAATAGGTGATTATTAAAAAAAAAAATTAAAAGATTAATTTGACGAAGACTATATCAAGTACATAACATATCCACATCTTTTCCCTTGTGACACTCACAAAACCGTTGAACATTCAATCCACTTAAAATTATGCGGATATAAAAAATATTTAGGAAAAATTCTAAATTGCACCCTTAACTATACGCGAGTTTCACATGAACTCTCTTAAGTACAAAATCAATCTGAGAGGTGTCCTAAGTATCAAAAAGTCTCACTTTACTTTTTTCAGTTAACTTTTAAAAATATTCTGTTAAGTTTTTTTGTGAAATAAAGAAAATACCTTTGTATCTGAAAAATTAAAATAAATAAATAAAAATAAGATTCACGTCTAACTCGTTACCCGTTCCTCTCGCCAGGTATTTCCCAGAAGGAATCGACATATACTTTGAGAACGTCGGGGGCAAAATGTTGGATGCGGTTTTGGAGAACATGAGGCACCGTGGCCGAATAGCGGTCTGCGGGATGATATCACAATACAATCTCGATAAAAAAGATGGTCTCCACAACCTCATTAATGTCCTGACCAAGAATCTGAGGATGGAAGGTTTTGGGGCGTTCGAGTACTTTAAGGACTACCCAAAGTACTTGGAAATGGTCCTGCCGTTGATTCGTGAGGGCAAGATTGAGTACGTGGAGGATGTGGCCGAGGGGCTTGACAATGCCCCCAGAGCTTTGGTTGGGCTCTTTAGTGGACTCAATGTTGGGAAGCAAGTCGTTAAGGTTGTTGTCGAGTGATTGAACTTGGTTTGTGTGTTTATTGTTTTGGTACTTTTGGTTTGGTTTGGTTTGCTGCTGTGGAAATAAAGAAACCAACGACTGTTCAGTCCAAGGGATGTTCACTGTTGGGTTTTCGATCACTTCAGTTTTAAGAAAATTAAAATTAAAACCGAAGTATCGGTTTGGTTTGGTTTTGTAAATGTTAGCGTTTTGTTCGCGTGAAATTTTAACATTTTAGACTGTTTTGACTCCTTGATATTGATTAGATTTTTCTTAACTGATCTTTATGAAAATTTTAAGCTTTACCGGTATTGACTTATTATTTAACTTATTTTTTATTCGACTAATTTTTTTTGAGGTTCTTGGAGAGTGATTTAAGGGTTTGGTTTGGTCTTATGGAAGTAAAGAAACCTACGACTGTTTTGTTTCATTATTGTGAGATTTGGAGAGCACGATGTAGTGTATAGGGTCAAAATAATTTTTAAAAAAATCTGATGAAACAAAGGATGTTCAATGCATTTGTGGAGGGCTGCTCAAAAGTAATCGAACCGACATGATTCAGTTTAAAACCAAACCAAATCGTGAACAATTAATCTTATTTTGTTGTATTTTGATCGAGACAATAAAATGCTTCTCGAGATTTTGATCGAGACGATAATATAGTATTTTAATGCTGGATTGAGAAAAAAAAACACCACCCTTTTATATTTTAGTGTTGGATAGGAGATTCTCGGATAGTTAAAGGCTTAAGTCAACCGGTGGATATTTTACTCTCAGAACTGAGAATTAATCAGATTTGGAATAAAAGAAATTGAAATTATGATTAATGATTGGTTTTAGTAATGAGATAACAATTCGATTTTGGTTTTCAAAATTTAAAAACAACTCGTTATTCAAAACAAAAAAATGAATTAGTTCGCTTCGTCACTTGCCATGCGTAAATCTGAAAACTTTATAGGGATAATGACACTTTGTTACACAATTATAGTGAAATGACAATTTCATATCCTAACTATTTTTGTCTCTTTTTAGTACCCTAACAAACTTTTTGTGACAAACTATGCTAAAATGACTAAAATACCTCTATTTAAGAAATCAAAATAAAACTAGTCCAATATGATTTATTAAACCATATTTAAAATGGTTTAAATTTAATTTTACATTTTCGGACATAATTGTATTTGCATCTTAAGTACAAATCATATTGAATCAGAGATAAAAAAAAATTGAACCAATTCAGTTTATAGTTTCTTACACCAAGAGTAGTTTAGGTATTTTAGACATTTTAGAGGTAGATTGTCAAAAAAATTGTTAGGTTACTATAAAAGAAAAAAAAATAGTTAAGGTACGAAAGTGTCATTTTGCTATAGTTAAGTATATCAAAGCGTCATTATCCCAACTTTATATTGTGATTGACTTGTGGTAATTGAATCCTAGTATTCCACTTTTGTTAGTTTTTTTTATTATAATTACAAATTTAAAGTTTTATTTGTTACAAATCGGACTCAAATTCGTGTAATTTGACTTCTAAATCTATCGTAAATTAAAAGTTAAAAAAAATTAATCAGTTCCAATCAACTAGAACCGAGAATCAAAGTAAAGAGCCATAGTAAGAACTGGACTATTTTTCACATAACAATTCAGAGTATGGTTCGAATAATTAAAATAATCGGAGAATTCATACTAGTTCCTAGACAATCTGGTTTCGAAACCATGACCACCCCCACTTAAGTTATCCAACTAGGGTTGTTCACGGTTCGGTTTTGAACCGAACCGATCAATTCGGTTTGAAGAACATAAAAACTTAAACTGCTCATAGTAAAATTAAAATAGTGCCTCCCTAATTTTTTTTTTACAATTACCAATTTTAAGTAAAATTGATGCATGATTTACTCCACCAACCACCATATCAAATACATGTAAAATAAAGGGAGAGCAAATCACATTTTTCACAGTATGTAATTTGATTTTTCTTGCAAGCAATGGCTGAAGTATTTTTTAAGTCATACCCATAACCTTACAATTCTTATATGTTAAAAGTTTCTAGATCATATAATGTGTTGCATTGCATGACTCTCCAAAACCGACGAGAAGAACTATAGGGGCAAAGACTTCATGTAAATGTAATAAATATGAGATCGTTGATTCCAATACTCACATTTTCGGCTATGGCTGATAAAAAAAACTATAGGGGCAGAGAGTATCCACGAAGGGTGTTAGAATCTACGCCCGATTCGCGCACCAGTGCTATTCTCCCCGTCCGAGCCACCTGAAAGGAGAAAGATCATAAAAAGGATTGTCAAATGGAATCAAGAATGGAGAATATATACAGATCAAGAATGGAGAATATATACAGAAAGTCCATAACATTGCATAAGTACTAAACCAGGTTTCAAGGAAATTGCATGAACTACACCAAGAACCCAGGTTGGGGCATCGAAAAAAGCATGATTTGGTTCATGCCAAGTTTCTAAAACTCGGGATTGAGGAGAACTTAGCGAGGCAAAAAATAAGTTCTTACAACTCGGCAAAATACTTTTTTTTATTATATATTGTTAATGTTTAAGTAAAATAAGATAGTTTCAAAAAAAATAATAAGTTAAAGCAAAAATTATATATCAGTTTCAAAGCATATGTAAAACATAAAATAAAATATTGACCAGGTTTGACCGAGTGAGAACTTGAGGGTCTCGATCCAAATCGATTTTACCGCGTTCTCGGGAAGAAATTGGAAGTTATAAAGCACTGGCTCATAAAATATCATAATATTCAAGAAGACGAAAATATGTTGAGCTTCAAAGCCAAGACGCAACTACTGTGTATATGAGCAGATTGAAGGTTGCAAGACAAACCTCACAAATCCCATAGGGTTCCAATAGTCTCTGCAGTGCAACCATCTTGTTAAGATCTCCGGTAAGCTGAAACAAACATGGAAACCATATTTAACAGCATAAGATCGGGAATGTGGAAGAGAATATCCCAACTTTTCATTCCATGCGAAAGACAATCTGGGAGATAATTTTTTTTTTATAATGTTCACCTCAAGAGTTATTGTATGGTCGGATACATCAACAGCTTTGGCCCTGAAAATGCTGGCAATGTCAAGGATATCTCGTCGAGCAGTGGCATTTACAGCAACTTTTATCAACATCAGTTCTCGCTCAGCAAATGGTAAGTTTGTGAGATCCCGAACCTAGAGTAATAAAGTACCGGTTAGCCATTTGAACAAACTCATCAAGCAAGTATCTAAACTGACATCATATTAAGTAGGGAGAATTGCAAAAAAGTGCCATGAACTTGTCCAATTTTGCAAGAAGTGGTTGTGAACTTACCACGTTTTTGCAAATATTTTATATTTGTCAAAAAATGACAAAAATGCCCTTGAAATATTTTTTTAAATGAAAACTAAAAAATATATTTTTCAATTCGAGTTCGGAGTAAAGAGAAACTGGCGAGCTCAAGTTGAAAAACATTACCTTTAATTTTTTTTTTAAAAATAAAGGGCATTTTCGTCATTTTGGACAAATGTAAACAATTTGCAAAAAAAGTGTTTAAGTTCACAGCCACTTTTTTGCAAAATTGGAAAATTTCATGACAACTCTTTGCAATTTTCCCTTACAAGTATGACATGTCTGTTCTGAAGGCACATCATAATGGAATCGTCGTTCATAGTTCATAATATGCATAAGAACCCAAAAAACTTTATATCCTGATTTTCTTATCACAGCTCAACCACCACGAATTAGAGGATATCGGAATTGAGTAAGAATCCACAAGAGGACATAATTAACTGCAGATGAATAGATGAAGTATATTTTCTTGGATCTTCTCACCTCGTGAATCTCTACAAGTTTGTAAATTTGCTGCACCAACTTGCTAATTGATTCGTCTGTTCCGGGAACAACAGTTGTAATGCGGGAAAGCCCCTCAACTTCTGCATGTCCAACAGCTAAACTCTGATAACGAGAAAACAGATCAAGCAGTGAGTGAAACTGTGAATATAGAACAGGAGGTAACCCAAAAACAGATTAATTTTCACCTGGATGTTATAGCCTCTTCGAGAAAAAACACCTGTTACAATGTTGAGAACTCCAGGAACATCGTTGACGAGCAATGATAGGGTGTGCGACCGAAGTCCACTAGTCTGAATATAATGAGTCAAGCATGAATGAGAAATTTATTTTAAACTGATTATAGAGAATAAATCACAAGAGTAATACGAGAGCATAGTGTGACAACTAACAATAACTAATTATAAAGTAAATAAATTTAAGACTGGCATAATTAGGTAAACTTCCCTAAATTCAAGATACAAAATTACTGGTCACTAAACCACTTAATATGGAATTAAACTTTTTGAGTGCAATAAAGATTCTAAAACTCGGGATTGAGGAGAACTCGACGGGGAAAGAAATAAGAAGTTCTGAGAACTCGGGGAGAATCCACAAAACTCTATTTATATTATACGCATATGATTCATACGAAAGAAGAAAATAACAATATTTTAGTAAAATAACATTCTTTCAAACAACTTAATAAGTTAATACAAAAGCACAAATCATAGAACAATTTCAAAACATGTGTAAAAAAATAAAAATAAAAACTAACCAACTTTGACCAGGTGAGAACTCGGCAAATCTGAACCACCGAGAACGACTTCTAAAGCTCGGTTCAAAACTTGATTTTCCGAGTTCTCGTGAGTATTAGAACACTGAGTACAGTGATGCAAATTTGCATTTGAACTCGGCTAACAGTGAACATTGAACTGCGCGCTAACAAGATGCTAGAACAATTCAAAAGGCAGAGGCAAAGAAGAAAGAATTCTTACATCTTCATCATAGAGAACACCCCAATGAGCATCAAGAACTTGGCGGACTCCAAGATCATCATATGACTCCACAGGATAAACATCTCCCTTCATTAACAAATAATTACAAACGAAACTTGATCTTTTGCTACAGAGTAAGAATAATAAAATCTAGGGAAAATGGCAAAAGGGTAAAGTATACTATGACACTTATGCAAGAAGGTGTTGTGTACTCTGTTAATGGCAAAAAAGTGCTATGAATTGTTATTCTTTGTGCAAAGTGTATGTATTTGTATGGAAATGACAAACTGCCCCTGCCATTAAGAATTAAGATTTTTATGAAATAATTAACTAAAAATTTAAATTACAAAATTTGATTATACAAGTTTTAGTTAAAAGATATTTTCAGAAATACTTTAAAATATTTATTTTTTAAAAATATAAAACAATTTTAAGGGCAATTTCGTTATTTTTGTACAAATACACATTAAAATATCAAAGTTCACAATACTTTTTTGCATTAACTAAGTACACAACACCCTCTTGCAAAATTGTGATAGTATACAGCACATTCTTGCAATTTTCCCTAAAATCTATAACAACTATTTAGATAAAAAAAAACTATATGAAATATAACAGAGGTATAGGTATGTATACCTCTTGGGAAACAATGGAAGTGCAATGCATAAAGAGGAAACACATACCTCTGAGGAGAGATCTGGGTTGCCATGTTGTTTACTTTTGGGAACCCCCATAAGAGCGTCAACAGGAGTCTCTTCGAGATCTGGATATGAAGCTGCTGAAAATCCCCAAAAGGGAGCAGATGCGCCCATTTTTTCTCTTCTTAATGCAACCTACTTGGAAAAAGTTTGACATATCAACAAATGAAAAAACAAGCTCATTCAACCTATCTATATGGGTTAAAACAAAATGGAAGGATTATGTAATAACTCCCATCAAAAATTTCCGACCTTCCCGGTTCTAGCAATCTCTTTGATACCGAATTTGGCTAAATTTCTTTGAACGGCAAATATCTTCCCCGGGTCTCCAGTTACCTGCCTCATGTTACAGAATTTAATCGCATGCTTCATAAACGTAACATACAAGAGAAAAGGAAATGGCAGCGTAAATCACAAATTCACGTCTAATCACCTCAATTGTCAATGAATAATCTGAGAGATCGACGATTTTTGCTCTGAAGATATCCACCAACCACATGATCTGGAGATTTAAACAAATTTATGGTCATCTAGAAATTTCACAAAAAACTCTCAATGTCAACACCCAAAAAACCAGCATGAAGCTACCTCAGCACGATGTTCCGGGTCTGCATTGACCTTTACGAGCATCAATTCACGCTCAACCTGTGGTTCACTAGAGAGATCTTCAACCTGCGCTTAGAACAAGGTATGACAAATTCATAAATTAGACTAGAGCACAAAACCAAAGAAAACGATAAATTCATTCATGTTCGAGAAGCAACTGCAAATCGAGAAAAAAAATGCCACAACTATGAAGGTTTTGCCTCATCAATCTATTTTAATGAAAAAGGAAAAAAAATTGTACACTAAACCCATTTCACGAACATTGAAATGCTATTAGAAATTTAGAAACAATAACCATCTAAAATATGCAACAATGTTGACATTCCAAAAACAAGTTCTAGGAGACATAACGACCTTCAAAACATTCACAAGCTTCTGAAGCTGCTCAACAACTTGCCGCAACACATTTTCTGTCCCGGAAACAACTATAGTGAAGATCGCTTTGTCCTTGTTGAGGCCAACAGCAAGGGACTCAATATTATACCCCCTTCTAGCAAAAACCCCTGCAATTCGATTTATCATTCCGCTCTCGTCCCCGACATACACCGAAATCGTGTGCCGTCTAACCCTGAAATTACAAAGCAGTAACACCTCACAACATAGCACCTTGGAAATGAACTGAGACAAACCAAGCACTCCACAGTTACTTCCCATCACATATCATCACCCCAACACCATAATTCCAAATGGGTTCTATAGATTTCACATGAAGTTCCCAAATTTTCAGAAACTGAACAATCACAACCCTATTCTGCTCATCAACAATAAAATTACACGGAAATGAACTCCAAAAATAACGAAATTACGCTGAATTAAACAAGAAACAAGCATGACCCAGTTGGAGAATTACAAATACGTTAATGGGTACAATAACATGCACACAAAAAAATCGTACTTGGAAATGGTGGCCGGGGGCGTGGAGCTGCTGACGGCGTCGACGCCGCTCGCGGCGGAGACCGCCACCGCCACCAATCGCTTGTTATAGGAGATGGGTTTTGGCGAAAACGTCGCCGTTTTCGTGATTCTCGGAATCGGAGGCGACCGAGTGAAGTGAATCGGCGAGATTCGAGATGACGTGGCGGCCGCCATTGTTGTGTTCGCGCGACAGAAACAGAGCAAAATGAGGCAGCAAGTGAAAAATGCTCAGCCATATATATGAACCACAAATAAAACGATGCCGTTTTGGCTAATCCTAAGATACGACGCTATATATAACAAAACAAACCCTATATATATATATATCAAAACAAACAAACTCACCACTGTTGCGAAGAAGAGAGTGAAACTGAAACAAAAACTTTGAAATTTACAGAGAAGAAGAAGGATATGGCTGCGCTGTGGAGAGGTCGAGCTGCTTCGTCGAAGCTCCTCAGCCTGATTTGTCCGTCTACGAGCAAAGCTTTTCGAAATCTTTCAACTGGTACTCTTCGCTTGCGTATGCGTTTTTTTTTTATTCATTTTCATCACCTGTGAATTGAATTGAAGAAGAAGAAAATCTATAGGAATTTGGACAAGTTCTCAATCTGTGTTTTGGAGTTTCGTTGATCTCTAATTAATTTTGTCGAATCGTTTGGGAGGTTAGGTCACAGTGGCAACGTTTGTAAATTCATTGTGAAATGTGGTATTGGATTTAGTAATGAGATTTGTTTTATTATTTTGTGATTAATTATTGGTTTAATATGTTTGTTTGAAGAGAAGAAAATGGGTGGACATTGAGCTGAAAAATGTAGAAAGCTGTGAATTTGTAAAATGTGTTATTTGATCCTGGTAATGAGATTTTGTTTGGTTGATAAGAAAATGGATGGGAATTGAGCTGAAAGGAAACATTATGACTTGTAGGGGTTTGATTATTGTATTGGAGAGGAAAGAAAATGAAACTAGTACTCATGTTGATTAAGCCAAGTTTATGTGTTGGGGACGAGTCCTAATCTGTGAAGAACAATCCATGTTTTTATGCATTTTACTTCATCTGCTAGACTGATAATTGGGTCGGTTGCTTCAAGATTGAAAATATGTTACTTGCCTGAGGGATTGTAATTTTAGTTTTCTAGAAAAGACATTCTAGTACCAATTTCGTTTGTGGTTTTTACTCTGTATGCTTGTTCTATTTTCTCAGCGGCCGCAGATGTGGCTGACAGGAAACCTTACTCTATGGTGCCCGCTGCTCATGGTATGGAGGTTGGATCAATAATTCACAACATGGACTATAGGCCAGACCGGGCAGGTAAACTGTCCCTGCGTGGTGGAATTATGGATGATACGGTCCATCTCGATATAAATTCACAGATTGGGAGTTGCATGCCACTCTCTGCTATGCGTATTGGAACGATGATTCACAACATTGAGATGAGACCGGGTCAAGGCGGCAAGCTCGTCCGTTCTGCGGGAACTTCTGCTAAGATCTTGAAAGAACCCAAATCAAATTATGTTTTAGTGAAAATGCCTTCTGGGTTTGAGAAGTTGATCGATACTCGGTGCAAAGCGACAATTGGTCAGGTGTCAAACCCAAGTCATGGAGCAAAGAAGCTTAGGAAAGCAGGTCATAGCCGGTGGTTGGGTAGGAGGCCGACAGTTAGAGGTGTGGCGATGAATCCAGTTGATCATCCTCATGGAGGAGGTGAGGGGCGGAGCAAAAGTAGTGGGAGCCATGGTCATTGTTCGCGTACTCCTTGGGGCAAGCCTACAAAGTCAGGATACAAGACTGGACCGCTGAGGCGCAGAAAGTAGTGATTGATCATGTCCTTTGAATTTTCTCTCAGTCTATTTTGATGATATTAAGTTCTTGTATGGTTTTAAATTTACGCCAGCCCTATCGAATTATGTTTAAGGTTGATAATCCTTTATCTTTATGTTTTTTCTTCTCTTAAAATTTCCTTTGACATGGTCTTATGATATGTTATATTGGCTGGTTCTGTAGCAAAAAATCAACCATGGAATAATTTTTGTTTGCATTGTGTCTACTGCATCAAATGATCGATTTAATTCCTTGCATCATTGCTTTCAGCTTGTCATGGCCTTGAGCCCACCAAAAATACAGGTGGAATCTCTCTTTATCTATCTTATTGTTTGCGTATGTGGTATTTAATTCTCATAACACCTACATGCTATTATATTCAATGTAGACATGGCTGATCTGTTTTGCTTTGATTGTGCAGCTGCAAATTTGTCTCCGCCTTTTCAACTTGTAAGCCTGTGAGTCGATTTTCATATGGACTATCCCAAATACTATTTAACTGCATCGCTTTTTGAGTTAGAATGTTTAATCCTCTCTATTGACCTCTGAAAGTATTCTGATCATGTTTGAGTTGGTATTATAGATTTGCACTGGTCATTTTGTGTTCGCTTGCATGCATTACATTGAAATGTTTCTGATTAATGGAAAAACTTTTCATTATTATCAGTTTTACATTATCAGCATTGGTCAATATATAATTGCAAGTTTGCAATACTTCAAAGACAGGATTGTTCTGCAACCTGCAAAAATATTTAGTTAAAGCTTATCATATAAACAATGTTTAAACAGAGAAATTACCTGGTCTTATACAACAATTGAACAGTGGATATAATATAGAAAAGAAGGAAGATACCTTGATAGATAAATGACTTATGAGACTTGATATTGTTGGTTTGCATGTAAGTCCACATGTTATCCTCTTAAGTTCCAAGCATGAATAGTCTGTAAGGAAATCTCCTTCTACTGATATGTGACCAGCATCTTCTTTAAAAGCTACAAATTGAGAGAAATATAGTGTTTGTGTTAAATACACTATTTTGTGTGGGTTTATAGCAGGAGACAGATGTTCAGATAGTCTTGAATCACAAAAGATTTAAAACTAGCTTGTGAACACTTATTTCTGTAGCCGTAGCAGCCAGTGTAGAATTTGCGTTGCTGACATAATATATATTTAGCCTGTGATAGTAACATGGCCAGATGTGATCTGCCTGTCGTGTTTGTCAACTGGAAAACACGATGGTCAACCATGCCCCCTTGTTTTTTCTAACTCAACATGGCCAACTAGACTGGAAAGAGGAGACCGGTTGACTTCTGAATAAATAACCAGATCATCTAGAATGTGTGTATATGTACATATACATTGATTGATGTTAACATTCATTGCTCGTATTCATGTATCAATAGTTTGGTGTACACATCTTGTGATTGCATTTTAGCTGATGATAAACTTGTTAATGTTATTCACATAACCAATACTGAATCGTATCTTGGAACGTCGGATAAGATCATAAGAACAGAAATTAAGAGCAGGTGCTTTTGCAGGTGATGTAGAATGTTATTTCCTGAGTACTATGTTATTGTTCTTTCTAGGTGTAAATTGTTTATTTCGATGATTCCGATTTCTGTATCAGGATGAATTGCATAAAGATTCCTGGTAAGCCTGTGGTCAATGTGTCTTCGTATTGTTATATACAGAAATGGTCTTATTTAATTGTATGCTTGCTTCTAAATTCTTGGCTATATATGTTGCGGGCAGTTTTCAGAATAATATTCAATGTATTTGATTTGTTCAAAAACTTGTGTCCAATTCATTTTTCCTTATATTTAGTATTCAATGTATCATTATTCAGTTTTGTTCCAAAAAAAGTGTTTCATATATGAAATTTGTACCATCTATCAACATGTTCTTTGTGATGTTGCATCTCTACTTCTGTTTGACATTTTTTGAGTTATCCACCATTATAGAGAACTACAGAAAATTACAGGATCAAATACGAGATTGAACTCGTCTTAGCTCTGGTGGGCTGCGAGCATGAAAATAATCAAAAAGTTGCATGTTTCGAGTTGAAGTAGCTTATAAGTTGGTTCTTAACTTTTTATTTTGCCATTGTGCCTAGGGTTTGGTGTTTTGTTCAATTAGTCACTCAATTAGCAAGTATCCTTTTATTAGTTTAAGCTCTAAGCAAAACTTTTAAACTTTTGATGGGTGGTGATTGGTGAATACATGTGATGTGTTGACATAGCAAGCCCTAGATCTAGATCTCTAGAGTGAAGTGCAATTTAGTGCCACTTGACTTTACCCTCAATGAAGCATAGAAAATAAAAAGAATTAGGTGGCCATAATGGATGTGAATGGTGTCTATTTACTCAATGGTCAAACAATGCATATATTTTGTTAATGGTAGGATTTGAGAAACTGATTTTTATAAGCAGAAGTGTTCAATTTTTGGTCAAGACCCATGTTAGTGAATAGTGAGATTGGAGATTTTGTTCCCTTAGTTAATTAGAAGTTGGTTCATTATAAACATTATTTGGACCCAAACCAAAATTGGTGACCTTAAAATATAGGAATTATGATGGCTTGTGACTTTATCTATTACAAAACAATGGATGGTGCTAACAGATGGTTTTATCTTTGATTTTTTTTAATAAATTTTTTCTGGTTGGACAGTTGATGATGGATGGTTCTTCCAAGCATTTGGATGGAACCCCAATTTGCAACATCCACTTGTCAAAAATGCTCATCTATTATAAATATCATTAAGAATCATTAAGAAAAGAGTTCGCACATGTTTTATTTATATCATCCTCTCATTGTTTAAAATTGATTGATAAAAATATATAACGATTCTAAATTGACATAATGTGAATAAGTTGGGAACTTGATTAACGAGATAATTTTTGAATCTCGTAACATTTTTCAAGTATGATTTACCATTTATTTATTAATTAATTATTTTTTAAAATACTAGTTTGTCTAATCTAAATAATATTAAAGAAAACTTTCAGGCAGATATTCTTAAAATTAGTTGTTTCTCAGATGGGTACACGATATTTTTTTGGTGGAGTTGATGCCTAAAATTTGTACTTTTCCACTGTTTAGTCATTACGTCCATTTCGGTCAGATTTTAATAAAAACTTAAACATCCTTAAGAGATGAATTGATTTTTTTAAATTTAAATGAAATGGCACTGATGACTTTAACTATTTATTTAATTAAATATTATTTTCATCATTAGTTTTCAAATTATGCCTAAAATATTTACATTGTTTTATTATCTAAGACAGTCATAATCTCTTATTCAGATGGATTTAAAGCGATCGCTTCACTTGTTTTACGGACAATCCGGCAGTGGAATAGCATTTACTACTTCACTGTCCAAACCATATTTCGATCTTCCAACAACATATCAATTATTACAAATTCATACATGTTTCATCTACTTGTAATAAAATGACAGGTGTCTAGAGGGCCCACCCAATACTATGTGGAGGCTTTGAAATTAAATTAAATATGGTGAAGCGAATTTGAGTCGTTGTTGATGATTTGTATTCGTCTGTAAGCTTGGAAACAAAATTAAAAAAGCCAAGTCAGCAAATTGGTGGGGCCCAGAGAGAGACGACATCATGAATCTTGCAAATTGCATGTCGAGTGTCGACAAAACCTACGTTGTCGCTCACTATAGAAAAGACCAAGTCAACACTGCTCCTCCGTCGCCATCAACCCACCCCGATTTGTACGCGTTCAAGGCTAATTAATCATTCTCTTAATAAATAAATAAATATCCCACTAATTAATTAATTAATGTCAAATTTTTTTGCCAACAATATCCTCTCACAAACAATAATGCTTTTAAAATTAATAATAAGCAATTAGTTGGAAAATAATTATTATGGATACATATATTCAGACAACGGAAATTCTCGAGATTAATTGAGTAAAAACTTATAGGTATTACTTTTTTAATTAATTTCAACTAACGTATATGATGAAGCAACACAAAATTAAAATTCACCGGTAATTTTTTTCAAAATGTAGCATACTGATTTGACTTGATATTAATTAGTTCGCCGACATTTTTTCGTTTAAATACATCTAATATCATACACGTTTTTCACATAAACCACATAATGTTTTGGGAAAATTGCAAAAAGTCTCTTTATATATGATTGTTTGTTTTGTGAAAACTCTCCATTCGCTGTATTTTTGCATAAATTCTCCCTCACTCATGTTCAAATTTACACGATCTGTGAAATCCGTGAAAACTAACGGAAGTGTCACTTAAGTGTCGAACGTTTGAGTTAACACGTTTAAGAGTGGACATGGGGTCTGGAACCGGACCGAACCGGTCAAAACTTGAACCAGATTGGACTCTTCGGTTCTCCATTTTAAGAATCAGAATCTAAACCGTTATCTGCGGTTCTCGATTCTCCTATCCCGACAAAAATACAATGAATGAAGAGTTTCGGCAAAAAAATACGGAAACTTTTTGCAATTTCACTTAAAAATAATAATAATACGTAGCAAAGAAGCAAGTTGCCGCGTGGGAGAGTGTCGTGCGATCGCCACTGCTCTACGAGAGAGCAGAGAATTGTTTTCCCCAGAAAATTACTATATAAAGTGAGCTAGTGGCACGGTGGTACCAAATTTAAAATTAAATTAAAAAATAAAATCCATCTCTCTCTCTCTCCCTCCATCCGATTTCAATTTCCTTCTCTCTCTCCCTGAGCTCGACTCGCTCTCGCTTCATCGAGCTCCTCTCTCGATTCTCTTCTCTACGGCAATTCATCGAACAGGTACAGTGCATTGCTCCGGCGCAAGAGGAAGCGAAGAACCGATTCTATGGAGGATTTCAAGTCGCAGCTGAAGCGAGGGATCTCGCGGCAGTTCTCGGCGGCGAGCTCTCTCCGGCGGAGCTTCAACCGCCAGTTCACGTTCACGCGGCAGTCGTCGCTGGACCCGCGGCGGAGCCACCCGAGGTTCAGCTTCGGGCGCCAGTCGTCGCTGGACCCGATCCACCGCGCCCCCTCCACCGACGAGCTCACCGTGCCGGAGAACCTCGACTTCACCATGCAGCTCCTCTTCATGGCCTGCCGCGGCGACGCCAGGGGCGTCGAGGACCTCCTCGCCGACGGCTGCGACGTCAACAGCATCGACCTCGACGGCCGCACCGCGCTGCACATCGCCGCCTGCGAGGGGCACGTCGAGGTCGTCAAGCTCCTGCTCAGCCACAAGGCCAATATCGACGCTCGCGACCGCTGGGGGAGTACGGTACTTGCTCGCTCTCAAGCCTGATCTTCTTGATTTGCAGTATCGTCGCTTTGATTTTGATTTTGATGTCGAGGTCATGTTTGGTGGATTGTGCAATTGCTTCTTATTCTTGCTCTGATTGTGCTTTTTACTGATTACAGTTTGTTTGAGAGTTTTGAACTACTGACATGATCAATTGATTATTTGAAGATTCAAAATGTGAAAAACCATGACACTAGAGTTGGAATTGGCAAGTTGTATTTAGTACTGTTGCCAAATTTGCTCCTGTTTAGTAATTAATCATTTGAAGAAATGTGAAAAATCATCACACTGCAGTTGGAATTGGCAACTTGTATTCAGTACTGTTGCCAATTTTGCTTATGTTTAGTAATTAATCATTTGAAGAAATGTGAATGATCATCACACTACAGTTGGAATTGACAAGTTGTTTTTGGTACTGTTGCCAAATTTGCTTCTGTTTGGTAATTAATCATTTGAAAGAATGTGAAAAATCACCGACTACAGTTGGAACTGGCAAGTTGTATTTGGTACTGTTGCCAATTTTGCTTCTGAGGTCTGTTCATGAAAATGGCAATAGAAATGTTAACCGAAGACGTTAGAATATACTAGTCGATTTTCTAATCAGGGCCCTCCCTTATTGTAATTTAGACATGACAATATCAATAATATTTCTCTACCCAGTGTTGTAAATATCGCTAGGCGCTAGTCAGTCGGGAAGGGCTTTCTAGGGACTAATCGGGAATTAATCCGAAAGTAAACCGGATTAATGGATTAATCGGAATTATAGGGGATTAATCAGGAACTAGTCGGACAAGCCGGGGATTCTTACAACATTGCGCTACCCTATTTCTATCAGAAGAAACTTATTCTTGAGATGCTGCATACGATGTATTCAGTCTAAATTAGGTGAATTGGTACGGTATTTCATTAGTGAATGATTTATATTGCGGACAGGCAGCTGCGGATGCGAAGTACTATGGAAATATTGAAGTTTACAATACTTTGAAGGCCCGAGGAGCTAAAACTCCGGTAAATATGACCGTGTGTTTTTGTGATTTTAAGTTTCCGTCTGTTGCCCAGAGATTTTATGAATTTGTAATTGCCTTTCTTGAAGAAAACTAAGAAGACGCCAATGACTGTTGCAAATCCTCGAGAAATTCCAGAGTACGAGCTCAATCCACAAGAGCTTCAGGTTCGGAAGGGTGATGGTATCACTAAGGTAAATTCGTTGCCCCTCGCGTAAATTTCTTAGTATGCTAATTGGTTTTCCGTTGATGATAACTATATGAATCATGCTGCCTCATCCTTTGTAATCGTTCATTTAGCGAGCTGAGTTTTCCATGCAAAAAAAAGGATTTTGTTACTTGCATGATAGCTTGCCTCTTTTCCCCTTATGTCAATTTTTTCTTTCTCCGTTGATGCATTCTGTTTCCTTTATTTTAAATAGATTGCTACACTCCAAAACTTGCTTGGCTAACTGGTCAAGCACTTACTTGATTCTTTCTTCAATGCCAGTTCAGTTGTTCATTTTATCTTATAGATGAATGTGTTTTATGTATTCTTTTATGCCTCCTGACAGGGGTTATATCAAGTAGCCAAGTGGAACGGTACAAAGGTAGCTGTAAAAATACTTGATAAGGAAAGCTATTCAGATCCAGATAGCATGTATGTGATGCCTTCAATTAGTTCTTTTTTTTGGTGTTGAAAATTATAATGTTGTTCAGTTTAATAGTCCTATAGATCATTGAGTTGGCCATTCTCTCAGATAGAATGTCCATATCTGTCTGATTTAAAACTGGATTGCATTGATTGATCTAACGTTACATTCCATTTTCATATGGTTATTTTCCTTTCCTCA
Organism: Geranium rotundifolium; assembly: GCA_963920655.1. Classification (NCBI taxonomy): domain Eukaryota; kingdom Viridiplantae; phylum Streptophyta; class Magnoliopsida; order Geraniales; family Geraniaceae; genus Geranium; species Geranium rotundifolium. The sequence goes on along the minus strand of OY987316.1, from coordinate 36,297,150 downwards.
AACAGAAACTCATTCAAACATGAGCTAACAATGTTCGAGAAGGTCCGGCATCCTAATGTTGTTCAGTTTGTTGGAGCTGTAACTCAAAATATACCAATGATGATTGTATCAGAATATCTTCCAAAAGTAAATCCTCACTCTCTTTCTCCCCATACCTCTCTAGATGTTTATGCATGTTAGGATATTTTGTACATCTTCATAAACCAATGTTATGAAGAGAAGCCCAAGAACTCCAGAGGAAATTAGTTTTCTTTGGTTCCATCGTTATGTTACCTGGGCAGTGGATTGATTACTTCAGGAAGAAGTGTGCCAATCCCACGCAAAGAAAGGTTCTTACTGAGGTCATTAATTCTTTTCATTTTCTCTGTGTGGTCTAAGTAAAAGGTGGATATGCTGAGATGTTCTACCAAGTACCAAATAAGCAAGATGAGGGATAAAGTATACAAGTAGCTGTAAAAATAAATAATCAGGAGCTTTTTTTAATTGATGGGTAGTATTTATTTTATCAGCAATGTATCAAGATTTGTGCTCAAGATCTCCGTTATAAAGAAGGGAGCTCTACATTTGCCGCATAGGTAGTAAATTAGATAGGGATGATTCTTTTCAAGGTAGATGCCTACGATTGTGTATTGAACTCTCATAATGCTTAGACTTCTGGACATTAGAACCTTCCTGCGATGAAACGATACATGGGAAAAAAACTGCTCTTTCCAATTGGATGTTTACTTATATATGAAGTTTCGGGTCTACAAAATCTTCTTGCGAAGTTTCATGCTTTTTTGGTCTGTTATTCATTAGGGATTAAAATGCTGGTCTTTTTCGGTGCTTCTCACTTCAGCCTGGTCAAAATTGTTTATGTGCGATTATTGTGCTGCACTTCAAAAATGTTACGAACTTATAATAAATCAAGTAGCATACAAAAGTGTTATTCAGTGGTTAATTTGTTTATGTTGATGTTGATTTTTTTCAGGGGGACTTGGGAAGTTATCTTCAAAAGAAAGGGCGACTATCCCCACCTAAAGCTCTAAGATTTGCTCTTGATGTTGCTAGGCACGTACAACTTTCTGCAGCATTATTCTAAAAACCATGTGGCTATCATCACACACACACACACACACACACACACATTCATTTTGATGTTCACATACAATACAAGCAATGAATTCTGAAATACATCAAACACTTGATAGTTTTATATATTTATGGTCATTATTCTTCTAATTGCTCAAATGATCAATTCGTGGTTGATTAATTGTTTTCAGGGGCATGAATTATCTTCACGAATGTAAACCTGACCCAATTATCCACTGTGATCTGAAACCAAAGTAAGATAACCTAGTGCAGTCTTTATAATGTACAGCAGCACATGCAATTTACTTTTTGGGTTGTGTTCATTGGACATGTCTTTCTTTAATATTTGAAATTTTGGTAAGGTGCCAGAAATATTTTGCTGGATAGTGGAGGTCAATTGAAGGTAGCTGGGTTTGGTTTGCTTAGGTTATCAAAGATTTCATCTGACAAATCAAAGATGGCGCATCCGGGGTCAGACATTGACCGTTCAAGTAAGTGCATATTTCCACCACAGTTAATGCTTTTATTTCACGTGTCATGGATGTTTCTTATAGAACAATAGATAGACTGGTCACCTCAAATAGTCAAATGTAATCCCCGACATACTCTATAATGACAAAGGATCAGTCTTGATGGCTTAATTGGTTGATGCAATTATATTTATCTTTCGAAATAAGAGTACAAGTACAGTATCGCATGGTACTACAAGTAGATCCAATGAGTTTTTTGAAGGGCTCATGTGGCTAACCTCAACTCTATTCGGGAATTGACTGCTGCTTCTGTTACTGTATACATTAAGCACTATTCATTTTGTTAGGACAAATTGGTTATGTCAAGTTTAAGACTGCTTTACTAATCTTGTTTAACCCTGTAGATTTGTATCTGGCACCTGAAATTTATAAAGATGAAGTATTTGACAGAAGTGTGGATGCATACTCTTTTGGTCTCATTCTTTATGAGGTACATTTCTTCTCCTATGTTCTCACACTATCAAAACTTTCTCATATTCTTGTTAGCACCATCTTTTTTCTCACTTGTCCATCCCTTTTCTTAGTTGTGAATACCTTTTTTTGATCAACAGAAATGATTTATTGCTTAAAAAGAGTTGCAAAGGAACATATAAGCGAAAACAAAACAAGGAAAGAGAAATATAACCCAAACACTAGCCAACGTGAAAACACCCACCCAAAATGTTAGCTGTGAATACCTTAAATTTTAACTCTGTAAAAAAGAATTGATTTTTTTGGGTTCAAGTCAGCATGTTTCTACCATCACTAAATTTAGGATGTATATTACCGGCTTGCTCATGTATCTAATTATATAATGCATTCTGTAAGCATGTGCAGTTTTATGTCTTTTTAGTAGGAATTAATTGTTAGCCACTTGTATATCAGATGATTGAAGGACTGCAGCCGTTACATCCCACACCTCCAGAAGAGGCCATCAAAATCTTATGTTTGGAAGGAAACAGACCGGCGTTCAAGATTAAAGCAAAAAGTTTTCCTCCGGATCTAAGAGAGTAAGATTTATCTGTTTCATTTTTTAATTTGCCAAGGCACTCTGCAGTAGTATGTCATACATATATTTGTTGATGCCCTTCACTATTGGGATCAATTCATTAATTTGCAATTAGCTGTTTGTAAGTGTAAAATTTATGCCGCCGCCATGACTTGAATCCTAACCACCAAACTAGGAAACACTTGACCATTTGGACAAGTAAGCTAATACGAGTCCTAATGTGAGGAGGAATATGAGTCTGTGGGAGATAGCTGGATAAGGGGTATTTTAATTACTGTATTAGTTTGGTATTAGAGTTGATATTAGTTTGAATAAGTTTCGGTTTAGTACTTCTGGCTGAATTAGGTTGTTAGTTGGAGGCTTCATTGACGGGGTATAAATATCTGAACATGGCATGAATAAAGTATCAAATATTTGAGTAAAACAAAGGTTATCTTGGAGATTGGTGTTCCCTCGAACGAACCCAAAGATCGGTGCTCTCTCTGACGAACCCAACTATTCACAAGTTCATGCCGAAGATTTTGCTGCATTAAACTGAGTTGTAATAGATATGTTTCAACTGTAAGGATACTTCTAAAATGTCCTATTTTTTCTAATCCAAATATCCTACAATAAGTGCTGTATTTCTTATTCACGTACGAGATCTTTGGGCGTGTAGCGGAAAATCAAGTACTAACTCTATTAGTTAATCTTTGCTAGCTGGTAAATAGGCTTCCTGTATGTATGAAGATTGTTTACCGTCACGATCAAGATCGCAACTGATTATCTTGGTGACTATCTGAGCACAGGTTGATTGAAGAATGCTGGGATCCATCGCCTGTTGTTAGGCCTACTTTTTCTGAGATCATCGTGCGGCTGGACAGAATAGTTTCAAACTGCTCAAAGCAAGGCTGGTGGAAGGACACTTTTAAATTTCCCTGGTAAGCTTCTCTACCAAGAATCCCCACAGATATGATACCATCAACATTATTGTCATTTTATATGTACAACAATTCATATTCAACCACTCTTGGATATGTCTTGCAATGCATTGAAAAAACACGACCTAATCCCTGACCGCTTGTGTAGTATCTATCATACCTTACCTAAGTCCATCAGAGAAACCCATAATTTTAGTTATAATAGCTCAAAAATCTCACAATAGGAAGCATTAGTAATAGTAAGAATTTGAGAGGACAATCTGTCTCTTTTTTCTTGACCACTTGTGTACTCGATGGAGCTAACAATATATATCGAGTCACACTTCGCAAGTCAACATGACAGACTTTGATTTCACGTAGAGTTTTAAAATCACGCTACAAATATCAGATAGGGTTGACAATTGCTGTTATATATAGTTTTTATATTATATATCTATTCAATGTGAGAGACTTTATACTTCCACAACAATTATAGCAACCAAGTGTGGTGAGATTCTTTCAGTCTTTGATGAGTTGAAAAGGGTCACTCGAATTTTTCAGTTTAAGCACTGACCGAAAAAGAACTGACTAGTCCTAAATCCTGATTAGTTCCCAATTAATTCATGCTTAATCCGATCAATCACTGTTAAATACTAATTAGTCTCCAAAGGCTCTATCCGCTTGACTAGCGCCTAACATTTTTCACAACTCTGAGTTTAAGGCATAATTAGCATCCGATCAATTGCATAGACAACATTGAGACTGCCAAAAGAGAGATAGCTATTTTTCATACTTTTCGATGAACTGTGTATATGGATTATGTGCAGGAAATAAGAGGAGGCACCGAGTTGAACCGGGAAGCGAAAGAGAATGGAATGTTGGGGAGAGATGTGTATTAGAATAAAGAAGGTTTTCGGAGCATGGTGTTGTACACTTAAAGTAATAAATTGGGTGGTTAATGTGTTAATTTTAATTTGTATCCCTCTTTTGTCTTCTAAAAGGACCTGGAACAGATCCTTTACATGTATCGTGCTCCATGAAATCGCAAATAAACTTGTCTTTTCGATCATCTATATGCAAAACGAAGATATATAAACTATAATTATACTCATCGAGATTTTTCTGATCTTCATGAGCAAGTGAATCGTTCATTGGGATGGAATTTATATAACCAGCTCCATATTTGCATTGCTGTTACAGTTTTAAGTTTGGTATGAAATGACTGAAGCTAGTTTATGCAACGCATTAGAAAAATGTCATATCACTTCACCCAGTATTTTACAAATCCGACTTGTTTGATTAATCTCATCTATATTTTCTCTCAAAAATTTCTTACTGTTCAACTAGCGCCTAACAATTTTTAAAATACTATCTACACCCAACTAATACACATTGTCATATAACTAAGCCTACTTTAAATTACTTGTATCTTTCACACTGCAACTTCTATTAAGACTCATGTGAATCCAAAGTGTTCAAGTTTAATTTATTTTATTATAAAAAGACCCAAACATCTTTACTTAACTTAAAATTTTAAATTAATATCATTAAATGATACATTAATTTGAAAGAAAATAGTCAAGACTTTACTATTTTAGCTTTTATTTTAAATGTTCAATAAAATTTCATAAAATATAAAAAAATAATTTGTTAGATACCAAACGAGCACACTCAAATCGACTTGAATATTTAATTTTCACAACAAAAATTTAATGAAAAGTTAACAAAACAATGTAATTAATTTAATATTAACCTAGTCAGTTGTGAGACTGTCCAATTTAACTCATTTAGAACGTGGGTATAAAGTATTTTTTTTTCTGTAGAATTTACAATGAAAACGAAATGATTCTCTGTTTATTTGACACTAGTCAATTTCGTCGATGTCGTATCGACCAAGAATAGTTACCTGCCGTTCAAATCCTTGAAACCATTTACAGATCGACGGCTCATAACGTTTCTGACCCCACAGAAGAATCACAGATCGGAGACATCGAACGGCTAAAACCCGCAAATGAACTGCAGGACTATGCCAAGTGCGTACACCGCCGCTACATATAACTATTCCCCATCCTCCTCTAAACCCCTCCCTAAAACCTTCTTCAAGGCACATTAACAAACTGAGGCTCTCTCTCAGACCCTATTTTGTTCTTGACGCCATTTTTGATCGACCAGTGCTCTAGATTTCTCTTCTCTCTCGCGCCATCTGTAAGTTTCTTCTTCTCCATTGTCGCAGCGACTGTGTGTTTATGCTTGTCTGCGCTTTGAACTACTTTTTTTTTTCTCTCGATTTATTGGTGAAATAATCATAATAACATGAGTGTTCTGAGGAGTTTAAGTCTGCTATACGGTTTATTGATCGATCATTTAGCGTCTGCAGTTTGTTTGGGGAATTTGTTTCTGAAATGGCTGTGGTGGATTTGTTGTTTTGGATTCTGGTTCGTTTTGATCCTTAGCGGGAAGTGGAAGTTGAATATCTGAGTTGATTTGATGTTTGTTTGTTTGATCTTTTTCTTGATGACATGATTTTTGATTTTGAGGCATTTTTTGCTATTTTTTCTGTAATTTCTCGTGTAACAGTTCACCATTGTCACGTCGATTGTGTGTTTATGCTTCTTTAAGCATCTATGTATGTGTAAGCTTGTTTGGATTGAACTACACAAATGGAGGTCGATTTTGTGATCCGGTTTTGTTGATTTATTGGCGAAATAATCATAATATGAGTGTTCCGAGGAGTTTAAGTCTGCTACGCGGGATCATACAGCGTCTGCAGTTTGTTTGTTTGATTGTTTCTGAAATAGCTGTGATGGATTTGTTGTTTTGAGTTCTGGTTCGTTTTGATCCTTAGCAGTAAGTGGAAGTTGAAGATCTGAGTTGATTTGATGGATGTTTGTTTTATCTTTTTCTTGATGACGGGATCTTTGATTTTTAGGTTTTTTTTTTGCTATTTTGTTCTGTCATTTATCGTGTAGCACTGTAGCAGTTCATAATTGTTTCCCGAGACAATGTTGATGTATCCATATGCTCTTGTTTTGATCTACTTTTCAAATGATGTCTCACTGTGATTATTTATCATGTATAGACTATAGTGTGTATGATTATAGTTATTGTGATAAGTTAGGTTTACATGACAAATGTGCCTTTCTTCTGTGTGATTTCTGGCTAGTATCCATAATTCAAGAAATAATGGCAGTTTTGTGAAACTGGAATGGTCATGGTGCAGCGTGCTAATCATCAAGTTCATAATTAATTGATTACTCTCTTTGTTTCAAAATAAGTGTCTCATTTCCATTTTAAGTAGTTAATTGGTTATTGATTAATATTGTCAATGTTATCTTAATAAATTGGTTACAACAATTTGAGTAGTGGGGACACAAGAGCGCATTAGGTAAAAGATGGAAAATCGAGCAGTAAAATATGAGTTCTTAATTGTTGAAATAAGCCAATGGGACACTTACTTTGGCACTGAACGGAGAGTATTTTTTCTATATTTTCCGTGCTGTTGGTACTGTGTGCTGATTACCTTTTTAACTAAGTTTGTTATTGTCATATTAGTATGTGCTTTTCATGGTGATGGCTTCAAGAGCACTGTTAAGAAGGAAGAGGCTTGTTACAGATTACTTGCATGCCTCCGCTCCCTCAGTTCAGTGTTTCCAAGGTGTTGTAAATGGATACGATGCTCGAAACTTGCACTCATGGGGTGCTAGTTTTATCCCAAATCATCCCTCTGCAGATAGTCACAAAAAGGATGGCAATGCTGTTTCACCAGGGAAAGGGGAACTCTTAAACCTCCCGGAAGTAGGATACTTCAGGAAAAGAGAATACACAACTGCACTTTCATGTCTTCAAAATGGAAGATCAGAATTCAAATCTTTCACCGGGAATAGGTTCATGCTGCGGTCCATTCGTAATGCTTCCACAACAGCAACAGCTAAAGAACCTGATCCGGGCAGTGACGATGAAGCTAGTGAAAAACTGGCTTCCAAAAAGAGAAAGGAAACTTCTCCCGAAGAATGTGATCAGGCAGTTGAAGGTTTGGATACAGCGAAAGCCAAAGCAAAACAGATTCAAGAATCCCAAAAGTCTGTCAAATCTGTTATGCAGAGAGTTTGGGCGACCTTTCTAGGCATTGGTCCTGCTTTAAGAGCTGTAGCATCTATGAGCAGGTTTTGCTTTTTCTCCAACATAATTTGGACTGTTATGTTAACCAAGCTGATTCAATATATGTTGCTTCTCTGATCTCTCTTTTATTTGCTCACTTGTATATTTTGTTTATCCTTCAGGGCAGATTGGGCTAAGAAACTAGTGCATTGGAAGAAGGAATTTGTGTCAACTTTGCAACATTACTGGTTAGGCTGTAAGCTCTTGTGGGCTGATGTGCGGATCAGTTCAAAATTGCTTTTGAAGCTCACTGGGGGAAAGAGTTTATCTAGAAGGGAGAGGCAACAGCTAACACGGACAACAGCTGACATTTTTAGACTTGTTCCAGTCGCAGTTTTTATCTTAGTTCCATTCATGGAATTTCTGCTGCCTGTATTCCTCAAGTTATTCCCCAATATGTTGCCTTCAACCTTTCAAGACAAGATGAAAGAGCAGGTACTGTTATGATTCATGTGTTCTTGCATCTTTTCTCTTCTGTTGTGATTGTTGTGGCAACTCCTGTCTTAAGTCTCATATATGTCAAAAAAGCCATGTCATGGTGTACAACATATGCGTGTTGAAAGTAAAACCTTGTATTTTTGGATTTGAACACTTAGATTTCTCTTGTAAGGTCGTATTGTAACCTTTCTCTCCTGCACTTAGTGCACATATATTTGACTGGGGAACTTACGTCTTCTCATTGGCTAGAATGTTTTCTTTTACCTTGGATACGTTATTTGTAGGAAGCGCTGAAAAGGACGCTAAATGCAAGAATAGAATATGCCAAGTTTCTCCAGGACACAGTGAAAGAAATGGCGAAAGAAGTTCAGAATTCAAGGAGTGGAGAAACTAAGAAGACAGCTGAAGATCTTGATGAGTTTTTGAGCAGGGTAAGAATATGTTTACCGGGTATTTTAATTTAAACAAGTTGACATCTTGGACTATGGCCAGTTCAAATAAACCTACATAATCATATGTTGATTCAAATTTGGCATTAGTCATGCGTTTTTTTATAATCACTTATGTGGAGATTCTCCTGCAAATCTTACCATTTAGATTGTTAAAATGTAAGTGACCTACAGATCAGAATAACATTTCCATAGTTCCTTTGTTGATTCCATCGCATGTTGCATTTATTTGTGCGCCAAAACCATAATTATGGGCATGGAGTCTTTGTGGAAATGGGTTCTCTGCTATTCCTATAATTATTTCTTATCGGTTTTGTTTCCCAATGGACCAATAGGCACAACATTTTGATAATGCGAGCTTTTTGCAGCGATATAATTGAATATTTAGGGTGTATGTATTTGATTTTGCTAACCAGTTGATGGGTAGTATATTTTTTCTTATACTATTACTACCTACTCCTTTTTGAATGCAGGTCAGAAAAGGAGCTGGTGTTGCGAATGAGGAAATTTTAGGTTTTGCTAAATTGTTCAATGATGAACTCACTTTAGATAATATAAACAGGTTGGCTGAATTTGTTTTCATTGATATATGCATTTTAAATATAGCTTTATTTCTAATTTATTGCTGTACTCTACTTATATATATCGTAAAATTTCCCACTGATCTGTATGTGTTCATCCATACCAGGCCTCGATTAGTGAATATGTGCAAATATATTGGGATAAGGCCTTTCGGTACAGATTCATATCTGCGGTACATGATTCGGAAAAGGCTACGAAGGTGAGATATATATTTTCATTGAGGTAAATTATGTGTTATTTGTATGAGCAACTTACTCTGGAATGTGGTAGAAAGGAGAGAGCAAAATTGACCTAGGAATAGACTGAGATGTTTGTCAGGTTTGGCTTTGCATAAAGTAGGGTTTTGTTTAAGCTCCGATCAGGCCCGACTTAAAAGCTTCTCCTAAAATTGTGTTCAGCTTGATAAACAAAAAGCTGTTTGATCTTAGATTGGTTTTGGCTAAATGACTCAACGATATCGTTGTAACTTATTGTTCATCTTAACGAATGTAGAAATAGTGCATCTGTTTTAAAAAAATCTGGCAGCAACCATAATTTATTGTTTAAATTCTATGTTGTCTTGACTTGAGTTAACGTAGTACTATAGTGGTACAAATCATAGCATGTTGCTAGATTGAGTTGTTTTTCTTCTATGCTTTATTTATCTAATTTCAGAAAGTCTATCATCTCTGTGCTGAATTGTTTGAAGTGTTTCCTTAAAAAATTACAGTATCTGTAAATGCTATGGTATCTCTCTCTAAATGTGGTTATCTTGGTAATGCTTATTACATCAGAATGAGTAAAGAGTGAAAGTATATATGATTACCTAAGAATATAATATTGTGTTGAAGAACTGGCCAATGTGCTTACTTTCCTAGTTTAATAAAATAATCATGTGTATTTCTCATTCTTTGCAATTAGGATTAAGGCAGATGATAAACTGATTCAAGCAGAAGGTGTGGAGTCCCTCACAGAAGATGAGCTTCGTGAAGATTGCAGGGAGCGAGGCATGCTTGGGTTGCGTTCAGTGGAAGAGATGCGCCAACAGGTCCTTTTGACTTTACATCATTCACAATTCTTGTTCTTTTTGGAAATTCAGCATTTGGTAAAAATATGTAGGTCTTAGACAGTCGGGTTTGATGTTGGTTAATATGATGACTTAAAAGATAAAGTTTATGGGTAGCAGATACCAGCTTAGAGGTGCATTGATTTTAAATGTACATGTTTACATGAGGCTGTACACATTCCACTCATATGCATAGTTTACCCGAAAACCTGAAAGGTTGAGGTATGCCTAGTATGGTTCTGCTTCAATGATCTACAACGTCATTTAGGATTACCAGCCAAACAGAAAATAATATTTCAGATGCATTGGATTTGAATTTAGCTGATCGTGATAAGACAAATCAGATTTCCTAGAAACTTGTTTCACATTTGAAGTTAAATTAGCTATTACTGATTGACGTGCATCAAACAAAATTGATGAATAATTTGAAATTTCAATGCAGCTTCGTGATTGGCTGGATCTCTCTCTCAATCACTCTGTGCCATCTTCTCTCTTACTCCTTTCCAGGTAATTTTTGAAGTTCTTTATTTGAGCTTTCAGTCATGAGGCCAAGCTTGTACATATGTCACTTTATCATACTTCTTTCTTAATTGATATCCTATGCAGAGCCTTCACTGTGTCTGGAAAGCTGAAGCCCGAAGAAGCAGTTCGTGCTACTCTGTCTTCCCTTCCAGATGAAGTTGTTGATACTGTAAGTGTCACAGTTTTGCCATCCGAAGACCCCGTTTCAGAGAGGAGGAGAAAACTAGAGTTCCTTGAGATGCAGGAAGAGATGATTAAGGTTGGTGCTGAATTACCTTTGGTTTTATGTTTTTGGCGTATTTGAATATGTTAAAACTGGAATCCTGGTTCCTGTGACTTAGAACACTTTCATCTATAAGGTTGATTGCTTTAACTCAGTACCCTTTACTATGAGAGTGAAAGGATTCAGTCTCTGATGTTGAGCCTGCTGCCATGACACTATCCCTGGAGAATATTGTGTTTTCTCATGAACTTTTTATATTTCTTACAATTACAGGAGGAGGAAGATAGAGAGGAAGAAGAGCAAGCCAGGATGAAAGAACATGAAGTCAAGGAGGAAGATGTTGCACTGAAGGAGATGATTAATTCAACAGCTAGAGAAGCGGAAGAACAAGCTGAAGCAGGAACACTTGAAGAACAAGAGCACCTCTGCCAACTCAGTCGGTCATTGGGTGTTTTAGCTTCAGCATCTGTAAGAATTGAATCTTAAAAGTTCTTGGTGGTTAATATTTGGTTGGATGATGTTTCTTTCTATACATTTTTCTTTTGCGGGAATTTCTAAAATCTGGTTTGAGGCAGCATTAATTTCTGTTTTCTGTTTGCAGTCTGTCAGTCAAGAGCGTGAAGAGTTCCTGAGACTTGTTAATAAGGAGGTATGTGTAAATTTGAGTGAATGTCAGTAACAATTGTGGTTGACCTTAGTTGTTGACCGCGACCCAGTATATGCAGCCCGATTTTAAACTTCTTCAATTAGCTTCTCAAGTTTAGTTTGTTTCTTTCAGATAAAGCTTTACAACAGTATGGTTGAGAAAGACGGTACAAGCGGAGAAAAGGAGGCAATGAAAGCATATAGAGCCGTGCGTGAGGAAAGTGACCATGCTGATGAAGTTGCTTCATCAGCACTCATTGACAGGGTAAGGAAAATATTTTCTCTTGTGAAGGAACTATATATTTCCCCCGGCATGATGTTAAGTCCTTGCCTTCCTTTCTCGCTCTGCAGGTTGATGCGATGCTCCATAATCTTGAGAAAGAACTTGATGACGTGGATGCAAAAATTGGTGATCATTGGCAACTCCTTGATAGGTGCATAATCTATATTACACAAACTATGATGATGCTTTATTTTTGCTCTGCGAAAAGAAGAGATATTATTGATGAAACCAACTAAGGCTTCTAAGGGAGAAACAAGAGTTTGTTTATCATACTATTGAGAGTGAAACCTCTCTCAATCAATAGCTACCTTCTGACCAATTAAAACTTCTTCCTTTCTATTTTCTTATATCTTCTTCTCATTCAACCTGCTGAAAAGAAAAAAATCACGCAAGAAAAAGATGGAAATACATTGTATAATATATATCCTTCCTTGGATGTAGATCTTGTAGGCAAGACTTCTAAATTGATATTACTTCAGTAGCCTTTGTTCTTCTACATTTGTTGTTTAGCTCATACCATTTGGCCTGACATTTTATGGGTTTTCTGTAGATAGAATGGAACTGACCCTAAATCTTGTTTCACTGTCGTTCGTAATGTTAACCCTCAACTTTCCATTACAGTCATCTCACATAGTTAGGTATATCTGTGGTGTTGTACGCATGCAGGGATTGCGATGGAAAAGTTTCTCCTGAGGAAGTTGCTGCTGCCACTACTTACTTGAAGGATACACTAGGAAGTGAGGGTGTCCAAGAACTTATCCGTAAACTTCCCAAAGATGCAGGTCAGTTTGCCAATCTTTTCCCCATTCATCATACATGTGTTATGTTGTTTGCATAGCATTCAGAGTAATTTAATGGAAATAGGATCTAATTATGGGAATGGTAATGCTTTTCCCCTTATGGTCGCTTCATATATTCAGCATTCTCTCTCGTGTTTAAGAGCATATAACTTAGGAAACCTATTTTCCCTTTTTAATGAAAATGGGTGGATAAAAATGAGAATCATGGTTCCTGATTTACATACTTAAAATAATTAGTTCTCGTGACCAAAACAAGTTTAACACTTGAACTTGAACTTAAAATAATTAGTTCTCGTCACGCTGATTTATCCCACCTTTATCTCCCAACCTTTGTTGGGCCTCTTAAGGTGGTGAGTCAAGTGGCAATATCAGGCCACCTTCTACATAATGGTTGGTCTTGACCCCGTTGATGATACTATAATCTTAATAAACTCCCAAGAATCATTAGTTTTAATTTGGTGTTGTCTTGTTCCATTATAGTCAAGCTCAAATCTTGATACAAAATTGCCGATAGAAAATGTCAAAGCAACCCAAACACTACCCTTTTGCTGTGCTATCTATCCTATTTAAGGAGAGGCTGAAACAGCACAGTAACCTTTAATTTGGTAATAATGCAATTTTCTGAGGCAGCCGCTCTTTTTTTTCCATTGAGTGAATCGATGATTGCATAATTTCTTAGGTGTGCATATAATCAAATTTCTTTCTTTTTACTCCCTTCTCAACAGGGCAGAAAAATAAATGTACTAAGCTAAGGTTGCTCGTCTTTGTTATCGTTTTTTTTGTTGCTAATTTGAGCTCTTACATGAAGTATGTTTCATAATTCTGACCACCACTTATTGGAACAGATGGTAAAATTCTTGTGGAAGACATTGTAAAGTTGGGCAGTGCGACGGACGATGCCAATACAGCTGAAGAAGAGGACAGCCGAGCGTAATCGGTTTATAAGGCTTTTCAATACTGAAATTAATTACATATGATGACGTCACTTTCAGGTCTTAGTTACCTTAAATGCTACAACTTCCAGATGGTCAAACCTTTTTTTTGGGGTCGGCTTGATTAAAGACCATACATATACAAAAAAGCATTTAGCTTATTCACAATGAAGATCTGATATTGCTGTAAAAATGACAGTGATGGGTAAACGCAAAATCCTAGGTTTATTATTTATCTGGTTGTGATCTTGATTTGCATGTGGATTTTGTGTTTCAACTATTTATTCGTTGCTTTTTGGTTTTAAATAATACTTTTTGTCTTAATATAAGTTGCATTCATCCTTTTAAGGCAATGTTCTAAAAAATATTAGGCGCCAGTCGGGCAGAGAGAGTTTTCTAGGAACTAATTGAGAATTAATTGGATTTAAGGATTAATTGAGAAATAACAAAGGATTAATTGGAAATTATTTTGAAATTAATTGAGGACCAATTGAACAAGTCGGAAATTTTTAGAACACTGTTTAAGTGTGGCAAATGAGCGGTTTCGATCTCTGTCTAGTATGGCTATTGCGTTTGTGTTTGTTAGATTTTGAATACTTTGCATGTGGTGGATTTGGGGTAGGTTGTGTGATCTCTGTTCTCATCCAGTCGACTAAAGGATACATGGTTTCTGTCATATTTGGAGAATTCCGCCTCTATAAAAATGACAAATGAGTGGGTTCGTGATCTCTTGTTCCCACCTTGCTGAATTAGAAATAGAGATGTTAGGTTTATGTCAAATTTGAAGTATTTTGCCTTTGTAGGAGTCTTCGACAGGACGACTTTGAACGGATTTTGTGATTGTCGTGCCCATGTCCAAGTTGGGTTCATAGATTCTTACCATAACATTTAACATCCAGTAAAGACTTTGTGTAGATTAACTAAAGTCAAAATCATAGCATGTGATTAGGTGTTATATATGTTTTTCTTAGGACCAAGTAATCACAATGCATGCTAGGGTTTGGTGGGTTAGATAGGGCTCAGAAGTCAGAAGAAAAATTAAGTTTCATAATTCTGTCTAAATTTAATTTCCACAGAGAGTAAGTTGTATATTTTTTAACACAAACCCAATAATGGCTCATTTAGTTTCAAACTCTAATAAAGGTATAGTAATTACTTAGGCGACGGCGATCATTTACTAAAAAAATACATGTAACTAGTCCAACTTTATGTACATGTTTGAACTTTTACCCTATTATTAAATCATATATACATGCCAAACCCTAACCCTAACTCTACCCTACCTTATTATATTAGCATTGTCCCTTCGGGGTTAGGGAGTTAATATCATCACGGGCTTGAAATTAAACTTTTTTTTTAGATTGAACAAAATTTAAATCGAAGATCTTTTGTATATGCTATTTCTAGAAGGGCGGTAATCTAAACTTTTTTCTATTAACAAAAGAAAAGAATTTTTTATTGATGAAACCAGAAAAAACTTTCAAAGAAACAAAAGCTGGTCAATTACATCAACAAAACTAGAAAGATATAAAGGAGAAATGACAATAAAAACCCTGAGATCTCAACGTTTGAGCCTGGTTTTCGTAGCCTGGATCATTCCAGAGTCAGTCGCAAAACGTGTAAAGCCTGGAGATTTACTGAAGGCTCAGACTTGAATGACAGTTTTCCGAGGATTGCGCTGGGTTGGGAACTCAGATTTCTTATGCGAGCCCGACGGGTGGTGCAACTGACAGACTGCCCGGGAGCCCAAGAGGAGAATCCACAAGACGGTCGCAGGGAAATCTTTTTCGACGGCGGCTACGACAACAAACCCATAATCGACTTCAGAAGTCCGATTTTTAAAATTCAGTCAACAAAATTTACAAACCATAACTTTAATAAAAAATATATATTAGAAATGAAAAAAATTAGGTTGACATAAGTAATGGAAATTGATTATGTCCCTTGTGATTATGACCAATAAAGAGTAGATAACAATAACTCATGATTATAGACACCTAAATCACGATTAATTAGTCTGAATATTAATTGAACCGAGTTAGGATTCAAATATTCTCATAGGCATCATCATCACCTATACCTCTATTTCCCTCTGTAAAGCTATATATGAGCTTCCATCTTCTTATATTTACTTCCCACAAATAAGCCATATACCATCAAATTCCTTTGTTCTTGTAAACTTTGATCACAATTTCTGGTTTTATTCATCGAATACTTAAAAACCCACAAAAAATGTCAAAATCATTAAAATTATCTCGATCTTCTTCTTCGTCGTCGACCGGTGTTTTCACAATATCTTCTTCAAGAAATCAGGCTCTCCGCCAATCCGGTGAGCTAGCTAATTCATGCAAAAAAAAACCCTGTTGTATACTATTACATATTTGTAAGATAGACTATTTTGTACTTTGTTAAAGGGAAAAAAGTAATTTGAATTTTGATTCTTTATGTGAAATCCGTGTATTTGTAAAAAAATACGAAATTGCACGTTAAATTATAAAATTTGATTATACAAAGTTCCTTATTTTTTATACTCAATTTTCTTTAGGGATGGGCATGGTTCCGGAACCGGACCGGACCCAATCAATCGGTTCTTCATTTTGGAGACCCAAATCCGGACCCAATAAGTGGGTATCGGTTTGGTTTTGGGCCCGGTTCTACAGTGCGGTTCTCGGTTCTACCCAATTAGACCCAATTGAATGATTAATTGTGAAATTAAGGGTCCGGTTCTCTAATATAGTTGTATATTTTTGCTTAATTAGATCTAATTAATGTGATATTAATACATTGTTCAATTTATGGTGAAAATTATACATAAATAAACTCTTTCTAGGCTAAAACATAAAATTGTAATTAAAAAAATACTAATTAAAACCCCCAAAATCGGTTCGGTTCTAGCCCGATTAATTAGCGGTTGTACACTCTTAAAACCAGAACCGAACCGAAATGATTCGGTTTTCAATATTCAGATCCAAATCCGATTCGATACTCACGATTCTCGGTTCTTTTATTTAAATTCGGTTTGGATCCCAGTTCGGATTCGGTTTTGAGTAAAAAGTGCCACCCCTAATTTTCCTTATTCTGTCATAAAGTTTTTGTAAGTATCCAATTTTTGGTGATGTTGCAAATATTTCAGGTGGTCGCAAACACAAGGTTCATGGAGTGTGTTGCAAAAATGGAGGGTTGACCGTGACGAGAGTGGCAAGGCCATTGGTGGAAGAAACATCACAGACGAGCTGGGGCTACAATCCCAATGAATTGCTTCAACATAGGAAAAAACAAGGGATCGTCGAGCTAGAGGTAATCGAAAAATATATAAATATGCAAAAGTTTAATGGGTTACTGGTCAGGATTCGAGTCTCAACGATTATATAAGATCTGTCGTATGAAAAAAAAGATAGAATGAAAATGGTGCTTGTTTTCCGTGCCTTCTCCCAATCCCCAGCAATGCACCCTAAACCCGCCCGGGTCATGACACTTTCTCATATTCCCCGAACCCTGGCCCAACTGGGTACGAAGAATTCTCATTCCTCAGCGTCAATCCAAAATGAATTTTAAAATATTGTTTTTGATCAAATGTATATTTTTAAAATAATATTTTAGTCAAATAAAAAAATAAATAAATGGGTACGTGGCGGGATACCTCACCCAAACCACTATGAATGATAGAACTATTCCGAAAATATCTAAATGGACCCGCTAAAACCAAACCATATAACATAAGATCAAATCAGATACATGACAACAATTCAAACAATACTGAACTGAATCGAAAATCAATCAATTCAAAACAAAAGATAACCAAATTCTAGAATTTATTTCTAGTCTTGATTTTTTTTAAACTGAGATGGTCGGTTCGGATGGGTTTAGACTGTAAACGGGATGTGATTTCACTCCACGTTCCCTAAAAAATTGTCACCCGTCACGATCAGATATAAACACAAAGTTCACATCACATTCAAGATGTTTTGTCATCCTGATTCTATAGTGAAATCACACAACACCATATAAAAACATTTAACTACCATTTTGAGCATAAATATCATTTACAAAAAAAGACGGGTTTACAACGTACACTTAAAGATTTTACGGGTCCATCACGTTTTACAATTTTGCACTACACATTCTACATGGTTCTCATTTCTACAATTTTGCACTATACATTCTACAATTTGGATGTTTAGACACTCGAATTTTGTTTGTAACGGATTTCCCTCCTCTCCTCTGATTACATACCTTATGTTATTTTCTTTTCTTTTGATTTCAGAAGAAGGGAATGCTGAATTTGAGGCCCATAATGGAAGAGAGTGTGAGAGACTTGTACAGGTCCATGAAGCTGTACTGGCCAGATTGTTTCAACTTTGCAGATTTGGGCTGCTCCTTAGGGCCCAATGTGGATGCAACATCTCCATTCCCAGAAATTGTTGAATCAGTCTATTATGGAGAGTGTAGGTTGATTCTTGACCTTCTGGCCCATGACATATCTCCTCCCACAATACCTTGTTTTGTGCCCAAATCAGATTCACCACAACAATGCCATGGAAGGCTCTTTCCTCACAACTCTGTCCACTTCCTTCACTCTTCTTACCACCTCAATTGGCTCTCTCAGGTAACCACTTTTTTTCTTAATTCCAAAAATGGCCTTTAAGAGAGCAAGTAATGTGTCTTAAATGGATTATGATCTTACTGAGACAAAGCGGTGCGATGGTCTGTTTGGCTGGTCACCATATGTTATGTTCGAGTTTTGGTAATATGATGCATAGGTTTAAGTCTGGGTTTCTTGTCAGATTATGTTTTTCTGTATTTAAATTTGATTAGGGGTTTTTAACCCTAAAAATTTAATAAGGGTGACTATTTAATTATGAAATCCGATTCAATGTGTTAGAATATGATTCGAATAGATTTATAATCTCATTGAGATTAGGTACTGGTCGACAGTCTTATTGACCGATCAACAAGTGGCACCCGACCCACCATATACTATGCACGTACTTTCATGATTTGGTATTTGAGCCTAAATTTGAGAAATTAGTAGTGGAGTTTGACTTAATATGTTAGAATGTCTTAAATCGATTATGATCTTGCTGAGCCTAAGTGGCACGATGGTCTGTCTGGCTGGTCACCGCATGTTATGTTCGAGTTTTGGTAACATGATGCATAGGTTTAAGTTTGGGTTTTCTGTCAGATTATGTTTTCTGTATTTAAATCTGATTAGGGGTTTTTTAACCCAAAAATTTAATAAGGGTGACTATTTAATCATGAAATATGATTCGATGTATTAGAATATGCTCCGAATAGATTATAATCTCATTGAGATTAGGTACTTGTTGACCGATCAACAAGTGGCACCCGACCCACCATATACTATGTCCGTATTTTCATGATTTGGTATCTGGGCCTAAATTTGAGCTTCTTGTCAGATCAGGTTTTAGGTATCATAAATCTGATTAGGGATACTTGAAATTTCTCACCATACATTATCGACAAATCACGTAATTATCATTTTTTTCCGACATTGAAATTATTTAGGTACCCAAAAGGCTAGCGAGTGAAGAAATGATCAACAAAGGTAACATTTGCGTGGCCAAGGGAAGCCCTATCCGAGTACAAGGAGCTTACTCCAACCAATTCGAGACCGACCTTTTCGACTTTTTAAGGTCGAGATCCCACGAAATAGTCCCCGGAGGTCGCATGTTGATGTCTTTCATGGGAACCAACCACAACAAATCTCCCAACATATGGGAACTCCTCGGGACGACGCTCGAAGACATGATGATGGAGGGATTGCTCGAGGAGTCGACGTTAGACTCTCTCAACATTCCCTTCTACGCCCCTTGCCTCGAGGAGCTGAGGGTCGCGATCATGACCGAAGGCTCGTTCAGGCTCGCGCGACACGAGACGATTAAAATGAACTTCAACGGAAATCGCAAACGCAATCGTGCGATTGGTGGGGGCGAAATTCGAGGGGCTCAGGCGATGACGAAGACACTTAAAACCTCGGGAGAGGTGTTTTTTAAGGATCGTTTGGGAGGTGAAATCGCGAGTGTCTTGTTTCGTAGACACGCGAAGAAAGTGGCAAGTTACCTTAAAACTCACGAGGGTCTCTGGACCAATCACGTGGTTTATTTGATCAAGGATTGATTGACGTGTGTGTAAATGTGCATAATCTATCGACAATGTATTCATAAATAAACAAACCTGCTCGTAGCGTAGTGGTCTGAGTAGGGTCTTTTGTAGTAGTCTGAGGAGTTAAGATATGACTTAAAAAGTGAACGAGTTAAAGAAGGGTAGACAAGGTGTTTATGTAATATTTAGATAATGTATTCATAAGTGATATTATTCATGTAAATATTATGGATTATGTAATAGATGAATTCATATATTCTATTAGGGAAAATGATAGTTTACTACACTAAACTATATTCAATTCGCACTTTACAATCCTGAATTCTTTTTTCCTTTTTCACACCCTAACTTCTTCTTTTGTTTCAGTCCTTTAGTGCTGCTAAATCATATTGTTAAATATAAAATGATAGTTTTACCCCCAAAAATTGAATAAACGTACAAGTTTTTGTCAGAAGAGCAGGTGTGTTGTTTCCGGTGATACATTTCAGCGAGAGTCCCTCTCTCCGATAGTACTTTATCTCTCTAATGAGACTCCCTCTCACACTACAATTATTTTTGGTAGTTTCCCAAAATAAATAAATAAAACAAAACAAAGCCCCAAACCCAAAAAAAATGTCTCAAACCAAATCTCAAACAAAAATCTTAACTCCAAAACAAACCATAATCTTAACCTCCCACAATCTTAAATAAAAAAACAAACCAACAATAATCGTAGAGGGGGAATATAGACGGGGAGATAAGAAGTCTCGTCAGAGTGCATCACCGGAGACAATCCCACTTGCCCTAATAACATTTCAACAAAAAATTAAGGATAAAATTATCATTTTGTATGATTTAGTTGGTAGAATTTAATGATACAAACGGAATGAGAAAAATGGGAAGTTAGTGTACCAAAAAAAAGTTGAAGTAGTAAAGTGAAAATTAGCTATAATTAAATGTAGTAAACTCTATAATGCAAACAGTGTTTTTCGAGATATTTACAAAAATTAAGCACGTATGTTAAATTGTTTGTTATTTTTCAATAACACTATGCATTTACTTCAATTATGACTGTGTTTGAGTTCTGACTGTATAATCTCCATGTAAGAAAACAGTCTTGACCGTGTTCTTCAGCTCCATCCAATAAGAACCAGTTTTTTTTTTCAATTTTTAACTAAAAATTGGTTTAAATACTGAATTAGATGAACTTAAACCTGATTTACAACGAAAATTTTAAATTTACAATTATAAAAAAAATAATGAAAACTGAAATATAAATATTTAATTTTTATAACTCAATCAAATTATAAAGTTAACAATTAAAATAATAACAAGAGATAAATAACACCCGTAAATAAACGAGAGAGTTGAAATTAAATATATAGAAACACAAATCGGTCCAATTCTAATTGTTTAATTACCGATTCTACACATAAATGAACGATACCGCAGAATCTAAGTGTCCGTGGGCCCACCCGACAAAGCGGGACCCACTTGATTTCATATCTTTTTCAGTGCTTTTTTATTCCCGAAAGAACCAATCTCAGCCGTCCATTCATTTTCAAATTTCTGGATTTTCCTCGGAAAAAACAAAAAACAAAAAACAAAATCAACATCTATTTACGAGCCGCCCCACTCGCGCTCTCTGCTCCAACCTTTCGTCCACGTGTCAGTTCGTGGTTGGACAATAGGGCATACGATCGTGTGCACGGACGTAACTCTGGAGTGGGCCCCACCAGCCACCCCGTCCAGTTCCAGCGAGTCGTTTTCTGGACCGTTGATTCTCTTGATCTCGTCCGTTCAATCACGAGTTTTTATTTAACTGATTAAATATTAAAATAATTAATTTAACCATATATATATGACTTTTATTTCAAAAAATAAACATTGTCCACTAAAAATGGGAAAAAATGAGAAAAAAAATTGTATATGTTAGAAGAAAAGTCGTGGATATATAACACAGACATGAATGGTGGGGAATATTAGAAGCAAACATAATATATGGAAATATTATTTATTTACGTATAATATCAATAAATAATAATTTTTAAATAGGTTTATTATTATTAAACACATAAAAACAAAAGAGAAAAAAGCAAAACTGAACAATAATAGTCTTATCCTTACCAAGGTCGGTTGTCATTTTCCTTATGCTATAACCTATATATATGGTCGGCTACTTACTTGAATAATTCATATAAAGAGACCGACCATTATAAAAATTAATTTAAATATAATTTTATCTTTTTTGTTTTGTGAGTTGAAATGATTGTTATGAGATTTACAATATGAATTTTTATGATGGGATGATTTGTCCATCAATTAATTACGAATTGCTTTTATAAATTTGAGAGACGGTTTATTTTTATTTCATTTAAATAAATTATTTTGGATGGCTAGCGAGATCCGGATTACTTGTTTAATAATATTCGAGTTTTTAAATTTTTTTTAATGATTATAGATGTTTACTGTGTAGGTTTAGTGATCATAATATTTCATTCCATCTGATAAGAACACCAGTCTCCATAAAATTCATAAATAGATCCCATTAAGTTCAGAGATTTGTAGCTTGTAACTTTCTATCTATTATTCCATATGATTTTATTTATAACAACAATTTATTATCACCAAATTAATATACATCATTCTTTATTAAAAAACACTTAATATATAAAATGAATACATCTATTTTATAACTATTTATTTTATGATGAAAAAAATATTAAACACGAAGGAACCGATTCTCTTTTTAATGTAAACACGAATATCTCTAAACTTTTATTTTAAAAATTAGGAGTGGGATAAGTAGAAGAGTCGAAGGACTAATAAGTTCCTTCTTTCATGAACTTTCTTCATTTAAATATTTGAAGAGCATTATAAAAGTATTAAGAATCAGAATACTAAGAATTCAAAATATAAAAATGCATTTTAGTATTTTAGTTTGAGATATCTTTCTTTTTTGTTGATCCTTTTCAGTCAAAAGAGATAAGAGCTGGTGAATTAGAAAAAATGAATTAAGAATTTTTTTTTATTGATTTTTTATGAAATATACAAATAAATATTCATGGATTATTCCCCTCATTCCACTTCCCGTTCATATGTTAATAAGGGTGCAATCACCCACAAATTGAGACAGTCCAATTTTACCAAAATAATTTCCCGGATTCGAATCCTTAGAAGAAGTCTATGGGACTGTCTGGATCCTTGTCCCTATTTTGATCCTTGTATTGGGAATCACAATAGGTGTATTAGTAATTGTGTGGTTAGGGCTCATAATCTTGAAGTCACTGGTTCAAATCCCGTCCCCGCAACGTGGAGTACAGCAGCTTGGTGGCTCGCAAGGCTCATAACCTTAATTGGAACGAAAATATCATTTGTTTCGTTGATCCGCAGCACTTACCCGAGCTCATGTTATATACATATATTTTAGCATGATCGATGCTGCTAGAGGGATCAAATGGTATATTTATCGGTAACGCGGAGGATTAGGAACATGACTATTGCTTTCCAATTGGTTGTTTTTGCATTAATTTCTACTTCAGTAATCTTACTTATTGGTGCAACGAATTTACAGTCCGTCCCCATTAACCGCTCGGGCATCGACCCAAGAAGAATCAATTTTAGACTTGTTGATAATACACGATCAACTTCCTTTCGTAGTACTCCACCCCCAGGGGAAGTCGAATCCCCGCTGCCTCCTTGAAAGAGAGATGTCCTGAACCACTAGACGATGGGGGCATACTTGCCCGACTGCCATCATAGTATGCTCATAGTATGATGGCAGTTTTTTGAAATTGTCAATCGAACTTTCCATGAGATTCATAGTTGCATTACTTATAGCTTCCTGGTTCGTAGACCAAGCGGATTCGAAAATTGTGTTTCATTCCAAGGCATAACTTTGTATCTACGTGTTTCATTTCATATTCGCCTTCCGGCCCGGAAATTCCCTCCTTTCCTTTCCAGATTTCTATTGGTCCCGTCTTATTTCCTTGATAAATCTCACAATCCCCTCTATAATTTTTCCTAGCGAGGACCCTAAAGCATAATGGAGCCTCCACGATCCCATTCTTCTTTCTAACAAACTAACAAAAAAGGATGAGTTTCAAATGAAAGTAAATAAAGGATTTTTTTGTTCCTTATAGTTTTATTTGTTTAATCAGTGGGTACGAGCATACTCGGGATCGAAATTTTCAGGAGTACTGCTTAATCATTTCTACCAATTGAAAGCCCCAAATTACTCTTCCTTTTTTTGAACAGTTTTTTCAAATCATCGAAAACTTACTGCAGCTTGCCAAACAAAGGCTAAGAGAAAAAAGAAAAGAGGTATCACTGGCATAAAATCTACAATTGGATTCACCCTTGCCTGTTTGAATAGTTTCAAGTAATCCTGTCTCTTTTTTATAACGAGCAAGACGGTCGTGATAAGGCTCATCCTCTATATCCTCTTCCTCTTCCGGTTCTACTATTCCGTCAAACATTTTTATTACTTGACCAACCCTCAGGAGAAGAAAATACAACGGGTACACCAATAAGTAAGATTACTGAAGTAGCAATTAATGCAAAAACAGTCCGTTCTTGCAAGAACAGAGGTATACTCTTTCCGCTTTTAAAATAGAATCCCCCCCCCCCCCCCCCCACGCTTAATGGGATAAGCATTTGTGCTCCCAATGGGGCATTCTTTACTGCTCTTAAATCCAAATTGGGGTGATTGGATTTGAACCAATAAAATAAAAACCATAAATTTCAGACACATACCCTTTTCTCTTTGGATATTCGATTTTATAGAAAATCT
Organism: Geranium rotundifolium; assembly: GCA_963920655.1. Lineage (NCBI taxonomy): Eukaryota > Viridiplantae > Streptophyta > Magnoliopsida > Geraniales > Geraniaceae > Geranium > Geranium rotundifolium. Next base: position 36,272,691 of record OY987316.1, on the reverse strand, counting down.
TTTTAAATAGACTACCTAGGAATCTGTACTCTTAATTTTTTATTATATAGGGTTGAAACAAGGCTCTTTTCACTTGGTCTTTTCTAATTGACTAAATAAAAAAGAAAAAAGGGGCTTAGAACTTAACTCCAGCGGAAAGACGAGACGACCATAACATATTTGCTTACTTGAACATAAACAGAATTGCATTTTTTTCTAAAACGAAAAGACAGGGTTTGCACAAAAGAAAGAAGTCTTTTCACAAGGTACACCTCCAAATTCCACTATGTTTATCAACCTTATACGTCAGCTCTTTAGATATGAAATCAAAAACTTTTCATAATAGAAAGGACTGAATAGAAGAATGTAATTTTTTTTGTTATCTCTCTCATCATTTATCTTTACCTGGCCGAAAGAAGCATAACTATCCCTAACAAAAAAATAGTAGGAAAGGTCCAGATACGGCGAAGATGTTTTGTTGTCGTTGGAAAAAGGAGAAGTCCCACCCCTCCTTTTTTCTGTACTTGTAGTGAGAATTTGTATATATACTATCCGCTCGATAATAAGGCCAATGCTCATTATTATTCACAAGCATCTAGCCAATAAGCACTTTTATCCATAAAATCCGCTATTTTACCTAGATGCTTGTGAATAATAATGAGCATTGGCCTTATTATCGAGCAGATAGTATATATACAAATTCCCACTACAAGTACAGAAAAAGGGTTGGTTCTCGCATACTTTAAGTACACGCAGAGCCGTGGGATCAGGCCCTCAACCAGAACTTCCCTACTATTCAGAATTTCCAAAGCTCCTTGTAGGGCTTGTTAGAAAACCCGTTGTTCTTGTGTTTTGTTTTCATCCTGGCAATCCTACGCTGGCGGGTCTTTGCCCTAGTCCTGAGCCATGCCTTGGTTCATTACTTAGTTCATCATTCCTCTTATCCGAGGCGTATAAAACTTTTAATAAATTTCGTAAGCAGAGTGGGACTGTTAGATTATATTAGGTTTCCTATATTTAGTTTCCTATATTTATGTTTCCTTTCTCACATGTACTAGAGTTTCCTATTCTATTCCTATTGCCTCTATAAATAGAGGTCTCTTGTAATTCACAAAACACACATCAATAATATATCTCTCATTATTTCTATCAGGGGCTCTTGCTACAATTGGTGCGAACAGGCTCTCTTTCCTTTGGGGAGAGTCTAAAGATTTTTCGAGTTGAAATTGGCTCTTATGGGTGGTTTTGCTAGAATCGCCAATAATGAGATTATTGTTTTCGCACATGATGCGGAAAATGGTAGTGACATTGATCCACAAGAAGCTCAGCAAACTCTTCAAATAGCAGAAGATGCCTTGAGGAAAGCGAAAGCTGAAGGAAAAGGGCAAACAATCGAGGCGAAGCAAGCTCTCACACGAGCTCAGACACGTGTCAGTGCTATTTCGTAACGTAACTAGTTAGTACGTCAAAATGGAGGAAATACATGTCCTCCCTTTATAACTTGCTATCCTCTTGCATAGTAGGCAAAGATTGACCTCCATAGAAAAGTCATTTGGATCAACATGATTCGCTTTCGAATGTTCTATTATTATTATATTTTATTCAAATAAATATATTATTCTATATTTCTATATAATAATAGAAGATGCTATTAATTATAACAATAACATAAAAAAAGAATTGCTACGTCAATTTTTTTTCTAGTATATTCTAGTTTAATAATCTAAGCAGACTTTTTTTTATCAAGATATTAAGATTGACAATTTCAAAAAACTTAATATTTTTAAAGAAATCGCGCGGGTTGCCTCTGGGGTGTGCATTCAATCCTTGGTTTTGTTTGTATTTTCGATCGTTCCTAGTTCTTCTAGTCATGGCGGGGTAGAGCAGCTTGGTAAAAACCCCAAGTTCGACGGGGCAAATGCATGAAAAAGGGACAAATTTTGGCGGACGGTGCCGCTACTTAGCATCCTATTTAGTATTCCAAGAGATACTATACTGGGCTCGGGCTGGTTCTGGTTTTTTCAATTTCTCCCACCTTGACCTTGGTTTGGTTTGGTTTGGTCATCTAGTATTCAGAGTTTGCCTCGATTTGGTACCGCTTTTGCGGCCCGCACCGAAACGAATTTCTTTTTATATGGATATGGATTCCTTTGGTTCCTTTTAGGCTTTTACCCATAAATCTCTTTCCACCTTCTCAGCGGAATCGAACCCTCGACCTCACCACAAATAATATGATAACTCGATTAATTTTTTTTTGAAAACTAACTCGATTAATTAATATCATTCAAGTTAATATAATTAAATTACCAGCACCAATGTTAATTAATTTTATGTAAGTAAATCATGCATCGAGACCAATAAAAGAAATGTATAGAGTGAAAAAAAAGGAAAGAAATAGAAAATGAGGGGAAAATATCGCGATACGATATAATGAGGAAAAGGACAACGGTTCGAACCGGCCAAAGCCAACAGTTTCTTTTTTTCCGGTTCAATTCAACACATAACTGACTCGTCGTCCTCATTTTTTTCCCTCCTCTTCTTCACACACTCTTTCTCTCCAGAACACACACTTTCTCTCTCTAGAACCAGAACACGCACTTTCTCTCTCTAGAACTCTTGTGCCTGAACATGTATGTATAGATTGTATACACACAGCTTCCGATTTCGTCCTCGCTTCAATTTCCTCTGCTCGATTCACTACCAATTTCGTCAGGTGACTTCAGATTGCTAGCTTCTTCTTCTTTTCTGGGAAACTGTTTTCTCGGGAATTTGATGGATCTGAGTTTTGAAGCGTTTCTCATTTCCCGGGGTTGATTTGCAGGTCCTCTGTGCGATTTCGTGGTTGATCGAGCGAATCTGAAGTTTTTTTTAAAGAAGATTTGCTGGTTTTGTTTTGATCAGGTAATGTCGCGTTGATTCGAATCTGCGTGTGGTTAAATTTCTATAGATAGATGTGCGTTTTTTGAAGGATTTGTATGAGAATTCGAGTTCTGAAGCAGTTTCTGTATGGTTTTCTCGGTTACCAAACAGTGGGTCAGCTTCTCAGCTGAATCTGGACATTTCTTCTCTTCTGAATACCTGGATGATTATTGATTTCTCATAATTTATGGGATTTTGACCATTTAATTAGTTGATTATTTGGTGTTACCAATTTAATGAGCAAGGGTATTAGGCGAGTCTAGTATTTAATGAGCCGCTCAAGCTAAATATCCAGTTAAATCTTGTTATAATCATGTTCGCGTTGAATTTGAGCTTAATGTTTGCTTCGTTTAATGAGTCAATCGAGCTCGAGCTCAATCTTTCAAAACTTGATAGACCCAAGAGCCTGACTCATATAATATTTATTTGATTACACATTCGTATTATTATATCTCTAACTTAATAAAGTTATTTAATAAAACTAAGCTAATTGAGTCAGTCAATCTCGAGCCATATTTTTTTGTATTTAATAAGTTACATATATTTAATACAAAAAATTTAGCCGAATTTTAGCTTGATTGGTCTGGTTCGAGCTAAACTCGAATTTTATTACATAAATTTAATTAAATTTGAGTAGTACATTTTTTTCAAGGGCGAATTGAGTCTTAAGAAATTGAGATTTGATGGCTTGTATTTATTATAGGTATCTAATTTCCCTCTTCCTATGGTTTACTTTTTGTATTGGAAAGTTGGACGGTGGAAAGTAGAACCAAGGTCAGCTTTCCTCATCCTTGTATAAATTCTAAAAAAAGTAGCTTATCCAATGAATCTATTAAATGGAGAGTGAAGACAAAGAAAGTGCCACAGGAGGCTTCTCGCCTTAATTAATTAGTACACCCTCCAATTTGTTTATGCACATGTGATCTTGCAAGTCAATAGAGTGAAGCTGGAATCTTTTGCATCTGTGGATCATGACTGATGCTAAAAAATTAGTGCTCCTTTAAAACACATGTGATCCTACAAGTGGGTACTCCAAAGTTGGAAGCTTTTGGCATTGTGATCATGACTGGTGTGTAGATGTGCATTAAAAAGTAAAATGTTGCCCTGTTCCCATTTTCTTGCTCTTTTTTGGTGTGTGACAATATTGATCATGATGGTTTTTGCATATTCCTTGTTATTATCATGAGACTTCATAGAATACATTGTTGGGTATGAAAGAAATCTATTGCCTCATTGGAAGGCATTCCTATGTTTCTTCTGAAGCAACTTTGTGGATAATCTTCAGGTCATTAAGGACCATTGTGATTGACCCTTTTCGTGAGTTTTCTTTCTGATTCATGTGCTTTATTCTTCATCCCTTCAAAGAAGAACTTGTGATGTGTTGTAATCGTCATGTAAAATTTCATTATTATTGAGTATGCATATATTTAAGGTTTCATACCTATTTACTATAACATTATCGATATCAAATGTAGATATGCTATATAGCTTAAGCGCCTTTTGGTTTTCAGTTGCTTTGATCTATTAGAATCAACTAGGACTGTTGTTCCTCATAATTTTTTGTTTATTTTTTCTAATTCCTTTTATTATATGCAGATATCCCGTGAAGATTTGTTTTGTTTTTGTTAATAGGCCACAGTAGTTGATGGCTTCACCTGATGTCGATTCTCACTGGCCATCCTCAGCCGGCGAGACCTTTTGTGGATCTTTTAACATGCAATTAGAGGAAACCAACCCAGCCTATGTTTTACCTGTGCTGGAAAGGCCTACTTCTTCTATGTCCATTGGCTGTAACATCCCCAAGCCGCCTCTTCTTCCTGGTAAAACCCGTGCAGGAACCAAATATCCTAAAAAGCGCACAGATCGCAGTGCTGTGCCTAATCAAGTAAGAGATATGTGGGACAAGGTTTTTAAGGAAGGCTATGGCGCCGATGTTCATATTATCACAGAGGGCAATTCATATATTCCAGCTCATTGTAGTATTCTGGTGAGTAAATTGGACTTTGCCCTTTTTTGAATATGTGTCACCCTCTTCGGGATCTCATCTACTATTATAATAAATCTTTTTCGCTGATAAAAAAAACTTCTATGATTAGGAAACAACATCACTGTTGAATATTGAATTCTTAATTTAAAGCAAGCAAAATTCTCAGGAACTTCCAATTCGAGGATATAGTTAGTTATCAGCTATAATGTTTGTTTTGCAGAGTCTTGCATCACCGGTCCTCCGGAGTTTATTGCAGAAATCAAAAGCTAAAAATCACATCAGATGCATCAAAATTCCCGGAGTTCCTTATGAAGCTGTCTACACGTTCATTCGTTTTCTCTACTCATCCTGGTATGAGATGACTCAAGATCCCTTATCTTGTACTATTACTATTAGAGTTTTCTTTGTAAAGTCCTACATTCTTCCTTTTTATGCATGTGTGTGGAAGGGAGATGCATTTTGCATAAACTGGAGTTTTGACAGTTCGATTCACTATAAGTTATTTGTTACTTCTTACTAATTTGGCATCTTGTTGCAGCTACGAGAGGGAAGATATGAAGGAGTTTGTTCTCCATTTGCTGGTTTTATCACATTCTTATTCAGTTCCATCGCTGAAAGAAGTATGTATATACTTTCTAGAGCAGGATTGGCTGACCAAAGAGAAAGTGATCGATGTGCTTCAGTTAGCAAGGAGTTGTGATGCTCCACGGCTTGCTTTCATCTGTGTTCGTATGGTTGTGAAGGACTTCAAAACTATTGCTTCAACTGAAGGTTGGAAGGTGATGAAGCGTGTAAATCCTGCCCTTGAGCAAGAGCTTCTTGAATCGGTTGTTGAAACAGATTCTGTAAGTACATTTCTCTTATCTATTCGAAACAGTTTGTGTCTGTCTTAACTTGTGTCAATGCATTGGGGAAAATCTTGTCAACCCTTTTGAAAGGTGCTATCTATGTTACCATCACTTTTCTATTTAGCATACTATTAAGTGCCAAGTAGCATCTTGCAAATATTCATTGTAAGATAATGAACATGGTGTCTTAGCAGACCTTGTTTCAATTTTGTGTTTTCGCAATATAGTTATTTCATTTGTGTGTTAATTAGGACATCAGTTTTAATTTTTCATCAGAGGAAGGAAGAGAGGTTAAAGAAAACGGAAGAGAAGAAGGTATACTTGCAACTGCACGAGGCAATGGAGGCCCTGATTCACATATGCAGGGATGGGTGTAGGACGATTGGGCCTCGAGACAAAGTACTGAAAGGAAGTCAGGTTACTTGCAGCTTCTCCGCTTGCAGAGGACTTGAAACTCTGGTCCGCCACTTCTCCAATTGCAAGACAAGGGTCCCTGGTGGATGTGTTCACTGCAAGCGCATGTGGCAGCTTCTTGAACTGCATTCTCGCATGTGCAATGAGCCTGATTCTTGCAAGGTCCCTCTTTGCAGGTAAGCGTAACATTTCCATTAAGTACACAGATATACACCCTTTTACGTAATTGATAACAATGAAACATTCTGTTCTGTTTAGTTGTGATTGCCCTTAACACATGATAAGCAGCTGTCATATCTCATGCATAATCTTTTGTGTCTTGAAAGTTTCAATTGTCAATATGTGTAATGTGTTTGAGTGTCTTTAAAATTGCTCTACTGTTCATGATTGCTGTATAATGGGTGAGGCTCCAATGGAATGGCACACCCTAAGTGACATGGAATCTTCATGTTCAGTGTTCATAGTTGCAGAATGCATTTCTGGGTTATTGATTGTTGATCCATCTGTTGCCTTTAGTGGCTTATGGGAGCATAATTGACATTGCTGTATAAAATGATGTAGATTTCAGTCGGCTAGTTCGTGTTAGTGAGAATGATGTGCATTGGGACTTAAAGAATCCTTGATAGTCTGACCTCCTGTTCTCGATTTTTGTTGGAATATACCTTGAATCGAATCAGTTTTAAACCCCTCCAGATTAGGCAGTACAGTGGTCTAGCTGACCAGTCGGTGAGTCGGGTACAGAGACGAATCACCCGGGGGCGCGAAGAATCCCCTGACTCATAGTATCTGATGTTCAGACTTTGATAATCTGATATGAGTCTTATTTGAGCCACCTACTGGGTTAGGATTTCATGTTTCCCTTATCTTAGTCACTGTAGTATGGTTGAATTTGAATACTTGCTGATTGTAATATGATTCTCTCTGAAAAAGAATTCCTCTCCTCTACTTGTTAATGTAAATGTAATGTAAATATGATTATTTGCTTATGGTCTTTCTTGTTATAACAAAATCTGGATATAGTGGTGGTGACATGTTGGTATGTTGCAGGCATTTCAAAGAGAAAGTGAAGCAGCAGAGCAAGAAAGACGAGACGAAATGGAGATTGCTGGTGAGCAAAGTGATGGCAGCAAAGAAATCACTAGGGCCATTCCCACCCCCAACTCCAAGGCACTATGTCTTACTGTGACACCTTCACCTTTTCAATCCCTAACTTATGTTGATTCATCAGGAATTAGCTTCTAAAACTGTAAATCATAAGGATGTCCCATACCTGACTTGTAAATTACAGTCTCCATGAATTGAAGGAGCTTTTAGGAAGAGTCTTTGTTAATTGTGAACCTAATCAAATACATAATACTCAGTATTCTATAACAGAGAAATTGCATATACCTCCTCAAATAGATTATCCATATTAGGTGGATGGATTGTTACTTTTAAAAATTGCTCACACAATTTCAAGGAGTTTATACGAAAAATCACTCTCCTCGTTACACATAGAATTTGTAAAGACAATTTTAAGGAGTTTGAACGAAAAATTATTTTCCTAATACATAATCGTGTGATCTTCTAAAAGAAATTAAATTCCGTCACACATAAATATATTATCCTACAATTTTTTTCCCATACAATCCATAAATGTAAATATATGTTGTATAAAACAATTACTCAAACTAACTAGAAGTCAAAAGTTGATCCTTATACATAATTGGATATTAAATTCTAATACGGATATTATAAACAAGTTGACTATAAATTTGGTAGGCGACCAGCCACCAACAAAATCCAAAAAATCAAGATATTCTCTCATTTATAAATAAGATAAAAGAGAATTTACACGTCTTTCAAGTTTCAACTATACACGATTATTAAAATCACTTGCATATTTAAAAGTTAACTATATAGCGTATTCAATTAGGATTTTAATGGATTTTAAATGATTTTAAAAGTTTATAGATTCTCAAAGTTTACAAGATTATTTTAAGTCTTGAAAGAGTCGATAATTTTAATGAGATGACTTTGCAAATAATATTTTTAAAAACTTTTTTATATCTTCAAAAACTTTCAAAATCATTCAAAGTCATCCATTTTTCAAAATGATTTAAAGTTGTTGACATTTATAATACTTTTAGATTTTACAAGTATTTTTAAAATCATGATTGAATACCACACGACTTTAAAAATATTTTTAAAATCACGATTAAATATCACAAAAATTTTTTTTAAATCCATTAAAATCTTAATCGAATAAATCCCCAAATCACTGTCTAATTAAAAATTAATTTTTTATCATTTTCGTCGCCGGCGCCGCCGACGATGAAGTTTCAATGAAGTACAAATCAGAGTCAATAAAGGTAAAAGAAGATCTCAGAAATCTGTAAAAGAAGATTAACCCAGCGATCTTCATCAATGGAGCAATAAACTCCATAGCCGACCTTCATGAAGACGACACAAGGTTTGGCTCCACCATAACACTTCAACAGCAACAAGAAGAGCCGATTCAGCTTCAGTTTCGCTCTCTCTTGGCTCTTCACTGTTTGCTTCGAAATGGGTCCTCTGAGAAAATCACTTCTTCTTCTCAACCTCCGAGCACCGCCATTGTTGCTCCCACTCCAAGCTCCTCTCTCCTGCTTCCGCAGAATCGTCCGCTTCCCCAATCCGTCGAGACCCAGATCCCAAACAACTCTTCCCGATGTCCCAGAACTCGACCGTACCGTTTCTCCTTATCTGCTGAGACATCACTTCGCTAGCAAATCCATCACAGTCACTACCCATTTCCCCAATTCTTCGAACCTGCACAAACCCATTTACAAGCTCGCTTCGTCTCTCCAAGTTCCTGGGAAGTTCTCTCAGAGAGGATCGTTTTCGACCTCAGGCTCAGATCCGTCGGACCCAGAAGCTGGGACTTCGCCGATTGATGCTGGGTCTTCGATTCGGAAACCGATCAGTCTGTGGCCCGGAACGTACCACTCGCCGGTGACCAATGCTCTCTGGGAAGCGAGATCGATCATGTTCGAGAACCGAGTCGATGGGGATGGACTAGGTGAATTGGGGTCCAAGACTCCATCTCAGAGCAGGACTAGCATTTTGTACCAGTTCTCGTCTGATTTGATACTCAGAGAACAGTATAGGAGTCCTTGGAATAAGATGAGGATCGGGAAGTTGCTCGAAGATCTTGATGCTCTTGCTGGTACCATTGCCTTGAAGGTGTGTGGTAAACAGATTTTTTTTTAAAAAAAATTTGTGGATTCCAAATTGTGTGGTATGTGTTCTTTGGTTCATGATATTGGTACCCAGATGATATTTTAGCTTGCTATTGTTGCCACTTGTTGAAAAGATGATTTTGGGGTTGAAGCTGCTTAATTGCTTGTACTGAGTCATGGCTCATTGTGAGAAAGTTTTATGATTTTTTGTTCATTTGGTTTTACTTGTGGATCAGCACTGTGCCAATGAGGATGGGACAAGAAGGCCTTTGCTGTTGGTTACTGCTTCTGTTGACAAGATGGTTCTGAGGAAACCGATTTGTATTGAAACTGATGTAAATATAGCTGGTTCGGTTACATGGGTTGGACGGTCATCCATGGAGATTCAGCTGGAAGTGTCTCAGCTCGGTAAAGGTATTCGCTTGCGGCTTGCTAATGATTTTAAGTTGTCTTTTTGCACATTTATCAGCCTGATTGTTTTGTTGACATGAACTGGAATCGTCTTGTTGTTTTTCACCCTCATATGAATGTTGAAGCTAAATAACACCGGTAAACACGAACTCATTTGACCCAAGAGAAATAATGTTGTAGTTGTGTAACGTGTAGGTGGTAGTAGACTGTCATACATAACCTGAAACATCTTCAATTGATGATTAAAGAATTTGAGCTGTTCCAGGATGTTGCTTCATGTAGTTGAGTCCAAATTTCAAGTTGTTACTGTTAGCAGCAGCAAACTGTATTAGCTAGTATGAGTTTTCAAAATTGTTGCATGAATTGCACTGGGACATTTGAAGTATTGCATTACGTGCATTGCTACTCTATTAAATATGTATTCTTATCAGAAATTACATCTAATCTCTTTCTTGCATTCATACTCAATTTCCAGAAACCAAGAAATAGTCGAAGCTCAGCATGCTAACATGACATTAGTTGCTCAAGTGTGAACAACAATATCTGATTATCACTCTATTGTTGTATTGGCTGTCATCAACAGTTTGCTGTAATTGTCTTTGGCTTTAAAACTTCAGTGTTACTTTGAATAATTGCTTTGCCCGTATCTGACACCCCTGCAGTAGCCTTGCTAGTTTTGCCTCAGATTTCAAGAACTTAAGAATAAGTGTTACACATACACTGGATAGCTTTGATGGAAGAATTGTTTATGGACCTATTTGATTGCTTAAAATGGTCCACATTAGTAGTTTGTGTGACAGATAAAGCACAATATTTCGTATAGGGCCTCTGAAAAAGTTTTAAGTCATCATTAAAGAGAAGTTTATTTTGGGTGCTCAGTATTTTGACGAGGCCATCATATTTCATAGAACAACACAGCCAAATATATCCTTATTTGCATATTCTTGTTTCTGTTTCTTTGCGTATCTTTGTAAGTGTCTGCATAGTGTTGAATAGAATAATTGGAAAAAAAATCTAACAAAACTGGATTTATTTACTGAAAAGGATTGTTTTATCCGAAGAGTTCATGTTTTAGTAATTTTGGTGAGTTTTCATGGCCGCATGAGATCCTCCTATCGCATTTGCTTAAAAACTTTACGATGTAACTTCTTTTGCAGACAACCCAGATACCATGGACTCAGTTGCTCTTGTAGCGAACTTCACATTTGTGGCTCGTGATTCAAAGACGGGAAAGTCTGCTCCGATCAATCACATCTTACCTGAAACAGAAAAAGAAAAAATACTCTGGGAAGAAGCAGAAGAAAGGAACAAGATGAGAAAGAAGAAGAAAGCCGAATATAAAACAAACATAAATAGTGAAGACGTTAACAGGCTCCAGGCATTGTTGTCTGAAGGACGGGTGTTCTGTGACTTGCCTGCTTTAGCAGACAGAGATAGCATTCTTATAAAGGATACTTGCCTCGAGAACTCTTTCATGTGCCAACCACAGCAACGAAACATCTATGGGCGGATTTTTGGAGGGTTTCTGATGCAAAAAGCATTTGAACTGGCCTTCTCAACAACTTATGCCTTTGCTGGAATCGCGCCACAGTTTGTGGAAGTTGATCACGTTGATTTCTTAAAGCCTGTGAGTTGCTCCTTTACTGCCTTATAGAGTAAACATTAAAGTTGCATCAACAACTATGTAATGTAGCATACAACAAAATATTTAAAACCCATCAGTCTGTTCTGTTAGTCCTCCTAACGGCCAGGTCATGACCACCTAGCTTGTATCTCAGAATAGGAGTGTTACATAGTGTTCAAAAGGGGTTTACATAGAAGCTCATTAAAAGCAAAGTTTCAGCTTCTGTTGTGACATCTTCAAAAAGGGTTTACATAGAAACTGTTACGGTAGAGTCATAGTCTTGAGACACTGGCCGTGCAGTTTGTGAACTTAGCTTTGTCCAAGTTCATAGTCAAGAGTCTCAAAATTACCGGAACTGTGTTAATAGATGATGAAATTGAATATCTGTTATGCTGATGCAGGTTGATGTTGGAAATTTTCTCCGCTTCAAGTCCTGTGTACTATTCACAGAACTCGAGAACCCTGATAAACCTATGATCAATGTAGAAGTTGTGGCACATGTCACACGGCCTGAGCACAGGTGCAGTGAGGTGAGAACTATAAGCACATTCAATAGAAGTTGCATAGAAATTAGTCAACGATTACCCTTTTAAAGCATATATGGTTCTTACATTCTGGAACTGCATTCACAAACCGAACAGGTATCAAACAAATTCTACTTCACATTTACTGTCCCTCCCGAGGCCATGAAAACTGGATTGAGGATCCGCAACGTCGTCCCAGCCTCAGAAGAGGAAGGCCGGAGGGTACTCGAACGGATGGATGCTGAGGTTTCCAAGTTCACTATCTCCTAAATGAACATCTCCCATGTGAAGTCATTCTGGAAATGGAAACAACAACAAAAATAGAATTTGGAACTGACTCTTACATTGGAACGTACTCATATTGTGCAATAAAAATTGGCTCTGATTTAGGTTTTTGAGTTTATTCTGATAGGATTTGTTATTAAATTTTGATGGTGGATTTAACTCAATTTGTTTTGTTTTCTACTATCATATTCCTTTGCTTTTTGAGGCATGGCTCAATGTGATGAGCATGTCAGCAGCAGCTCAACATTACAAAAAATAGGTACATTTTGATACATTTTTGTCAACATATTTTCAAAATAGATCAAATCAAGCTCTACCAGCAAAACCAGGTTATTTCTTCCTGATATATTTCCCTGGTGTAATGTACATATAGATTTCATGTCATGTCCTGGAAGCTTATATTCTGATGCTAACCAGTATATATGACCAACTCCTGCAGGTATTTCCAGATTCAGCAAAAAAAGCCTCAAAGCTTCGTCATCTGAAATAGAGGCGCTGGAGCTTGGCTGCGCGCTGCACCAACGATAGTCCTCTCGTTGATCTTCCCAACCTCCTTGCACACTTTATCGAGCACAGAGAGGAAATCCCTGACGACCATGAAGATCCTGAACGGGTGAGCCTCTTCCTTACTCGAGTTTCCATGGAAATACTCAGTTATTTCCTTTACCATAGAGGAAGCAACCTTCTCTTGAGCTTGAATCCTCCCAATTTCCTCCTTTGCCCTCTTCAAGAACAAGCTCATCGACTCGAAAAATTTCCGGCTTCCCTCGTTCAATGTCACTACCTCCTCGATTTTGGATATCCCGTTAGCGAGCTTCGAGACTTCATTGCTCAGCACGTCAGAATCCATGGCAGCGGCTTTTTTTACGCTCGTGAGCTCTCTGCAGAGGCCAGAAACGACTTGCAGGCCAAGCTTCCTGAATTCAACGTCTTGGAGCGGAGACTGTTGAGAATGAGATTGTTCGATCCTTGAATCTTCGGGGGAACCTGTAAGACGATAGCCTTCAGCTTTGATGATCTCTTGCACGACGAAATGCAAGAGGGTTGTTTTCCCGTCAGCGCCCTTGACATCGACGAGCTTGAGGAGCGTGTCGAGCTTGAAAGCGTGGGCGTCGCCTCGATTTGTCCCAACGTTCATGCGGTTCCCGGTCTTGAGCACCGCTTCCAGAAGCTTTAGGAACATTCGGCTACTCCTAAGTTCCTCACAAGCTGCCTGGAATCGAATGTGCAGAGGTTTTCAAGAAAATGGCAACAAAAATGTCATTTTTACACAATTGTAGACCAAAACTATGAGTTTGTGACTTGAAGAGTTACCTGCAAAGTTTCGAAGGAATTGAAAAGGTATTGAGCCTCTGAATCGAAATTGGCTATGTAGCGCATTGCTTCGACCCTTTTAAAGGCGAAGGGCACGTCGAGCACAGCCTTGAGGAATTTCTCAGCCGGACCAAGCTTGAAGGGTGATTCGTCCTTGAACGCTATCAGTTTCCGCTCTTCCTCTTTAGTCGGAGCCATCTTCAACAAGCTCTCGAGAAGCTCAGTTCCGAGCGTGTCTGCATTTCCTGTTTTCAGGTACATAAAAGATGAGATTCAAAATCAAGAAACATTATCAGATCATTTTTCGTTACCTTCAAGAAGAGCTTCACAGACTTCATCAATGGTGACATTGAGCGCCCTCAGCAAAATGGCAACGTTCTGAGACTTCTTCGGGTCGAGAACTCGATTCTCTTGCTGTGCCGTGGGGAAGACTTGTCTCTGAACGTCGTCTCTTGGAGGCGGATTCGTGGCGTTCACGGTAAATAGAGTCTGTATCATTTCCTCATTCAATCTACAACAACCAATGCACAACAAGTTGTTATTATACATGGAGAGTGATGATTGATTGAATGTAGAGAATCATCAAAATCTCACTGGAAAGAGCTGGGTTGGATCTGATCCCACACCATGGCCCGATCGGAGCTGGCTCGAACCTTGTCCCAGTGTAAAGGTTTCAGCTTTGCCCTCGGAGTTTCGGTTGCTCCACTGTTTTGGGCCAATGGAGCTTCAGCAGGTGAAAATGGAGCTGGGTTTTGTAACTCAACCGGTCTCGAGGGCGCCACGAGGAGCGGAGGCCCTGAAAAGGGCTCCTGAGGAGTTCTCGGAGCCGCAGGAGCTTCCCAGAACCTCGCCGGAGGAAGTGGCGGAGGCGGTGGCGCCAGTTTCATGGGTGTGAACTGCTGTGGACTGCCACTGCCACTTAGAGTCCTCGCCGGAGAATTATGGGTTGTCCCGGAATCGAGATTTGGAGAAGAAGACGACACGGACGGAGTCGCCGGCTGCGCCGGCGGAGGAGGAGGCGGAGGGCGGGTCGGAGCTGGGCGGTCGGCGGGTGAGTTGGGTTTTCGGATCTTGGGGCTGCTAGATGCAGAACCGGAATGTGGGTACGACGGTGGTGTCCGAGAACTGATGGTTGCGGCGGCTCCATAGTCGCCGCCGTCAAGGAGGTTCCTCGGGGTCGAAACGGTGCGTTTCGGGCTCTCCCTCCCGCCGAGAGAAGCTCTGGGCGAGAAGAACTCATCTTCCTCGTCCTCCTCGTCGGAGGACGAGGTGGGTCCCGCCCCGGCGTTCCCGGAGCTCCGCCTGAAGACGATTCTCGGCAGCGGAGGGAGTGGCCTGAGCTCCGGCGAGTCCAGCTTCCGGTACGGCGGCGGCACGGTGGAAACGCCGATCCCGATCCCGACATTGCCGGAGTTCACGACGCTCGCGGCCTCGTCGACGCCCCTGGAGCTCACCAGGGTCCCGAGGTAGAGGAACTCGGAGCTGTTGTTCGACCCGACGCTGCGCGGCGGCTTCCGGGAGGCCCCGCCGCCGCTGCCGCTGCTGCTTCCGCCGTCGGAGGTGGCGGTGTTGGGGGGGTAGAGGCGGAGTCCGTCGGACTTGTCGGGGGCGGGGAAGTGGGTTTGGCGGCGGCGGTAGTAGAGTACTGCGGCGGCGGAGGCGGCGATGAGCGCGGCGGAGAGGAGGGACACGGCGACGGCGATGGCGGCGAGCTTCCGGGAGAAGGGCTTCCCCGGGGAGGGTCTCTGGGGGAAGAGGAAGGTGGAGATGTTCGCCGGAAAAGTGGCGAGCACCGCCGGAGCCGGCGGCGGAGGAGAGGATCGGAAGTTCTGAAAGAAGGGTTTTGAGGGAGTCGCCGGAGTGGAGGAGAAGGGCTGCTTCGGAACTCCCTGAGGAGGAAGGGACGAGATCGCCGGAGGGTTCGCCGGCGACGGAGATGTCTCCAGGGGAAAGAAGGGCTGGTGGAGGAGCTGCCGGCGGTGACCGGCGGCGCCGGTAAAAAACAGAGCTTGGAGGAGGAGGAAGAAAATGGTGGGCGTGGAGGTGAAGAAAAATGGTGGCTTTTTTGTGGGTGTGGAAGGTTCCATGGAAGATGAGTGGTGAGTGACTGTGTTGTGCTGTGTTGTTGAAGAAGAAGAGGAATGGTAGGTTTCAAATAAAGACCCACTCAGAGTCTCTGTATTAACCCATTTGAACACTGTTTCAGTTATTGCTTTTGACTACATAAAAAGAAATCAAACAAACACTCATAAATGATGAAGAAGAAGAAGTAACAGGAGCTGCATATGACTCTTAACGAGCCGAGCTTTTAACTTAGTCCATTTAATTCGACTCATTAAACTCTTAGTTCATGTTTATTATATTTAAGTTTGAACGTCATATATTTAGTTCACGTTTATTATATTCAAGTTGAACGATTTTTAAATAAAATTTAGTTTTGAATAATTACAACGTCACTCTATTCTACTCGAAATCTCTGTTCATCTTATGCACCCAGTAAAATTAAAAGCTAAGATGTTTTTTTTAAAAATATTTATGTGCAAGCTGCTGGAATGTCCTATTGAAGATATGATTTAATTTGTTTAATAAATAAGTCATTAATAGCATATTACTATGTCTAGCTTCTAATGGTTCTCTCATTTAATTTTATTGAAAGAAAAAACATTTTTCTCATAGATACTCTAATTTTTCATATTGCTACAGAAAAATATTCAATTGCATTTTTGATATTTTATATCAACCTTGTGTTGGAATCTCTCATTCACATCATTTGTGATAAATTGAAATATTAAATATTTATAATAAAAATTGGACCAGGGTGAATGAAAATGAGATAAAAATCAAGTATATTTATTTGTTCAATATATATTTTATTTCATATGATTAAAATGTATTTTTTAACATACAATAAAAATAAATTAATAAATTAAAATACAAGTTTTTATTTAATACTACGTCATTTTCCCTCACTACTCTTGAACCCACCCTAGACTAATCCTAAAAAGGTACAAACATGTGAAATTCTAACATCATCACAACTCACTTGGTTCTCTCGCTCCTTGCTCGCAGAGCGGTATACCGTATAAAAAGAAAAAACACATTTTCTTAAGCTTTAACATATTCTTATTATTTTGTTTCGAGCAGTATTCAACCATAAGTACTCTTAGAAGCGAGCAGACAAAGTTCAAGAAATTTAAATCGAGTTGGTAAATTTTGGAAAGAGATGTAGAACTGAATTGTCCATTCTCTCCAAAACCCAATTACGAAAACTCAAAATGATACAGTGCTAAGTGTCAACCACTGGCCACGCTCAAGCTGGTGCTAAAATTCGAGTTAGATTAATACATAAATAAGGTAAAGAGTTTATCTTAATCAGGTTCAATAACTGTGGAGTTGCTGTGTGTGAGAGTGACAATATTCTTACACAACCACAAGACATCATCAAAATTCTGTCATTTTACAATAAAGATGAGCTGTGTTTCACTGTCTCAGGAGCCGAGTCGCGATACGACGTCGTATCACCGTCGGTGAAGGGACCGAGTGCCCGGAAACAAGACAAAGCGTGGCTCAGTAAACCCGTGATTCACGCAGGCCATCGCTGCACAGGATCTCGACACGTGTGCCTTTTGGGGTGATGTGCCCTCTGATGCTGCAGTGGACTCTACCTCCATTTGTCAACAATTTTCACTGAATTCTACGTATTTATTCCTGACCCAGAAAATTAATTAATCATATAATTGTCTCTTTTTTTTGCTTTTAATTTGAAGTAATGGAATGATCGAAAAGTAAAAAAAAGGTGCAGAATATTTTTTGGGGATTTTATTCATTTTTAAAAAAAAATAAAGAAGGAAAAGAGTTGATATTTTATGAGGAATATTTAGGATCTTGTGTTGTGGCGGTGCTGAAAGTGGAAGTGACAATCGAATTTAGAGTGAGTTTTTTGTAGATTCTTGATTTTAATTTTTTTTTGAATAAAAACGAATTTTATTAATTAAATAACAACTAACTCGGCATCAAACCGGACAGCTGAATCTCCAGATGGTGGCACAGATCCCTCACTATAATCTCAGCTACTGTTATTTAAAACAAACAAGGTCAATTCGTGAGACATTTGATTACGAGCAAATTTAAGAACAGAAGTTTCGATAATGAATAGTACGCAACACCGTTCGCTAATGATTCTTTTAAAGTTGTTCAACTCGACCCGTTTAGCATCAAGTAGAGTCACGGCCTCCAACTCATACGGATGGAGAAACCCCGTGATCTTGATGCAGACCGAATTAAACCAGTTTTCTCGATCAACCCTGCGATCAATAATCAATATGAGTATCGCGAAATTCAAATCCTCTCAGCTCATTGAGTTTAACCGGATCAACCCATTGACACATTATTTGTTTAATTTTATGTTTTTATCCTCTACATATTTTGGGGGAGAGAAAATTTAGTCTAAATATAATTCAGGATATCATATTTAATGACAATATTATTTTGAACACTAAGCTTATAATATAAGTTATTGATTTTATTTCACTACTTAACTTAATTAATTTTATATCCACATACTTTTCAGAACATCAATTTTGATATCTTAATAGACAATACATTTAACATATTAAACATCGTATTAGTAGTGTGAAGTTATATTTCGAATGAACACTATAACGATTTGAACCTCACACTATTAACAACAGGGTATGAATTTCGAAATTCGTTGTAAACAGAATAATAAAGAGTTAAAGGATAAATTTAAAAAAAATAATGTGAAATTGATACTCATGTCTTCAAAATTATGGCCATGTGTATATTATTTAAATAATTAAATCCAAATATATCTAGATGACCATTTTATTTTAATTTTTAATAGTCTAAGAGTATTAGTAATTTTGTACTGTCCTTGTACCTATACTTTTTTGGGTACCTATATTGGTTGGCCTAACATAAATATTTATTATGTGTCAAAGTGTATGTTGAACCAAAAAATAGAGTATATATAGCACACCTATTTTTGTACCCATAATGGCCGCCAAAATTTGAATTATTGGAGCCATAAGTTTATAAAATCACATTATAGTGCTAAATATATTACTCTTAAAGTATAGCAATTAATCAATTATATTTAAATGATTAGCTAACTTGATATCTTCTTGCTAAAAACAAAAGGTAGTGTAGTATTCAATAATATTAGAGTTACTTTATTTCATTTCCATAGGCTCTACATTATTTTTGCCAGGCTTTGTTTGTGTCACTATCAATGCTTTTTTTCAAGAAAAAATGATATATAAAATAGGAAGCATTATGAGTTTGTTTTGTGCAAAGGTCGTTTTTCATGGTAGTGACATCTAATTTATGTTATATGGGTTAATACAACATATGTAGAATAATCTCTCTCATTGTGAAAGTTCGTTGGCATTGAAATTTTTCTTAAATACCCACGATTTTTATTAATTTGTAATTCAGTACAAAAATCGATTGGTTCCGTTAGGGTAATTATATGTTGTGTATTATCAACGATTGATGTTGAATTCGGCAAAATTATGTCTTGAGAGTTATATCTCGGAGACCCCTAACACAAATAGATGCGACGCATCGCGAGTTTCATCCAGATTCTCCTTAATACGATTTCTTTCAAATTCATTAAAATTTCATATATTATTCTTGAATGCAGATTACATAATTTTAAATATATATAGGGACATATTTAAGTGAGAACCAAGAGTTGCGTGAGAACTTGTGAGAACCACCCAAATGTAACGATGGGGTGTATTTTTTTATAACCTATAAAGAAAAGTGTTACCCGTCGAGGGGAGGGGCGTTACGATGAATTAGAAGAAAAAAAGTTATTTTTTTCTCAATCATAATAATGTTATGGAAATACATGTCATAATAATGGAGAACACGGGTATGAAAATGCACGACATAATAATAAAAATACATGACATAATAATGAAAATACATGACATAATAATGGAAATACATGACATAATAATGAAAATACATGACATAATAATGGAAATACATGACATAATAATGGAAATACGGTTCTAACAAGTTTGCACCAGATCATAATCCTATATACATATATATAATTTTAAAGTTATACATGATTACAATTATCCCTATATACATATATATAATTAAGGTGTTATGGTAACACACTTCGAAATTTTGATTGAACATACATTTTTATAGAAATTGACTAAAATACCTTTATCATGACACCGCAATTGGTGCGTGCTGCCTTAACCATGCATATGGCAGCACACTCTTTGTAACTGCGCTGCTATCATCTTCAAATGGTGTAGTGCTGGTAAAAGTGTGTGTTAAGTGTTAACTAAAATAAAAACATGTATCATCTTTGCAAAATAAATTTATAATAAAGTACCTAGATATTATTTTTGTTGACCCAAAAATATGGAATGTGTAAAGATAAAGAATAGCACACCCATGATGGCCTACAAAATTTGAATGACTGAAACCGTACACTGTACAATCATATCATATAATAATATAATTACTCTTATAAATATTTAAATTATTAGCTAACACGTACAATATCTTCTTGCCAATAATATAAAAGGTAGTATATTGCGCTATAAACGAGTCGAGTTTTTAACGAGCTACTCGAACTCGGCTCGGTAAATATTTGATTCGGGCTCGTTATGATTGAGCTCGAGCTCGAGATTGAGCTCGTTTAATAAACGAGCCGAGCTCGAGCCTAACATTTTAAAGCTTGATAGGTTCGCGAGCCAGCTCGTTTAATATTTATTGAATTATATAAATATATTCATAAAATACTTATAATAGAATTAGACAAGTCAAACCAATTTCAGGTTCGCTCATTTATTATTTAATGAATTATTTATCATTTATTTAATTTTTAATTAATATTTGTATTTAAATTTAAGCGAACCAAATCGAGCCGAGCTCGAGCTCGTATATTTTATTTCAATCCGAACTTGAGATTAGTTGTATAAACTCGTTCGAGCCCAAACCGTGTTCGAACTGAACATTTTTCCACGAGTCGAGTCGAGTTTTGGCAAAATGAAGCTAGCTCGTTCATAGCAATTGCATGAATTAAAGATGTATATTGCACTAATAATTACAGTATCATGCTATATTTTATCTTATTTGCATAGGCTCTGCATTATTTTTGTTAGGTTTTGTTTGTGTCACCATCAATGCTTTTTATCCAATAACAAATAATATATCAATTCTGAAGAAGGACCATTTATTTGTTTTGTACAAATGTAGTTTTTTTTTATCAACATGACATCTAATTTATAAATTTGGTTTTTTTTATTATACTTAATAAACCCATTCGTAATCATTGATTAATATTAAGGATCAGAGCTCTAAATTAGTTTAAAATTTACCATTTTCCTCATATTTATTTATTTGAAATAATGTAAAGAGAAAAAATATTGAGCTAAAAAGAATAATTTAAATTTAAGCATGCCTAAATATGAAAAAAAAAGTAGAAGACAAAATTGTGAGTATTATGGTAAAACTGTAAAATGATTGGTAGAATAAAATTTTGGAGAAATCTGGCCGTTGGTGAAATAAACGGTTCTGATCACGCAGCAAATCTCGATGACGTGTAGATAGATTCCATCCCAGGCCCCACCAATAGACTAATATAGATGGCCACGTGTTCAACATCTATAAGAGGTTCACAATTATTTGAACGGTCAGGATCGCCCGCGTCGATTCCATCATCGTCTCCTTCGTTGCCGTCGTCTTCGTCTTCGTCTCATCAATATCACAGACCAATCTCTTTGCTTCTTACCAAATCTTCGAATTCGTCTCTCTCCCAAACCCTCCAATTCTGGGTATTTTCTATTGAATTTTACTGGGTTATCGACCTTTAGTGCCCTAAAGCAAAATTTTCTCTCTGGATTTGGAATTTCCCATCGTTTTCTCTTGTGGGTGTATCTGAAAATGGGCAAAAATCAAGCTTACAAAGCTATGCAGAGATCTAGGGTTGGCTCCAGCTCTGGTGGACCCGACGAGGTCGAAGACGGCTTGGTTTGTACCCTTCCATTCTACTCCACTCTGCGCGTTCGCAGCTTCTCGATTCCTCGCAACCCTAATTTCAGTTTTTGAGCTCGACTTTGTTTGTTTGGTGAATTTTGGTGTTCAGCTACTTGTGTTTCGTTGTTAGTGTTGAAATTTTGGTGTTCCTGCTTAATGGGTTTGCTAGATTTTGTTCTATTTGTATGAAATTGATGTGCTTTAAACTGCTCTGAAATTGTGCTGTGAAGTTTGCAACTTTTGAATTTGAACACTTAGAAATTTACTTATTACATTGCTAGACATCAGTTTTATGCTAAGAGGTTGATTGGAGTTTATTACATTGCTAGACATCAGTTTTATGCTAAGAGGTTGATTGGAGTTATGTAACATACTGACATGGTTCCTTAGTTTCTTGAGATGTAGATGCACGTTACTGTTTTAAAATTTATGTTACTAGCAGACAGTGTTACCTTATTATTCCCTCATACGGGTGTTTAGGCTGCAATGTGGTTTCCTGGTGATGAACAATAGAGAATGTTGTAGGAGACTTCTGGATGCTCTTTTATATAGTCCGCGTTTTTCCATTAGCTATTCAGTCCATGTTGCCATCTTGTTTGGTTGATGTTTGTTTCCTTAATTTTCAACAGCTCCTTGGTTCCGAGCTTTGAGTGTATCCGTTTATGTTTTCTTTTCACTCTTATGCTTGTAAGTTGTATGTGCTGCCCTTATTTTTCGAATGTTCACTCTTTCGTTACTAAGAAAAGAAGAGAAAAGGTTGTGTAGAAGAATTTTAGCTACGAAATCCCAATCAACTAGAATCTTCTATTAATTTAATAAATGATGGAATAATGCTGCAACTAGCAAACGGGCCATCCAAAACCTAACTGATCTCACTAACAGGCGGGCTTAATGTTGTATCGACAAACATTATCGTGTCATCCTCGTTTAAAAATTAGCAGCTTATGAAGACCAATCTGTTTACTAATGGAAATCACAGGAGTTTTACCTTGTTATTATCTTATAATATGGGAAATATTGTACCCAAAATAGCAGCATTATTGCTTATGAATCAGTGACAAACATGGATTACAATATGTTTATCAGGAGAATTACGTATATTTATGATATGTATTATTTATTTTATTTGATCATTTCTGATGAGGACGGTCTCAGGTGGATGGTTCATTTCATTCTCCAGAGTGGCATGCTGCTCGTATGGCTAGCCTTAAAACTTCACACACACTTACATGGGAAGAATTTAAGAAGAAGCAAAAGGTAATGTGTTAGTTTGCTTGTATTTGTTAGAGGTGCATACAATTTGCTCATGTATGTGTATGGAATCTAAATTGATGCATGCTTTTTAGTCTGACTCTGTACTGTTATATTATTTTGTAATCTATCACAAACTTGTAAAATATAAATATTAATTTCTCCAAATCATTGTGTCAAATTTAAAGAACGTCCTATTTTTATGATAGAAACCTGCCTAAATGCTTTCACAAAAAAGTTGTGTATTTTTCCCCTTTCTTTCAACTTTCAAAATTTACGTGTCACACAAAATAGTCCTGGTTACTTATTCTACGATATCTGCTCTCAGGCCAATGAGTTGGGCACTTGCTTATATATGAGGCTGCCTTGTATCTGAATCCAAACTCCAGTTATTTATATAATACATGTAACAAGACCTGACGAAATCTGAAACACTGTATCACTGATGGTATGGTGGTACATTGTGACATGGTAAAAAGATCGAATTTACTCTTTTCTTTGTATCACTTGCACATTTGAGTATTTAATATACATATATGTTCCTGCTCATTTGTGCATTAGTGTGTGTGTGCGCGCGCGTTTTCCCATGCACGTACAAACATTTCTTCATAAAGACTGTTTTACAGAGATATATGGATGTTGTTATGTGCATCTTGTTTCCTTGCTTTTCTTACTATTCACGAATCGAGCTGTGCATGTTTCGCTTAGGGTGCAAACATTTTCCCTCTGGCTGAACTAGTTTTTGCATATCATGATATTTGTTATTTTTGGTAAGATGTGGCTTTAGTCTAAGTAGTTATATTAGATTATTCCAATGAAGTCTCTAAGGTTGATCTAGATCCTTCCATGTCCTACCATATGATGTTGCATGTCGGTTTGTCCTACTGTTTGGGTTCTGTCATTTATCTAATCTAAAGTTATAGTTCCTTTAAACAAATGTAATATTTTTACAATTTTATCGTCAGATAGCACTCTTTTTAATCACATTTGTTTTATATGTCGATTTCATTACATTTTTCCCTGTATTTATCTGATGAATTAGGAAGATGAAATGAAGAGGGGTGAACTTGAAGCGGATAAAGATAAAATGATGAGAGAATACAGAGCTCAACTGGATGCTGAGAGGGCCCGCAAGCTTGCCCAAGGAAGAAATCACTCCAGTAGCAAGTCCAGTAACAAAAAGAGTATGTTTAAAGATAACCTTTGACATGTTTTGTGTTAACTTCAATACCCATTCGCTCACTCATTACTTGGAGCTGATATGATCCTTGCAGGTAGAAAGGACAAAGACTCAAAGAAGCGAACGGAGAAGAAGAGAAAGGTACCTAGATGCTAGATCACAAATTATACAGTGAAGAATATGGGGAAAATTGCAAAAAGTGCCCTATAATATGACACCTTTGGAAAAGGGTATTATGTTGCAATTTTTTGCAAAATGCGTGCATTTTTTATAAAAATAATGAAATTACCCCTGAAACTAAAAATTATTTTTTAAAAAAAACAATATATTTTTGAAAGTTTTTCTGTTTTTATTATTTACCTAAAATTTGTATGATCAAATTTTGTAATTTCATTTTTTTGTTATACTATTTTTAAGATAAATTTATGTTATAAAAGGCTTAATTCTTAACTTCATGGGAAATTTTGTTATTTTTGTAAAAATACACACATTTTGCAAACAAATGCAAACAACAGAGCAACTTTTTGCCTTTAACAAGCAACACAACACCCTTTTGCAAAAATGCCATATAATAGGCACCTTCTTCTTGCAATTTTCTCAAGAATATGTCATTCATGATTTTGATGTGCATTGCATGCTTAACTGGGTTTACATAAGTAGCTCAAAAGGTCAACTCTAAAATTGACTACAGGGAAAATTAGAAGCATGAGAGGGAGAGATTAAACCCACATGGATTTTTTTTGAAAATAAAAAGGGAAGAGTCACACCTAATTAACAAAGTCTAGACTTTTATTTTGGAGCCTGACCTAATGTATATGGCCATTTTACTGGTACAGGAGGCAAGTTATGCTCTGATCTGTTCGTTGTTTCTACCCGATCGTTAGCTTATAGCTCTAGCGATTCGGCAGTGTGCATTGTAGGGTAGAACCATACTATCCCAACTTTCATTTTTAGTAAATGGGCCCGAAAGACACGTGGTTAAAATTGGACCTATTCTAACAATATTTCAATCGACATAGGATCTTTTTGAGCTAATTTATTGTAGCTTGGGACTAAATTATGCTCACCATGTCTTTCCCAAACTGAAGTTACCATTATCTAATATTACAGCACTCAAGAAGGAGATCATCCGATTCGAGTTCGTCGAGTTCGTCTTCTGATTTTTCAAGTAGCGATGACGAAGAGAGGGAATCTAGAAGATCGAGGTCAAGGTCAAAGAGATCAAAGAAGGAAAAGAAGCATAGGTCAAGAAGTAAGCGCCCCAGCAGCGATGACAAAGAGACCGATGGGCCCGTTCCGCTTTCAAGGTTCTTTGGGAATGTGAAGAGCTGAGGACTCTTCAATACTAAGGCAAAGGGTGTTTTTTGTTTCCTTCATTTGCTCTGACTAGGGTCTGAATTCCCCAGCCATTGCTTGAAGAAAGAAAAACAAACAAGTATATTCCTTTTTTTGTTAGGCAGCATTGGATTAAGTAAATGTACAATATGAATTGATTTGACTGTTGTAGACTTTCTTCATCAGGGAGCTTCATTTCTTGTGTTGTTAAGGATTAGTTTTGGTAATTGCCTTCATATTCTTGTGGAAATTTGAATCCATAGATATTGTTTCTTTACCATACTATAAGACAACAGTGCACTATCCTATGAACAATGTTTCGAAAATCTCAGACTCATCTGATTAGGCTTGCCCGACTAGTACATAAGGGCTGATCTACAAAGACCTATTCATGTTTTTAACATGTACCTAAAATAAACGGAAAATGGAAAAAATGTGTTGTAAGGTAGTGTGAATTTTGATTTTTAATAATAAAAATGATGAAATTGCCTTATAATTAAGAATTATTTTTAAAAGTTTTTCTTAAAATATATGTTCATTAAAATTTGCATAATCAAATTTTATAATTAAAAAAAATCTTAATAATTATAAATTTTGCTGGCAATTTCTTTTTTTTTTTGTTGTAAAAATACACACATTTTGTACTTGCACAAAAAATCAAAGTTCACAGACCCTTTTGTAAATGTTTGACAGTATAAGTCACCATTTTGCCATTTTTCCTAAAATAAATTGACTTTCAAAAGTAATTGTAATTCATGTGATTCATTTTGAGGATTTTTCACTCAGATGGGTGCCTTATTAGAGATGTATAGAATAAAGGTCAAGAATAGTTATTGTTTGAAGAAAATTCAAATACAGACAATTTCGACAGTTCCCAATTCATTGTAAATTCTTCCCAAGACAGAATGTTTCAAGTTCAGGATGTGGATGAAACATATATGTACATGAAATCAATTGCAGAAACATAAAGAATGACAATCACACTAAACAAAGCCAAAACGATCAAATAGCGACTTTTCAGGATTGTTGATACTCGGGGTTAAAAGCAAGAGCCTCCCGATAAATTAGTTCTTTCATCTGCTCTTCTGTCAACGCGTGTTGCTCAAAGTCGAAGTTGAAGGGATTCATGCAGATTGGCTCGTCACTGATGTCATGCAGAGTTGTTAGATAAGGATGGGCCAGTGCATCCTCAACTGCAGGACACGAGATTCATAAGCATCAGAGCAAAAACACGAATCGATACCAGAATGATCACAAAAGAAATTGTTAACCATCATAGAAATACCAACGGAAACACTTGATGCAAGCTATAAAGCACTAAAACTGGAAGTGTTATAGTAAGATTATCATTTTTCTTGTAGCAATATTTGCACATACACAACAAACTAAAAAAGGGAAAAGTACAGATAAATACACTAAACTATACACATTTTCCACTTAGCTGAACCTCGCTAAGATTTAGGTCGTTTAGATACACTGTTTGGATGGAAAAAAAGTATTTTTGAAAGTGAAAAGACAAAAATGCCCTGGGTAAAAATCAAAATTTCAGACCTAAAAATCTAAAATTAGTTTTTTAGCTTTGGAAATTAGATTTTCATTTAAAGGGCATTTTAGACTTTTCACTTTAAAATTTAACGTTTTCCATCCAAAAATGCTAACGGTGTCATCTAAATGACCCTAATCTTAGTTAGGTGTAGCTAAGTAGAAAATGTGTATGGTTGGGTGTATTTATCTGTACTTTTTCCTAAAAAATATACCAAATCTTGGTTTCAATTGCCTAATACACTAGAGGACATGCAATGTATAACTAGTGTAATGACAAGTATACACATACTAAAACTACAAAAAGGCATTTTAATTACAGAACCAGCATTATATGCTCCCACTTTTTTACCCATAAGAATAGATGCTGCATACCATCAGGAATAGTCATCATTCCTACTGTAATAAGGAGAGCAATTAGGAAAATGAACTCACCGGTAATCCTCTGTCTAGGATCAAATGTCAACATCTTTTCAATGAGATCAATAGCTGCAGGCTGAACATGAGGAAACTTTTGAATTAACGACTGACGCTGGTAAACAGGGAGTTGTCGGATGTATCTTTTTGCATTTTCATTCAAAAATCCCAACTCAGCCTCTGAGGGAGTTCCAATCAGCTGCAGGATGGAAATTAATTACATATTTATATGGGTGTACACGGACATCATGTATAGTAATACCAGATACTATATTCAATAAGATAGCAATTTGAAAATAATAAACATGTAAGTTTGGTACTCATTCCACAGACTTGTTAGGGAACTGAAGTGAAAGTTTACTATTGATATCCAATTGAAGGAACTCGGATTTACTTAATCCCCAATGCACTACAACTAGAATTCACCATAAGGAATAAACAAAGTTTTAAATGGATGCGTAACTTCATTGAGTGCAAGTTTTTTTCCTCAACAGGACAATATCCAAACCCGATGCAATGACACTCGTTACCTTCTCCTATCAATAACTATATCAATAATGAATCTGTGCTCCGATTCTAAGTGACCAATTCGACAGGAATTTCGATGATTAAGCGGAATAGATAGATCTCATTTTGGAATTCAAAAGCATAAATGAAAAGAAACATGCCCGATCCAAATTCGAACTCAAACACATAATAATGCGTGAGTGTTGCAAATATTTTTTTTTATCAGCATCGTTGCAAAATAATTTCTTGCGATACAAAGAATGATTAGTATTACCTCCATTAGCAAACGTAACTGATGCACGTGATCCCTTCCCGGAAACAAAGGTTTCCGGTCCATTAATTCCATGAAAATGCAACCCACCGACCACACATCAATAGCTGCAGTGTAATCGGATGAGTTCAACAGAAGTTCAGGTGCCCGGTACCATCTTGTAACAACGTATTCTGTCATGAAATCAGTTTCAGAGGTAACACGAGCTAGCCCAAAGTCGCAAATTTTTAAATCACAATTAGCATTCAACAGAAGATTGCTAGGCTTCAAGTCCCTGTGCAGAACATTTGCAGAGTGTATGTATTTCAACCCACGTAGTATCTGATACAAGAAATACTGCATACAAACATTGAAACAATAGTTATGTTGGCCATGACTCTGGTTGTAATAATACGGTGATTAATATCAATGAGAATAATTTGAGGTGAACAAGCAAGAAAGAAGGAAAAAATAAAAATTTAGTAAATGAAAAGGGAAATATCCCAATTCACTTCGCTAGGTATGCATTACAAATTACAAATAGCCCAATTGTAACTTCTCATCTCTGGACCGACTGGACTGGAATAAAAAATCTATAATTTAGAAAGTATAGAAAAAACAGCATAAAATCGGCCCAATTGGAACTTCTCATCCCTGGACAGACTGGTAATAAAAAATCTAAAATTTAGAAACGTAAAAATGGCATAAAATCTAGTTTGACTAATCTTTTGTCCTTTCCCGTCTAAACATATAAACATTAATCTATAAGAGGTTGGTTTAATTCAATTTATGATGTATTAACAAATAATGCATCGTCAAATTATCCTGAAAACAACGACAAACTTAAAGTAAAACCTGACAGTGCTCCTCCGACAGTCCTTGATTTGAACGGATTATTTGATGGAGGTCGGTGTCCATTAGTTCATAAGCTATGTAGACATCATTAAATACCTCTCTCTGAGGTGGTGGGATTATATCCCTGATTGCAACAACCTGCACAACAAATAGTATCATCAATAAAACACGTCTTGTGCAGACAAAAAGAGGATAAGATAAAAGCCAAAACAACATCTATAAACAAAAAGGAAACTACACAGAGGTAGTATCTTAAGTTAATGGAAGTCTGATACGTGCAAGGCAAAACGACAAAGCATTGTAAATTTGCAACAGTTGGCCAATAAAGGAATTTGAAAAGCTACCGAGAAACTGATGTTATCCCAATTTAAATTTACACCTAGTTATCCAATAACGGCAACAATTAAATGATGAATGCCAAATTTATCATCAAAACTTCAACAAAGCAAATCACACAGACATCACTCACTGACATTTTCATGATCCAAATGCCGAAGCAGCTTGATCTCGCGGAGAGTCCTCTTGGCGTCGATTTTGTTGTCAAACGTATTCGCAATCTTCTTTATCGCCACACTCTCGCCTGTCTTGGAATTCAAAGCAGAACTGAAACCAACGATTTCCAGCCAAACAAAACAGAACCCATCAATCACCAAACCAACCCACACCAATTACAAAACCACAAACACAAAACCACCAATTTCATACAAACAAATGGACATCAACATTAGCATCTAACCCAACCCAACCCAACAAAACAAAACAAGCACAAATTCCCCCAAACTCCCACACAAACAACAACACCTCAAAAAGGGTCCACAAATTGCAGATTCCACAACACAACACACAAATTGAAAACGACAGCAGCAACGAAGAGAACGATAAGAGAGAAGAAGAAGAAGCACGAACCAGACGATACCGTAAGCGCCTTTCCCGATGGGCATGATTGGGGGCTTGTACTTGGCGGTGACTTCGAATATGTTCCCGAAAATGTTGTACTGAATGAATCTGCCGCCGTGACTCAGCGTCGCCGGAATATTCTCTGCCGTCGGCGGCGGAGCCTGGCCGGTCGCATCCGTCATCTCGCTGTCCGCTCCTCCGTGCATTTCTGATTGAAAGCCCAAGAATCGGGAAATGGGTATCGATCGATCGGTTCTTGATCGCGCTTGTTTGGGTCAACAGATCTGAAAAATCCGATCTTGAGCTCTCTCTCTCTCTCTCTGGTTCTGTAATTGCTGTGTGACAGAGAGGTCCTTTTCTCGTTTTTCTGGTTTTTTTTTCCGTTTTATAATTTATCCGTATCATTATTGGTTTTTTACCATTATGAGTAATATATTATTATTTAATTAAAACCTTCAAAAAATACAGTGAATTTATTATAAAATGGAAATGTAAAACAGGTGGATACGGTTTGTATGTAGATTGAGTTGATATTGTCACCCTAATCTCTATGAAAGTATAGAGTTAACAAACACTTAAAACATACTATTAAAAGATAATGACAGTGTTGTAAATGGTGCCGCCGTGACCGAGTCGTGGCACTGAAAATCATAAGAATTTTCACGCATTTATGTCGGTTTGAACTTATATTGAACTGATTTAATTTGAGTTGGTTTTGAACGATTTAGGCCAGTTGTGTCTGGTTCAGACCAAACTAAGTATTTAAAAAAGAAGAAAATATTAGAACTTGTTAACCGTAAAAACATTCATGTAAACATGAATACTACGTTATTACAAAACAATTAAATTATTTTAAAGATAATTGTTTCCTTCATTTGTTAATTTAGTTATAATTTGAAATTAGTTATAATTGTTGTCCTCATTATTTTTATCCAAGAGTATTTTTGTCATTTAAAAGTGAGTAAATTACAACTTATAAATTTTAAGGTGTCATAAAAACCAAGTCTCTTGTTAAATGATGTTAGTGGAAAAAAATCATAGATTTAAGATGATTCTTTTTCCAAACATCATATAAATGTGCAGTAAAACAAAAGAGCTATTCATTTGTGGCATCTTAACCTCCTTTACAAATTATTAATTAATAATCATACTTCAATAACCATGTTGCATTAAAGATGATAAAATTCTATGAAATATTCAATCAAACCGGATAGAGAATTAGGGATAACTAAAACCGTCTTAATCCCGTTCATCGTTATCCTTGCATTCCAAAGTAGGGGTACCAAAAAATAACCGAACCTATCAAACCAAATCGACTCTAAAAAGAACCGAATTGGTTTGGCTCAAAACCAAATCGAACTGAATCAAAACTCTATAAGTTCGGTTTATAAAATGAGACCGAAAACCGATCGATTTGGACGTGTGATTAATTTTAAGTCATTGATCATTATTAATTGAGCATGAAAATATTAATCCAACAAAACACAAGTCAAAACCGGTCAAAATGTGAGAATTTCATGAAAATCAATTCAAAGAAAATCCAACAAAAAATTGTGAGAGTTTCAAAAATTTCAGTTCATAAGAAATCGAACCAAACGAAACCGAAAACCATCATGTTTAAAACTAAGCCGAACAAAGTTCCATTGATTCTGTTTCAAACCAAACCTAACCAATTCAAAACCGAACCGTGAACATCAGCACTATTCCAAAGAGTGCAATAAGTTAGCGCTTGGTAGATGAATGTTTCAAACTCTATGCATTCAATCCTGGTTATTCCAAGACAAAGTACATTACAATTACAAATGTCTATGAAACATCATTAACAAATATCCTTCTGTTTAAAAAAAGAAGAAACTACTCAGTCTCAGTTGGTGTCTGTGGCTCCACTGTCTTCCCTTTCTCTCTTAGCTTGTTCACAAGTTCTTTCATGGCTTCCTTCCTCTTCTTGCTGGCCAGAACCTTAGCCTGAACACCACTCAAATTCGGGTCCTGCTTCTCTTTTGGAGGTGGCGGCGGAGGCCTTCTTCCTGCTGCATTTGCATTCCAGCCACCACCGCCCATGCTCAACCCCACCAATGCACCAACAAACCCTAATGTCGCAGTCCTGCACAAAAAACCCGACATCAAGTAATAAGCATGAGGTCGCTGGTTCCAATCCTCACACAGACTGAATGTATTGCTGATTAAATTTGTTACCTGCGATCGATGATTTTGCCATCTGTGCCAGTTTGAGCAGAAGCGCCATTCCAGGCCCTCACTCTCTGGAGCCGAAACCCGGAAGAAGGAACAAGGGTCTTGCTGCTGGATCCTGTGGAGATGAGAGCTGAAGTAGAAGAAGGTATTAGGGTTATGGAATGAGCCATGACTGAAATGTCAAACTGGGTTTGTTTAAATCCACATTTCTTATGTATGACAGGAAATGGAAAAACAGAGATGATGCTAGCAAGTGGATAGTGTTGAGGGCATTACATGTACCTGGAAATGAGAGACCATTGGTTGATGCAAGATAAGGTTCCATATCAGTGGACCCTTTCTGTGGATATCACTACATCTCAGCCATCAACCACATACAGCCACATTTTCAATAATTAATAAACACAAACCACAGAAAAAATGCCCACAACAGAGTTTTGTCACTTCATTTCAAGGTTTCCAAAAAAAAGTGAGTACCATAGAAAACACATGCTCAAGTGTTTCCATCTTCTGCAGCGTGTAATTAAGTTCAAAACTTGGATAAAATTTCCATTTTTTTGCAACATGCCACAGTGAAATATGTATTGGAAATGGAAACTAGTAATGGGTGAAGAAACTCAATTTGCATTTCGTCCGCAATGTGCAAACTGCAAAAAATGCTCGAGAAAACTTAAATGAAAAGAGGAATGTCCCCAACCGATTGACTGAAATTTTGCCAATGTTTGAACTAATCCTAGAATATGCTATATTTTCAATCCTCGTCAGAGTCCTCATCAGCACCAGCAGCAGAGTTCAAAGCATTCAATCGTTCGACCAGTTTAGCCTTCCGCTCTTCGTAAGTAAGCTTCTTCAAGTTGTACCTGCAGTTCACAACAGAATGTATTAAAGTGGGAAGAATAAATAATGCAGTAGTGAACTTCAAGAAATCAAAATCATGTATGAAAATCAACAGAAACAAAAGGTTGATCACTCCAGATGTTCGAAAATGTATAGCATCACAGAGCACAATGGTAAAATTTATTTTTAAAGTCTACCTCTTGTGCTCTGTAGGTTGTTTCTTGTCAGATTTCTTAATTGTAGGGTCTGCACGGATTGCTGCATGGACTTTCTTGTACATTGCCTTGACGCTCTCGGGCTCAATTCCTTTCTTGATGTAGTCGCTGAATTGAGACTGGTACTTCTCTGGTTCATCTTCCATCAATGTCTATATGGCAATTATGTGCAACAGTATGAGAATACTTGGAATTACTAATAAAGCATCAATATGGTAAAAACAAAATAAAATTATAACACATACTTGCATGTAAGCAACAACATGCCCGCCATAGATATACTTGCGGTGAACCTCAGCATCAAGGTTCTTACCATCCTTGGAGAAACCAGCAAATCTTTTCTCGCTGTGAGGAATATCTAAGCCTCCATCCAATGCTCCCTGTAATTAGCAAGATAAAACTATATGATTATTTGAAACAATGGCTAGTATTTTGCTTCTAATGCTACTTTTACAATGACCAAAAGGTAGGATCTCCTATTGTATATATACAACCCCATAAAGGATATATGACCAGTATAACCTACAGCCAATTAGGCAACATTGACGGAAAAAAGCTATCATACATTTTCAAGATACCTTAAGAGCCCCAAAAACACGATTTCCAAGAATCTACAAAACTGAATTCCCAAAAGGAAGTGTCAGGATACCTTAAGAGCACCAAAAACACGATTCCCAGTAGTGGTTCGGATAAGCCCAACATCAAGAAGAGCTCGGAAAGGCCTCCTGGTTTCTGCAGGTTCAACTGAAAAGTCTTCACCAGTAGCCTGACAATAACGAAAGTGATTTTTTAGCAAAGCCTCCAACAAAAGCCAGCAATTAGAACTTCTAGGTCACTAAAAAACTGTAATCATTTTTTGTCTGTTTAACAAATGGTAATATATACAGGATGACATTTGTACTCAAGATACCTCCACATTGCCCTCATATTCATCATCCATTTCAAGAGTCTTCAGCACACGGCGAGCCAAGAGAAGGCCAGTGCAGTAAGCTGATACCATTTTCATACAAAAAACCAACAACTGTGAGACACATAGGCCAGCAGCAATTTTTATGGGCAAACAGAAGGTCACTACAAGTTACCTGCTGCATAGTTTGTAAGACCTACTTCAAGCCCATAGTGAGGAAGTTCATGAGCATAAGCAACAGCAAGAACCATATCACCCGCAATACTTGCAGACGTAATTTGGGCTATGATATCCTTGTTAGTCTAGTAAATAGGTTAAGGTTGCAATATACAGAACATGCATGAACATTTTTAGGGTTCCACGTGATATTTCAACTACAAACCGCATAATAAATCAATCCTGGAGAAGAGATGTTCAAGAGGCCTGATTAAGAATTGGGCTTACTGATCCCAGCAATACGCAACCAATGCAAAAACTGAACAGTTCCATAAAATATTTCTAGCATTCAATCCAAAATAACAAATCAATATGGTTTACCACAACAAGGATACAAAGCGAACAACAAAACGATATTTCGGAGTGTTGTACTTGTTCTTGTCCTGATTAATCAGGCGAATCCTAGCCCGATAGTCAGTCTTCCCCTCTGGATAGTCCCAATACATTATCATTAGAAACTGATAGAAACCATAGAACTGTACTTATAAATCATGAGATGGACAAAGTACCTCTTCTTCTCTTGTACTTGACCTGAAATCTTTTGAAGTAAGCCTTTGACTTTTGGGGTTTGACATACACCTACAATAATGAAGGATGGATGAGGCATTAAAAATTATACATGTTAACTCACGACCTACAACGAATACAAATACTAAACTTGTATGCAACCAAAACATGGGGGACAAAATCGACCAAACAAGTATCACAAACAAAAAACATGTAACAAAACAAATACAAAAGCGCACAAATTTGATTAGAACCTCAGACACTGACATGTAATAAACGTTCCTGAAAAATAATCAGAAGCAAATACACGTGTTCCTTCATAGTAGTCTTTCACAAGGATGTAACAAATGTACCATTTCAAAACAGAACAAAATGCAAGTCTGGTTGATTGCTTGATTCAACAGTGGTGAAAATTTGATAATTCAATAAAAATGGGTATAAATAGTAGAAACCATATGTAACCAATGTAGCGGCAAAGTAAAAAAAAATCAAAATCCAGTCCTGTAAGAATTATAAACAGGATAAATTTTTTTGAAAGTAAAAAAAAAAAAAAAAAAATTGAAGGATCATACAATTTTATCATTTTCAAAATCCAAATTGAGATCAGAGGTCAAAACCAATTAAACATATCATTTGGAGCAAATCCCAGCTCTAAAGTGAAGATTTTTATTTGATAATAGGGACAAATAAACCCTATTTTCTACACAATTCCCTAATTCGACCGACAGAGAAGCAAACCCAGAAATGCAAATGCAATTGAAACCCGAACCCAATTCTTATCACAAAAAACACAATCTGAGATACATGAAACTTGGCATTTGGGAAATTGTAAGAAAATGAGATCAAAGAGGCACATTCTGGGCACAGAAACGAGAAATGGTTTGTGAAACTCACCATTGTCGCAGCTCGATCAGCGAGAGACTGAAGAAGAGAGGTAGAGACGGCTATGGCCAAAACAGAGGAGTGAAGCTTGTGATATAGATCTTAGAGTTACAAAGATACTCGATCAACGGCTGTGATTTAATTGATAATTGGCTCTAGGGTTTTCTGATCTCGTGGTGGCCTTTTGGTAATTTACAGCCATATCCACTAATTATATACTTACCCATAAACTAATAGAATTGACTATAAACGAGCCGAGATTTTAATTAACCATTCGAGTTTTGTTTGCTAAATACTCGTTCAAGTTTGAACATTCGAGACAAATTCAAATCATTTCCTAAAGTCATGCGTAAATTTGTTTAATATTTAATTGATTATTATGTGTTTTTGTTCACAATATATAATATTTATATTTTTATAAATACTTACATTGAAAATATAAATCAAATTGAACAAAATTTTAGATACTATTTACTTTCGAGTTGAACACAAATTTACTTGTATAAAAAAATTTATTTTAATCAAACCTCAAGCTATACGATTTCTTTTCTAGAGAACTGATAAATATTTGCCCAATTCAGCTGGTGAGCTTTACTAACATAAAGTTTATCGTATATTGTTTATCATTTAACACCCAAATAACGAGGTAGTTCAAAATTTTACATAATGAATTTTTATTTATTTAAAAAAGTGATAAATTATTTGTTACTGGACAGTCCAACGGTTCAGTGTTACACTTTTACGGAAGAGATAGTGAGTTTGAACCTCGTTAAAAGTGTTGAAGATAATTTTATGGACAAATAAGGAATTATGTAATTTAAAAACAATAAAGTAACATATATCTTTATTTTACATAACCGTTAGGGTGTTCATTTTATATCGAGAGTCAGCCTAGAACTAAAAATCGAGTCAAACTGTACCTAAAAAGTTGAGAACTATGGATAATAGTAATGTTCTGCTTATATCTTGAAATGTCATTTCTTTTCATGTGTAGTTACACTTTCTTCATTTTCCCTGTAATTTTCTAGGGTTTTCCTCTTTTCTTCACGGGATCAGGCTCTTTTGTTTTCATTTTAATATAAATTTGCTTATCGAACAAAAAAGAAGACTAATTCAGCTCATAAATCAGTCCTAAAATGAAAGTACGTCGCATTACAGTTCAGTCCGATCATAACCGAAGAACTATCATATTATTGCGTAGTTATAACCAACTTAAATGTTTTCATCGGTTCCAAATACACAAGAGCGTGATTCAGTGGCGGATCCAGAAAATTTGTCAAGGGGGGCAAAATTTTACACTAAAAATTTATTTATTTAATTAATAAATAAATAAAATATTTAGTTAAAAATAATAATTTTATTAATAAAATAATTACTAAATACATATAACAAAATTTAATTCGAGTTTGATTATTTATTTTTTAGTTGAGTTTGAATTTAATTTTCATGTATATATATATATACAAAGTGAGTCGGTTCGCGAACTTTTCAAACTCTAATAATTTGTCTCGAGTTCGATTTGTTTATCAAACGATCCACTATTGTACTTAATATCTGCATAAATTTGTTTAGAAAATTGACAATTTCTAATAATTAGTAAATATAATAGACTAGACAAAAAGTTTAATAAAAAATGAAAAAAGAATTAATTAATACAATTAGTCAATAATTATTGAGTAAAATATAATTGTAACAAGCCCACAACTATAAAAGTAAGATTACACCCACTCATTTACCACTGAGCCAAACAACTTTTTGTTATTTAATGCACAGTTTTTGTATAGATATCAAAATTTAAGGGGGGCATATCCAATTTTCGAAAAAATTTATATGATTTTTTTTTTCGAATTCCCGGGCCAAGGGGGGCGGGTGCCCCCCGCCCCCCGGGATCCGCCACTGAGCGTGAACAACCTTGATAAAAACAGACACTTCAGCTTTTATACAAAGAATAGTAATTTTGTATTATTGATAAATAATCATGTACAAAGTATAATGTGTGAATGCTACTACATTCTTATATTACAACAAACATATTGGTATTGGTGATGGTATATACATACAATTATTTCTCAAACTGCGGAGAGACTCGCCCATTTCCCAACCTCATAAGGGTCAGCATAGTAGTAAAGCTTGACCCTATTCGACAGTGACAACCCCGCAGCCACAGACAGGCCTCTGCTATCCTCAGGATCGTCCGTAAACGACGATACATCTCCAAGAAGCTTGAACGTGATTCTTCGTGACTGGATCTGTTTGGGGAAATCATAGTACAAAGGTGTCCCCACCTTGATCTGTGGTAATCGGTACTCGCCAATCTTTACCGTGCTGTTTGGTTCCTGCAATTCGCCAGTTTCATCGGTTTTCAGCAAGTTGGTGTTCACATAGGCAAAACTATTTGCATTCGTGATAATGCTATCAAAGAGTTATCGTATAAGTTCTTTTTTGGTACTCGGCAAATAACCGAATGCATCATTTTCCAAAGAATGGCCAGCACGGAAGATGCAGGTAAAATAAATTTACGGGGAATATCATGTTACTAACCTAAACTACTACGCGCGGAAATTATGTCAATACCATGAACTTGAAAAGTGCTCATGTTACTGTCTTGAAAGATGCAGAAAATTATGTCTTCAAAATGATAATGTCACGTTTTTTCTCTAAAGGACCAAAATGCCCTTGCATTAAATAAAATTGAATGCAAAATGAGCATAACGTTGAAGCCTAGAAGGACACCAAGCTCCGTGGTAGACCATCGGCTTGAACGTAATGCTCATTTTGTATTTTTTTCAACTCTTTTAACGCAACAGGCAGTTTGATCATTTTAGAAAAATAGAGGTCATGTAAACATGATCGGTTTGGAAGTTGATGGAAGTGACACGATGACTTCTGAAGTTTAGGGTGGTGACATTGATTTTCCCTTAGATTGATGCATAAATTCCATAAGTAATGTTCAAGTGCTGCAATAGCTAGGAATTACTATATTGCGCTGTGAACTAATCTGAGGTTTGGTACATACCTGGAAAACAGATACTTGTACATACAAAACAGCCGGAGAAATGTGTCTGTCTTCTATAAACGTTGACGATGCGTCCCAGAAAGGTGCGTGAGAAGGTGAATGGGTAACATGGCGCTGTATCACACTGAAAGCATCTAGACGAAATCCTGCAACCATAGGTGAAGCGAGAGGCAGATACTGTTCCAAGACAAGATCGTTGTTCATCAACCTCTCAGCATCAACCGGGACCTGAAAATTATAAGATGCTAAGCAACTATATCACTCATTTTATTCTGTTTGCTATAAAATAAGTAGGGAAAATAGCAAAAAGGTTCATTGTAGTATGACATTTTTGCAAGAAGGTGATGTATTGTTTGCTAATGGCAAAAAGGTAGTGTTGTTTCCATTTTCTTTTGCAAAATGAGTATATTTTTATGAAAATGACAAAATTGACCCTGAACTTAAGAATTATTTTTTCACAACATAATTGTAAAATAATAATTTTTAACTAAAAAAAATTTGATTATACAAGTTTTAGTTAGAAGATAAAAATAGAAAAACTTCTAAAAGTATTTATTTTAAACAAATAATTCTTGATTCCAGGGGTAATTTCATAATTTTTATAAAATACACATTTTGTACAAAAATGCAAACAACACAGCACCTTCTTGCAAAAATGTTATACTATAGGGCATTTTTATGCTATTTTCTCAAATAAGTATCCTACTTTCCTTTCGAGGAAGCGAATTATGCATGATTACCAGAAATGTCTCTGTATAATGTACCTTGAATCTATTCAATTGAGGAGTTCTCTCCAGCCAGTTCTTCAGCTTAGTCGGGTCGGATGGTTGTGCTGATGAAAGCTCGAGATCATCTCTAACCGGTTTTCCAATTACTAGAATTCTTTTGGCATGCAGGCACGGGTCTCTCTCAACTGGTCCTCCAAGAGAAGCGCGGCGATTTTCTTCCGGGCAAGGATTTTCATCCTCACACAAGACATTAAGTTCGGTCCCTAAGCTGACAGAAGTTGAACGAGGTCGTTGAAGACATAGAGTCATCCAAATTATGCGGCAGCGAACATGTTCCTTGAAGTCAAATTTTATATGCCTAGGTACCGAACTCTCTGTACCTTGCTTTTCTTCTCCATAATATTCTGAGGAAGGCGCGATAAGGGACTGGACGTCCCATTTTCCCATGCACAGCCTCTCCTCCTGGTCCATTTTATTTCCGGCCCATATTTGTACCTTTCTCCATAAACATAATAAACTTAGAGGCGAGAGTTGCAACTTACAAGCACCAAAGTATTGACTTAGCAGTGAAATGCAGGTGCGGAGACATTCGAAGTGACAATAAACTAAATTTTATTTCATTATTAGTCGAAAATACAGTTTTATTGTAATTGGAGACACGGGGAAATAATAGAGTAATAGAAAAGGGTTACTTACTGAAGGAGCGTCCGACACAGAATAGCCACATGAGCTAACGAGCAAGATGACTCTGCTGACGTCCGAAAGAGTCCCAAGAGCTAGCGTAAATTCAACAGAAGCACTACTAGGTGGAGCTTTCCAGTAAGAGAGCTTTGATCCAGAATCGAATGGAGCAAGCACCGACAGCAATGGCGCTGAGTCTGTTGCCGTTTCAACCTATATTGATATTACAGGTGTTTAAACAAAACAGTAATAAAATCACTATCAGGCGAAAAATCGAACATAATAAATGAAGCAGTATGAAAATGGTCTATGAACTCATACTCGTACCATGAAGATACATCCTGTACTTTTTTCTACATCACGTCATTCATTTGTGAAAAAAAGATCTGCTGAATTAGTCATATGATACAATTAGAATACCTTACCAACACAAGTTGGGCCAAGTGGTAAGGAGCTCACTTAACACATGTGAGGTCTAGCTTTGTTATAAGGTCAACACTTACGTACAAGCTATGAAATGATCATAATATAAGAGGAACTAATCCACAAAACCAAGCAGCCGCAGTTGAAGTGGGAGTGGCTTTAACTAAAAGTGGAAACCCTCTGCACATTTCTTTTTTGATAAATTCAAGACAGCACAAATTAAAAATAACAGAAACCATATAATCATGGCAATGTGATTATGTGAGCAAACATGGCCAATCCAAGACAACAAATAAATACTACGGAAATGTTTAGATGTGTGAGACTATACTGCCGTCAAAAGAACATCAAACGCATGAATTCTAAAATAAAGGGAATACCGATTGTAAAAAGCTTGCAGCTGGAAATTCAGCAAGTGATTCCTCTCCATTCAGTACTTGCTGTAGAGCTTTGAAAGCTTGCTGACTATCGTAAGGCTGAATGCTTTCAGATAGACTATCACTCGAGTATGATCCCAAAACCTGCTCAAGAGCTTTATGTGCGGCAGTATCGGCACATGAACTTCTTCGTAAGCTAACCAAGACCCTTAGATAGTCCAATATTAAAGCATCGTGCACAATTTCAGGGCAGCATTCCTTACAAACAACACCGTCTAGAGATACAGAACGATTTGTGGAAATGTCAACTTGGCTGCCATGGCTCGATCCACCTTGGCTTGTTACCCCACTGAAATTTGATGCGTCCTTTGAGTTATGGTTCACTAGCAAAAGAGCACCTTTCCCAGCACAACAAACTTTACAAGCTGTCCTTTTACATTCTGAACACATGAAGACAGATTCTGAAGCTTCTTCAGATGGAACTTCAGAGGACTCGTGTGTGGGTTCCTTAGTTTCAACATTAACCTGACA
This sequence comes from Geranium rotundifolium, assembly GCA_963920655.1. Classification (NCBI taxonomy): domain Eukaryota; kingdom Viridiplantae; phylum Streptophyta; class Magnoliopsida; order Geraniales; family Geraniaceae; genus Geranium; species Geranium rotundifolium. Next base: position 36,231,408 of record OY987316.1, on the reverse strand, counting down.
CGTTCCACGAGAACATCTCTCCCCAATTCGACTAATATTCCAAAAACCTATAGCATTATCCTCATCAGCCTCAAGGCCAATATCACCATTAATTTTGTCTTCAACAGCAGTTTGTCCAAGCAAGGCAAGGGCATTTGCAACTTTCCATAATCTTATCGTGTAACACTCATCATGCAAAGTATTGGGATTTATTGTAGCAGGATCTGTTCCTATAGATAAAAGGACTCTATCCCTTTCAGCAGCAGAAAGATTCAGCCGAAGGCGTTCAATTTCAAGTTTCATAGCTTCAATGAAACCTAGTTTTCTCTCCTGAAAAGTCAGATATTAAAATATATAGACATGCAAGGAAGATAGCAATCTATAGCATGTACGATATATCAATTCATTATTATATGCATGAATGAAGATCATAACCAATAATTTCATAGAAGTACACACTAAATTAATTTACCAGTCTACGTAGCCAGCACAAAAGACTACATTGCAGATATACTTAAATAAGCTGACATGAGTCTATGTTGTTCTATAAGATACGGTCCCGGGTTTTGGATCGAGTGATGGGGCCTGTGTATGTGGATCGGGAAGCGCTCGGCACTGTTCCGAGCTTCTTTCCTCTTCCAATGGTTGCCAGTAGAATTCGTTATAGAGAGAACTCAAGATCTCGTAATAATAACTAGGGTTTTTCTTTAATCAATGCATACTTTATTCAATGACCTCTTCAGGTATTTATAACCTGTCAAGCTATAGACTCAATTCAACTAGGACATGACCTTCAATCCAACTAAGACTCAAACCCAAAGTTGTGACGCAAACTAGACTCCCAACTAAATAATTAAAATATTTGATAGGAATAGGATTCCTATCATTACTCCCCCCCCCTCAAACCGCACTTGACCGCAAGCGCTCAATTCCTGGGTCCCAGACGTCATGAAGCAACTCCGCATCCTTATCCTCTTCTTCGAATGTCTCGAGCCAGAACATTTTTTTGCAATGATGTCCAGGCTCATATTTTTCGTCACAGTTAAAACATAGTCCCTTTAACACTCGCTCTGATCTTTTCTCCCGAGATATTTGCTTCACAACAGGTGTTCGGCCCGGACCCGGTTCCATTGGGGCTCGCTGGATATCGAGCCTTCTTTCACGCTCCCGGTTATAACGCAGTTCATGCATTCGAGCCAAACCCATGGCGGTTGTGATATCCGCCGGCCTTTGTACTCCCACGTCTATGGCAAGCGACCCTTGGAGCTCGCTGATGAAAATGGAGACTTCTTGTGCCGCAGTCAAGTCAGGAATTTGCGCCGATAACCTTTCAAATTGTTTCTGATGTTACTCGAGCGTTGTCGTCTGCTTGAGTTTCGACAATTCCCCCAATCTATCACCTCCGAGTTGAGACCCGAACCTGACATTGAGAAAGTGTTTGAACATGTTCCATGTGAGTTGGGGTTGATCCCTCTGCAGCTTCATGTACCACAGCTGTGCGTCTGCCTCGAGATGTAACGTCGTAAAGGAGACTCGCTAGTACTCGGGAACTTGCTGGTGCACAAAAAGCTTTCGCATCGATTAAGCCACGAGGTTGGATCATCGCTGCCATCGAAGCGAGGGAAGTCCATCTTTACAAGTCGTGGCAGTCCTCCATACCCTCCGTACCATCCTTGATTTTCCAGTCCCATCGGCGTCCCCCAGTCGCGAATCCGACTGTTCTCGTCGTTGCTTCCGTTGGTTGTGGTTGTTGCCATGGATTCCGTACTTGAGCGTTGCTTCCGTTGGTCTTAGTTGCTGCCATGGATTCTGTCAGTTGCTGAACTTGAGCAGCTAGTCGCTGGAACCGTTCTTCGCCCGCTGCCTTATCGGCACGATACTCCCGTAAGAAATCTTCACGTGTGTATCTCGATCCCGATCCCTCTCCCATGACTCTGATACCAAATTGATAAGGTCCCGGGTTTTGGATCAAGTGATGGGGCATGTGTGTGTGGATCGGGAAGCGCTCGGCACCGTTTCGAGCTTCTTCCCTCTTCCAATGGTTGCCAGTAGAATTCGTTAGAGAGAGAACTCAAGATCTCTTAATCAATGCATACTTTATTCAATGACTTCTTCAGGTATTTATAACCTGTCAAACTACAAACTCAATTCAGCTAGGACATGATCTTCAATCCAACTAAGACTCAAACCCAAAGTTGTGACGCAAACTAGACTCCCAACTAAATAATTAAAATATTTGATAGGAATAGGATTCCTATCACAAACACATTGCCTAATTCAAAGTAGTTTCCATAAAACCACACAAGAGCTTATGCAAACACTGATCTAGGACAAAATGAAAACTAGAAGTAACCGCAAGAATTACTATGTGTAGTATCCCAGATTCTCTCCATGTGTAGTATGAGGGTCTTTCTATAGTTCTTTAGCTTTATTCGCTTTGTGGCTCTTGTTTCAGGTTAGTATCTTTATTAGCTTGTTTTGCTCCGTTTCATTGTTTAGAATGCCATTGTTTTAAACTCTTTATGCGATAAATTTCTCTTTGCTGATAAAAAAGAAGAAGTAACTGCAAGAAACAATGTAACAGATGAATCAGTCGTTGGGCATCAATAAGGCAACAGACGAAACAAGTAAACTGGAAGCAGATTTGAGTCATCCCCAATAAATAACCGCTTAACAATAGAATTGCCAATCAAGGTCAATTAAGATTACCTTATTAGTATTAGTAATAAGGTAACCCTAAGTGACCCTGATTGACAAGAATAAATTGCTATCTTCTTAGCATTCACTCCATATAGAGGATGAAATATGCCCATAGTATTCAACATATAATAACATACCAAATTTGAGCCTGCAAGAGATTTCAACCAATTTATGTACTCCACTCTACTGCTAGCTGAAGAATTTGCCTCATCTGATGAAGAGATTTTATTATCAGCTTCGGCAAGTTGCTGTTGGTCCGCTACATCAAGTAAGTCTCTTCCACTAGGTCCAGTGTTCCCAGTCATCGGCTGGGGAGTAGACTCTAAATGCGTGTCATCTCTAGTCAAAAGGTCATACGAGAGGTTGAGAGAAGTGTTTGGTTGCCATGATTTCGTCACATTTTCACTGGATAAAGAAGTACTGACAAATGTATTTGAATCTGACCTGCACTTAAAAGGGCCAGTTTCATTTTGACATTTTTTTGCTAGCTCATACAATCTTGCACCTGGGGCTTCATTTGTAAACATGCCTCTCCAAGGAAGAGTAACTCCAAGGATCTCTACCTGCAACAAAAAATCAGCACATAATTACTATATAGATGAAATCATAGAAAATCCTCATCCTTGTATTAAAGAGAAGCATATCCGTAAAAGCAATTTTTTTTTCTCAGCAATAAGAAAACTTTTTATTGATGAAACCAACAAAAGCTTCCAAGATGAAAATAAGAGCCAGCTAAATACATCAAAAAATAGAGAAAAGAAAAAAGGATACAGATAAAAACTGAGAATGAAAATAGAGAAAATGAAGTTTCAGATAACTCGGGAGGTGGACTCAATGTTTGAGTTTTGGCCCTGTTTCTGATCTCCGTTTCTTCAATGACATTGATCATTTCAGAATAGGTAGCAGTGCATGTAATACCAAGGACTTGCAAATGTCCCAAGTTCGAATAGCACTATCCCGATGATTTAAAATGTCTTGGAAGCTTGATTGTGCGATAGTAGGAATTGAATTGAGGCCTCAACAGAGAGTGGAGTGCCTTTGGTGGAAGAGGTATCCATTAGCCCCGGAGGAGATCTTGAGCGATGAGAAGACTTGAGAGACTTCTTATGAAATAGGTGAAATTAGGAGAGAATGATCCTCCAAAAGAATTGTGTTGATGGTGCTTTCATACCATGCAAGTTTCTGATCCTATAAACTGTGATCCCGACGGAACCATGAAGCACGTCAGAGTATGGAGAAAGACATAATTTTTAGGTGGACATATGGGCCTGTGTGTTAACGGGCTTGAACATGAGGGTGTGTGTTAAGAGTAAAATAATAAAATGGGTATTCAACTATAAGCTTAACCTTTTAGTTAAGTTGGTTCTGCAAAATATACATTTTTACAGTCAACACTATATTCCACAGGGATCCCATCCAGTTGGACTTTCACGATAAACTATTTCCTGGCAAAGTGAGTATTTATATACTGTGATTGATTATGAATGAAGGGATATGAAAATTGCTTATGAAACCTAGTAGACCTCATAGTTTATGTAATTAATAAAAAAAGAAAGAACATATCCGAAGTAGTGTTGTACCTCGCCAACGGTCATAGGGCTTCCCAAAACAGCAGGATAAAAAGTAACTGCAACTATCCGCGTAAGGAAGTCCACTTCTCCTTCCAATTCTTCAAAATCATACAATAAAGAACGGGTAGAAGTGTCTTGAGCATGTGTAGCAACACCAGTGAAAGCCATATCCTCTTCACTAACTGCCCCTGGTAAGGGGATCAAAAGGTTTGTCCCATTTGCACATCGAGGAATAGATGCGCCCTGCCAAAATTATCCAGTGTGAAATAAAAAACTATCACCAATTATCCAAGAGTACTGTGATTTTGTCTTTTTTTCATTGGTCATTAGGACAATAAATATGAGAAAAATTAACAAGAAGCCATAAGTTCATAGTGAAAAAAAATGTTATGGTAGAAAGGGGAAGCCTCCAGAAGATCAGGGTAAACATTGAGTGTAGTGGGGAGGCTTAATCATCTCCCAGTAACTCGACTTGGTATCCTGTCTGTTGTGAGTTTAGTAAGTCGACTTGTGACCTCCCTTGTGATACTCCTTGGGATGATGCACTTTGTATTCTGAAGTGCATCAAATGAGCTCCTCGGAACAATTTAGTGCAAGGATAATGGGCATGTGGAGATAAGCTGCCACCCAAATGCAGATTGGTTAGGATGTCCTTTCTCTCAGAGACCAACTCCAGAATACAGTATCCTATTTAAAGGAAACTTATTTTCTTGAAAAAACAAGAAACAAAATGTGGTGGCAAGATCAAGTGAAGGGGCAAAAACTTGAGCGATGACTAATGCAACATGCGAGCTCATTTGGTTCAGACAACTTCTAGAAAGAGTTGGAATCGGTAGACTAACTCCAACCAAATTCATATGTGACAATTAAGCTGTTCTACATTGTGCCTCTAATCCAGTCTTCCATGAGATGACCAGCCACAGAAAAATATGCTGTCACTTCGTAAGAAAAAAGTTAGTTGTAGCCGTTATTACTGAACTATCAACTCCAACAATGAGCTCACAGGGTCCTAGAGTTGAGTACATAGTAAAAAGCTAAGTGCACATGACATCTATGCTCAGATCAGCAGAGTGCATTGCTTGCAAGAAAGCTTGCACATCAAGTCTACTTGTGACAAAATATATCTTCCAAGTGAGATATAATTTAGGGCAAAGGTACAAGTGTTCAAACCTCCAGGACAAGTTTAAGCCCATCTAGGCATCTTCCTGTCCTTACATCAATTGTCGAGGGATAAGTTGTATCATCGACACCATGTGATACTGTGAGAAGAAGCTGACAAACGTGACAAGGCTCACCAAGATATATGAAAAGTTGGACAACATCTGCAGCCTGTGGACAAGCCTGTGGTACAGAATATTAACCGGCAATGATTCAGTTCAAACAACACATAAGGAATTGGTCCAAGACATTCAAATAAAGATTATAATTACCCATGTTAGGCCTTTTCTCTTGAAACTCAGTAAATCAGCTCCAGTGTTGGAACCTGGAAACATGTTAATAACTGGCTTAAGAAGAAAGCCAGAGGGTCGAGAGAATACCTGCAGAGATCAGAATAATATCCCATAATATGTTGAAACATGATGCTTGGAAAGTTTGAACAACTAGTTCTAGTAAGGAAAATGAAGAAAAAAAATATGTTTTCACTTATGTAGTAAATTAGAAGGTACTCATACCGAGTAAATTTCTTTATATCAACTTAACTATAAGGTTTAGTAGGATGGCTGATTAGGTAGGCAAATGCCAAGAACTTACATGCAATGGTTGAAGTGGAATTGATGGAAGATGCTTAAAAAGCCTGACTCCAAGAAACATCTCCAGCTGCTTTTGACGGGAGCTATCCACAATGGCATTTTTGTATCTTCTTTGCAAAGTAATCCTCACATTCTGTGCTGCAGAGAACTGCTTGAATGCCCCTCCTGTTTCTTCACCGAAGATGCTAAGGATTTGGCTGTGCATGGCTTTAGAACCAGTGTACAGTGTTGCATGAATATCTCCAGCAGTGAGAAAAAGATCGGCTAGCTGAGATACTGGTGATAAAACAGTTGATCTCTTAAATTCATCAAATGCCATATCAAACCTCTTCCAGGGCTTATCTGGACATGGATGCATCCATGTTGTTGTTCTAGTGTTGTGATCAATATAAAAAGTTTTCCCTGTTACAGAATCAGATCGCTTCTCCCAGCCTGGCGGCAATGAAGCAACATATTCACTGTCATCATTAGTTGACTGATAACCATGTGAAGTGTCACTATCAAGTGATATACCCAGTCCCCTGCATTGCTCCACAAAGACTTGGAGGGCACCAAAATAACTAGCAGCATTTGTTCTGTCCAAAGAATCAGCACAATTGAAACGTATGACTCCAATTTGATGTGATCTCAAGCAAAAAGCACCTTCACAGTCATCGTTATAGATAACTTCACCCCTGCAATCCTCTATTTGTTGTCGTGAAGGCAAATAGTCCCCTTCACTAAAGCCTACAGACATAGTGGGTTCCTTCAGAAGTTTCCAGAGACCTTCTATTGTTTGCTTGTCCCCTTTATATCTTATACATGCATGCCAATCATAATTAACCAAATCAATTTGAGTATTAGAAAGCCTTCCTGTAGATCGAATATAGTTCAAAGATTCCTCAAAATGCTGAACTAAGATGCATTCTGATTTCCCCAAGCCATTCCTCAGTAAGTTGATGCATACAATTGGAACCAATGAGCTTTTCTTCAGATTACCCTGAGCAGCTACATCCAAATTTTTAGCATCATACCTCCTGCTTAACCTTTCATAGTACCGCGAGCTTCCTTTATATGGATCACGATCTGAAACATATATTTCAGCTTCTGCGGCAGTTATCTTTAACTCCGCACCCCACCAGATAGGAATTGTTCCTCGCCGCCAGATATATGTGTTGAAAGGAACACTTTTTCCCGTGCTTTTAGGAACCCAAACGAGCTGCTCACATTCTACTTCATTTCCTGTCAAATTTCCCATTCTTCATAAGTTCACAAAATTCAATTAAAACCAATGAACAGCTGTGATGTCATGCTGAGAATAAAATTAACAGCACATCTCACTAAATATAACTCAAAAAGAATAGAAATTCATAAATATAATGGTCAGTTTATACCTTTTTCCTGGACTTGTCTAAGAGAGGGGAGAACGAAGAGAAGGGAGATATTTAAATTACTTGAAGAATAAAAGGGCAATTCTCTAGTATACAAATACCCATCATGAAAAGTAACTGGAAAAATGTAAACCCCATCTCCATTTTGTAATTTTGAATCCATCCAAAGCATGCTAGTCCAGTTGGCAACATTCATCATGAGTGCTTTGAACAAACCACCACACCCATACATTAATATAAATGCTAACAACCACATAATATTAAAGATTCCATCCCCTCACCGCCTCCCGAATTCTGGTGGCCCATCTCCCTATCAAAATAAGGGCAAGCTACCTAGATGCATGAACTTGTTGCTGTATGATCATTGGCCAGAACGATGAATTAGAATGTTCACATAAGCATTTTATGGAGAAGTGACAGTGAGGTCAATAAGTCACAACAGAACCAAATTGTATCTTCCACATAGGTGTGGAGCTACTCATACTCTTTTCCTCACGGGGCATGAAATTTGTTGCCACAATAACAGATGCATAGTTTTGTGTCCTTCTCCATGCAATGACATGATAAATGTACACTCTAACATGTGACTGTACTTAAGTATGCTGGTCAATAAGAATCAATCTAAATCAGGCAAAAGGACGAGTGAAATTATTCTATACATAATATCGAAGTGTTCCACATTGAAAGAATGTGGATTTAGAGACCACTTGATGTACTAGTTGGGCTCTCCATGTTAAGGGTCTCAACGCCAACCCCATACGCTAGGCCCCTGCTACTCTGTTCATCAAACATGGTTCAGAACTCTTCATCATTCAACAGACCAATCTCTACACCGCGTCCAGCCATATCCTGGGGAAGCTTCTACTTTTTTTACGGTCACTATTCTAAAGCTTGGCTCTGCCGTTGTCCTTCAGCAAGATCACATGAGCTCACAGGCGGCTTCTTTCATCCTCGCACTCATGCCCTCTGTTCAGCAATATCACATGAGCTCACAGCGGCTTCCTTTACTTGTTTCTGCCTCGTTTGTTTGGGATGATCTTTCTTCTTTTTCTTTTACTACCCCTTCGGGATTCCCCTGTTTCTATAAGCATTTAGCTAAGTTCTGTTTGTTTCGCTTCTTGGGAACAACAGACTTTTTAATAAAAATATTTAAGCTTTTGATTGGACAGGGTTCCTTTTATATCAGCAATAACAAGTGTGAGGATTGGAACCAGTGACCCAGTGTTTATTACATGGAGTATTTGCCACTTCACCCTTGGTTAAGTTGGATCAGATTCTGATATGGCATTAGAGATTAACTTGGTAATGACTATTGAATATGTGACCCGTTTGTGTTTCTTCCCGGTTAATATATTTTCGGTCTACGTGAGAGGCCCTTTGCACTGTCAGGTCTCCATACGAGGAGAGTGTTGGGCTCTATACCTACAACCTTAAGCTATTGGTTGGAGTAATTAACACTTAATAAAAACAAAATACCCTAATTCCTTTTTTCAGTATAGCATGTGAAACGAAGAAGAGTTAAACTAGAAAAACTCAGCCCAACTCACAGATTGATATATTATGCTACCTGTACTAGAACATGAATTCAACCCTCTAGCCAAATATCGAGTTCCAGGATGCAGTTTACTACGACGAGCTGTGACAGCCACAATACCTTCTTGCTGACCTGAGATTCCAAAACTTCGGCATTCTGCAAACCCCTATACAGAAATATTAAGTAAGAGAATATCATGAATATGTTAACTTCACAGCCTAACCTGTAGCAGGTGCCTTGCGATGAGAAGTTAGGGACTGAACTGTAACAAAATTCATGTGCATAAACAAATAAAGCACGACAGAAGAAGGAAGCAAAAGCTAACATCAACCTACTGCATCAGTAATGGGAGTAAGTAGTCACATTTTAATGAGATAACTTCATGACATAACCACAAACTCAATACGGAAATGAGTGATGGACAACCGTAAAGAAGCACAGAAACATAAAAGTAGAGGAATAGGAAAAAGAGTCATTTAGTAACAGAATCCAAATGAAAAGACATTTTCCTAAAAGTTAACAAAGAGACAAGAATTTTCTATTTTGCACCATCGAAAACTATTGGAAGAGATCATAAAGTGCATGCATGAGTAAGAGAAGGGGGGATGAGATTTTGTTTACATATTCTCAGTCATAGATATCCTGATTAGAAAAACTGTTTTTATAATATTGAAGAAACTTATCAGGTTGCATATAGGAAAAGATTCTTTCGCCTTGAAGTTTGTTCATCCTACGGAAGGAGAAATAAATTGTATTATCGACTGAAAAAGACTGAGCGGGAAACAACTAGAGAAACTGAAAACATTTCACTGGAGCTAATTTTAAGAAAAAAAATCTCCCTAAACATTACTTGAATGGATGTACACATGCTTAAAGCTATCTTTGAATATGTGTATATGGAATAACAATCTTCAGAATGATAACTATAGCTTAAGCATCCTTCCTGGCTAATAATGTTTGAACCGCATATTATAAAGATAAATTAGCAATCTAAATGTTGTAGACATGTTAACAATCAGATAAACAGCATGAAGATCCCAACCCCAAGGAATGAAGCAAAACCTGTAAGAGAGTGACACAGTGCTGGGGAAGCCCAATATTTTTAAAAGGCACTGAGAACCATTGATTCCAAACAAATTCATCATCAGGAGTTTGCAAGGGCATCCGACTAGGGAAAGGCCGAGTGATGTCTCGAGTCTCACAAAAGTAGTGCTTCCCATCGATGTCAATATCAGTCAATTCTTGCATACTTTTAAATTCTCCTTTGCCCAGGCCTTGAGGATTTTGGAGGGCTATTTTCATCCATTGGCTCTCAGTGACAGTATATACACACCCTCCGCCAGGCAAATCATGGATGCTGGCAGTTAACTTAGTTGCAACAAGAAGCAAAGCAAAGCTTCCCAAGGCGGCATAACCCAATATGGCCCTGGCATAAACAGTACTCTTACACATCCATCTTGAGCCGTTCGTGACATAATTTATAGCTTCCTCTTCAGTATGAAAAACATCTACACCTAGCTTCGCATTGTAGGAAAGTGCACCAGTTGTTGGATCAACATATATCACCTGAGTGTCAGTTCTGGAAGACAAGCTGGTAATAATGTATACTTCACCAGTATCCAACGTAACTATAACAACTGATGTGTTCCTTAAGTCACTGGCTGGACAACATAAAAAAGATATGCTCAAACAATAAAATAAATATGTATAAAATAGGCACCAATATAAATTAGCAAATCAAGACATGGACTACATATGCATAGTTTTGCAAGTAATATCACTAAGTCATGTGCATGGAAAAATAACAGGGGCACAAGAATATACATCTTCCATCCTTGAAAGTGTTAAAAGGGTAAAAGGCAAGATGATTACGCCGAATATATTTCATCCCAATAGTGATCATGCAGAAACTTAATAGACCGTTAAAGAAAATTCTACTACCCAAGGAAAGAAGGTGATAGTATGGCATGGCGGATCCAGCAAGATAAGTTGGTGGGTCACTGGTAATTATTAAGAAATTCAACCTTTTATAAGTTGTTGAATGTATCAAGATTTGGGCGCAAGACCTCCGTCGTGAAGAAGGGAGCACTTTCTTTGCCGCTTCACCCAACATAAGTTGGTACAGAGAGATGCCGATGGGACTCAAACCCTAACCCCCAAACCACAAGTTCAAGTGCTTGACCAGTTGAGCAATCGATCTTTGTTGACACCCTTAATAAATTATTGGGGGCACTCTTAATATTTCGTTGGCGCCACTCCCATAGTTTTTAAAAAGAATCCAGAGTCACCATCTAGGATTTTAATTCTAGAAGGAGAAAAAATTCTCACAGGGGCACTTGCCCCTATTTTTTACTATGTGACCCCGCCTCTGTGGTAGGGGGAAGGTCTCCAACATAAAGAGAGTTAGATTGGTGCTGTGAACCCGAGCATCTTATTCAGAGCACAAGCTTTTCTTGCATGTCATCTACATCAAGAAAAATCTGACATTCAATATGTTTTAAAAGACAACAGATGCTCATTGCGTTATTAAGAAATGTAAGAGAATGGGTCTCCTACTGTAAACACATAAGATCAAAAAAATCAGTCATCATATATAGATCGCCCCAGGGATTCAAGGAAAGGCAAGGAGACCCGTTCCATCTAGAACAATTCAACTTTTAAACTAAAATGATTTGAGTACACAGCAAGTAATTCCTTATATGCACCTCCTACCTTGTTCCACACACCCAATTTCCAATGACATAATAAGATACAAAGGGCTCACCAGGTGATTCCATGCGCCTGCAATCAACAGATTAGAGTCCCTAAAAGACTGGAGTTAGGTAACCCTGCTGTGCTGGAAAGAACCAATTAACTGTTAAGCATGGAGAAACGGAAAGGTAGAGGTTGTAGATCAACTAAAGGAATAAACATGGACATTGAATGAGCAGTAGAGACTCGCTTCAGAAATGCTCTCATAGAGATTAGCTATGAGGAAGCACCAAAAAGAAAAGACAGAACATGCATAATGATTATGCTGAATAATTAAGTTATGGAAGTACTCTTGTCAAATAAAAACAAACAATATTTCATCGAACATTGCCTACACACAAAAAAAACATATTTATCACAATTTGCCACCGTGATAAGATGATGCCATTTCCCACATTTGTATGGATAAACTTGCAATACCGATAATCAACAACAACACATGTGTGTTTGTGTATGTGTGTGTTTTTGTTTACATTAAGGAGTTATTGTCATGTTTGACCTGTATGATGAGCAAGTTAGATTCAGGGTATTCTTAAATGTAGCGTGGGGGTATGCAAACAAATCCCAGCAGACTGTAAGAATGTTGTGGAAAAGGAACACTTTCAGTTTCAGGCGAATAAGCAAATGTTCCAACAGAAAACACGGTAATTTCAGGCAGACAACAGAAGCATATCCAACACTACACGAAATAGGATGAGATAGTAAGCTCCTTTTTGAGGGAAGAGAAAAAGCAAAATTTCAAGCAGACAAAATCCTGAAAAGCATTATGCAGCAATGCTGGGCAAGACAGCAAAAACAATCTAGCAAAGATGATACAAGATATTCATCTGTTAGGTCGTGTGATGCTAAAAGCTCAATCTAACCCACCCGTTTGGTATTAAGTGTTGCACGGTACCCCTCATGAAGGTGGTGAAGATTATGCACCTCAATAACATTTCACACAATATAATTCAAACAGAAGTTTTTTTTCCTGGCAAATTGATTTTGTGCAAGTTCTACATATATGGCGTGCATTCTACACGGGCATATAGTTCCTTCTCACATCATTATTCACTCAAAAAAAAATCAAGCTCGCAAATTCAAAAGACCAGCAACAAAACAACTTTATAATTCCAATTTCAAATCAAGCTCGCAAATTCAAAAAAACCAACAACAAAACAACTTTATAATTCCAATTTCAAATCAAGCTCGCAAATTCAAAAAAACCAACAACAAAACAACTTTACAATTCCAATTTCCAATCAAGCTAAGCTACCAAACAAAGCAGAATTGTTCCTAAAACCAGCCATTGTCCAAAAATGAACAAACTCAATCCTCATCAAGGAGATCGCATTGACCAAAACAGGACCGCGACAAATGCTCCATGTCAATTCAACCCCACCAACCAAACACCCATTTCATAACCAAATTGACCAAACCATGATCCTAACAAGTACAAAAGGCAAATCCAACGAACCTGGATCATCAAAAACCTCTACAGCAATGAAAAGGAAGCACAAAATCAAATTCCAATTCAACCAAATTAGGGCTTGGAGCGTAAATTACGAATGAAATTGAACAATTGACGAGCAACAAGAAGCAGAAGAATCGAGACACGATCACAGAAACCAGCTCGTGGAAATGCTACACAACATAGACATATACATATACATATACAAAATACACATAGATACGTACAATGTATACGCGAGAAAGAGAGAGAGAGAGAGCTGACCGGAGAATCGGAAGGAGAGAACATCTGATGCGAGAAACGCATTTATGTTGTTTGGTAATTGATGGCCAAAACAAAACCGCACCGCTACGGTAAAGCGAGCGAAGGTGGAGATATAAATCCCCTACGCCCGATCTCAGAGCGGCGACGGTAAATCAGCCAATACAGTTTCGCCACGTTAGAACTCGGCTAAAATCTTCTACGGCCAGGGGTAGAGCAATCATACACGAACCAATAGAGTTTTGCCACATCAGGCTTCTTCCACGCGCGCGCAGATCTTTGTATAGAGATATAAATCCTCTACATCTGAGCTTAGAGAGGTGGTAAATAAACCAATAGGATTTTGCCACGTCAGGACTCCGCAGATGTTCATATCTCACACGTTGAGGAGGGAGTTAAAATCTCCTACGCCCAGTTTTAGGAAAACCAAGATCCAACGAATTGCATTTCGCCACATCAGACCTTCTGCACGCGCGCGCAGGCTCTTACACACCGATATAAATCTTCTACATCCGAGAGCACAGAAAAATAGGAAATCGACCAATCGAAAATTGGCCACGTCAGGCCTCTCCACGGGCTCATAGGGAGTTAAAATCCCCTACGGCCAAGTCTAAAGCAACAACAAATTAGCCAATAGAATTTCGCCACATCAGGCCTCGTACACGCGGATCTCTCTATCGCCACATCAGGTCTTTTGACCTTTGGGCTTTTAACAACAAGAGGCCCAATAAAGAAAAACTGAAGGAAAAAATAAAAGTGGAGATGCGGGGTATCGATCCCCGTACCTCTCGCATGCTAAGCGAGCGCTCTACCATCTGAGCTACATCCCCAATGTTATAAAGTTCTCGAATTATACTATAATAACACATGAAACACCAATATTTTCAAATTCAACTTGAAAAAGTAGCCGTTGGATCTGACCAGATCCCTCCGCAACGGTCAAAATCCCCTGTTCCTCGAATTTCAAAATTACGTACCGTTACACCCAATTTTATAAAAACCACACCATCCCCAACTCGTCTCCTCCAATTCACATCAAGAATCTCCGATTCAAATCAAGAAAACTCCGATTCCGATCAGTTCAAGCAAATGGGTCCTTCAAATTCAGTCGATCACTCCCACCGGAAGACCCACACGGCCTTCCTCGTCTGCAACTACGTCCTCATCGGCGCCGCCTCGAGCTGCATCTTCCTGACCCTCTCCCTCCGCCTCGTCCCGTCCCCGGCCGGCCTCGCCCTCATCCTCCTCCACGCCCTCACCGCCGCCGTCGCCGTCTCCGGCATCGCCGCCGCCGACCCCGCCGCCTCCAACAGGTGCGCTGCTGATGAGAACAGCATTTAACATTTACTCGAGTCGGACGCAATATTTTACGATATTATCACTTATTTATCTCCCGTCACTTCTGTTAAGTGACTTTAGATGTCGGGTTGACCCAGTCATAAGTTAAACTTTTCATCTCTATAGGTGCCACGCGGCCCACATGGTGTCCTCCGTCCTCGCCGCCATCTTCCAGGGCTCAGTCTCCGTCCTCGTCTTCACCGGAACGACACGCTTCCTCGACAACCTCAGATCCTACGTCAGGGAGGAGGACGGAGCGGTGATCCTTAAACTCTCCGGCGGGCTGTGCGTCCTGATGTTTTGTCTGTTGTGGGTCGCCCTGAGCCTCGCGTTCGTGCTGAGGTACTACGCGTTCGCCGGAGAGAACGTAGTAGTGCTCGGCGTTACTCGGAGGAGCGTCAAGGAAGACGAGTTGAAGGATTGGCCGTGGCCATTTCAAGTTTAGATTTATTTTTTTACTGGTTTTTGGGTTGTTTTTGTTTTTGATTATTTGGGTTTTGGGTCGTTACAATATTTACCAAATTATATTATGTGTAAAGAATGAGAGCTTCCATATATGGAGAAGAGATGTTTCTAAGTGTTTGAACTGAAAATACAGATGTGTCATGTGTGTGTTTTCGGTTATGTTACTTTAATCGTGTTTAGTTTAATTTAATACATTTTTCAACCTTGGGTTCGTCTTTCATCGGTTAAATTTGAACCTGATTTTACTTTTGCTTTTTAACTTTTGGTCCTCAAATTTAATTGATAGTTTCAAAATTGTGATTAGTCAACTATACATTCATATCAAATTTTCAGCAATTTTTATTTTCATATGAGCCCACAATAAAGGAAATATTTGTTGCAAATAATAAAACTCACATGAGAAATAAAAATAATAATAAAATATTCAACCGCCCCTTCTGATTACTCTGAATCACTTGCCTTACATTTTATTTGCTTAGTATTCATGAAATTTTTAATAACATATTTTATCTATTTTAGGGATAATTTCACATAACTACACTTATCACCTAACTACATCTATAATATTTTGTATAGGATCACTCCACAATAATAAAAATATTTTCACCATTATTAGTCTTTCTGTCCATTTCTATTAGATTTCAACTTTTTTAAAGTGTAAAAAGACTAAAATACACTTAAGAGATAAATTGATTTTCTTAAAAATAAAATGAAATATAACCGCCGTGGTCGACGGGAAGCAGATAGCGAGGGTTGTAGCGACAACGACATGATATTGAGTAGTGAAATTGGAAATCATGCTAAATTCTACTAAGGAAGAGTTTAGTTAATTAATAGTAATACAAAATTATATTAAGGTAAATTCTTCTGGAATTGATAAGCTTAACGTCTTCAATGGGCAGATACGAAGCTATAATCCATATATAACATGTTGTGTACCATATCATTTAAATAGACTTTAAAACGTAGAGTGGCTAATTTTCAGAAAATAATCATTGATTTGCTGCGCATGGATATGGGTTTTTGGTGTTGAAGATGGATTTAGAGAAGGAGATAAAGGAGAGAGGTGTAGTGTTTTGAAAATTAAATGAATAATTAAGGGTATTGGTGTCATTTCATTTTAGTTTTAAGAAAATCAATTTACATATAAAGGGTATTTTAGTCTTTTCACACTCTAAAAAAGTTAAAATCAAACAAAAATGGATGGAATGACTAACGGTGAAAATATTTTCATTTATAAGTAGTCACCCTGATACGAAATATTTTAAGAATAGGTATTTGATAATGTGACATATTAATGTGTAGTCATAAGAAATTATCCCTTCATTCTATTTTTTCAATTTAAAACTTAGATAACATATCTATTTAGTAGGATATGATACAACATTTTCAAAATAAATAATAATATTATTATAAATTAATGTATTAACTAGTAAAAAAGATGTTGTATGAACAAGAATGATGGTGACATACTCAAGAATTGAATTGGAATAATTTTTATTAGTATAGATAACAATTAATATCAGAAGAACGAAATTTTAGTCTTTTCAATCCAATTATAATAACTCATTTACCCCTTAAGGGTATTTTAGTCATTTCACACGTCAAAAATGTTGAAAACTAACGGAAATGGACGGAATGAATAACGTGAGAAAAATGAATTGCTAGGGTAGTCATCATGATACGAAAAATTCTAAAGTATATCATGTGATAATGTGATATAAACAGGGGTACTCATCTAGAATTATTCCAAAAATAAACTAATACATCAAATAGATACGTTTTTATGTGTGATAATTTAACTTTTTCGCACACCGGAGTTACCATTATTCTTTTCCTTCTTGAGTTCTTAAATTTTGTTCCATTTAAGGTAAATATCATATTGTTGTACGGGACTAAAAATACATGGGCCCTCCTTTGTAATTTTCCACATCAGATGAGCCTTACCATAAAACATCGAACCATGTCAACATTAGAAATTGAAGTATGAAACCTAAAATTGAAAGACTCCATGAAGTTGAGAGGTTGAAAATAGTGTGTTTCACTTAATTATACCCACCGTTCTCTCTTATACACTTAATTATTTGTGTTTTGTGGGAAACTAATTGAGGGTGTAAGTGCAAATAACATAATTCATTTAATTTTGTAATGATATGAATTAGTTGGTTACATGCGTCTAATTTAATTTTATGGAACAATTATTTTTTCTTAGAAACAATTTTGTAAAGTTAATAAAACATAATTAATTGTGTGAATATGTAATGTGTTGAAATGCACAATCTTGAATTTTTAAATTATAATTTTATATCTAATACTGAATAACTTAACTATCAAACTTTTTCACATTTAGACTCAATATAATGATTTTCATTTCATTTCAGGTTAACAAAGTTAATTTTCAATGCAAATTGACCAAAATACCTCAACTGTCACTTAAAATTTCAAATGTAAATAATTTGATGAAGTTTTGATTTAATAAAAAATCCCAAATTGTGCACACATCAAATGCCCATAGCCTCGTAACAATACTACCAACATTCACGTCCTCTTTCTCGTAATAATCATAAGAAATTACAAAAAATAACACGTATGACAATCTAAAAACCATTTAGTTTTCACTTAATCAAAATAAACTATATAGTTTTTAACTAACAAAATATATGTGAAGGGGACTGGTTGTAGTTGTGGTCAAGATTGTTGTGGACAATCAGACAGACACATACAGATTCACAACCTCCAATCGATGTCCATTTCATACATTGAATGAACCAATTGGATTTCACCGACCGTCATAAATTTTACTTGGAAACAAAAATCTCTTTTCACGTTATGATTTAGGTTGAGATATGGTTTTCCGGCGAAGTTGGAGGAGGTAAGTTGGTCTGGGTTTGGGTGGATGGACGACGACACTGGAGAGAGTCGAAGGTCTGACTTTGATCGATGAGTATTGTATACGGAGATAGATTACGGGGTGAGGTGATGGGACATGCTATCATGGCGGCTTCAACAGTGCAGAATTCTCAGAAGTTTTGATTATGTCTTTTGATTAGTCGTAGACTCGGTGATGTACACGAGGAGAAGAAATATTGAAATTATGAATAAAAACTAACTGTGTTAACTTGCAAGAAAACATAAACAGGTAAAGTGAGTATACAAAACTCATATGATATCTCAAAAACGTTTTAAAATTATAAGTCGTTACATGAGAACGTCAAATAGACAATTGTAATTATATACGAGGTTATCCCTAGTTTCCACTACATACCAAATTTATATGTAATTCACTTTTTTATAAATTGGAAAATTAATCTAGTTAACATTGACTTGTCAAGGCCTGATTGGACGTTGAGTGAGAGTCTTGCGCTACTGACTTTGTTTGTTTCCCTTGATGCTTGTTAATGAGCTTTTAGCTTTTTTGAAAAGGAAAAATACATTTAGCTACACCAAAACCCTTTGCTGAGAAAAAAAACACCAAAATAAGAGTTGGCTATTTATATACACTCAAGTTTCATAAATTCTCACCCGTCAAATTTTTTGGATGATGTTGATTCTAAAAGTGAAAAAACGAAAAATACCCTTGGTAAATTTTGGGTACCGGCCAACCTCGCCCTCCTCCGAAAAACCTGGCCTCCATCCCAAGTCCAACCACTGCTTTCATGTCCAAACCATTCCTACCGTCCCAAGCTAACCACTGTTTTCATGTTAGAACCATATTTACCGTCCCAAGCCACCTTTCTCGTCGACAAACTCAAATGTATATATGTTTTATATTTTCAATTTCAAAGTTAACATTTTTCATTCAAAAACTTAATATATGAAAATTTACAAAACTTTAATGTATTTGAAATAACCAACTCTTAGCGTAACGTAGTTAAATGAAATTTGTACATAATTAATTGTAGCTAAATGTATGTTCCCCTTAAAAATAAGGGAGCCTATCATGAAGTGAAATTTGAGGGCATAAATATCAACATGTTGAAAATAGGGGTAAGATTTTATAATAAAAAACTAAAATAGGGGTAAGATTGTCATAGTGTACTAGTATTTTTTTTAATCTTTTTTTGTATAATTTAATCATAAAATACAATGTTGAAAATATTCCCGACTTGTCCGACTAGCCCCCAATTAATCCTTCCGACTATTCTTCGATTAATCCTTTATAATTACCAATTAATCATTTAAACCGATTTATTTTATGACTAATCCCCGATTAGTCCTTAGAAAGCTCTTGCCGAATGACTAGCGCCTAGCGATTCTTACGACACTGATAAAATATAAGATACTTTTTCCTCAAAAATTGTCACTATATCTTTTAACTGACGTTTCTCTCTATCGTCAACAAAAAGCTTCTGTTTCTCCGCCGCCGTCCAACTCTCCAGAACTCGACGGTCAAGGTAAGCTTCTTCATTTTCCCCCTTTTTCACAATCTCCTGAATGATGAAATTGCCCTTACAATTAAGAATTATAGATTTTATAAAATAATTGTTTAACTTCAAAATAATTTAATTATACAAATGTTAGTTAAAATATATTTTCAGAAAAATTTAGAAAATAATTATTAATTGTAAAGACAATTTCGTCATTTTTTGTATGTTATAATAGTTAATTGAATTAGGATTTCTTATTAGTATTATGTTTTCTAGTTTGCTTTATTTCCTATCGTTCTCTGTATAAAGTAACATTCTCTTGTAATTCATCATAAAGTATTTCATCAATGATACTATTATATTTTATAAATTCAACATTGTACAAGTACACGCATTTTGCACAAAAAAAGTTAAAGTTCACGTCACATTTTTGTCATTAACAAAGTACACAACACTCTTTTGCAAAAACGTTACATGCCTTCGATATATAAGAAAGCTTTTTCTCTTACGGAAGTTCAGTTCAGTCGAGCGAGAACAAATATACATGAATGAAGTTAAATCTAGTGTTGGAAATAGAGATCCGCCACATTTTTGAAAAATTATCATAACGAGGTTCTCAATAATCTCATAACCTCTAACCAGTCCTAATTCCTATTCAGTTAGAATAAACGAGCAGATATCGTTGTCGCAACTCGAACTATGGTTTTCGAACCACAGGTTCAGGTGTTTGACCAGTTGATCACATCTGAACTGCGTATGCACGAATGTTTCCATTCCATCTGGGCAGATATCGACGTAGCGTTGGAACAAGGAGTCGAGGCTGCGGCGAGCCTCGTGCTTTCCGGATTCAACCACAGGATCAACAGTTTCAATCTGGGCACAAGCATCACAAAGTTCCTGCATAATGCACATTTCCAAGTTCAGCTATGACACTCATGAAGCTTATTGATAAGCTATATGCATATTCAGATCCCATGTGTACAGATGTTCTGTAATTACAGTGTACTGCTCTGTACCAATTCATAGACGCCTTGATTCATACTCTCTAATATTATCCAACGGTTAAATGTGTAAGGTGGGCTCACTGGAAATCCGAACGCTGACAAGTTTGGGTGATCTTAATCACGTGTGACTGAATATTTTGAATTGATTGATATTTGATATCTTTAGTTTTGGCTAATAATAAAATTTGTTATGAGCATGTTTCATTGTCATGTATGTACAAAAACCAAATATTTTTGTACCCGTTACAAATTCGATATCGTTTTAATCAAATCAGAGTTAAACTGAAACCACCAAACTTATTTTGTTATTTTGAACTTTCATCAATATTCAGGAACTCTATTTTAATTGAGAAATATGAGTGGACTTTCTGTTTATAATTAATTTTGTAGAGAGAATACAACGCAAAACTTTTGTTATAATTAATAAATGAAATTGACCCAAGTTGAAGAATTGTTCACAATTTGGTTTTGAACCAAATCGAATAGGTGAATCTTGAAAAAATTAAAATCAGAATTGAATAGATAAAATTCAATTTAGCTCGAGCTAGTCAAATTATCAATTTGATTCGATCGGTATTATTTGGATAGCTTTTCATGTATATTTTATTTTTTAGTCTTGTTGACTTATTTCTTGTTTACACAGTGACAATATTGATATTTTCTAAATAGCCCTAATGAGTTGTGGAGATAAAGGTTAATTTGTGGCAGATGCCATGTTTCCTTATATAGAAAATACCCAAAATCACACTAATACAAAATCCAAGTAGCTCACTAAGCTATATATATGGAAGACACTGTTCTTCAAGCTTCTCCTAAAGGTCAATTACAATTTCTTCAACCAAGTGTTCTAATATATACCCATCAATCTCCTCCCCAGTTTCAAACCCTTCTGCACCAAAATCACTCCATCTCCCCAATCCATGGCTCATCTCCCACTCCACCATCTCGTCCGTCGCCTTCCCCGCCATCCCCGCCCATTTCTTCACATCCCCGTCGATCTGATGCACCAGCGCTCGCTCGCTCACGCGCTCGGGCAGCCTGGTGCCCCCGAACCTCCCATACCTCGACTCCAAGCACTCTATCATTGACTCGAACAGGAACCGCCTCAGCAGCCCGTCTTTCTTCTCCTCGAGGCAGAGGGAGCGAACGTAATGAGGCCTCGTGGAGTGCACGAGCCTCTCCCACTCGTCTAGGAGACCCACGGAAGCTGCATTTCCCAACAGAAGCTCGGTTTTGGTGCATTCCTTCTTCCATGAGGTTGCAGAGTCCAAAAGATCAATGCAGCACTCCACGGGCGCTTTAGGGCCTGAGTTGGAACAAGAAGCGTAAGGGGGAAAAAATGTTGGAGCTAGGGTTTGTGATTCTTCAACGTGTTTTGATTTTGATTTTTCTTACCTGAACTTTCGTCCATGCTGCTCGAGAAGCCACTGTCGTTTGAAAATGAAGCTTCGAGAACGGATCCTGGACTGAAGTGATCGCCATCGTGCATGGATCTTGCTGTCCCTTCGTTCTTGGATTTTCCCTGAAGCGAAACGACAGAATTACTCACACTTCACTTACAACAGTAAAAATATTCAGCAAATGTATATGACAATATGAATTATTCGGCTAATAACATAGTCTATCTAACATATTGCCAAGGGAAAATGGCAAAAAGTGGTGTAAACTATCACACTTGTGCAAGGGGGTTGTGTACTTTGTTAATGACAAAAGATTGCTCTGAACTTTGATTTTTTGTGCAGAAGGTGTATATTTGTACAAAATGACAAAATTGCCCCCGAAATTAGGAATTAAGATTTTTATAAAATAATTTTTAACTTAAAATTAGTTTTAACAAAAAAACCATTATACAAATTTAAGTTAAAAGATTTTTTCAGAAAGAACTTTTAAAAATAATTGTTAATTTTAAGGGGCAATTTTGACATTTTTTACGAATACATACATTTTGCACAAAAAATCACCATTTTCCCTGTTACCAATAATTGAGAGAATTCATATATATATAGTGTGAATTAAATTCCAAAATAGTCAAATACTGAAACAAGGGCACAATTTTGCTAGTCATAGTAATCAGAAACAAGACGGTGCAAAGCAAACCATGCATTACATATACACATATTATGAATTGAACCCCGAACTAGCCAATAATAGTCGAAACAAGAAGTGTAAACTAATCCATGCATAATATATTAAAAGATGTGTCAAGCAACGAATTCAAGAGCTAGATTAAATATTTGAAGCAGCACTAGCAAAAGAGAAACCAAACCTGCTGAAAATGATGTGAGATTGGCTGCTCGGCGTTTAGGGCTGTTATCAGCTCTTGGAGGATGATGGCAGTCGATCTCTTGGGAAGACTGGTTCCAGTAGTCAACTCGTCCTCTTCCTGAGAAGTCAACTCCTTCAGTTTCCGGTCCAAAAGGGCACTTAGAGCATCTCCATGCAATGGCAATGGTTCTTGAAAATGAGTCATTCCATTGCCATTTTGATCTCTTCTTTTCTTGCTGGTTTGTGTTGCACTTCCGGCTGATCCAGTTTTCTTCCTCATTGGGGAATCGAATGAAAAGGATATAACATCACTATCTTTGCTTCCATTCGCTCTATTACTTCCCACTCGAGAATCAATCGCCATTTCTCTCTGAGGAAATGCATCAGACCGGAAGTTCCTTCCATTTTCCAATTTCGATCTTTCAACATGCTCGTTGACATTCACTATCCTCCTCTTCCGCACCGCTGACCTTAACTTTGGCAAGGAATCATTCCTCGTGTCACAAGATTTTCTCTGATTGCCTACATTGCTATTCTCCACCTTGTAAGGCACCCTTGGACGGGTTCTTCCACTTAAATTTCGATTCAAAGAAACAAAATCTTTTGGCTCATTAACAGAATTTGCAGCCATTGAGACTCTTCTGCTCTGCAGATTGCTAGATTTGGCCCTGGACGAGACTCTATCCCTACCCAAGGACATTTGATTCTGCGCTTGTGTCCTAGACTTGAAAACAGTACAAGTTTCATCCTTACGAGGCTTGCTAGGCGCTAACAGCTCTCTTTGGCCAACTCTAGGATCATCTCGAGTTTCCTCCGAAATCGCATCTTTTTCTCGCTCTAGGAAGGATGCAGGTGGTCTTTGCTTAGTCATTCCCGATCCTTCACACGGGTACTTACCGAAATTTGGAGATGATGAAGGAAAAGCACGTTGCGGCTCATCATATGATCTTAAGTCCATAGCATCAAGTGATTCACCGCAATTTTTGCATGAAGTTTGGCTTGCCAAGGACTTGCCTTCACTTGCATTGTAACAAGGATCGTGAAAAGGCTCTGGAGACCTAACCCTCAATTCTTCCATAACGTGTTCCTTAGTAGGATAATGCATGGAACTCGGGTAAGTTAGCAAACATTTAGCCCTATTCGTGGATTGCAAACCGGGTTCCAAAATTCTAGTAGCCACATCGATCAATCGAGTCCTAGACACATTCCTCCCAGAAGAAACCCTCGGGCTCTTGACTGGAGAAGCAAGCTTCGAGCGATGATTCTTCCTAGACCGCGACAGAACATTCTTAATCTGAAACGCCTCAGCCCCAAACCTCACCACAGCCTGTTTCTCACATTCCCCCGTCTTCTGAAGCTTCTGAGGCCTCGAGTCGAGCCTCATTGCTCCCTCCACATTTCGGGAACCCGCAAAACTCCTTTTTCCGTCATCATCAACAGATTCGGGCAACAAAGCCTTCTTTGGTTTCTCTAAAGACGCAGCAGGCATGGACTCAAGACCCATAAGCCTAGCAACCAAACTCGGGGATTTCATTTCATGCCTACCATCTGAATCAACCCTACAAACCCCATTTTTCTTCGCATTTGGGAAACCCCCACTGTTCTCATCAGCAATCTAATACAAAACAAGCAAACGAACAAAATGAACTTCCATTTTCACAAATCAGAAAAGCAAAAGAATTCAAATTTCAGAAATGCAATGCACAATACCAAATGAAGCTTGGCCTTGGGCATCTTCTCATCTCCTCCAAAACTCTTTGCAGCTTTCATTGCTCTAGCTGTGTGAAATCAACAACTATCAGAACAAAACAAAAAACCAAACCTTTTCATTACATTCTTAAGCAAATGAGTGAGAGTGAGACAAACCAGGAGCAAGCAATTTCTTGGAGAAGAGCTTCTTCTTGGCAAATCTGCGGTTCCAGTCAAGAAGCTGAAAGAAAATACCCACACAACCTCCAGGCCTCTGGCTCTGAGGCCTCTTCTCTGTAATCGCCAAACAAGCTCCACCCTCACTCATTTCACCAGCAAAACACAAACCTTGAGAAAAAAAATTAAAGTCACAAACTTTCAAGTCCCAAAAATGAGAAAACCCCCAAATCCTTCAAACCCTCCATAGCTGAACCAAAACCCAGAAAACCCCATCTCCCCCTCTCTCTGGAGCACCCACCATAAAAAAAACCAGCATCAAATCTGCAAAAACCCCAAAAAACCCAGATGGGTTTTTAGAATTGACCTCACAAACAATGTTACAACAATGCCATGCGCGAGACAAACATTACGCACCTCTGTTTTGTCCGTATCTCTCTGTTTCTTTGCAAAACCCTCTGGGCCCGAAAGCTACTACTGAGAAATAGCCCCCACCACCACCACAGAGTCGAAACAGCAAAAATGCTGAGAAAAACGAACTTATCCACAGACACCACACGATCGCATCTAGTATCTACTCGCCTTCAGGCAAAAACCCACAGATTCTTCTTCTGAATCCGAACCCAGATGAGAGGAGGCCGATGAATGATGATATGATATGATTTGATCGATTGAATCAAAAAGATATGCGAAATGGGTTTCGATTCGACATTTCGTGAGGCCCTATAGAATTTGAAGAGGATCGAGGAGGACACTCGCAGCCAAATCGAAACAGAGCCTCTCTCTGTGAAAAGAAGGTCCTGTGTCTGTGTGAGTGTGGCTCGGAGATTGAGGGGTGCGCAGGTTAAGAGGTGGGGGACCCCACGCGCATTGCAGCAGTAGCCAAGAACAGTGACGAAACAAAAATATTCAATTTAAATTGAAATAAAACAAAACAAAACAAAACGGCGTCGTTTTGGATAAAGTTGAGTCTACGTCTGCCACAGGGAGCGTCTATACTTGTCTCTCACTTTTTTCAAATTTAACTATTCAGCCAAATCTACCTACCCCACGCGCGTGTGGCTGAACACTGAGGTTCACTCGCTCTCCTAGGCTATCCACGTCAGCGATGTGTCGTGAGAGTCGGCGAGCACGTGACTTGTTTCTGTTTCGTAATTGTGGGGTCCACTTTGGGGATTGGTCAAGGAAACAACATATTATTTATAAAGAAATCCCTGTAAAAGTATGTATTTACAATCTTGCTGATGACGGGAAAATTATTAAGGGTAATTACACTTTACTACGTCTAAAGTGACATGTTTTACACTTTACTACAGCTAAAATAAAAAATTCAAATTGAGTTACGCTAATTTCTTTTTTCTTACATATTGCTCAACTCCATCTATTTTAACAATTTTTTTTGTTAATATTTTCATAATGACATATATCCCTCAAATACATAAAAACATAATAATTATTGGGGACTTTTTAGGTCAGTTAAAACATTAGAAATGTGAAACGGATGGTGTGGTCTTTCGGAAAGACAAAATAATTAAAAGAGAAAAATAAAAAATAAATCAGAAAATGAATATGACGGGTAGTTTTTTGAAAATTTGATGAATAGTTAAAGGTATTTTAGACTTTTTACAATATTTGAAAAAAAATCATCTAACATTTGACGGTGTTAGAGCAAAATGTAAAAAATCACAATTAACAGACCTCAATTAAAACTTTTCATCATAACTATAGTAAAGCGAAAAACTCGTCATTTTGAATGTAGTAAAGTGTAATTACCCCAAATTATTAACTTATAGGTCTAATTTGAGCTTTGTCGAGTTTGTTCGTTTCTATTTCTAGACGAGAGATTTTATGGGTTGTGTTAAAGGGTGGGTATGGGCCGGGCTTTCCCAAGTTTATGGGCTTCGTAGTTAAGGGCCCAATAAGTACAGAATAGAAAAAGCCCAACAGATAAGGTCGTGCGTAAGTTTGAATTTTTTTGGGTAAACAAACCCAATTTCTATGTTGGACTAAAAAATGTTATGATTTTTAAATTATATCCAATTTCATATAAACCTAATTACAAAAGGTTTACGTTACATTTTATAATCAAAATTGACTGATTTCGAGTAACCTGAAAAGTTATGGCCCAAATCTTAATAGATAGTTAGCTTGATTAACGAATCTCTCTCTGAGAGTTGCTTGAGTAGTAGTGTTGGCCGAGGTGCATGAGCTCAAATGAGAGAAAATTCCCCCGACTTGTTTAGTTGGGTTAGTAATTTTTAGTTTTGGTTGTCAGTTTTTCCAACGTGTTTGTCTGGAGTGTCCAGAGAGGTAGGGTATCTTATGGTTGTCTTTTACTGTTTACTTGTAAATTGTACATGGTTGTTGTTCGATCTTCGGGTGCAGAGTCTTTCCGTCTCGTGATATTAATGAAC
Organism: Geranium rotundifolium; assembly: GCA_963920655.1. Lineage (NCBI taxonomy): Eukaryota > Viridiplantae > Streptophyta > Magnoliopsida > Geraniales > Geraniaceae > Geranium > Geranium rotundifolium. The sequence goes on along the minus strand of OY987316.1, from coordinate 36,204,322 downwards.
TTCGGTCTGCTTTAAATAAAACGAGAGAAATTTAATTTTGATTCGACGTTCGTCAGAGAAAACATCAATTTCTAAATAACCTTTTAATTTTGTCTTGAATAATTCCTTTTATTGATTTCTTCTTTAGTATGTGTAACCTAAGATTTCCCAAAGCTTACCAATTAGATCATGCTAAGGTTCTGATCTAATAACTACAAATTACAAATTCAAAATGTCCAATCTAATAATTCAAATAAATGCTCAATCTAATAAACTTTTTGTACATGGCGAATCAAGATTAAATCATAAAATAAAGATATAACAAATTATATATTGTTAAAAATGACAAAACAATTGGTCATCGCGAGTCTTTTCTTAAACTTAATGTCTTAATTATTGTAGCAACCATAATTGTTGCTTAATTGTAATCAACTTAATTATGGTAATTGATTAAGTCGGTTCATTGATAAAAATATTTTTAAAAATGTGGCGGCTGCACTATATTTTTTTTTCAAAACGAGATAATCATTAATATTAAGACATATCTGCACTGAGTATATAGCGAAGTTCGACCGGTAACGTCGCCGGACAAAACTCCCGATCAAGGCTCGACCGGGCTGCGACTGCCATATGATGAGCCGCACAATTACCTGACATATTTACAAAAGAAAATTTAAAATTACAGTTATTATGTAGTATAGCAAGACAATCACTGAGTATTATTTCAACTCGAGACCGCACTACTTGTTGGCTCCTAAAAAGCTCGAAGAGAGGAAGGCAATCCATCTCCAGGATTGTATTATGAAAGTCTAACTCGCGAACCCACCGAGCACCATGGAGGATAGCTAACGCCTCTGCCAAAATTGGTTCAGATACTCCTTGAATCACCTGACCGCGAGCTCGTAGACAACGCCCTTCTGCATCTCGAATGACCAAACCCAACCCTGCTTGCCGCTCTGTTAGATTAATGGCCCCGTCTGAATTTATCTTGATCCATCCAGATTCTGGAGGACGCCATTTTGGGGCTGCCGGACGGTGAACTCGAATAGGCGGTTGCACTATATAGTTGTATAGAGTGTATGTATCTAATTAATTTTGTCACCTATTCCAAGTTGACCAAAAAAATGTTTCTTTATTTTCTTTTATTCAATGTAAAAATATCTGATTTGTCTGATTATTCTTTGATTAATCCTTCTGACCAGACCCAATTAACCTTTTTAATTTTTAATTAATTTTTTACTAATCTTTGGTTAGTCCTTAAAAAATCTTTACTGACTAACTAGTGCCTCACAATTTACTACTTTTTATTTACTCCAATTTCTATTTAAAAACTCCTGAATAAATTTGTCTTCTTACAATAAAAGTTAGAACCACAGACGGTATATTAATAGTCATTAGTTTTTTTTTTGAAGGAATTAATAGTCATAAGTTGGTATGTCTTGAATAAAATTGAATATAGTTGTTTGCGTCAAGTTATGAACTTATCTACTCAACTAAAGTCATCTAAAAAATGTTAGTTGCCGATACCGACAATAGGGATGTTTTGTAGTATCATAAAAAATAACGAAAAATAGCAGATAATAAATAATTTAATTACTCACATTCTTCTATGTAAACTATACATAAATTTAATATTTTTTGTGAACCCAAACTATACATTTTCTTTCTAGTAAGTAACTTTGTTAGATTTTATTCATTTTATTTTTCGATGAAGACGCGTTGAAATTTAAGTTCTCTCCAATCAAGAACTTATTGAATTCTGTCAAGAAAAACAAAAAAAAAAATTGAATTTTTTAGATGATTTATTTGATAATTTTGAAAAAAAATTTATGCCAGAATTAACGGGTTGATGAAAAAAAAGAAGAAAAAAGATAAATATAAAATATGTTCGATAAATTATTATTATATTTGCAAATACAAATTAATAATATTGTTGGCGAAAATCACTTAATTTATATTAATAACTCTTATTTCTATCAATACCCGACATGAATTTTAATATCTAACTTGCAAAAAGTATTATGAAAACATCAACGTCTTAGGGTTGATGGTAAAAACAGCAACTCGTTTTGGGGTCATATGTGGAAATGATATAACTCGTCCCAGGACAATGTTGTGAATTCGTCTAGCCCTATGGGCCGACAGTGTAAACAACAACTCATCTCACGTCCGACAGTATAAATTTCTATTCATATGGGTGTCGACATGCAGCACAAATGGATACTAGTCTCGTGGCAAACAATGCAAACAAATACTCGTCTCGGGGACTACGATGCATCACACAATTTGTCTAAGGGCTGAAAATATGAAATGAAAATAACTATACCATCAAATATGTCATTCTCACCCACTAGAAACACTCACCGACGAGTGGGCAGAACCACAAAATAACTTATGTTTAACCAAAGATCAACCTGATTACCTCTGATACCATGCAAGCAAACTGAAATTTATGACATGGTTTATTTAGTTCCAAGAAAAATTTTATATTAGGATTGACGTCGGCATAAAAAGAAACAAAACATATAAATCTTCATAATACATTATAATATTCGTAAATACATGCCAATGATTTATTATTGACGAAAACCACTCTCAATTTTCGTCAGTTACTCTTACTTCCGTCAATAAAAAAACGTTGGTAAAGCGACAAAGACAATGTAAATAAAACGATGTTACTTATTTTAAAATATGTCATGGATATAACTCATTAAATTATTGTTGATAAGAAAATCACTTCACATCATATAATAATCCATGCATATATAAATAGATGAGAAATGTGTATAAATTTAAATATAATAGTCACAAATCTTAAAATCTAGTAGAGTGTGAGTCAATAAACTAAATTTATTTTATTCACAAAATTGAAATATATCCTCATTTAAAGATTGAAAACTTCTATCATCTGAGTCAACATATGCTGCCATTAACAAATAAATTAGATACTTTTTTTAATATTTCAACTGATGGTTTGACTTTGGGTTCAATTTTCAAAACATGGGTCTGTAACATGTTTTTTTTTCTTGTAAGCATGCACATAACTAGGGACCATATTGACTTTTGTTACTGGTTTTGTAATAAACCAGAGGCAAATTGGAACTGCCACATTCTGGCATTACTGATACTTTGGGTCCTTCTGTTTTGGGTTGAAAAATGCAAAACATTTCACAGATCCCAATTATGTGGTCTTGTTCAAAATGGTCCTACAAACCATTATTGCCATCACTTTGATACCAATTTTTGGATCAATGAGGGACATTTTTCTCAACCCAATTCACCTTCATCACATGTTGTGAGGAACATACAAACATGGAAACTTTTTGCAGACCTTGTCCCCATACACCTATTAAAAATTATTATCGACTGATACTCAGATCTCGAGACTTGTCGTATAAAGATTGGAATTATAATTAAAATTAAGTTCGAGTAATATAATAAATAAAATTAAATATTTAGAAATACTTTACACTAACTCTCACATAAGAAAATCGACATACATTTATATATAAATTATGTTGAGCATAAACATGTGATGTTAGTCTCGAATAATTTAAAAGAAAGTTATTTGGAGGTGGCATGATATATATTTGTTACATGTGTCATGTCTTACTTGTTACTTCTCTTGTACAGACTCGTTCTCTAAAAAATGATTATCAAAGATGAAGTATGAACTAACCATAACATCGAGATTGTGTAACAAATAAAATAGGAGGAGTATAAACAGAGCTAACAAAATATCACAACCTCGACATTGACTTGATATTTCTGATTTGGTAGAAGTGTTGGTAGGTCACCAAATCAAAATATCTTAAACTTGACGGAGACACAATACCCCTAACCTAGTCTAAATGTAGCCATTTGACGATCGAAACACCAGTTAATATTAAGTTCGTATGACATAGAATTAAAATCGTACTCATTAAACATTTTGAACTACTTTACACCAACTCCCACATGAGAAAATCGATGGATCTTTATATGCACATTGTATTAGGTGTACATTGTCCGGGTCAATGTCATTACATTTAAAATAGTGTTAACTCATATATTTAAGCATATAACCTACCAAATTAACTAACCTATTACTTTGAGATGGTACGAGATCTTATATATACGTCATGTTTTCACAAACAAATAATATTGAGTGTGAACGAATAAGTGTATGACGCGATATGAATTATAGCATTGAAAATGTATGAAATAAAATAAAAAAAAAGTACAAATAGAGCTACCAAAACACATCAAACGTGACAATTGACGTACAAGATATTTTCAATTCGATCGAAGCGTGGTCAAAGATCGCCAGACCAAAATATTCTGACCTCGACGCAGATCCAGTACTCCCATTCCAATCAAAGTGTAGCCAAAGATCAAAATACCCGCCTCAAACTCATCGGTTAGAAAATAACAATGTTTCAATACGTGACAAACAGAACCCGACATTCTCAATCTTATCTAAACGAGACGCCCGAACCCGACCCGTTCACATCTTCAAGTACATGCATGAAAGGAGAGCTGACCTGTCACTTGATGCCCCACAAACTTGAAGGCATGTGCTCATTGGGCCATCACATCACTTCCTTGCTCCCTCCTCTCTGCATCAGTCTCTTCTCCTACCTGCAAACCTGGAATTTCCGCTATCACGTAACGTAAACCTCACGTCAAAACACGAACCGTCTCAAATCAAATATATATACCATAATGTTTTTTTTCGGGCAAAAGTGAAAAACCTAGTTTCAAATTTTCAATCACCCAACCAATATATAATTTTATTTATAGATAGATTAGAAATTAGAAATAAACACACACAAATACTAAAAAATAAATAAATAACTAAAACCAAGTCTATTTTAAATCAAATCACTTCTTGAAGATCTTGCTCTTGTTGTCTCTTCCATGCGAGCCACTAAAAATCGAGCCCATTCCGAAGATGTTTATGACCGGGTTGACCCGGAGACCGTTGACCTGACCACCTCCGACTCCGTAGCTCTTCTTCAACGGTGGCTTCTGGAGGCTCCCCGGGCCGGGTTTATGGGCCCTCTTCGACCCGCCCGCCGACCCGGTCGAGTGGCTCCGCGACAGGAGAGGGAGCGGGCACAGACCCGGCCCGTACGAGCCGGAGCAGTTCACGCTGCTGCTCCTCTTGAACCCCCAAAACGACCTGCCGTTTTGCTTCTCCTTGCCCTCCTCCGTCTCGCCGGAGCTCTGTTTCGCCGGAATCTCCGGCAATGCCGGGTTTTCCGGCGATTTGGGGTTGTGGGTCTTCTTGATCTCCGCCGGGAGGATCTTGCCGCCGGCGAAGAGCTCGTCGGCGGTGGGGGAGTCCTGGCAGCAGCTCTTCCGGACGAGGAAGTCGAAGTCGACCGACGACGGGGAGAGGGGGGTTTGGGGCTGTACGACGTCGGATTGCTGGGGGACGAGGTCGTAGGAGAAGGAGATCCTCGCCGGGGACATCGGGGAGTTGTTGTCGGAGACCAGCATTTCCTGAACCATGCCGGAGCCGAGAAATCGAGAAACAGAGGATGTGGGTCTTGTTGAAGAACAGAGACTGATTCGAGGGTTGTGAGTGAGAGCCGACCAGAGACTGAATCGGAGAGAGTGTGTGTGATGTGTTTCTGTGTCGTGTTTTGAGTGATTTGGGAGAGTTTTAAGCAATTCTTTTTTTGTGTCTGAGAAGCCGACGAGACAGAACAGAGTAGACCTCTCTGTTCTGATGCCACGTGGGAGGAGGTGATTGGCTCTTTTTTTTTCTAACTCATGGAAACAATACTTTATAAATAAATACAATTATTTTATTATTATTATCAGGTCATTTTAATTTTATTAGTATAAATTATGAAATATTTAAATTGAGGTTGATTACAAGTGATGCTCCAATAAAATCTCTAATTTGTATGATAATACGTTATATTTTCGTCCGTCCGATTAATTTTCAGTAGCTCACCATTATGAATTAGCCTGTAAATAAGGGTTTAATTAAAATTCATTCATAGACTTAGGTCTATAATTATAATCTCAACGTCGTATATGGGTGACTTACATTAAGAAATGTTTTGATTAAAAAAATTGAGAATTTTATTAGCTTAATCAACACCTATTGGTTTTAGGATACTAATTATAACATAGTTGATGAAATGAGATAATGTTATAAGGTTTAATCTTCAAAATATGAGATAAATTAGACAAATCAAAACCATTTTATTATTTTATTTTTAATGTACTTAAATTTCAAGGGTCTAAATTCGTAAGTAGATTATTTTACTCATATATTAAACAATATTGTACTTAGAAGTTACAAGTAGGTTATGATTTGACAACACAAAATTTGATATTAAAAAATATATTTTCTAGAGAAAGATAGTAAGTGTAATTTTCTTCATCTAACAAGAAAGAATAATACATTTTGGATTATTTTATTGTTTTGTGTGACCCAAAATTATAATATATTTAACATGTAAATATGTAAATGAATACACATTTTTTATGTTAATTAACAATTTTAATTAGGATTAAAACATTGCATCAGAATTTACTTGTCGTTGTTTCTTACACCTAACTCTTAGTAAATGCCTTTAACTTCTCTCAACTTTTGTGTTGATATGTCACTATTCTACCTTTTTAAGCGTAAATGATAGTCCAACTCTCAATAATGCTCCAACCAATCGTATATTTATTTTCCTTTTGTTACTTTATTTTGTTCAGTGAATTAATTATGATTCTTCAAGCTTATGTTTTTCGACGTTTATTTTACTTATTTGTTCACTATATATAATAGGGATGTTGTTATGTAATATACTAACATGTATAGTCAATGGACCGTTTTACCTAGACATCCAAATAAAGTATGGTCAAATGTTTAATGAAGTCATCGAGACTAATGAAACCTTGTTGGCCTGTGTTCTAACGAGATACGTTTTATTATGATTTATAATATTTTTTCGCCAATAAAAATCGAATAGAATAAATTAGTAGGGTGGTTGAAATTTCTCTCGTTTTATTTGAATATATGTTTTGAATAAATATTAAACTCATTCTGTCATGGATTGATGATTATCCTCGAGAGCTCAGAATCGTAAAGTAACCCCATAACTATGTGATTTATAATAATTTGTTGATATGTTGCTGAGATTAATTTTATACTTTACGTGTGATTGTGCTTTTTGTTTTCACTTTTCGTTACTGATTGAATTAGTTTTAGAAAAGACCTTAGGGCTAGTTCGGTAGATAGAGCCTCTAAAAATTAATCATACTTTTATTTCTTACGTCTTTTATGTTTGAACAACTTTTAGTGTTTGAATTATGAGCTCAAATAATTTGACGTTTCGATAATAAATTCAATTTTACTCCAATGGCTCATTCCAACATTGACCAATCATGTATTTTATAACATTTATCAATACTTCGGCACAAAATTTGTACCATATATTACTTCTTTTGTGAATAAATGGTTAATCTTGAATCGGTTAATCTACTACTCAATGATAATTATTTTTCGATCTAAATATTTCTCTTTAAGAAAATAAATCACATGTGTTCCACATTTCTCTATTCTCTTAATTATGTAGGCATTTTTGTACTTTATATTTCTTTTGCAACATTTAGTTCTTCAACATTTCGTAGATTCGTTGTTTTTCTAAAACTAATTGTTCTTTTAAAACTAATTTGTAAAACCAACAGTTATTTTATAACTTATAATTCTTCTGAAATTAACTCTAAAATTTTCTCATGATTTCATTTTCCTAATTCTCTTATTTTTGAGGAACAATATTTTTCTCATATTAACCTCTCATAATTTCCGTTAATCATACTTTATTTCATGCAATTTTATTAAATAGATGGTTTTATATTTATATTAGAATATGAATCATATTGTATATCAAAAAATAATAAATATTTAAAATAAAAAGATATATCATAATATTAGCACAACCATACAAACTAATAAGAGGGAACCATGATAAGTATAAATTATTATACATTCTTTTGTTGAAAAATTGCCTAAATTCGCTATATATACTAAGTAAACCTCCCGATTGTATATATTCGTATTCATGTTCTTAAAACTTCTATTTAAATCAATTTTTAGGACACCAGCATGCTCGTTTGAGTATAGTAATATAAATACTTTTTAATATTCATTAGTTTTCTTCTAACCAAATTTTTAATCAATAATTAGTGAGTGATATTAAATAACTTTCATATAGTTCTAATATTTCAAGCATATTGATACAAAAGTCCCTACTTTTAAGATCTTTGAGTTGCAATCTCAAGTATGGCCCTTTCCATGTGAAGAAACTCCAAAAGGAGAAACAATAGACACAAGAATAGAAGAACCCATTTCAAGGATTTGATTAAAAATGAAGAAAAGCCCCTTTGGAGAGGTACATGCACCAATTAATTAGGTAATTAGAGGTCCTTTGTTTTGGTGTGGATAAGGGTGTCATTTTAAGGACATGCCCTACATAAAGACCATTATAAAGGAGGCAACAACAAGCCACCCAATCTTTATATGCCATCCAGCCATCAAAAATAAAGGTGTGTCACTCATTGTTGATTCTCTCATCTCCACCAATTAGTTTCCATCTTTTATTGCCCCTTTTTTTCTTGAGCAAAAAGTTATGTCAACCTCAATTTCTATTACCTAATTAGTTGTTGCCTTCCATGTGATTTTTTTTGCAAGAGGGTAAAATCCCAAATCAAAATTCATATCGCATATGACATAAACAACTAATCAAGACCGATAACATCAGTTTCATTTTATTGTAAGTTGAGTTTTACGATTATTTATTGTTAGTGTTATAATTTTAATTATTGAAAAAAAACACGACCGATTAGTTACTATATTAGTGGTGCCATTAGAAAAAGACAACTTAAAATTTAAATAAAAAAGTCGTATGGGAGTTTACAAACTGTAATTAACGCTCCCAACTCGTGTAGCTTTTACGAGCGAAAATTCATATTCTCTATTTCGTTAAAAGGGGAAGAGATTTTGGATTCTTTTACTCGATTTACCAAGCATTTAAAAAAATCAACACATGTTATTATAATTATATTAAACTCCAACATGTTCAAATCATGTTTAGTGTTCAAATAGCAAGTACTATTTTACCGAGTTTTTTGTTTAATGTAATGTTAAACTTACATTTCATTTTTAACTTTATAAACACACCTAAACATGTGACTAAAAACCTATGTTTATTCGGACAAAAAACACATGTTTTTTCATAATAAATTCATATTAGATATGCACAATAAAAAGTTAAAACACATATTTATATTTTAAAACTGTCCTATTTATTTCTTAAAAAGAAAAAAAAAACTGTCCTCTTTACTTGACGGATCAATGGGCCGGTTTTGGTGTTAGTCCATATTCAGAGAGTTATTGGGCCTATTCAGCTCGAGCCCAGTATTGGCCCACTCTGACGCAGTCTATCGACAAGCCAACTACCGTACCAAAACGGGACAGAGTCAGAGTCGTTTAACAAATTTAAAAAATTAAAATGATTTAATTTTTTTTGTCTCACGCGCAACGACTTGACTTTCGCTGGACGTTTCGAGGAATAGAATATTCAACCATAATAATCATAGAGAGCTTCATCGTCCCGCTTTCAGTATTTTAACTTTCTCGGCAACCAAACACACCTGTCCCCAACGATCTCTCTGCTTCGTCGCGTTTCTGGCTGATCGGAGCAGCGAGTTTTGGTGTTTTGCGGACGAAAATGTCGAGTCCGGACCCGAATTGGGAGCTCAGGAACTGCTGCAATCGCGATCAGGTCGCGTTTCTGGTCACGATCGGCGTCTTCACTGTTGTTATTCTCGCGGTACTCTCTCTTTCTCTTTCTCTCTCTCGCTTCGTTGTTCTGTTGCTGCTCTATTTTAATCGGAACCTTGACCTCGTGGATGTGTTTGGTTCCCGAGAAAGTTGATTTGGCCTGGGAGACCGAGTCAATGTGTTGACTGGATTGGAAGTGAGAAGAAATTTGAGATGCGTGTTCTGTTTGTTAGATCTGGAAATAGAGATTGTTAAAAAGTTGTAATCGGTTGGAGCTCGCCAAAATCGTATGAACTGGCAATAAATGTGTATCAGTTCTTCAATTTTGTTACAACGATTCAATTTCAAATTTGTCTTGAATTGTTTGTTCTAGGACAAAGGAGTGGAGGTTGTGATGTAGCTATAGAAATAGAAGCTTGTATACTGGAATTGGATAAGAATGGGAGTTTTGAAATTAAGGTGTTCATAAAAGTCAAATTAATTGGGTCATTAACTGTTGTGCTAATTTTTTAAGATTCTGAGAAGATTTAGTAGGTGTCAAAACTTTTCCACATCTATTATTGTGTTTCATTGATTAGTTTTGGAACTTGTAAAAGCCAATAGTTTAAGTGATTAAATTTAATGCATCTTAATTGTTTCAGTTTTCCATGTAAGATGTTTGTTCATGTTGTTAATAGCTCTGGAGGACGTTTCTACTGACTCCGTTCAAGCTGATCACGGTCTTTTTACATGAAGCAAGTCATGCAATCGCTTGTAAACTCACATGTGGTCAGGTAAGAGACTCGCTTTAGAATTTTATGATTTTATCTTTAATCGTCTATATTTGCTGCTTTAATGTAGTACAGTCACACATCCAGCTCAACCAATTTCGATTGAATACTGCCGTTTTTGGTATAGTTATCTGCAAGCCACATTGTTAGATGTCTTGCATCTGTGTAATGATAGCAAGGATTACGATGAAACCAAACATTTACTTAATTATCTTCAGCAAATCATAAGTTACGTACCTTGGCAAAATTATAAGGGTTCAGTTTACAAATCTTCAGCTCATCTTTAAAGGTCTGTTTGGCCAATGCCGTTTTATTTTAAATGAAATGGAATATTTACTACTGGGTAGCTAGCTGGTACTAACTTAGCCAGATGCTGCTAGGCTGCTAGCTCATATTTTGAGTAACGATGACATTGCTTTAATGACTATCCCTCTCTCTACCTTTTTAAATTAAGATCCCGCACATGGATGACTGGTGTTAAGATAGTGCTTTGCATTTGTTTTGATCGGAATATTGTTTTACATTTGATTTTAATGCTTATGATACTGATGGACCGTGTCATTTGCTCGGCACCTAATTTGAGTAAGCTGCTCTTCACATCACAAATATTTAATCTACTGTAAAATGCAGGTGGAAGGGATGGAGGTTCATGCAAATGAAGGCGGAGTGACAAGAACGCGCGGTGGAGTATATTGGTTAATCTTGCCTGCAGGATGTAATGAACCTTGTCTCCAGAATAACTTCATTTTCTCATCCTAATGCATAGTCATTTTTAATTTTCTGACTGAAAACATTAAAAATCCATCACCTGTTCTTGATTCATCTGACACCACGAGTCTCTGTTTCTTAGGAGATATGTGCCTCAAAGGCGCTTAGATAGATACCATTCTTTGAAAATCTCCCGAGCTTTCATGATTCTTGAAACTAGTTCCAATCTGTATTGTTATGCATGTTATATACTCTTTTGATTAGGGAATTTTTTAATTTGTGATGTTAGCTTCTTTGCGGAGGCACTCATGAAGTTTATGGTTTCTTTTTCATCCAGATCTTGGCTCATCATTTTGGGGAATGGCGTTGATCCTAGCATCCACAAATCTTATCACTGCAAGGATTGCTGCTGGTTGCTTTGTTCTAGCTCTGTTTATTGTGCTATTTATTGCTAAAAATGTAAGAGTCGAACACAGATGAAAATTTTCACTTCCCCTATTTTGTATACCTTTTTTTAAGAGTACACATCCATTCGAGGTTTTATTTTCCATTATCTAACTTCCGTTTTATATTTTTCAAACAGTGGACACTTAGGGGACTTTGTATTGGTGAGCAATTTCATGACTTTCTGGTTACTATTTATTTTTACCATATAAGCCGGCTTCCTATTGCTTTTACCATTTTTAACAAAAGTCTCTCTCAGGGTTCATTATTTTCCTCGCTATAGTTTGGGTTTTGCAAGAAAAAACAACAGTTCGCATACTTCGTTATGTCATTCTATTCATCGGTATTTACTCCTATTTTCCTTAAACTGTACTTAACAGATACTTCAACATTTGGTTGTCATGAGTAGATAAAAGATTTCTCTGAAGTTCAATTTTATGCATTGCAGGTGTAATGAACAGTTTGTTTTCTGTTTATGGTATGCTCTATCCTTCGTCTTAATATATATAAATAGTTATCGGTGATTTCAATCAAGAAACAAATCTGAAATAATAAATTCAATTTACAGATATATACGATGACCTGATATCTCGAAGAGTGAACTCCAGTGATGCCGAGAAGTTTGCAGAACTTTGCCCCTGTCCTTGCAATGGGGTTGGATGGGGAGTCATTTGGTTAGACGCTCTCTTCCATTTCTCTTTCGATATTTTGTTTTCTCTGGACCCGTCAAGAGTTTTAAGCATTGTCAAGAGCATGTGTATTTGTATTTAACGATGTGCCAAATTGCCATATTCTGTATTCTTTTTAATATCTGATTAACTTAATATTGAACTCTATAATTGCAGGGGAATGATATCATTTGTGTTCCTCGCTGGAGCAATGTATCTTGGACTCGTCATCCTATCTTAAGGTAGAGGTTACTTCTGCACAATAATGATTTTTAAATGTATGCACTATGAAATATCGAATGTGCATATCAATCTCACATGAAAATGCTTATATTTCTTTGCGAAATGTTTCAGTAAAGATGGACTGTTAGAAACCCGAGGAATTGTAAATTTGGTAGCTATAACTGACACTAATAAAACTATGCTTGTACTATCGGTTGGGCACTTGATTGCTGATGCAGAACTATTATAAAAATTGGGAAAGACAGAGAACAATGATTTAATGTTGAACCCTTTTCTGCAAAGTTGATCTAATGCTGAGAAGATGAAATCAAGCAATAAGAGCATCTTAAATTAGAATATTGCAGTAATGTTCTGAAAACTGTTTACAACAATGGCCTATAAAGAGAAAAAAAATCAAAACTGGATAAAAAATACACTACATAGATAAATTGAAGGCACACTATGAAGTTCATTTCATGGAACTTGAGTTCCTTGCTTATATTTATCTATATAGCAGCAAGAGATGTAATAAAGTGTTTTCATTCTCTCTTCCTTGCATCGCAGGTCGATATTCTTGTTAGGCGACGAGACGACAGGTTCTCATTGAATTTGGCATCTCAGTGTGATTCTTTTGTATACATTACGGAGTAGGTTAAAACAATTGGTGTGCCTTGCAAGGCTTCATTCTTTTAACCCTTGTCCTGAGGGGTTACATTATTTTACTACATGCTCTAGGAAATTAAATTAACTGATACTGTATTTGTTGCAGCTCACTTCACTGTGAAGTGAGCATGCCTGTAAAAAGGACAAATTTCGTGTAAAAAGTCTAAAATACGTTTTAGTTAAATATAAATTTTCAGTATGCCAATTTCCATATGCTTTCTCTATTTTCTATCTCTACCCTTTGTTGCATTTGAATAGTTTTGAGTAGAAATGAAAATGAGATTGGAAAGCACTGAGAGAGCTGAACACACACAGAAAATGGTGTGGCTGTTAGTGTATGTGCAGAATGAAAAAAAATAGTTAGGGAGCCAAAATAACATTTTTAGGTAGACATACTAAAATGAGAATGATGTGTTCATTTTGGATCCAGAATCAGCTTCGAATTGAGAATTGGGGCAAACTATAGTTGAAAAATCAAGAGCTGTGGATAATTGCTAATAATTTTTTTGGATAATAATTCGGTTTTAGTTATAATTTTAAGATAAGTATTCAATTGTGGTTCAGATCTGATTCTTACAAATAGTAATCACAGTTATACCGAAAAAAAAAAACAAATAGAACGTTATGTTTTTAATACTTTTGATATTTGCAAACTAGAACGCAACTGATTTCAGATATCAAGTCAATGATACTTTTAGTTTTTATTTTTTGCATTAGGCATTACAAGTATGCATTCGAATTTGAAAATTATTCAACACAATCGAAAAGTATCAAAAAGTCAATGATACTTAATATTTGATATCCCTAAATTGTTGTACTCGCAAATGAAGTTAATGATACTTAATTTTCAATATGTAATTTCTCTTCCAGTCGAAAAATAATGAGGAAAATTTTAAAATGTGACTGTTGTGTGACATTTTTGAAAGACAGTTTCATGTTGTTTCAAAAAAATTTCCCCGAAAGCATAAATGATTTTTTCACAACATAATTATAAAACAATAATCTTTATAAATGAACTCGGAGAAAAGTCTCAGAACCCAGAATCCTCTACCTCATACCCATCTCCCCAAAACTCTACAAATGATTCATCATCTTCTCCGAATTCATCAGATCGACGCCTCTACGCTTGGGATCGCTTGATCGGGACACCTTAGAATTTGTCTGTAAATTTTCCCCGTTCTCAATCAGTCAGATATCAGATTCTCTTAACTCAAAACCTAAACATCAAATTCATTATCTTTGAGTTTTTTACACGCTAATGAGCCCAGTTACGCTAAACATCACACTAATATGATTTCCTTTAGCAATTACATATTTTTAAGAGTATTTTTTTATAACTAATTAATTAACCAATAAACACTCAAATTAGTGAACTAATTAATTAATATAAAAAATTAACAAGAGTAATATCAACATTTTACATCAAATTTAAATTCGTAAGAAACGGTGACACTTGAAAATAGTTCTGTGGTGATAAATTAGAACAGAACTTGGTTATAAGTGAAAAACGAACCGAAATTTCTCCAGTTTCCAACCCTGTTCTCCCCATTCTCACTTTCTCTCCAAATACTTAACTCTCCACGGCGCCGCCGCAATCACTCCGGCAAGAAGACAACCACATTCGGCCCGATCTCGCCGGAGACGAGAGCCCCGCCCGAAAAATCCGGCCCCGCCTCCGCCTCCGCCGCCACCGTAACTCTTCCAATTTCATCCGCTTTTTTTTCTTGGTTTCATTTCACATCTTTTTTACAAACAAAAAAAGAAATATACATCAAATTGAATGGACGAATCGTCGAGAGGAATAGTTCTGAGTCTCATTCTTTTCTTTGTGTTGACATTTACTGCTATTTATCCAGTTGCATATGTAGTTGTGCACACAATTTTCACTCATCGCACTCTCATTTTCTGGGTTTTAGTGAATGCAGCGATCGATGTTAGTGTTACAGTACTGTTTTTTACGATAATTATCTTTTTTACTCACTACATGTGCTACAGATCCTCTGGCATTGCTCAGGTGCATCATCATGACATCTCAGCTATTTGATATTACTTGTATTATATTATTATTCTGTAAATAATAATAATAATAATAATAATAAACTATTAGCTTCATATATATTTATATATCCGAAATTCTTCTTCCTCCTCTGTGTGGTTACGATCGTGTTACGTTATATGTAAGGAGAAATCTCACTCTTTAATATATGTATCGTATCGTTTTCTCAGTTAAAGTTTTTAGAGGTCGGCTAAATACATGTTAATCTCTTGTCACTACACCATTTGGGCACTACGACAGAGCGTGTAT
This sequence comes from Geranium rotundifolium, assembly GCA_963920655.1. NCBI lineage: Eukaryota > Viridiplantae > Streptophyta > Magnoliopsida > Geraniales > Geraniaceae > Geranium > Geranium rotundifolium. The sequence continues at coordinate 36,188,788 of OY987316.1, read as the reverse complement.
GGTGAGCGTGTTGCCCTTATGATTAGGGCAGCGCACGCAAACAGTGTGCTGCCATATCCGACAAGAAACAATATTATATATTCTCAAATTAATTTTTAGTGTTTATATTTGTTGGATAATTTTAAAATAATTTCGTTTATCAATATTGTTAAGAATTCATGGTTATTGTAGTTTATCACTGTACAAATTTATCCGAAATTATATTGTTTGTTTATTTCATAACATATGGTATGATATGTTAGAGGAAATCTCACCTTAGTACAGCTGATTGTATTAATTTCTCGTCTCAAATTAAAAATATATATATAGAGGTCGGCTAAAATACATGTTAATCTCACTTTAAAACATATATATATATATATATATATATATATGTGGGTTTGTCCCTGCCTTTTAAGATCTATGAATTGAAGCATTCGAATATACTATTTGTCTGAATATTGAAAAAGTATGATCTTGCACCAACCCTTTGGGAGCTTGTAACCACATCATTGTTCAAATCATTTAACCTTTTCTTAGTGAGCCTTACGGAATCTTTGGGATCGGTTTTGTCTTAATAATCGAGAGACAAGACTCGATCATTGGGTACATATGAAGAACGTAAAGGGTTCAAGGTTAGTGAATGTTATGACCTATCGTACAGTAATCTTAAGAACTGTTAAGAATTATAAGTTTGGTGTTGTTTTGCTTCATCATAATATAGTCGAGTCCAAATTTTAATACAATCAGCCGATAAAAAAAAACGTTATGCCCTATGACGCAGTCATGAACATACTCATATGTCGGCACATGAAATCACATACTCAGACGGAAGGATCATTGAGGTCACTGTGTAATGAGTGACGAGTTTGACTCAGTCTAACGTCTCCTGTAAAAGGGTTACAATAACGACTGTGATTGGCTCGATCACGAGGTACATGAGCTGACTCAATAGATCACTGAAGGATTTATCTCTCATACGGACGTATGAGCAGATATCTGTTTAGGCCACTTGATGAGTACAACTGAAATACAAAAGCATGGCCATGCAGTCGATACAGTGTATCAGTTACAAATTCAGTTAACTCAGAATCAAGAAACATGACAATTAACGACGATGACTTGTCTATGCCTCGTGGTTGTCAAAGATATCAAGAAGATAAAAGGATAGATTCATGTACGACAAGGTTAAGTCGAAATCTCAATAATCACAAGTGTTGGGTAATCATGATGTCTTACTAGAGGCCACTCATTATGGAAAGGGTAAAATGGTAATTTTACCAGTCCGCCGACGTGTCGTGAGCCTAGAGGGTCACAACTAAAGGTTGAGTAAAACGGATAAAATCATATAGAGAAATCATGAGAGAGACAAAATCCGGTTTTGGATTAAACCGGATTAGACCGATTTCGGTTTAGGATTAAACCGGAAATCAAGAACGGTTTAGCTGGACCAATGAATTATAATCTAATTAAATAGATTCAATTAATTTACCTAAACAGGGCCTAGCCAGAATGGGCTAAGCCAGAATGAGCTTCTCTACATTAATTAATTAAAAACTTTGGGTTTTAAGCTCATTAAGCCCTTTAATTAATTATTGCTTAAAAAGTGTTATAAAAGTGAAATTTTCAGATATGAAAATAAAAGGAGCCACCCTCTCTCTCTCTCTCTCTCTCTCTGGCCGACCAGCCCTCTTCCTTCCTCTCCTTTCGTTTTGCTTGCTTCGATCTTCTAGTAAAGATCGTTGTGAGTATCCCCGAATTGCTCTTCATGTGTGGACGATCTTTAGAGGTTACTAAATCATATTTAGTAACAAAGAGATTTTGAATTAAGGTAATATTCAAGTTTTATTATAGTCTAGATCTTGTGATCAATTCACGATCATGTAAGATCATTGTTAAACATGGATATTTGAGGTTAATTTCTTGAATGGGCATGAAATTAAATGATTGGAACTCTCAAATAATTCCTTCAAATGGATGATGTGAATTTGATGCATTGTACGTGGTTATGAAGAATTATTTATCAAAATTCGTTGATTTGCAAGGATATCGAAAATGATAGATTTGAGGAAAACCTTGTTTTTTTTTATTAAACTTCAATAATTAAATAAAAAAAACATATAACAGTGCTTAAATACCCAAAACTTGATTGCGGAAAGAGAAATCATAAAATTATTGGAAAATGAAACAAATTATTAAATTTGCAAAGAAAGTGTCGAAAATTTAAAAGTTGTGATTTTGACCTCCAAGATGATCTCGGATGGTCGAAATCCATCATACATCATAGCTATAATTATGTATTTTGCTCAGAACACCGTTGCTCACCCAAAAGACACTAATTTTTTGTCGAAATCTGACATTTTCTTTATTTGCACTACATCATAATTATGATGAAAGGGTAATTATACATCAATAAGAGGTAAGAAAACAAACACTACTCAAAACCTCAAAAATATGAAAATAAATTATTTAAATTTATAGTAATTTATTAACTTGAAATTTGTATTATCTTAAAGAATACACCTTGCATAGTCTTAAATTTAAATGCATAAAGCAGTGATTTGTTAACATAAAACAGTATAGAATTAAAAGCATAGCCAGAAATTGAGTTATTGCATCATAAATAATCATATACTAACTCTGATATATATACATATGACTACCTCAAGATTCTCGATAATAAATGTAGCAATTTTGACAAAATTTGGGAACTATAAAGACGATTTAGCCTGATTCTAAACCAGATTCAAAACCATGAACAAACTTAACAAGGACTCGGGGTCGCCAAAGCGAAAAATAAGGATTTTCATAACTTATAAGAAAATTCAAATAAAAACTTGTTTTTTTTCAGAACAAAAAAAATATATATGATAATAATAATTTTTATCAATCGATTGAGAACTCGAATAAAGCTGAATCACAGAGAATGAATTCTAAAAGTTTGTCTAAAATTCGATCAACTCGGTTTTAGCAACTGAAAACTCAAGAATTTTAGAACATATTGTTTTACCTATATGTTAAGGAGTATGGCTTCAGCTTCCCTCAAACTTTCCCAACATTCCCATATATATGTATGCATACATATAGATTTGGAGGTAATGTATATTATATTATATATGTAGTGTTGGAAGCCTTTGAGGGAAATTGAACACTCTCCTATATATATATATATATATACCTCTCTATTCTACACAATCCTTCTCCTTCATTTGGTATTTATTGGCAAATTTTGCTCACTTTATTCTAATATGTCCACTCATGAAAAGTTTATTTTGACAAATATTTTTTCTTGCATCCACAAGTGCCCAATTTCTATTTGTCGGTTTTTGTAACCTAAATTCTTTGAACATGTATGCACAAAGTTTGCCCACAGTATCATTAAAGGTTGTTTTATCAACTGGTCAAATATTTAGTTTTAGTTCGGACTTTAGAGGAGTGAGGATTTAATTAAGTTAAGGTCTCGTGTCTCCTCACTTCTGTTAGACATTGAGGGTCAACTGACATTCGTATAATTTATTTTTATGTTTTTCTAGGTTCATGGTTTTGGAACCAAACTAAATCGGTCTAGAATCAGACCGAACTGATTTTCACAATCCAGGGAACCATATTCTGAACCAAAGGTACTAGATGAGTTAGCTGTAACCGCCCACATGCTTCTTTAGTTCTAACCGGACCGAATTAGTTGAGTTTTGATCCTCATTTTGGGCCCGATTCTTATATATATATAGTAAGAATCAAACCTCTTTGACGAGAACTGACTTTGTCCATTGAAAATAAGTGAATGTTTATCGAAAATAGGTGAATGTCCAAAGAAAATGGTGATATGAATGTCCAACAAAAATAGGTGAATGTCCAATGAAAACATATTGTCCATTGAAATTGAATGAATGTCTAATGGAAATAAGTGAATGTCCAATCTCTCCCTCTCTCCCTCCCTCTCTCTGTATATATATATATATAAGTTATTTTCGTGCTAGTTACACAATTTTATTACATACAATACTAAATTATAAGCATACATTAAAAGTAAAAAATTATATAACCCAACCAAACTTTAAATTTGCAAAATATTTTAAATAGAAACAAAAATTGAATGTTATGTTTTAAATAACCTTTACTTTGTGTTCTTTTTGTTTAATGGTGGTTTTGATTTTGAAGAACTATATCTGAACAACAATTAAATGATCGTCTATCTCAACATTATAATTAACTACAACCGATCGAACTATATTATTTACTGCTCTCGATTTTTTAAGTTCGAGACCAGCTTGTGGTGACATGAATATTTATTTAATGCTAATTTTAAATCCGATCTTCATAGCTGGGAAAGAAATGTCACCATCACCTTTCCATATATATAGAATCTGAATTTGAAGCTCTACACTGTATTGGAATTAGAAACTGTGTTGCAGTTGACTTTGGAAATGTGGATCAAAATGTGCTAGCTAGGGTTTGCAAGTTGACTTTATGACATGAACAAGATATATATATATATATATATATATTGTATGTGTGTGTAAATAGAACCAAAACTAACTTTGTCTTGTAAGTGGAGCTAGGTATAAAGTTGATCTACATATATATATTACCAATATCTGAATCATTTACTTTTTCTACATTTGTATATCATTATTAACTTTTAATTCCACTCCATTTTTGCTGATTATGATATAGTTTTGGATTCATTTTCAGAATTAAGGAATCTTGTTCAAATTGAACATATTCATTTGTTTCGTGTTAATTACTGTTTGTCAACAAAATTAATTTGTATCCTGCATGATTTTACATATATGTATACACACACGCGCGTATGTCGTGTGATTAATTTCATATCAAACCTTCTCGACTTAATTTAGAAGGCCAGCTTTTGCCACAGCATAGTGTTTTTTTTAAAATTATTTAACATCATACTTCATTGACAAATTGGACATTCATGAAGAATATATATATATATATATGGATTGATGTATATGAGAATTAATGGGTTCTTGATTCTCTAGTTGTCTATATATATATATATATATAATCCTAGAATTGTTATGCATTTCTATTCTATTGCCTTGAAAAGTCTGATGATTAATTATAACAGATTTGTGAAATTGGCATTGTCCTACACACTCTATTTGTACAAAAATAAAATCATAGGTAATATTTAATAAAGCAGTAAATTTAAATATCAGTAACTTATTATCTGCAATGTTAGTTCATGCTAAAACATAAACACTGACACTATAAGATTTTCAAAACTGTTTTGAATCTATATATGTTCTTGAAAACCTAATATTAATTAATCACTCAGCTCTCAGTGATCATGACAGATCAATTGGCATATGAATATTTAGGGTATTTTCAGATAAACACTAGTCCTGTATACTGTTTCTTTTGTTGTGAATGAAAGAATTAGATAATCATGGACTAATCGATCAGGGTCGTTAAATTATAAAGCTGAAACAAGATTCCATGAAGCTCGATCGATCTGGCCCTAGAATATATATTAGAACCCTAGAGCTAGGGGAAATGACTCATTGTCATGTGCAGTGCATATATATGTACACTTTAATACATTTGATGTCTAGGGCTTGAGAAAGATATGGTGCCTTAAGATTAAAGTGCATGTATGTATATATATATACACACACCATCTTAGTCTCAAACATAAACGAAGTAGAGATATAGGCAGATGCCACCTTATTATGAGAAATCAAAGTTTTTTATCAGTAATAATTTAAATAGTTTAATTAATACCGTCAGTAAGGATATTGAAATCAGCGACCTCATGTTTATTACATGAGAAATCAAAGTTTTTGGGCTTGGGAATTAAAGGGCACAGCCAGAAATGGAGTCGGCAACATAATTAATAGGATATTTTTTTATGATTTGTACACTCTATCAAAATTCTTTGTATCAACGGTAGCTTCTGACAGAAGTAGGGTTTTCTGAAAAATTAAATTTATGTATGTTTTGACTAACAATAGCAAAGCATGCTGTTTGTGCGAGATATATATTGAATATCTCGCTGGGCAGCTGGTTTCACCAAACCGGCGAGATAATCAAAATCTCGCCGGGATGGTGAAGTCTCGCCGGCTTGGTGTAACCAACCCGGCGAAACATATAAGTATCTCGCCCGGAAAAACTATTTCCAGTAGTGTAAGTGTGTGTGGGAAAATAATTGTCTATATATAACATGCATATATATAAAACATGAGTGATCTACAAAAGATTATAGAAATTGAAACATAGAAATAACTTGGATCCAATTGTGAATCTGTTTACAAAAATGCCCCTAATTGTGAATCTGCATACAAATAATATATATATATATATATATTATTGGTTCGAGATAATAAGTTGTGCTCTTAATTACCAAATACTACAAAATAAATAATCTCCCCAAGTGATATTGAGATTATGGATCCTCTTTAAACAAACTATAAGTTAGATTATACATATAAAAAACAAAAAAAAACAGTGTGTACCTGTGCAAATGATTATATGCAGCAAATTCTGTTGAAAATGCAGTTGCTGAGCTGCAACTCTTATTATAGACCATATTGTTCTTCATGTATAATACACAAATTCATGGAACTAATAAGAATTGAAAGATCCTCAAATTCCCTCGCGGGCAACCAATATTCCTATGCAAACGCGCGCAATGGAATATTGGAAGCCTTTGAGGGAGTTTGGATCCTTCTCCGGTTCCAATCCTCACACCTGCGGATATTGCTCTGCAACACACTTACATAAGCCCCATTCATAAATGGGGTTTATATGATGCTGCAGATAGTGCCTTCACCAATTATCAAATCACTCATGCTCTAATACATCACTTCTTTTTTCAAGTTTTTGCATTATTCTATTGCCAAATTATGGAGCTTAATTAGAATTCTGCAGACAGATTTGTTGTGTTGTGCTCACTCTCCACTAATCATGTGTAAGTGTAATCAAATGTCTGCACAAAGCAGTATTGGACAGCAAGATGTGCCTTTACCCACAAACCTAGGTCTAAACAAAAACATATATGTATATAAATGATGACCTTTCAGTGCATCAAGGACCTCTTCTCTATTCCAAGGGTCAAGGGAATGTCTATTTTCCACATGTTCTTTTCCCAACTTTGATGCACAACAAAACAAAACTCTTTTCATTTTCTATTTCACTACTTTATAGATAAAGTAGTTACCATATGATGAATACCACTAGCTACCACCATTTAGATATGCTACTAAATTATACATATGATGGTGTAAAGTACCTGTAACATACAAGTAGAGTGAAAGGAATAGTATCTCAAGGCAGTCGTATTTCTTTAGGTAAATACATGCTCTGAACTCGTTTGGATCACAACTCAACAAATAGAAGCATGACGACGAGCAATAACACGAAACATAAATATGGATGCGTATACTTTCAGGAAAACTGATTGCAGTAGGATCTACAAATACCTGTATGGATCAGGGTAGCTGTCGTTAAATCGGGTAGAATACTTTATGAAGTGGGCAGTGTGGCCAAAAATATAGCCAGAAAGCATATGTTTCAATTTCTTTTTCCTATCTGAATATCACAAAATTTGATATACTGTGAGGCAAGGCAACCTTGTGTTTTTTGTTGGTTCATGATAATTACAAAGTATTTGAAACCCTAACTAATAATACAATGTCAGCAAAATGTAATACATTCATGTTTGGGCTATACATTCATATATCCAGATCGTCGTCAGGGTCTTCGTCTGAATCTGGCATCTCATCGTCTGAATCGCGGAAATATATTATCTCGCCCTTGTTAGAAGAGTCTTCGTTCATATGATGATTCTTGGCAGGATCAAGAGTAGTATCGTTGTTGCTCTCTGAGAGGGATCGTCTCCCGTCATAAATTTGAATAGGTTTGCCATTTCCTAAAGAAATAGGAAAGAATATGATTTTTGAGGTAAGATGAAAGCGATATGAAAGAAAATGGATAATCATGTTCTGTACTTTAAGCCACACAATACCTTGATGTTCAAATGGAAGCACGACCTTAGCTCTATCGATTCGCTCCTTCTCTGATAACTCTAGATTAAACTGCATCTGTATGAAAAACCAAACGAGTGCAAGTAAATTAAGCATTTGCACCACTTTGAATATGTTTCCACGAATGGATAGGAAATAGTATGCATCCATGAGTTTTGCTGATAAATTGTCATTTTCTGATAATGTATGGCTATGCAAACGATAATGTGCGTGAAAATTACGTTAGGACACATAACTGACCTTTGGTACAAGGCCTTGATTGACAACTCCATCTTCAAATGAGACAGATTTAAAGTTAATGCCTGATTCATCAACATGAAATTCTTCACACTGCAAAAAGAACCCAGTTGAGATTTCACTTGTGCGGGAACAAAATGCATGCTCAGAAGGAGAGAGAGAGAGTTACCGAAACTCTAACACGCCCATTCCTGCGCTTAAACCGAACATGGAACTTTCCTTTCCTTGGATCCCGTTGAAGAAGAGAGATACG